>JARYHS010007075.1:8482716-8499716 GCA_031002005.1 Vandiemenella viatica
AGTTATTTTGATCAACTCGACGCACGTCATCTGTGACAAGATCCTGATCATCATCTCATCTGGAAGATCGTTAATAGTCACTCTCGATGCAACGAGTTCAGATTCGGCAGAGGTCTCAATCACAGGCAGCTGTGCACACTGAAAGAAGGAAAGAACATATAACATAAGCTGGAATTTCATATGCATTCCTGCAAAATAGGTCACAGGAACGAATGTTATCTAGAGCAAAAGACAGCCAAGAAAAAATTACTGTATTTTCTATGCATGGTTTAAAAGTTCTATTCTTGGATAACTGGAAGGAAATAAGATTTTAAAAAATAATAAAAATCAGCACCAAAATAAATACTGAATTAAATGTTTATGAGCATAGTTGGGTAAACTTTGTAATAAAGTATCATCTTTAGATGAATCACACAAACTTTATTTTAGTAATGTGTCATATGGGATCTGCAGGGTGGCCCAAAAGTAGGTATAAAGTCACATACACAATAGTTTTAAGATGGGTTTTAGGGGAAATACCAAACTTTCACTTTGGTTTCTGAATTCCATGTTAAAAATTATTCAATTGAGGGAGACATTGCCCACATTTCCAAGAACACACGTCAGACAAGTGTGAGATTTGTTGGTTTGCTTGAGCGTTACGATAAACCCTGGATGTGGCATAACATCAGGCGTACAAATGCATCCTTGGAAAGGGTTCTCTGGCAGCCGGCTAATTCACACATTGGTTTGATTGATGTGGCCTGCATTGGTAGGGACAGTTATACTCGCCATGGACTCCATCTGAATGTCAGAGGTAAGAGGAAGCTTTCGCTTCTTATTGCTGATGAGGTCAGAGGATGCCAGGTGAGGGAAAGAGGTATTCCTGTGATAAATGGTGTTAAGTCGCGGCCTTTTTTAGGGTAAATAAAATAGATTTATTAAGATGTCTTAAGGAAATTAATGTCTCTGATGATCATAATTTGTTGAAATTAAAAATTCCAACTGATATACCAGTATGTAATAATAAAATAAACAATTCAAAGTCATTGCGTCAAAGTGTTCAGACCAGTATTTTCCACCAAAATATAAGAGGAATATTTAGTAAAACTGATGACATTACCTTAAGCCTAGAAGAGATTCAAAATTCCAGAAATTTTAATGTAGACGTTTTGTGTATATCTGAGCATCATTTGTCTGATACAGGAATATCTCAGCTGTCCATCCCAAATTATAAATTAAGCTCTCATTTCTGCAGATGTAAAATGGAGAAAGGGGGAGTTGCCATTTTTGTTAAAAATAATATTGAATGCAGTAGTGTAGTTGTAAGTAAGTATTGTATAGAACAACACTTTGAATGTTGTGTTACTAAACTAGAATATGATAAGGAAGAGCTGATAGTGATAGCAATTTACAGGGCCCCCTCAGGTAATTTCAGACTGTTTTTATCTCATTTAGAGTCTTTGCTACTAAGTTTTACAAATAGCAAACAAATAGTATTATGTGGAGATTTCAATGTTGACTTTCTAAATCACAGCAATGATAGATTAGATATGGAAGCCTTGATGTTGTCTTTTAACTTAACAGCACTTGTAAATTTTCCTACGAGAATACAAAATAATAGCAGGACTGCAATTGATAATTTTTTTATGGATATTTCTCAGTGCAGTAATTACAGCATACATCCAGTAATAAATGGTATCTCAGATCATGATGCCCAGCTATTATGTATCGAGTCCAGGAACACTGTTAAACAGATAAAGAAAAGCTGGGTTTATAGAAGAAATATTAGTGAAAATAATATAAAACACTTCATAGATACCTTAAACAATGAAAACTGGTTAGAAGTATATAATGCGCAGGGTGTTAATGCGAAATTTGATTCCTTTCTGAATATATTTCTAACACTTTTTGAAGGTAGTTTCAAAAAAAGGAAAATTCTCAACACTCCAAACAATGAACTGGGCATGGGATGGATAACAAAGGGTATTAGAATCTCTAGTAAAACAAAGAGGGACCTTTATTTAAAAATGAGAGAATCAGATAACTATGCGCTGAAAGTTCACTATAAACTTTATTCTAAAATACTAAGAAATGTAATAAGGAAGGCCAAGAACAAGTACATATCGGCGAAAATAGAAAATTCAGACAATAAAATGAGAACAATATGGAATATAATAAAGACTGAAACAGGAAAAACTGTAAATCACTCTAAAGACATAAAAATAGAACAAAATGGACATGTGTATAGCGAAGTAGGGGAGGTTTGTGAAATATTTAACAAACATTTTACGTCAGTAGTAGATAAATTAGGCATAGAAAAGCAATCCCCACATAGTGCTCTAAGGCTTCTTGAGACTGCTTTCCCAAATAGCTTTGTGGAGATGAAATTGCCACCAGTAACAGTCTCAGAAATAAATAAACTCATTAAACAATTAAAACCTAAAAATTCTTCCAGCTATGACAATATTTCAAGTAAATTACTAAAAAGATGTTCAGACTGTATCAGTCATGTACTTGCTCACATTTGTAATGAATCCTTAATACAAGGTGTTTTTCCCGATAGACTAAAATATGCTGTTGTAAAACCATTATTTAAAAAAGGAGACGTAACATGTGTAGACAACTACCGTCCCATTTCATTACTTTCAACATTCTCAAAGGTTTTTGAAAAAGTCATGTATAGTAGAGTAATAAAACATGTTACACACTATAATATCCTAACTAATTCACAATTTGGGTTCAAAAAAGGATCATCCATAGAAATGGCTATATATTCATTTTTAAATAACACATTTGAGGAACTGAATAATAAAATGAATCCTGTAGGAATATTTTGTGATCTTGCAAAAGCATTTGACTGTGTAAATCATGAATTACTTTTAAAAAAAATGGAATACTATGGTATTTTTGGGACCGCAGGTAAATGGTTTAAATCATACATTGAAAGCCGAATGCAAAAAGTTTCAATTTTTGATTCTAAAATAAGTAAAGATGCTTCATCAGACTGGGAGAAAATAAAACATGGAATTCCACAAGGCTCTGTCTTAGGTCCCCTCCTCTTTCTGTTATACATCAATGACCTTCCTGGAAATTTATCCGACAAAGTTAAGAGTGTTTTATTTGCAGATGACACTAACCTGACTGTGCGTAAAACACCAAACAGTACTATAGAATTTAATGTAAATGAAGTACTTAGAGTAGTAGCAAATTGGTTTAAGGCAAATTCATTAAAATTAAATTTTGAAAAAACACATTATATTAGGTTTAAAACAAAAAACTATGCACAGCCAGATATATGTATAAACTATAAAAACAACAAAATCTTAGAAACAGAGAGTATAAAATTTCTTGGTATTAAAATAGATCAGAAACTCTGTTGGCATGATCATATCACTACACTACTGGCAAAGTTAAGTAGTGCCACCTTCGCAATACGAACACTTTCTCTAACAGCAGATCTAGAATTAATGAAACAGGTGTACTCCTCATATTTTCATTCAGTAATGTCATATGGAATAATTTTTTGGGGAAACTCTTCACAAAGTAAAAAAGTTTTCATAGCACAGAAAAGAGCTATTAGGTTTCTGTGTAGGGTAAAACCAAGAACTTCTTGCAGACAACTCTTTAAGAAACTCAATATTCTTACAATGTATTCTCAGTATATATATTCTCTCATGAGCTTTGTCATAGAAAATTTTAACCTGTTTACACCTAATTCACAGGTACACAGTTTCAATACAAGAAACAGAAATAACTTGCATAAAACACAAACATCTCTGTCATTAGTACAAAGAGGAGTTAATTATTCTGGGATACATCTGTTTAATAAACTACCTAATCGTATAAAACAGCTTTCAGATAATAAAGATGTATTCAAACAAAAACTTAGAGATTATCTTATTGGCAACTCCTTCTACTCCATTCAAGAATTTGAAGAAAATAATTAATTGTACTCATTATGACGTTAGCAAAACTCAGTTGCAAAAATGTATGTTTATTATTATTTCTTGTATTTGTAAAATATGTATATATATATATATATTTACTATGATATGACTCATATTATGTGTATATGTATCAACAATGACATGTTTCACATCCCAGAGGTACTTCCTCAGCAGGGATCCATGGAACAAGATTGATAAATAAATAAATAAAAATAAATAAAAGAATTTAGGCAGAATTTGTAACTCTACCTGTTTTATGTTCAAATTTAACCCACTGATTATTTTTCTAAAGATTACATCATTGATTGTGTCCTTTTTTGTGTTTAGGGTAAATGATGGCTGGATCATTCCATGTGAATTCAACCAAAAAAATGACATTTTGACACCCTCCGACACGGATTTTGATGAAATTTGGTAAGTTTAGTCATCTTATATAGAAAAGTATCCACCTCAATTTTCATTTTACAGCCAATCGAAATATTGATTGTTTGATATTTTCCAAATTCTGACGATTCTGCTCATTGAATGAAAATAATTTATATTTCATTTATTTTTCTGTCAATTTTTATAAAAATTTACAGTAATATTAATGAAAGCATGAGGATTCCAGAAAAAAATATGAAAAAATTCCAAGTAATATTTTAAATATATATAAAAAATAATTTTCATGATTTTTTTCTGAAAGTATGTAATACCTTAAAGTCAATATCAACCAAAGGGAACATAATAACACAAAAAATTATTTTTTCCTAATGATCTTAGAAGTGTGTTCTGTCATTAAAAAGCATAAAATTAATGGCCTTTTCATTTCTTTATATATACTTTTATAATTATTGTTTTTGCAAGTATATATCAAGAAATGAAAAAGCCATTAATTTTATGTTTTTTTATGACAGAACAGACTTCTAAGATCATTAGGAAAAAAGAATTTTTTGGGTTATTATATTCCCTTTGGTTGATATTTACTTTCAGGAAAAAAAATCATGAAAATTATTTTTTGTATATATTTAAAATATTACTTGGATTAAATAAATGTAATAAAAAATTATTTTCAATAAAAGAGCAGAAATGCCACTATAAGGCATGTATCAAACATTCAAAATTTCATATGACATTTGAGTTTTTCCCGGCGTATAGTTGAAATAAATATCTCTCGGGTTTTCTGCCGGTTAATATATTTATTTGGATCTTTTAACGACGTTTCGGCAACTGTAAATGAAAACTAAACCAAACTGAGAAGAAAAAATTGATTTGGTTACTTTTCTGTGTAGAAAGACTAAGCTTACCAAGCTTCATCAAAATCCGAGGTTGGTGTCATGGCTTGGTTGAATTGACATGGAATATCCCGGCTGGAAATCTGAGCAAGGAGCAATGACAATGGATCCTTAAGGTGTACTGGAACTGTGAAAATGCAGAGACTGTGCGTAGGTTGTGGGAAGAGGAATTTTATTTGACCACGCCATCACATCTTACGATTTACTGCATCAGAAACAAGTTGGAGGCCACAACCGCCCACGACGTCGACACCGGAGAATGAGAGGGAGGTAGTCCTTACATTTGTAAACAGTCTCGGGAGCTGGGTATTCCAAGGATGTCATTACAATGTCTGATGCAGCAGCTGCACATTAAGCCTTACTGCCTCAGACTGTCGCATGGCCTCGTTGAGGATGATAATGCAAGATCTACTGACTGAACAATCAGACCTGCTTTCGAAAACTGTGTGGACAGATGAAGCCCGTTTTAAACTGTCTGGTCACGTCAACAGACATAACTGTTGTAACAACCCTCAAACATAGACTTTAAATGGAACAGTATTTTATGAAGCATTTGCAGCAAGTTACAGTTTGATTGAATTTGATCTTGTATGTTTGTCTTGCAATTTACTGTAAATGGACTTTGTTTTACGTTTTTTTTTTTTTTTTTTGTAACAGTTTAACGTCCCTTTTTAACAACTTGGTCTTTAGAGACGGGAAAGGATGGGGGCAAGGAATGGGAAGGAATTCGGCCATGGCCTTTTGAAGGAAGCATCCCGGCATTCGCCTGGAGTGATTTGGGGAAACCATGGAAAACCCAAATCTGGATGCCCGGACGGGGATTCGAACCGCCGTCCTCCCAAAAGCGAGGCCAAAACGCTATCCGTTACACCACCACGCTCGGTTTTGTTTTATGAAAAGAAATTATGTAAATACCATTTAATATGTTTAAAGACAGAATTTTGCAAGAGAATTGCATAAATGTTTGTAATTCCAGGTATTAGGTGAGCTTCGATGTTTAAAGGACAATTTACTACAGTTTAAAACGATTTATGTGGATAACTTTGTGTTTAAATATCTTTAATTTTCATTTCTGACGATTTTATAATGATTTTAAAGAATTATGTATTAATTCTGATTATTTTTAATTGTTTAAGTATTGTTAAAGTTTGAGAAATATCTGTCAGAGGTCTTTGCAATATCCTAGAACTTTTGAAGAAACTTACATAACGCGAGCAGCAGAGAGAGTTTTATGGACACTGTTTACATATGCAAAGACAATTTTGAGCGAACAGTTTTACGTTAACTGTGAGAATATGGGGCAATATTGTCTTTGGAAGAAGTGTCGAATGTAATCACTGGAGTGTGTTTACATGTGACCAGTATCTTCGAGGTGTATATCTTCCAGAAATAAAAACAGTTAAAATTTTTAAACTGGATTGTGCACTAATTATTTTATAATAATTAACCTTGAGACACCTAATACTGTGTGTATTGGGTCGGTGCATCAGCCAGGCATCACAGAGTGGGGTGGCATATACTGCGACGGTGTCGTGGATCCTGTATTTTTCAATGGAACTGTGGATGGCTCCTCATATCTGGGCATGTTGATCTAAGTTGTGGTGCTACAACTGCAAGCATAGCCAAACTCCACCGAATTGTTTTTCAAACAGGATGGGGCCCCAACGCATTTTTCTTTGGCGGTCCGTAGATACCTAGTAGAGATGGGCAAAACAGCTTTTTTCCAGTAATACGTTATTCAGTTATTGCTTTTTTTATCTAACCGCTTTTTTTAACCGTTAGAAATAACGTATAGTTATTTTGTTCTGAAGTAATATCTGTGGTGACGCTACTAAAATCTCTGCTCAGAATCGCTCTTCTCTTGTTGAAAAAGCCGGAAATGTCAAATAACCGGGTGTGACGAATATAGCGGCCCTGACGTCACGAAAAGCCGCTTATTAGCGTCATTTAGCGTTTAACGATACGTCACGAATAGCGGCTTTCAAATAAGCGGCTTCCATAGTAACTGTCAGAGACTTTATATACGCCTTCGACTTATGTTTATGTATTTGTTTAATAAGTCGCAGTGATGCCTTGATAAATTAATATAGAATTTTAACACGACCAGCTTTAGCGGTTTGTGTATAACGTGATTTACGGACGTACGATAAAAAAAAAAAAAAAAAAATGCGAAGTGGGCAGTTTTGATTACGTGTTAATATATTTTTCTGTTTGAAACTAATGAATTTGTAGTATGAGTTTTTATGAATATATGCAACAAATACAGAAGATTAACTTTGCTGAAAGTAAACAATTTTTCAGTCTGGCTATTAATTCGCATTAAGTTTTGTGTGGCTATAGTTATATGTATAGCATACTTTACATATGTTGTAAATGTGTCCCAATAACAGACCAGCTGCAATTTAAATATGTTGTTCAGACGTACATAAAAGTAATTTGAAATGTATATATGATTTGCTGTTTTAAACTAATTTACTTGTGGAAATACTAGCGCTTTTCGATGGTTTCTCCATCTGTTGGTAGCTATCGCAGTTAATAATGGTTAAAGGTATTAAAAAGCTGTTTACATAGGTGGTGTCCTCTAGTGATCGCTATCTAAGTTAATAACGCCTTCAACTGGCAAAGACGATATAACACATGTACACAGCTGTAACAAAAAGCATAATCAAGTGGTTTTCGATGGAAGGATGGATGCTGAAAACCAGTTTAATGGTAACTAAGTCGTAGAGAGATGATAAATTTTGGACCCTATCGCAAATAGCACCTGCAAAGTAGTATTTAACATCGTCAGCAGTAGCGACATCTGTTGGGCGCTATCGCAGTTAATAACGGTTAGAGGTTGGAAAAAGCGGTTTACATAGGTGGTGTCCTCTAGTGATCGCTATCGTAGTTAATAACTATTATTTTGCGATGGTAGTGTCATCTAGTGGTATTTATTGCAATTAATAACGGTGAGAGAGGCAATAAGCGGTGACTGATGCACTCGTAGTGGGCGGTCGACGAACAATTACAGCGCTGTCAGAGAGGGAAGTGCTGACCGTTATTTGAATAACTCCAGTTATCGTTTTGGCCGCTACTTTCTAAACGGCGTTTTTAAAATAACGGTTATTTGTAGCCGCTTAGTTATTTGTGACCCATCTCTAATACCTAGGCATTCCCGCAGTGTTGGATTAGGCGACAAAGGAGCACTGACTGGCCAGCACATTCCTCGCACTTAACTCCAATGGATTTCTTCTTCTGGGGAATAGTAAAGGATATGGTTTATTCCATAAAACCCATCACAATACTACAGTTCATGAATTTCATTGATGATGCATTTAAGGAAATTCATTCTAACCGGATTTTGAGTCCCCCTGTATGTGAGAGTGTTGGGGACAGGTTGCAGGAATGCATCACTGCCGAATGTGGACATTTTGAGCACCTACAGCATTAAATATGCTGTATATATAACAGTATA
The DNA here is from genome assembly GCA_031002005.1 of Vandiemenella viatica. Lineage (NCBI taxonomy): Eukaryota > Metazoa > Arthropoda > Insecta > Orthoptera > Morabidae > Vandiemenella > Vandiemenella viatica. Next base: position 8,491,377 of record JARYHS010007075.1, read on the forward strand.
CCTACTTTTGGGCCACTCTATATAATTGTAAATACATTCAAAAACATATAGTTCCATTATCAATACTGTATTGTTGATTAAAAAAAACTATCAATACAGTATTATTGATAAAAAAAAAATTTTTAAGTGTATTCGCCAAACGCAAAGTTACAAACTAAAATATAAATAACCACTCTTGAGAAATCGTGTCAAGTTTAATCAACAAAGTTATATTATTTTTTCTACGTTCTAATTTTTGCTTTGTCTCCGCTGTTGTGCCATTATGTTTGGTAAGGGTTGGTTCTTCTCTTATGTAGCATAATCATATATATTTTTTCTAAATGCTATTTTTCTGTCACACACCATTATCTCCATTCATACCTAACTAAAATTGATAACAAATTGCAGTATCCACTTTGGTCACATAATATTTTAAGAAAGTACTTTTTTCTAATTCTACCCCAAACGACAAAAATGACAATAAGTATTATTATTCTGTAACGTTTCATTTAGTTACGAGTCATTTATCTCCCTTGATATCTATCCTAAATTGATATATAGGGTATCATTTTTAAGTTTAACACCTCCACTTGGGCAAAATTATAAATTAAGAATGAAATTTTCTTAAATTTTACCATTGAAGGACAATTGTACCAACTGTGAAAATCGCACTTATGAGACAGCAACAACACGTATCACAAAGATATTAATAAACTGCTTCAACTGCATTGACTTTTGTTACATTAAACAAATAAACAATTGATACAAAAGAGGTGGTGGTTCTTTTATCCTATTACAAACCACAAATCTTACTATGAATTGTATATGAGAATTTTTAACATAGGTGATCTAGTATTTCATTATTACTCCTGAAAAAGGAGTTCAATAGGTTTCAATCTTTTTTAAAAAAATATTTTTCATAATTTAACAATATAGTTATACAGTAGAACTCCAATTATTTGAACTCCGACTATTCGAATCGCTGATTATCTGAATCGCTTAAGGCAGTCACATTAAGACGTGCATGGAACAAGTTGAAAGGCATATCAATTAAAGAAGAGAAAAGGAGTAAAAGGAAGCTCAAGAAAAGGAATGGGAAGAGACAGGAGAAGATGGAGTTGACATGTCATTTCAGAAACATTCTTTTGAAAATTCCTGAATGTTCAGAAATTAGTGGTGAAGATATAGGAGAGTGAGTGGTATGTGATTCGTCAGATCCTAGGTATGAAATTCTTAATGATGATGACTTATTGAAAGTGAGAGAGAAGAAAGTGTCGAGGAAGAAGAAGACCTTAATGTCAAAGTTGAAGCAGACATGGGATCATCAGCTAGTCGAGCATCTGCCGGCCTTGAAACTGCGTTGAAGTGGTTGGAGCGTCAGCCCAACTGTGACCACATGCAACTTCTCACTGTCAAACAGATTACTTTGACCAAGGCGACATTAGTACGGTATGTACATACTGTACTAATGTATAGTACTTGTAAGTGCACTTAACATGTAAAACGGTCACCTTTTCATTTAATTAATTAAAAACTCTTTTTCTTTAAAAATAGTTTTTTCACCCATTTTCGGATAAAGGAAATAAAGAAACTGCCGCGAGGCACTGAAAATAAGATAGGATAGGGAAAATAAACAGTTACCCATCACTTACCACAGATGAAGGCAGGAGGGCGAGACACGTAAAAACACAAAAACAAAAGAATTACACAATATTTCGACCTAAGTCTCATTCATGTAGGAGGCGAGACATATGGCAGGGGGAAAGATGTGGTCACATCCGAGCCCGCCACCCATTTTCTACATACATACAGTAATTAATTATGATAGACCATTTTTCAGAAAAAATCCAACTATCCAAATTATTGTTTATATGAATGTTGTCCAGTCCCAATTGATTCAGATAACTGGAGTTCAACTGTATTATAATTGTTAGTGATTTGAACCATCATTCCTCCCCACAACACACCGGGCAATCACCACAAAATCGTGTGCACTAAATCACTTCCAGTCAACAATGGGTTCTTTCATTCATGAGAAGTTTATATACACAAAACCAACCCCCCCCTCCCCCCAACTGTTTCTGCACCACACCGGAATGAAGTGCCCTATCTCTACCATCATTTTCCTTTCTTTTGGTATTTTCTAATTCAGCACACTTAATTTTCCACTAAATCCTAGAATACACATGGCAAATTTTTACAGTTCCAGAACTAAGGCATTCAGCACAGCTCAGGCAGTACAGCATGTGACTGCAGCCTGGACGATAGTGATTTGATCCCCGATGAAATCGAGAATTTTTGAAGCTTGTATGTTCGGAACAAGTAACTTTTTTCCGAGGCTTGTGACAGCCTCAGCCGAAACAAAGTGTGGGAAGGACTGAGAAAAAAAAGTCAGTAAAAATGGAGATAGTGCAAAGAGCGAAGGATATGTATGAGGGTAGTAAGAGCTGTGTCAAAGTGGGACCGGATAAGACTGGATGGTTCCATTTGAAAAATTGATTAAAACAAGGAAGTGCCCTATCACCCCTGTTATTTATTGTAGCTATGGATGAAATATTGAAGAAGGTGGTGCAGAGCATTGGGGAAGGAAAAATGAAAGCAATGGTATTTGCAGACGACCTATTAGTTTGGGGAGAGGGTGAAAGAGAGGTGCAGGATCAGCTGGATGTGTGGGAGAGAGTAGTTGCAGCCTATGGTATGAAGTTCCCTGCGAGAAAAAGTGAAGTGGTGACAACAACAAGAAAGAAGAACGGGACGGACATAGGCATATCACTTAGAGGGGAGCAACTAAATAGAGTGGAATGTTTTAAATATTTGGGAAGCTGTATTGAAGAAAATGGACGAAACAGGATGGAAACAAATGAGAGAGGAAGATGTGCAGGTGGATTTTTTAAAAGTATTAGAAGTCTGGTATGGAGAAGGGATGTCCCACAAAAGAGTAAAGAGGCAATATATAAAACATATTTTGTACCAATTTTACCATATGGAGCAGAAACATGGGCGATGAAGGAGAGAGACAAAGGGAGGGTACAATTGGTGGAAATGAAATTTCAGAGGAGTAGAGTGGGAGTAACAATAAAGAATGAGCGAATCAGGGAGATGATAAAGGAAGAACCCCTACAACAAAGAATTGAAAAATCTAGGCTACAGTGGTACGGGCATGTAAAGAGAATGGGAGAGGAGAGGCTACCAAGGAAGATGCTGGACATGGAGCTGAAAGGGAAGAGGCCTAGAGGAAGACCGAGGGACAGATGGATTAAAGGTGTTAAGAAATGTGTGGAGGAGAGAGGAGGAAATTGGGCGATAGTGGAAGGAGAGAGATGGTGGTTAGACAGGAAGCACTGGCGAGGCTTTTGTTCCCAGTAGACCTGGCCAGTGGCTGGAAGCTACCCTAGATGATGATGATGATGATGATGATGATGATGATGATGTTCAGAACAGCTCCGCAGGCTGCGAACCCACAATTCAATTAGTACTGTACAGGAAACTCAAAGTGAATGTAAATACTGACCAGAGTGCAAAACCTCCTCCTATTGTTGACGGTTGTAATGGGAATACAGAGCTCTACCTCCATGAATCATTTAGGCTAACTCTGTATTACATAAATGATGGCAAGTGGAATACAAACAGAGTGCTTTTGGTGATGGCCTCCGAGGAATTGGAAATATAGGAAAAATAGAAGAGGTGCACATGCAGACCTGAAGAGAGAAGGAAAGGAAGACAGAAGAGCAAATAAAGAAGCTGGATACAAAACAAAAATAAAAATTAGAATATGTGACTAAACCACTTCCGATTTTTGTTTTTATATAGTATGTATATATATTATAATTTATTGTTCCTCCTATAGATATTTGTGTGTGTATATGGCAATATTTAAACATTTTATCAACTGTATACAGTGACAATATCGACTTCTGCTGAAAATTTCATATAGTTGTGTGTGTTTATTTCTTTCTACAACGCTATATCAGAATAATTCTAAATGGGGATACCGCTACAATCTCTTACCGCCTCACACAGTAAACACACAAATCACACAGTATATATGGCATAATTGTGATGTATTTAGTCTGCGCATACCAACATAGTAACAGTGATAGATATCATTTGAAAATTGGGTATCTGCAATTTCGTGTGTTATGGTTATGTTTCACTTTGGTCCAGGCTGCATTATGACTGAAACACATATTTATAAAATATGGTTTGTCAATAATCATTTGAGTTTATGTTGTAATGCAGCCTGGACCATACATTACAATGACGTCATATAAACCATGTGTCCTGAGTGTTTACCACGCGAGGCGTTAAGAGATTGTAGCAGTATCCCCATCTCGAATTAAACCACTATACCTTCTGGTTTTGTAATATACATTATCTTCTACATCGAGATCATTACTAATCACTTCTCGTAGTAATCTAGGTTCTGGACCTGAATAATTACATATCATGGACAAGCATCACCTTTCTGACAATCTGTTATTGCACCATACAATGGAGGACTTAATTCAGTTTGTAATGTAGTTAGATAGTGTATTCATAATGCCAATAAAGCCTAAATATTTTAGCAGTACTTACTTGGTCTAATTTCCTTTGCTTTTTAGGAGGCTGATTGTGGAGTTCTTCTCCTCCATAATTCTGGTCACTGGCACCAGACGAACAGCTTCTAGGTTCACTCATTTTATCTGCACAAAAAGTAATATTTCTATGTACTTCTTCCTTCCGACATGCATTTCAGTCCTCTGTAACAAGGTACTTCAAACTAATCAAAAAATGTGGGTTAAAAAATAAAAAATGAGAAAATCTTTTCTATATGGCAGTGCAAAAATTAAGAGCTAGAATATACAGGGTGTTACAAAAAGGTACGGCCAAACTTTCAGGAAACATTCCTCACACACAAATAAAGAAAATATGTTATGTGGACATGTGTCCGGAAACGCTTACTTTCCATGTTAGAGCTCATTTTATTACTTCTCTTCAAATCACATTAAACATGGAATGGAAACACACAGCAACAGAACGTACCAGCATGACTTCAAACATTTTGTTACAGGAAATGTTCAAAATGTCCTCCGTTAGCGAGGATACATGCATCCACCCTCCGTTGCATGGAATCCCTGATGCGCTGATGCAGCCCTGGAGAATGGCGTATTGTATCACAGCCGTCCACAATATGAGCTCTAACATGGAAAGTAAGCGTTTCCGGACACATGTCCACATAACATATTTTCTTTGTTTGTGTGTGAGGAATGTTTCCTGAAAGTTTGGCCGCACCTTTTTGTAACACCCTGTATATATATTTCACTTATGGCTTTACGCCTTATCAACACCATTAGAGGTGGGATGGGATTAGGGACAAGGAACAGGAAGGAATTTGGCAATGGCCTTTTTGAAGGAAGTACTCCGGCATTCACCTGGAGTGATTTGGGGAAACCATGGAAAACCCAAATCTGGATGCTTGGATGGGGATTCGAACCGGCATCCTCCCAGAATGGGAGGCCAGGATGTTGACCGTTCACCCACCACCCTCGGTAAAGAGCTAAACAGAATTCGCTTTGGTTCAAAGTCCACACATAACTTAATGTCTCTTTTTCCCCGAAGCTTCCATGTTTAAAGTTTACTATTGCCAAAAGATTTTTTTTACTTACGGCGTCACGCCTAGTTGACGTCATTAGAGGCAGTATGGGACTGGTGACAAGGAACAGGAAGGAATTTGGCCATGGTCTTTTGAAGGAAGCATCCCGGCATTTGACTGGAGTGATTTGGGGAAACCATGGAAAACCCAAAACTGGATGCCCGGATGAGGACTCGAAGCACCAATCCCCTGAATGCGAGGCCAGAGTATTTACCGCTAACCCACCACGCTCAGTCTCTTGTCAAAAGCGTGTCTTTCTGGCAACAAGTTAGTTTTTTGCGATATGTTTCTATCCGTAAACATATTTAGCAATATGCATATTTAGTCAATAAGTTTGGTTTCGAATATATTCCATTCGCCATCGTCACTTACAAACAGAAAGTTTTGAACTGGACTATTTCTGAAGGGCTAAGCTATGGCTACAAGGAACATTCCGAAAGTAATGCAATTGAAATTCCCGGGCCGCTCCTATTGGTTGGAGTGGGATCAAATCACTTGGAGTAGGTGGCTGAGGGGGGGGGGGGACACTAAGCTTAGGTGTGAAACCGGTCTCGATGCACTCCAAGCTGTGGAATTGGCAGAATGTCGGTTATTGTGAACATCTTCATGCTAACCGTGTCACGAAAAAATGGAATCAATGATTGACCAACGTTACGCGATTAAGTTTTGTGCTAAACTGAAAAATAAACCCTTGTGGAGACTGACAAAATGATTTTTTGAGAGACTTACGGAGATTCTTCTGTGCCCTACTCACAAGTTTTGAGGTGGTTAAGGGCCTCTAAGGAGGGCCGGGGAGAAATTCACAACGCAGAGGACGGCAGTCAACCAGCAAAACCGACAACAATGTGAATCGTGTTCGACAACTGTTGGACTCTGACTGTCGATTGAGTATCAGGATGGTTACCAATTAACTAAAATTGTCGTCTACTGCTGTGTTTTGCATTGTTAATGAAGATTTAGCGACGAGGAAAATGTGCGCCAAGCTCGTCCCCAAGGTGTTGTCAGACGACCAAAAGACCAGCCGAGTGGAAATTTCAAGTGAACTTTTGCAACGTGATGAAATTGAACATCATTTTTTGGACAATGTCATCACTGGTGAGGTTTTTTAATACAACTCAGAAACAAAACGCCAAACCTGTGACTGGCTTTTTTTTTTTAACTGCTTAACGTCTCTTAACAGCGAGGTCTTTAGATTTTTTTTTTGTAACTGCTTTACGTCTCTTTTTAACATCGAGGTGTTTAGAGACGGGAAAGGATGGGGGCAAGGAATGGGAAGGAATTTGGCCATGGCCTTTTGAAGGAAGCATCCCGGCATTTGCCTGGAGTGATTTGGGGAAACCATGGAAAACCCAAATCTGGATGCCCGGACGGGGATTCGAACCGCCATCCTCCCGAATGCGAGGCGAGAACGCTAACCGTTACACCGCCCTGCTCGGTAAAGAGGTCTTTAGAGATGGGAAAGGATGGGGGGGGCGGGAATGGGAAGGAATTCGGCCATGGCCTTTTGAAGGAAGCATCCCGGCATTAACCTGAAGTGATTTGGGAAAACCATGGAAACCCCAAATCTGGATCCCCGGGTAAGGTCAGACAGTTAACGCTACCTACACGACATTCTCATATGCCACAAAAAACAATTGAACACTGCAGCGATTGCAACACATTCATCCAAGAAATACAACTGCCAATGTAACGTAACGAAAGAACTTAGAGAACTGACTTTCTTTTGGTACGAATCAAAAATACATATGCACCAGTGCATTGGAATGGATGTATAATTTTACGGCTTGGTCCAGAATGTTTTTTCATTTGAACATATTAGGTGAGCAGAAACAATACCCCGTACCAATCAACTTCGCGGCAGCAACGAGGATATTAACATTTTATATAAGTATCTTTGCCAAACCTAACCGATACATATATAAACATGTCAGTCAAATGAGCTTGCCAAACTGAATATTTCACATCATTACCTGTGTCGCTAATTCTTCTTTACGTTTTACAACACTGTGGAATGCAGTTTACTCTGCAAGAATAAATCGTAATATACATCTGCAATTAACTTGTAACAACCTACCCACATTTCAAACAACTGTATACATATTTCATACGTTTGATGGCTTCACATATAATGTTTTATGAAATAATATGTCTCCAGGAAAGTGTGTATCAAATTTCATACCGATTTCCTTCTTGGGACCCTGGCATTGCATCTGAGCCCACGAAGGATTTGCCCAAATTTATGTGTGACTGAAACTTTTTTGTTGCAGGAATATTTGGGAAGTATGTAGTATAGATTGAAGTGCTGCCTGGACCAGAATGAAAACTGAAGCTACTTGTTACAGCATAAGACAAAAGGAATTTAGTTTCTATTAGTTATTTATGCTGTTTTAATAGCACCACATTAGTGTCGATATGTATCATGATGTAAACTACTACCGAAATGAGCACTTTGTTACATCTCTATGTTACATCTCTAAATCAACATCACATAAAAACTAATAATGCTAGAATGCAACAAAGCTCTTTTAATAAGAAAACCATAATGCTGAGCTTAGTAACTTAGCTAATATTCCAAGTTGCAATATGTTGATATGTTGACTTGTTTCGAATATAATACTTTCATTTTCACATATTTGAAGCTTAATATCTACACTTTTGGTTAAATATTATTGCCTAAGGAACATTCACACCAAATTTCAGATTGTTAGGACAATTTTTGTTGGTGCTGA
>JARYHS010007075.1:8500716-8603546 GCA_031002005.1 Vandiemenella viatica
TGTTATTATTTCGACTAAAGGTAAAAAAAGTTATAATGAAATTTTCACGGGTGTATCGACGAATTGTGTTGTAGGAACACCATACTTCGACGGCTGCCTCCGCCGTCTTCCTCACGTGTGTAATTTCGTGTGTTTGCAATGAAATCCGAGGATACAACCTATGAGGACTTCACTACAATCATTCGCCGAGAAAGTCTCCTTTCTTGCTAAAAAAATAATAATTTCCACTCAAAAAACGTCGTTACGCCACATTAGTAAATCTGAAATACTTGACAGTTTACGTGTTGGTGAGAAGTTTCTTTTAATAACATTGAATCAACTGTAATATCAATCAAGGAATCAGGAGATATAATAATGAATCACGCAAAAAAGGCCAAGTCTCGTGCTTGTGCAGTGACAAAAAGTTATGAGATCTTGTTCTGAGCCCAGTCTACACTTTACAGAGTATATTCACTTCACTTTGTGAAATGGAATGCTTTTTAGTTTTTAGGTGTTATGGATCGTTGATTTAGATTTTTTTTAAAAAACAACTCTGGTAACTTGGCCACTAAGCAAACCATATTTTTAAACTTGTGTGATGTATTGTAAGGCACTTAATATGACCTAAAACTCAATATTTTCCATTTTTATTATTTATTTAAAAATTGGTTTAGATTAAAAAACAAAAATGTAAAACCTCGAAACACACTTAAGACACGCTAAAAAGTTTTAATGTCAATATAAATTCTACTCGGGTTTGCCGCCGAATTACATTTTCTATTGTCAAGCTTTCGGCGACTTTCACTGCCGCCATCATCAGGACTGTTGTGTCTGAAGGAACAACAGAAACTGGACTGAATAGCGGAACTGAACGAGCCAGGAACGTTGTCGACTTCCGATTGGCTGACTCCAATGACCTTTACTGCGATTGGTCGGTTGCGGAACCAGGCGTAGATATACACCAGCGTTGTACTGATAGTTAGCTCCAGTGTTGCCAACCGTAGCGGAATTCCGCTACGCGTAGCGGAATTTTATTCTTCGGGAGACTGAGCGGCGAAATGTGCAAATTATCGAAAACGTAGCGACATTTTGCTATTTTCATTGCTAACTTTCTAAAATGAATTTCTTAAGAATAAATATTCATTTTGTTAATAATGTCTTCCCTGGAATCTAAACCAGCCAAAATAAATCATTACCAACCCTTACGCAATTGAATAACCAGTAATAACAGGCAGATTGGTTGTCAATCCCCTCAAGTGTATTTCCCCGCTCTTCTTGTAGCGCCTATATGCTTGCTCTTCGGTTCTAAACACGTTTGCTTCGACCCTCAGTACGAGTTTGCTAATAATTGTTGCAAGCCACAAGTGATGAGTGATACAGAAGAAGCGGGTTGCTCTACACCCAAGAAAACACGATAATACCGTCGAGAATTACCGAAAGGTCAAATAAAGTCGAGAAAACAGTTAATTTCATAAAAGTGGTTAAATGAAAATATTTTTTCAAAGTGGATACTACCAGTGAAAGAGGACAATTCAAAAGCGAGGTGTAGGGCTTGCAAAGTTGTATTGGGTGCGAAAAGAAGTGATCTGGTAAAGCATAGTGAAAGTCAAAGACACTTGAAGAACGTGAAAGCCATCGCCAACACAAATCAGATTTCTCAGGTAATAAAACTAGGTTTTTATTTGCAAAACGTGTGAGTAAATAATCGTGGAGCTTAGCAGTTAATGACTTAGCCAGAGGCCTCTCATTGTGACGGCCTCGGTTTGAATACCGGCGTCTGTTGACGTATAATGTATGTATATATATATATATATACCAAGTGAGTTTTTTATCTTGAGACAACTAAATATCTCGAAAACTACAAATCCGATCAAAAAAAGTGGGTAATAAAAATTGTTCGTCTCGACGGGGGACATCCGATGATACCAAATTTGACTCCCCACCCCCACCCCCTAGGGGTGGGGGAAGGGGGAGAAAAAAAACTTAAATAGGAACCCCCATTTTTTATTGCAGATTCTGATTCCCCGGAAAAAACTACCCCTATTTGACCCCCAATTCGAGTCATTTTGGTCGATAGATGGCGCTGCATTTCTCAGAGTTTTCTCATTACTTGATGTACTTCCATTGCGTTCACATCGTCGCTCATTTCTCAGAGTTTTCTCATTACTTGATGTACTTTCATAGCGTTCATAACATCTCTGATTTATTTACTTCGTTCTGTTGCACGTGTCAATGAGAATGCAGGCTATAACGTTGCAAGAAAAAATTGAAATGGTCTACATTTATGGAGAATGTCGCAAGAATATCGATAATGCTGTTGATCTTTATGCTCATCGTTTTCCAGACCAGCCTCGATCGCGCGCTTCTTTTTACCGTATTATCCAACAGTTCACTCAGGAGGGAAGTGTGCACACAAACAAACGAAAGCGGCGAAGGACGATAGCTGGAGAAAATAACGAAGTTGCAGTTTTAGCTGCAGTGGCTTATAACCCTCACATTAGTACTCGACAAATAAGTCGTGAATCAGGAATTTCTCAGACTACTGTTTGTCAGATTTTGCATCGTAGAAAATACCATCCGTTCCATGTTTCGTTGCATCAAGAACTTCACGGCAATGATTTCGATAATCGATTGACATTTTGCCGATGGTCGCTACAGAAAATACAAGAAGAACCCCATTTCTTTGCTCGAGTACTGTTTTCGGATGAATCCACTTTTACTAACCACGGCACCATTAATCGACACAACATGCATTATTGGAGTGTGGAAAACCCGCATTGGTTACGCCAAGTTGAACATCAGCGTCCGTGGAATGTAAATGTTTGGTGTGGGATAATTGGGGACAAACTTATTGGTCCACATTTTATCCATGGACATTTCAATGGGGAGAAATATCAACAACTCTTAGAGGACGTACTGCCAACATTGCTTGAAGACGTACCCTTAGACGTGCGACAAACAATGTGGTTTCAACATGACGGTTGTCCAGCACATTTTGCTGTAAGATCGCGGGAAGTGTTAGATCGTCTGTACAATCGTCGATGGATCGGAAGAGGAGGTCCAGTGCCGTGGCCTGCAAGATCACCAGATCTCACTTCGCCTGATTTTTTTTTATGGGGATACTTGAAGAATGAAGTTTACAGTGAAGTGCCAACAACGCCTGAAAACATGATTGAACGAATTACCAACGCTTGTCAAAAAATCACGCCGGATATGCTTCTTAGTTGCGTCGAATCATTCCAAGAGCGGGTAAATAAATGCATCGATGTCGGTGGTGATATTTTCGAGCACTTGCTTTAGAATTGTTGTTAGAAACAAACACGTGAGAGGCGAGGGGACTCACCAAAAACAAGCACCCCGATGGTGAGAGGCGAGGGGACTCACCAAAAACAAGCACCCCGATGGTGAGAGGCGAGGGGACTCACCAAAAACAAGCACCCCGATGGTGAGAGGCGAGGGGACTCACCAAAAACAAGCACCCCGATGGTGAGAGGCGAGGGGACTCACCTAAATCTAGCACCCCAAAGGGAACAGAAAATTACTACGTCCACGTCGTTGTTCCTGGGTAACGCAAAAAGTAATGTTTGACTTTCGCTATCTGCTAAAGAATTTGCATCAGTGCATTTTGAAATAATGTCCATTCCCATCCCTCAAGTTTGGAGGTGGGTGGTGTTATTGAATAGTTTTTGAAAAATATCAATCACATTAACTTGTATTTTGCTGATCTGATGTGTATTTCACGAGATATCCTCATTTTTAAATGAATTTTTGCTTATTTTGATTTTTGTCGATTGCAGCGCCATCTATCGACCAAAATGACTCGAATTGGGGGTGAAATAGGGGTAGTTTTTTCCGGGGAATCAGAATCTGCAATAAAAAATGGGGGTTCCTATTTAAGTTTTTTTTCTCCCCCTTCCCCCACCCCTAGGGGGTGGGGGTGGGGAGTCAAATTTGGTATCATCGGATGTCCCCCGTCGAGACGAACAATTTTTATTACCCACTTTTTTTGATCGGATTTGTAGTTTTCGAGATATTTAGTTGTCTCAAGATAAAAAACTCACCTGGTATATATATATATATATATATATATATAAAAACGTGATATCAGAAAGGCGATCCAATCGAATACACCAGAACTTCTCGTAATTTGCTGCGATTATTGTTTGATAATACATATTTCAGTTATTTGAACTACATATACAAATCTAGTTCTTTTCTGTCCTTTTTTTCTTTCAGATTTTCAAGACAGAATAAACTAAAGCTACAGTAGCGGATAAAAGATATACTTTATTAGCTGCTGCTCATAATCTTAGTTTCAGTGTGGTCAGTCATATTGTTAAAGTTGCAAAACTAAATTTCCAGGATTCAACAATTGCGAAAAACCTTCAACAAATTCGCACAAAGTGTACAGCTATTATTCGAAATGTTCTATCATCAAAAATCAAGGATGATGTAACTAAAGAACTAAAAGACAATGCTTTTTCGGTCCTCACAGGTGAGAGTACTGATATCAGTAATAACAGGTTGTTCTGTATTTTAGCATATATACCATGACGAAGTTAAGACCCAACTTCTTGACTTAATCCCCATTTGTAGTGATGATGGTAATGATAGAGGGCTTTACAGACTTTTCAGCAGTTTTCTGCCTAATTTTGAATTAAATGATCACAATTTAATAGGATTTTGCTCTGATAACGCCAGTGCTATGCTTGGTAAAAATGAATCATTCAAAATCCATCTTGTAAATAACAATGCAGAGGCAGAGACAGTCAGCTGAGAACAACTTCAAGATACCTGATGAAGACAGCAGAGTCAGCTGTTGAAACGTCTTGTTTTTACACCACCATCCGACTGGACACCCGAGAAGATTTTGTTGTTTAATTGGTGTGATAAAAATTTCGTCGTAAGCGAAAACAACTGGTCCTGCTACTACACCACGAAAACAACCGTAAATCTTCAATCATCCGGTATTCGACATACACACTGGCAGAAACCTAACATGTTTATTCGGAATTCGCGTCTTATGTTTAACCATAGATTTCATCATGACAGGTGGATTTTATTGATAATCTTTTCAATAAACATTTATTTGTAGCGGAATTTCGATAACCGTAGCGGCATGTAGCGGAATGTAGCGGAATTCCGTTCTTCCTGTAGCGACTTTCCGTCTTTCCGAGTTGGCAACACTGGTTAGCTCCACAGCGAAACCAAAGCCGAGGTTGTTAAAATGGATAGACGATGGATTACCTAAGTTAATGTTCACATAACGTCACTGTTCATATTGCATCACCATTTACATTATTCACCACTATTATTATGATGTTTAATCTCGATAATCCTTAGGGAGCCAAGCGGTATTCTGATTGGCTGACACAATAACTGTTCTCATAGCGTCATCGTTCACATTATTCTTACACAGAAAAATCCAAAGACTTCTTTAATGAAAGACCCCACATTATATATTCTTAAAAACATTTACTGTCATTAATTATGATGTTTAACTCGAGAAATGCATAGGGAGCCATGCGGTCTTCCGATTGGCTGTTACAAGGTCTTTTTGAACCTACCTTGGTGGATCTGTTCGAACTAGTCCTAACTTCTACTTATTTTACCTATGGTGGGAGTTTTTATGAACAGACTGATGGTGTGGCAATGGGGTCTCCATTATCTCCTGTAGTAGCCGATCTGTTTATGGAACACTTTGAAGATCGAGCAATTGAAACCTCCGTCCTCAAACCAACATATTTCTATCGTTATGTGGACGATACGTTTGTTGTTTGGCCCCATGGGATCCAGGGTCTTTATGAATTCATGGACCATCTCAATAGCATTCATGAAAACATGGAGCTAGAGAAAGATGGCAGATTGCCCTTTCTAGATATTTTAATCCAGCGGAGACCTGATGGTACCCTGTCACATAGTGTTTACAGGAAATTAACCCACACGGACCGTTATTTACATGCCGATAGTTTCCACCATCCGGCGCAGAAGAACACGGTGTTATACACGCTTGTACACAGAGCAAGGGCAATTTCAGACGCTGACAATCTGCAAGACGAACTCGAACATCTCCGCCATACCTTCATGCGGAATGGATACCCGATCCCATTGATAGAACGGGCACTTCGAAAGAAAAAGGCAGATACACGTAATATTGAGGAAGAAGAACAGCCTAAAGATCTTGCCTTCATCCCGTATGCAGGTAGCATCTCTGGGAAAATCGGCAGGATTTTAAAACGATATGGAATCAAGTGCATTTTCCGCCCTCCTGCCAAAATACGGGATTTGCTGCGTCCTGTGAAGGATGATTTGGGTTTAAAAACACCGGGAGTGTACAGCATACCGTGCCAATGTGGTAAGAGTTATATTGGTCAAACCATCCGCACTATCCAGGCCCGTGTGACTGAACACCTAACGCAACATCCGGTTGTTTCAACTTGAAAAGTCTGCTGTGGCACAACACTGTGATCGAAAATGGTCACAGTATGGACTTTCGACAACGTGAGGGTTCTAGCCAAGTGTTCCTTCTTCTGGGAATCTGTGATTAAAGAAGCGATTGAGATACGCCTGAATAATAACAATATGAACAGGGACTTGGGTGTATGGCTCAGTGACGCATGGAAGCCAGTTTTTGCCATTCTTAAACAACCAAGTGTCTCGCTGACGGACGATAGGAGAGTGGAATCGCCGCCGCCGTGAGCATTTTCTGCTTTTCCTTTGTTAAGCAGTTGTGGTGAAGTTTGTTGTCATTAGACATTTCCTTCAATCTTACAGATTTAGTCACTTTACTGGTGGTTTGCCTTTTGGTTGCTCTTTGTTTTTCTCAATTATTAGTTAGAATTGACAGTGGTCTTTTGTGTTTGTCAAAGGTAGTAAAATACTGGCCAAGATTTGCTATTAGTGGGTTAGTCGACTTTCGTGATGTCCTATAGAAAGATTTGGTAATTTCCATAATTCTTTCTTGGAGCATTGGGACACCTGCTGCTTCGTGCAGGTCTGCTGTGGGAAATCGGTTTGGCACATGTAGTGCTCGCCGAAGTGATCTGTTCTGCATCGTTTGCAAACGGTTTATTTGGGCCTTGGATGCATACCCCCACACAGGGCACGCATATTCAATCACCGGTCGTATTAGGCTACAGTATACACTGACGCCGGTGCAGGCTGACAATGAGCTATCCCTGTTGAGTATTGGGTATAACTCTCGTAGCCTAGCTGCAACTTTTCGTCGTGTCTCCTCAATGTGATGTTTCCAGGTTAGACGAGTGTCCAAAATCACGCCGAGGTATTTAGCTGTGGTTGTCCATTCGATGTCTTCGCCATTTAGGTGTAGGTTACGCATGCGGTTTTGCCGACGGTCACGCTTCCCCAGGCGCCTGGTCAGCATAATAGCTTGAGTCTTTGTCGAATTTAAAGTTATTCTCCAACGTCTTGCCCAGGCTTCAGTCTGCTGGAGGACTTCTTGTAATCTTCTGATTGCAGTGGCTTTATTTCTGTGCGCGGTAAAGAACGCAGTGTCGTCTGCATATAGGGCAGTACGTACTGTGGCTGGGGCTGGTATATCCGCGGTATATAGATTATACAATACCGGACCTAGGACCGAACCTTGCGGTACTCCAGCTCTTATGGGGCGGCGACTTGACAGATTATTGCCAACCCTCACTTTGAAAGATCTCCCAGATATATAGCTCTTGATCAGCTTTACAAGAGGGCCGGGGAAACCCTGGTTATAAAGTTTGTAGAGCAAACCGCTATGCCAGACGGAGTCGAATGCCCGTGCGACGTCTAACAATACTAGCGGGCAGTAGCCACGAAAATTGAAGGTAGTAGTGGCACGTTCCACTATTCTCATAATTTGCTGGCTTGCAGAGTGTCTTTTTTGGAACCCAAATTGAAACTCCGGGATGATGTTTTCGGTCCTGATGTGTGCCTCTAGTCTCTTTAACAATAATCTCTCGAAGATTTTACTCGTTGAGGGGAGCAGGCTGATAGGGCGGTAGTTCTGGGGGAATGTCGTATTCTTCCCAGGTTTTGGCACAGCAACAACTGTAGCCTGCTTCCAGCATCTTGGGTACTGCTGGCGGCGTAGAACTATGTTAAAGATTTCTGTGAGGTGTTCAATCGCCTGTAGTGGAAGGTTCTTCAGTAGTTGGTTGCTTATATTGTCAATTCCTGGAGCCTTCCTGGGGTGTAGTTTACTCAATATGTTTCGAACTTCATCAGGTGTGATCTCTTCTATTATGTAGTCGTCGTCCTCAGCTGCTAGAAAACGGGCAAGTCTTCGGCGGATGTCTGCAGATTCTTCTTCATCATTATCTTGAGAAGGTCTGAATTGCTTCTCAAAGTGGTCCGCCAGAGCATTGGCCTTGTCTGAGTCGCTAAACACAAGGCCCCTTTCGCCATGAAGTGGGGGCAGTCTGGTACGCCGCTTTGTAAAACGTCGGGTCTCTACCCAAAGGTTTCCGTCTTTAACGTCTAGGGAGGCCAGACGTGACGACCACTCTCGGTTTCTATGCTCTTCGAGCGCCGCTTTCAGCTCGCGTTGGAGTCGATTTAGTAACCGCCTTGTTTCAGGGCGCCTGGTTAGTCGCCATTCCTTAGCCACCCTGTTTTTATGTCTTATCTGTGCTAGTAGGTGTGGCGGGAGTTGGCGAGACCTGGGTCTTTCAGTTACAGGAGGCGTTGCTGTGTTAGCCGCTCTAATGATGGTTTTGGAGACCTGTTTGATAGCAGTCTCTATTTGTGTCGCATCTAGGGGCCTCAGGCGGTGAAGGGATACCGTGATCTCTTCACGGAAATTCTCCCAGTTGGTCTTGCTGTAGTTCTTTAGGCTGGTAGTTGTTGGTCTCCACGGGCCTACGTCTATATCTATCAGGACTGGAGAGTGATCTGACGAAAGCCTGTTCATTGTGTGCGCGGAGATGAAGCCCGCAATCCCCCGTGTGATCACAATGTCTAGGACATCTGGACGACCGCCGTTCCAGGGGTGGTGTGTTGGTTCCACCGGGCCCCAGACTAGCAAGTTGCGTCTGACTGCCATCCTGTGGAGCAGCTGTCCTGCTGGGTTTGTAGTTCTCGAGTGCCAATCGGGGTGTTTCGAATTAAGATCACCCCCGATGATCAGTTTGCCTCGGATTGAAAGAAGACGATCAAAGTCCTCTGCAATTGGCTGTCTCCGTGGTGGTCTATATGCTGATACTATTGTGACTGGCCCAGTGGTAGTTTCCACTTCTATAGCCCTGATTTCTATCTGGTTGGTTTGTGGCGACAGTATTTCATGATGAGGGATACCACGCTTTATATATATTGCCACACCTCCTCCTGCAGTTGGCCTGTCATTCCGATAGCAGCAATAGTTGGCTACTGAGGCGTTAAGGCCTTGTTTGAGGTGGGTTTCTGAGACAAGGCAAATATCTACGTCCTCATCACGCAGAAATTGCCTAAACTCTCCAAGTTGTTGTCGGATGCCATTGGCATTCCAAACACACAGAGATAAACCTTGTATATGTGTCCTATTCATTATTGGTCAGGGATTTCTCTGATTGTTCGGCTGCTGGAACCGTCTTAACTGCGGTCTTTATATCCGCGGCGAGCTGGTCAAACTTGGCGAGGAGAGACGTCAACATATTGAGTAGGCTACCTACTATGTTTAATAGATGGTCCATCGTGCCGCTGTTATTTGCTGATTGAGGAGTGGGCGAGTGTTGGCATTTCTGGCAGGTTTCTTGAGAGTTTGTCTTCTCCGCTGCCGTTTGCTTAGTCCCTTTTGGTGGTGTTTTTCCAGATGTCTTTTCGGCATAAGTTGTGGCCACCGAATGATTAGCCGATTGTTGAGTCGTGCTCTTCTTATTTTCAGACTGTTGAGCCATGGTCTTCTTATTTCCTTTTTGCATTCCTTTGCCTGATTTTTGGGGGGGTCTCTTATCGTTCTGTGCAGGAGGGGGCTTATTCTTGTTCTCTCGCTGTCGACTAGGATAGTCGGCGGCGGGTGATTGTTGGACAGCTGTGTCCTTAGTCGTCTTGTCATCAGTCTTCTTGTTTTCTCTAGAGGAGTGGACACAGGTGATTCCTCGTTGCCGATCCCTGGCACGTTTGTACGCAGGACACCCTTTGTAGCTGGCAACATGACTTCCTTGACAGTTAGCGCATTTTGGTGTGCTGTCCCCCTTCTTCATGGTGCAGTCATTGGATAAATGTGCCCCAGCACATTTAACGCATACCGAGGGCATGTTACAATGGCGTGCTACATGTCCTAGGGCTTGGCAGTTAAAGCATTGAGTAGGGCCATTGGAAGATCTTAATTTCTCGATGGAGATGCGTAGTGACATCAGTGATTCCAGGGAAAAGATTTTTCTATTCTGTGGCCTATCTGGTAGAACCACAAGAAAGAGAGGCATTAGGTCTGAACCGCCTGGTCTTTTCAGCTGTGTCACTGTGCGAATGTCGAATCCGCTGTCTTCGAGTTCTTCTTTTATGTCTTCAGAAGGCATGTTTGAAGGCATCCCGCGGATTACCACTTTTAGTATCTTCTCTGCTGCGGAAGGAAAAGTATAATAGGGTATGTTTGCCCTTTGCAGTGCAGCAGTCACTTCCAAGTAATCGTTTGTAGAGTTGAAGGTTAATTTAACCTTATCGCCCCCAGCAGTCTTCGCTTGGAATGGCCTGTCTTGGAGGATCCCCTTGACCATCTGATGCATTTCTTTGTAGCTTCTGGGGAACTGTACTACTATGGGTGGTATCTGATGCCTTGGATGTGGTGCCTGTTCCTGTTGCTGCTGCTGTAGCTGCGGCTGCTGTTGTGGCTCTTGAGCAGGCTCTTCTTGAGTCAGTACGTTATATGGGTTACTTGTTTCAATATTGTTCGGATCCAGTGAAGGTGGGGGCTTGCTGGTGCGGTGGGCCAGCATAAAGCCATCTCCGTCAGACTGTTCTCCAGGAGAGTTTACTTTGCGGTTGGAGTTGGTTTTCTTTGCAATAGCGCAGTTGTGTTGGTCAGTGACCGTCGGTGAGGGAAAGCTGAAAGCTCCCTTAATTTTCTTGTATACAGCTTTCTTGTCCCTGTTAGTAGGGTTAAACTGCGACACTGGAACACCAAATTTTACAGAATTTCCCCGTTGCTCATTTCTGGGGTGCTTCACATTTCCAATAGTGGGTGGCGATATGCACCGCTTGGTAGCACGGGCGTCATGTTCTTGTGTAGTCCCGTTCATCGCTGGCGAAGTTGCCGTAGTCGGGTTTGTATCCATGTTTACGTCCTTTGGCTGTTGCATGGACGTCGTATTTTCAGGCTGATCTGCTCCTTCCATGTCAGTAACTAGACGAGGAGGTCCGCTGGTCATTGTTGCTGACTCAGTAAGAAGCGGGAACTGTAGATCACACGGTCCGCACGACGTTACAGCGTTGTGGCTCATCTTAGCCTAGCGGGGGTGTTGCTCTGGCCCTTTGTTGTCACCGTAAGGTTAGCCCAGGCCAGAAGCAACCCTAAAACTGGCGCCAGGGGGTTCCTCTCCCAGCGGCAGAGGGCCGTGTGGCGGTAATTCCCTACTATCTCGGGCAGGGAGGGACCCTACAGCGAGAAATCCAGGCTGCCGCACGCCGCGAGCGAAAACACAAAAGCAGCGAACAAAGCACCCAAGCTCAAAGCGAAAACTGCATGCGTCCTGAGAGTGGAATACGGCGTATCGGTCCGACTACATCTACAGCTGAATCTGTAGCCGACCAATCACTGACAAGTATTACAGAACCGGGGTTATAGTCAGCCAATCGGAAGACCGCATGGCTCCCTATGCATTTCTCGAGTTAAACATCATAATTAATGACAGTAAATGTTTTTAAGAATATATAATGTGGGGTCTTTCATTAAAGAAGTCTTTGGACTTTTTCTGTGTAAGAATAATGTGAACGATGACGCTATGAGAACAGTTATTGTGTCAGCCAATCAGAATACCGCTTGGCTCCCAAGGATTATCGAATTAAACATCATAATTAATAGTGGTGAATAATGTAAATGGTGATGCAATATGAACAGTGACGTTATGTGAACATTAACGTAGGTAATCCATCGTCTATCCATTTTAACAACCTCGGCTTTGGTTTCGCTGTGGAGCTATTTTTTTTTTTTTTTTTTTTTTTTTTTTTCGCTGCCTCAACGGCTTTATGTAGCCCCGCTACTGTCTGTAGCTTTATCTACTGTAACAAATGGTTGGTTTTGGGAAACATGATATACACTTTAGGGAAAAACCCGGCTTTGGCCATTATATAATGACCTTAGAGGGAAACCCTTGCTTATTCTTATCGCCTGGTGGGGATGAGCGTAGTTAACAACTGCGTGAGCAGTTGTTCGACCATCCCTAGCTGATTTTCTTGTTGCTGGCATTGACAACGGTTGTTGTGTAGATGCTCATTGTGTCTGGTTTGGTGGTTATGCTTGGTCACATGGCCGTGGGTGGTCTTATCCTTCTGCGCTCTGGGTGGCGTCGTGATCTTCTCTGTGCTGGTTTGGGGGCGGCTCCTGTTGATAGCCGCTTGCAGCTTCCTCCTCAGTGGGCAGCCCCCGTAGCTAGCCGCGTGGTCCATGGCGCAGTTGGCGCAAGTTGGTGTCGCTTCGCGTGGTCTGGTGCACACCAACACGCTGTGATTTTCCCCGCAGCGAACGCACCGAACTTGGTTCCGGCAATCCTTCGATCGATGCCAGAATCCCTGGCACCTGAAGCATTGGTCAACAGTTGACAATGATGATTTCTTCCTGCGGGGATTCTTCTTGGTGCTCCGGCCGTTTTGCTTCTTAACTTGGATATTGGCTGCCTCAACATCATTGATTTCCGATGGCGTTGACTGCTTGGGTTCTGTAGGTGGTGGGAGGTTTTCATCTGGGGTGACCTCCGTTCCTCGGTTGGTTGCTTCCTCTGGCGAAGCAGTGTTTGGGATGCTATCACTTTTCGGAAGCCCTGCGCCTCCATACTGGACGAGCTGGAATTGAATGCTATGGCTCTCGAGGAAATCCTTAACCGCCGCTAACTCTGATGGGCTCGCACATGTTACGAGCAGGTTGTCCGGTGTCAACCCTGTCGGCGCTTGCGATGCCACTACTTGGTGGTCTGGACTAGGCGTGGCGTCGAGGTGCATGGGCAAGGACGGTGTTCTTGGAGATTCCGGTCCTTTAAGGCCGGCGGTGGTTCCGTCTTTTCTTGAGGTTTGAGACTCATCTTCCTGGCTAGACGAAGATGATACAACGCTGGTGTATATCTACGCCTGGTTCCACAACCGACCAATCGCAGTAAAGGAATAGTTACGTCATTGGAGTCAGCCAATCGGAAGTCGACAACGTTCCTGGCTCGTTCAGTTCCGCTATTCAGTCCAGTTTCTGTTGTTCCTTCAGACACAACAGTCCTGATGATGGCGGCAGTGAAAGTCGCCGAAAGCTTGACAATAGAAAATGTAATTCGGCGGAGAATTTATATCGAAGATACGCCGAGAAAAACTTATATCTCATAGTTTTAATGTCATTATGCCAATCAAAATATTTTTAACTGTTTATTTTTACCATTTAACATTATTTATTAATTTAATTATTATTTAATTTATTAATGCAATGAACTCTTCACAGGTTTGCTGCCGGATGGCGTTTGTAAACGACGAGCTTTCGGCGACCAACTCCGTCGCCATCTTCGGGTCTGATGTTAGCGCTGCTTAATGTTTTAAGTAACTATGTTTTAAATATATGCGTTAAAAAACTGTTTGTATCAATCCCGCACGGGATTAGCGCCAATCCCGCGGGATCCCGCGGGGTTGAAAACACTGCGGGATTGCAATCCTTAGTGGTGGCGTGGCCTTGTGCTTCATGCTTGAATCAGTGAAGCAGCAAACTCCACAAAATTCATATGAGAAAGACTTTTCCTTGATGCGTTTGTAGTTATAGAAGTAATTTAATTCACTTGTGAAATCTTCCAACGTTTTTTGTTATT
This sequence comes from Vandiemenella viatica, assembly GCA_031002005.1. NCBI lineage: Eukaryota > Metazoa > Arthropoda > Insecta > Orthoptera > Morabidae > Vandiemenella > Vandiemenella viatica. The sequence goes on from JARYHS010007075.1 coordinate 8,514,657, forward strand.
GAAAGAGGAGGCAAAAAGAAATCAGTATGGCAGTATTATATGAAAATAGACTCTGTTTATGAAAAAACTGGGGTAGAAATTTACTTATTTCCATATAAAGTTTGTTTTTGATAAAATATTAAAATCTAAAGGTTTATAAATTAATTTTTCACCACCGCATCCACGGATTTCAAGCACTAAACATCCGCATCTGCACCCGAAAACATGAGCTCCGCAACAACTCTAATCCCCACTACCTACTGTCTTCAACACTGCCATGGATTCCTTTGGAGTGGACCGACTCTTTGGTTTTCGAGATGGCAAGCCACGTGGCACTGTTTTGCCTTATGGCTAGGATTGCCAGAAGGCAGGGATAGTGTTGTAATAAAACGTTTTTTTTCCGGCTTGAAAAAAAACATGAAAAAAAAAACATGTTTTTTTTTTCTGGGACATTTTTCATAACTACTAAATCTCAAATTTGTAAGGCATTTATTGTTTAATATGACTTTTAGAGTTTATTCTAAGTAATTATCTTAATTTTTAACTCTAATATATTTTTCTGGTTCAGTAGGAAAAAGAAAAAAAAAATACGAAAATATTGGCAACATTGACTGAAATTTTCTTTTATGAACGGGGACTTCCCGAAGAGGCTAGGTTGTGCGGTAGGAATCCCCGTTGTTTGGATTGATACTCACAATTTGAACTAGTGCTGCCAGCCCTACGAATTTACCTGTAGACCTACGGATCTTTTCTAAAAATTAGGAATTTTAAGACTTCGTTCCTATATAATTTTAAATTTATCTACAGTTTTTTTCCTCTTTTTATTATTGTGCTATCCTTTTATTCGCATTCTTAAACTCTCAGCGTATAGTGATACTGATTCATTAAATTGCAAGTAATTATGAATCGTCTCCTTGCAACTGTTGGCGTAAACCAACGATTGAAAAGATATAAAGCTCCTATTTTGTATGATAATTGATTTAAATTCAAATTTAAAAGACCATAATACAAAACTATCGGTGCAGTCTTTATGCATAGTGTTTACTTTGTTCACAATTTAATCTCAAAATCTTTTGCGTACAATACAAGAACAACCAGTAAAAGAAAATGTAACTAATACTGAAGTTATGGAAATAGAGGAGACAGAAGAAGAAACAGAAAATTCCGACACCTACCGAACTAGTGTTGGTAGTACTGATATTAGTGAATGTGGTATTGACAGAGGATGAATAAAATTATGTTAAATATATAGATACATTTATGAATTATTATGTAAAACATTTTATGATTCAGTAAGATTCAAAACACACTTGTAAAATGTAAGTTCCGTAAATGAAACTATAATTTAAGAAATATATTGTTTTCTGAAAAAAAAAATGTAAAAAAAATTAGAAAAAATTAGAAAAAAAAACAAGGGTGCTAGGTTTTTTTTCATGTTTTTTTCACAAAGCTGAAAAAATTGGTAACACTAGGCAGGAATATCCGGGAATGTCCCGGAATTTTATGTCTGGTCCTGTGTCCAGGAATTAAGCTTTACTGTCCTGAAATTCGCGTATACCAGTTTTTTGCTCAAACTTAAGATACTAAGGTGGCCATGCCGCGCTCGCAGCTGGAGGTAGGACAGCGCTCCACCTTACCGACGAACGGAGACAATACATATACACTGTTCAACTATGACGTAGTGACTTTCAACCAAAGTTGAATTATATATAATACAACTTTTTAAAATTAATTTGAATATTTGTTCACACCTTAAGCATACAACTAAAATACCTTTTTTAACACCATAAATGTTCCAGAAATTATAATCCTGTATCACTAAGAAACCTTTTTAACCCCAGAATTGTCCCGGAATTAAAATCCTATATCTGGCAACCCTACTTATGGCACAGGCCAGCACTAAGCCATGTGGTCTTGCCTTGCTTTGCCATAAGGCATAGTGTGAATGCGGCTTTAAGGGGACCAGACCCTGGTTCAGGTCGAAAAAAAAAATCGATTTTCGTTTTTCATCATATTTCGATAGATAAAGGTATTCCTTAAGAATCCCGAAAAGGATTTGGCAGAAAAAAAAATCGGGTATTTAAATGTCATTTTCCTACTACGTGCATTTCGGTGCCACGCCCACTTTTCTGCGTATATTTTAGACTGTTATAATCCCTATATTGCACAGTAGGGATTTTTTTTTCTGACTCCTGTGTGTGCTGGCAATCTTTGGAGGGCAACGGTCAGTATTCTCTTGTTTCTGCTATTTTTAAACAACACACCTTGAAACAAGCTGTTAGTTTTGTTTGAGTGTATTTGCGAGCAGTTGTTTTCTTTAAGGCCAATTTCCCGCAAAACTAAAATTTTCAGTACATATGCCCCATTATATCAGAAACTATCATAGATAAATTAATGAAATTTTCAGAGACTCTGCCTAACATAAAAACCCACCTCTGGTACTACATTCATTAATATTCCCCCATTAGGAAGTTCACATAAAATATTTTCTGCAGAAAAAACTTAATATTTTTGTTAATAAATTTAAAACAGTATTTCTTAAAAACTATCACATGGATAAAGTGTATTTTAGTACAGTTGAATCTATTAGCATCATGTAACATACAGTAAAAATATTAAGGTCCTGCATCAAATAGTTTTTTCAGAAATGGGTCAAATACTTGCCTAAATTAACATGGGTTAGATAGGCAGGGTGTGGTCCCCTTAAATTTTGCAACGTGACTGTTATTCTTTGGCGCCCCGCTTCTGTCACAGTTACTTTTTGTCTTTGCAACTTTCCGATCGCGATTTTTCGCTTTTTAATGTTTGGTCTACTGGGACTACCGGAATGAGTCATTCTGGGAGGAACCGGCGCCATGATACTGAGTAGTCAAATGCGAGACAATGCTGGAAGTACTTTCCAAAGCAGTTATAGCAGTGTCAGGATGTATGGAAATCTAATTACTGCTTGCAAAATATTGTCCGACATGTAGGGGCCTATTACAAAGTAATTACTGTTTGAAAATAGTACACCTTGCGGTTGACTACCGAAGTATTACTACGCCATTTGTCAATGTTGTAGCGGAATCGCCATCTTTGTCTGTAGGTCCATTCTGGGAAACGCCTTGAACCTTGGTGAGAATATAAGATTTATTAACATCTGAGTGCTAGAAGCAAATCTGGTAACTTGATGACATTATCGTAATGAAAAGTCAAAATATTTTTCAAATCTGACACTTTCAGTATATACTCTGAGTACTAGACTGGGAATGATCATAAATAAAATTGGAACACCTGTGTTGTGTGCTCCCTATATTCACATCGCGAATATTTGCTTCGTGGATTTTCGGAGAGTAGTTTACAAAGCTATAAACGACGTTAATGAAATCAGCGTAAGATCGAACATGCGCTGCAGGGATTGTATCAATGCGCGTGTGGCGGAAGCTGATTTAATTGTGGCATTAATAGTGGAAATTGTAGTTAGAATGAAATGCAGCCTGTACTACAGTGGCAATTGAAACTTCCTTTTACAGAAGAAGTAACGAGGAACAATAGTACGGTGAGCTTGAGGTCGTGGTTTTGCTGTAACTACATTCTACCGCGCGGACTGATACCGGTACTGCGCTAGTCAAACGCAATACTATTATCTTCATGCAGTAATTAGATTGCAGCACACCCTGAACCAGAATAACACAAGTACTTATTATGTTATAATTATTATCTAAGCAGGAAAAAGTATTAAGAATTGAAATTTGTATTACTGTTTCAATAATAAAAGCCTTGTCCAAAGTTTTTCAAAAGGCCATGTACCAACACCATTACGGTATAAATATTTTTTTCTAACTAATCACAATTTGGTTTTTGAAAGCGTCACTCAACAGAAAATGTATATTTGCTTTCATTTACTATTTTAGAACGAACAAATGATAAATTAATGCATGTACCGTACTATGTGATTTGCCTGTGGCATTTGACTGTGTTGTTCATGAAATTCTGATACAAAAAATAAACTTTTATGGTATATATGACATTATTAATAAATGGCTTTGTTCTGAGCTTCTGAATAGATAACAGAAGGTGTCAGTGGAACCTGTGTTACATGGTTCACTGTTTTCTGAGTGGGGATTTGTCAGATGTGGAGTACCTCAGGGTTCTATATTGGGGCCACTGTAGTTTCTAAGATCTATAAACAAGCTACCCTGTGAACAAATACACAATATTTCGGCATCTGCCTTCTTCAGTGGTAGATAAAGTAATCATTGGTTGATGTTCATTGTGTACACACGTACGAAGCCTAATGGAACGTTTATCTTCCACTGAAGAAGGCAGATGCCAAAATATTGTGTATTTGTTTGTCGGCATAAGTGTTCCCTCTCACCACAGCCATCCACTTTGGTATGTGGTGGGTTAATTTCCTGGTCCTTCATTATTTATATCACCTAGAAGCTGCTTCCATTTTCCTTAGTGTCATTAACATTGTGCAGTGTAGCACAATGTATAAGGGTTTCAATATTTATCTTACATTGAGCTGGTGAACACTATTTAACTGACACCATTAGTTGCCATATCACAAGCACTTACGTGTCACACTTGGTAGGACTGTAGCAAAATCAGAATATTAACTGTATTAAAGCAAGATATATACTTCACATACAAGGAAACAGCCAATGTATTGTGGTCTGAAATGGTGGCTAACATCTTGCTACAGTATTGTGTTGATATTCATATGTTCTTATTTATTCACATGATTTGCTTAGCACTTTGAGTTTCAGTTGAGAGAAACTTGATAGTTGCAGCATTTCTCAACATTCATTGGTTATTGAGACATTAATTGTTTGATATTAAGAACAATAAGTGAGCATATGGACATGTTATTCAGAAGGATGCGGGTTTATATCCCTCTCTGTCCATCCATCTAGATTTCAGTTTTCTGTGGTTTGCTGAAATAACTCTGGTGAATGGTTCCTTAAAATGATCATTACCAAATTCCTGCCTGTTACTTTTCATTAATCCTGTCCCAACTTTAATAACCTTGTCGATGGGGGAGTAAAGGCCAAAGTTAAAAAGAAATAACTATAACGGTTGCTTTATAATTGTCACATAATTTTGAGCAGTGATTTGGTTGTAATAATGACAGTTTGTATTCTGTTTTATGTGATTACGGTAGTGACTTTGAATTTAAGACAACCAGGGGCATAGCTACCATGGGGCTAGGTGGGGCCCCCAACCACAGCCCAGGGGCCCCCATTCTCAGCTCAAGGGGGCCTCTACCAGCAACTTGGCAGAGCTAAAAAAAAGTCACCCTACTGGTCTGAGGGCCCAAAATATTTTATTTTTTTTGCACCGGGGCCCTTGTTTACCCAGCTACCAAACTAAAGACAAAAAACCCTATATTGTAATATGGCTGCTGTAACAAGTTTGTACCATTATCAGGTCCTTTGGTGGTTTAATTAATATGGTAATTAATTAAATAGTCCACCATATGGTTCAGTTTAAAAAAATTTTGTTTATTTTTTTAAAAAAACATCAGCGATATTGTTTACATGCAAAGATACAATCCAGAGATATTAGTGATGCAATCTTTGGCAGTTCCAAAGTGAATCTGTATAAAAGTAACTGTAAAAGAAAAACTGTACTTCTGCTGATTTCTTTACATAGGCTCTATCGAAATTTCTGGAATTCTTCAAAGACATCCACGAAATATTTTTCGAACATTAACAATTACTCAAACAATTAAACATATTAAAAACAATCAGAAATAGTACTTAATCATTTAACATCATTAAAACAAATGGTCAGAAATGGAAATTAAAGATATTTAAACACAAAATTATATACAGAAATCATTTTAAACTGTAGAAAATTGTCCTATAGACATCGCAACTTGAATTAACAATTGGAATTACAAAAATTTAAGCAATTCCCTTCCACAATTCAGTTCTTAGACATATTAAATGGTGTGTAAATAATTTCCTTTCAAAAAACAAAGTCTATATACACTGATTTACAAGAAATTGCAAAACAAACATACCAGATTATATTTCAAGCAAACTTTAGCTCCTACAACTATTTCATTTAATACAATTCCACTTAAAGTTCAGGTATGAGGGCTGTTACACCATGATCCAACATTAATGTAAGTCATACACTTCAGATATATCATCAATTCATTCAGAACTGAATTGTGATCATTAAATGAAGTGTAATACAGTCACTAAGAGTATTGGCTAAGTGGTAACGCTCTGGACAATGCTGGTTCAAATATCTGGCCAGTCCTACAGATAGGTTCCCAAAATACTCCAGGGTAATGCCACAATGGTTCCTTCAAAAGGGTAAATTCCCTCCAGTTCCTTGCCTCCAGTCCTTTCCTGGCTCTAATGATGCATACAAGGCATAAAGTCATAAGAAAAATATTTTACCAGGTTTTTGAGTCAGTGTACATGTATAGCTGCACATTGATGACGGAACATAAGTAAGCTATGTGACTCCTTTTTGAACTCCCTTAAACTCCCCCCTCCCCAATCCCCCTACATAACTTGAGGTGGCTTTTGTCTTGACAAACTACCCCCCCCCCCCCAATAGCACATAGATTTTTTCACTATTCATTTCAGAAGACAGATTATCACTAAAATATTTTTCACCAGTTTAGGCCTTATACATTCCCATGATTCTCTTTGCCCTACATCTATTCTCCAATGAATCCCACTTCAGCTCCTTTATCATGTTAGTTACCGATTGTGTTTTGCAGTTATTTCTAAACACAAATCTAGCATCCCTTCTCTGCATCCCCTCCAACTCCTGTATTTGATACCCAAAATGTGGGTCCCAAACTACACCATCATATTCCAGCACTCGTCTGACCACAGTTTTGTACCCCAATTTCTTCTCTAGTGAATCCCCTCATCACTCTTTCCAACAAGTGAAGGATTTTCTATCATTTCACTACCACCTGTCCAATGTGTCCAGCCCAGTTAAGCTTGTTATCAAATGTAATGCCAAGATATTTACATTTCAAGTTTTCAGCAAGCAATTCTTTCCCCACCTCATATTCATATATAAGGTGGGGAAAGAATTGCTTGCTGAGGACTTGAAATGTAAATATCTTGGAATTACTTTTGATAACAAACTTAGCTGGGCAGGTCACATAGGACAGGTGGTAGGAAAATGTTTCAAAGTTCTGCACTTGTTGGAGAGAGTGATGAGGGGATGTACGAGAGAAGTCAAGGAATTGGGTTACAAAACTTTGGTCAGACCATTGCTCGAATATGGTAGTGTAGTATGGGACCCTCATTTTACGTATCAAATACAGGAGTTGGAGAGGGTGCAAAAAAGGGCTGCTAGATTTGTTTCTGGAAATTATCGCAGAATGCAATCAGTGACGGATATGATAAAGCAGCTGGAATGGGATTTATTGCAAGACAGGAGGAGAATGAGGAGAGTCATGGGAGTGTACAGGGCATATACTGGCGATGAGGCATGGAAAGATATTGCAATAGGTATGAAAAGTAGTGCATGGAAGGGAAAAGATGACCACGACCACAAGCTGGCACTCGATTTCAGGCACAAGGGTGTGGGAAGATTCTCTTTTTTAGGTAAGGGTGTCAGGGATTGGAATGAGTTGCCAAGAGAAATGATGAATAATTTACCAAAAACTTTGAAAGAATTTAAAGATAAAATTTGTAGAGGGCAAATGTAGGTAGGTGCAGGATAGGGGGAAGATGGGTGTGTAGGGAAATTGCCACCGGAGCCTGTGCTCCATTGCAATTAAATTAAATTAAATTAAGACTTGAAGTCATAGCTGGAACATTTGATCCGACACGTGATGGCAGATTACAATTCGAAAAACATTCGACACATCGTACCTAACACTAGGCTTACAGATGTCACCGGGGATGTTTCAAGGCAGTGACAGTTTGTATTGTTTTGATGGTTTGAAGTAAAGCTGCTCTGTTTAGTACTGCTCACATGTGACCACACCACACATTGATGAAATAATCATATATATTATTTCTATAAGTTATTTTTTTGTCACAAGCCTGTATCTTCCTTAATACTTAGTCAAAATCGATGAATGAGGTGTCATTTGAAAGCCTATGGTCTCCACTTTGGTCACCTCATATTTTAAGAAAGGAAGTTTTCGGAATTCGACCTTAAAAGGGCAAAAATGTCATTATTTCTAAAATGCTGTTTTCTGTGTTACAATTCAATTATCTCCTTGCATATTTACCTGAAATCGTTTAATGAAGTATCATTTTAAAGATTAAGATCTCCGCTTTACTGACGTCATATACTAAGACAGAAATTTTTCGGAATTCGACCCTTAGAGGGCAAAAGTATCAATATTTTTGCAATGCGTTTTTATGTCACGACCCATTTATCTCCCTTGATATCTAACCGATATAGATAAATGAGGTATCATATTAAAGATTAAGGCCTCCGCCGTGGTAACATTATATTTTAAGAGATGAATTTTACGTAATTCGCCCCTTGAAGGGCAAAAAGGTCAATTTTTCTGAAATGCATTTTTTGTATCTCGAGACATTTATCTCCCTGGATATCTAACTAAAATCGATAAATGAGGTAGGATTATAAGGAGTAATGTCTCATCTTTTTGAGATCATATTTTAAGAAAGAATGTTTTTGGAATTCAACGCTTAAAGGGAAAAAATATAAATTTTCTATAACGCATTTTTGTGTCGCGAGCGATTTATCTCCCTTAATATCTAACCGATATAGATAAAAGAGGTATCATATTAAAGAATAAGGTCTCCACTATGGTAACATTATATTTTAAGAAATATAAAGGGCAAAAAAATGTTAATTTTTCTGAAATGGATTTTTGTGTGTCAAGCCACTTATCTCCCTGGATATCTGTCCAAAATCGATAAATCAAGTAAGATTACGAGGAATAATGTCTCAGCTTTCGTGATGTCATATTTAAAGAAAGAAGTTTATGTAATTTAACCCTTAATGGGAAAAAGTATAAATGGTTCTAGAATGCATTTTTGTGTCACGAGCTATTTATCTCCCTTGATATCTAACCGATGTAGATAAATGAGATATCATATTAAAGACTTAGGTCTCCGCTGTGGTAACATTATATTTTAAGAAAGGAATTTTTCTTAATTCGACCCTTAAAGGGAAAAAATGTCAATTTTTCTTAAATGCGTTTTTTGTATCTCGAGCCATTTATCTCCCTGGATTTCTCCGAGCCATTTATCTCCCTGGATTTCTAACCAAAATTGATAAATGAAGTAGGCGTGTGAAGAGTAATGACTCAGCTTTGGTGAAATCATATTCAACCTCACTATTCATCGCATTTTATTCACAAAATTTTTGCACCGGTTGTCTAGTTCCAATTTTATTCTGTCAAATGAATTTTTGGTGCAACTTCAAGTATAGTGTATGCTGAAGTGTAATTTCAAGCTCAAAATGTGATGTGAAGTGGCATTGTGCACAAACGTTATGAGGCTTATCTAAAACATTTTTCCACGTTTTCACTGTCCAATGATTGATAGAAATCTTTTAAGCAAATTAAAGAATGATTCCCTGGTAATGCAGAAATAAAGGTGACAGAACTGCAGCGAAAGAAAGCAAAAAATGCAGCTCTTCTTAAATTTTTATGAGGCACACATAGTTTGTCTTATTTTACCAACTGATCAACAATGATGAATGAGATAATGTTTTTAGTAACACCGAAAGAAGAATAGGATCCTTGACTGTACCTGTGAAAGAGGTTTTATACTGGAAATGAAGGGGGAAGAATTAAAAGTAATAGTAAAAAAGTGTAAACAAATGTTTATTCCAAAACAGAAAATAAAGAGAAGTACAGAACCTTCATACTATAACAGGGAGGTGAGGAGGTTAAAGAGGTTGGTGAAACGAGAAGACAACAGAGTTAAGAAACAGCAAGGCAATAGGGAATTCTCGAAACAACTAACCAAACAATTAATAATGTCAATGAAACTGGCCAACGATGAGTTTATTGGTGCAAGGGGACCTCTGACTGATGTATCTAGAAATTTCTATATTTATATCAGAAAACTGAGGGGAAGAGAGGGTGTTGAGGCAATTATAGATAAGGATGGAGAAGAAGTAACTGTGGATTTTAAAAAGGCAGAATTATTAGGTAATTGGTTCAGTGAGACCATTTTGGGACAATAATTCAGGAACTACAGGGGTTATATCAGAAAACTAGCCTATCTGTACAGTTAGAAGTGAACAGATTAGAAAATTTGAAATTAAATATGAAGATATATTATGAAGGAACTATGGAGTTAAAAAAACCATAAAGGGGCTGGTGTGGATAAAATTACTACAGATGTCTTAAAGATAGTAGGACGGGACATTGTACCTTATCTTGAAACATTATTTAAACTGAGCCTGGATACTTGCTGTTTACCAGATGACTGGAAAAGTGAAATAATAATTCTGGTCCATAAAAGAGGTGTGACAAACAAGGTTGAAAACTGTAAGCCAATCAGTGGTAGGTAAATTAATAGAGAGATTAATACGCAACTATATCAGATGTGTCTGTGAGGAACATAACTGGTTTTCAAGTCAGCAGCATGACTTTAAACAAGGATATTCATGTGAATCTAAGTTAGTAGATATTTCAGATGAAATGGACAGGGGAGGTCAAGTTGATAGTGTAGCACTAGATTTTTCAAAGGCCTTTGACACAGTGAGCCATAAAATGGAGATAAATAAGGTGAAAACTATTCGAGTTGATAGAAAGGTGATTTTTTGGGAAGGAGGAAAACAAAAAGTTAAGGTAGAATCAAAAGAAGTAGGAGTGAACATAATATTCATAATTAACCTTTTGTTTTTTATTTGTGTATCTAATAAGCTGACTCTTGTTTGCATTTATCTTCATTCCATGTTTACCAACCCATTTAGATATCCTGTCCAGATCACCCTGCAACTGTTTACAATCCTCTATCGTTTTGATTCTTTTATACAGCATTATGTCATCTGCAAACAATCTAATTTCAGATAGTAAACAATCAACACAATTATTCATTAGAATAATGAATAGCAATGGTCCCAATACGCTACCCTGTGGCACACCCATTTTTACTTCAACTTCTTTTGATACTACATTTCCTACCATAACTTTCTGTTTTCTACCTTTTAAAAATTCTTCTACCCAGCAAATGACTATCTTATCCAATCCAATGGTTTTTACCTTATTTACTACCATTTTATGGCTTACTCTGTCAAACGCCTTAGACAGATCCAGTGCTACACTATCAATTTGGCCTCCCTTGTCCATTTCATCTGAAATATCTTGCATATATCCCACCAACTGAGATTCGCATGAATATCCTTGCCTGAATCTATGTTGCCTGCTTGAAAACCACTTACGTTCCTCACATATATTTCTGGTGTGGTTGCATATCAATCTTTCCATTAATTTACCTACCACTGATGTCAAACTGATTGGCCTGTAATTCTCAACTCTATTTCTCACCCCTCCCTTATGCACATGTGCAGCTTTGTTAGTATTTCTGACATCGAAGCTACATACATAGATAATTAAATGATAGAAAGAAATATTCATATGCTGTTATGTGTTCTGTACATTATTTTCACTGTGACAAATAATATGATTGAAAAGCTATGTCGCTTAGTTTGGACCCCTGCCCCTCCCCTCTCTGATGTAGCCCAGTGTAGATTTCTACCAAATCCCCACTCCCCTCCCCCCTCCCTTCAGACTGAGTTTATGGATACAGTGGATGTGGATTAGAGTATTAGGAGTGGTTTATAAAAGGGAAGAAAGAACTGTGATGATAACAGTACAGGAAAAATGAAATAGGATAGTTTCTCTTTATAGGTAATAGAGACAAGGAATAGAATAATTGAATCAGAGGTGACAAGTAAGTGTATTGGTGATAAAAAAGTATGTTTAGAGGGCAAAAAGGGAAATTAATAAATTTGTTGTTGGAGAAACAAATAATTTAAATACTTTTAGTTCTTTCCTTGGTACTATCATGTAAATAAGATTAAGGCATTTGAGCTTTCAGTTTTGTGTGGTTTTAACCTAGATATGTGCTTAAGTAGTTTCAAGTAACTAGAATCAGAGTACTGAAATGTATATATAGTAATATTTTGTCCATGGTGGACTTGTGGAATCAGCGACTGTGATATCAAATTTAGTTTATGGTGTTGCTTTATTTTATTTTACCATTACCGGTTTCAAGCATACATTGCTCATCATCAGATGGTTTTAACAATACAGATGTGAATTGCAGGCGTGTTTTTGTGTCATAAGGTATCTGCTTATATCCAAGAACAAAGACTTGTATGGAACACAGTTGAGGAGGCACATTTTTGTGTAACATTATGCACTATCACCATTATATTGCACAAATATGTGTGGAAAAGACACGCTGCACACTTGATACTGTATTTACAAATAAACATGACAAACATAAAATAAAGCAACACCATAAACTGTGACTGGTCGCTGTATTCAATTATCAACCAATACTGAAATGTATGTCAGAAGAATGATGTATGTCGAACAATCCTTTTGCTGCAGATAAAATGAGTCAGTTGATAAGGTCTTCTTCTAGTGCCAATCCTCAGACTGATGGAGGTGAGGAACCCTGTGACGAACCTCCCAATAAACAAAAGAAATCACTACATGTAAGTACTCTTAAGGTTTTAAGTTTTATTACCATTATTAATACAAAGTCTGTGATTTACCTTTACCTTAATTTTAACATATGTTCAATTCCAAAACTTCTGAAACTGTGAAGGTAAGATATTTTATTTGTATACCTGAATTGATATAGACTATACCAAAAAATTTCAGTCACTGACTAAATTAATTCTTCCACTAAATAATATCATAACGGTTTCTCAGAAAGATAATGTTTGCCTTTATTATTGAAATAGCAGCAGAAACTAGGCTACTAGAAATGTGCTTACTGGGGGATTAGTATTTTATTATTATTTTATTTTGTATAGAAAGACAAAATGTTGTTTTCCAGACTTAGTTAATTTGTTTGCATTGTAGTCATAGTAACATAGCAACATGGAAGTTCAGTTACAGATAAAGCAAATTCTATATTGCAATTTGTGGGTTAAATTTTGATGGATCATAATACATATACAAAAGAGTTAGCATATAAAACTATTGTGCTTCCTAATCTGGAGTACCTTTGTGCTGTATGGGATCCATATCAGCAAGATACAGTCAAAGTTGATGGTTTTTGTGACAGCTTTCCATATTCCTAACAAAAGTGTCATTGACTCAGTATAGAGGTAGGGCTGGAATTATCTGGCGGAACGATGATGTAGTTTTTGGTTAAATTTATTGATTAATATGGAAAAACATTCTTATTTAGTGCTGCATAAAGATTCTTGGCATACCAACATATTTGTTTTCAAATAACAGGAGAGGAAATTGGATAATCTAGTTGCCTTCCTGATATTGATGTGTAGGCTCGTTTCCATCTTGCATTAGGTATTGCAATTAGGTGGCTTTTTTTTTTCATAGCTCTCTATGTTGGCCACAATTTTTTTAATTAAATGAGCCACATTTTTTTATATGCATATAGATTATTAAATAACCCTATCAATTCCAATCAGCATATACTCTGGTCCATTCAGACATACACCATTAAAATGGTTATTAACTTAATACTCAAAGGGATCGCAATCTGTTTGATGGTGACTGGAAACTTATATAGTATCCTGTAAATACCAGATTTGTTCTAATTGTTGGAATATTCATAGCTTTTATTAAGTTTAATTTATAGCTTATAGCATTACACAGTATGAGTACAGTGCCAATATTATGTGAAAAATTTCTACTAATTTAATTTGTCTTATTATGTTTAATTCAGTTAGAGATAATTTTTTAATATTCTGCCTGTGGACCTCCTGCCATATATTTGCAGACCTCATGTTGAGAAACATTGATGTAGATGGTATCAATGTAGAAAGTTAAACCTCACATTTTCAAGTTACTACCCTCTTGCTCAATATTATGGTTCCAACCAAACTTGTGTTCATAATATAAGCAACCACTGGCGTTTAGTATCCGTTAAATGCTGAAGAATTTGGGAGCTCTGTCCAATAGAGTCCACCAGAAAAAAAATTTCCTATAAGACCCAGAGTTTTTGGGTGTAAACTCTTTAGTTGTGAGGTGGATGGGATTTAGTTCCTACTGTATGGTACTGATTGTTCACATCAATAACAGCAGTAGGAAAAGAGTCGGTGTCAACAAATGCAGAGCAGACAAGGTCCAGGTTTCTTGTCATTCTTTGTCCGCATGACAAACAAAATAGGTTTTTAAATAATTCAAAATATACTTGTAAAACAAATTATTTTTGAAAAGGAAAATGAGGGTTGTATGGAATATCAGTTGCCAGAATTGTTCTTAAGTTGAATATTGAAGTGGTTGTTCAATATCTCTGTAGAGTGGGAAAATCTGCAACAGTGCAGACATCGACTTGGTCCCTACTGTCCCTCCATCTTAGTACAGAGGTACCCATACTAACTGGAATGACTTAACGGCAGTAACAGGAAATAACACTATCAAAGTTCCCTGCCCCTCTACGAGGGTCACCTTACAAAATTTTACAAATCACCACTAGATGGCACTGTTCAGATGTGACATTTGTATTGTTGTAAAATTTGTTATTGTTAAAACAGAAGCAGCTCAGAAACAGAATGAGTCATTTGTTTTCAGTTACCACTTGAAAAAAATAGAAATTTCAAAAAAAAATTCAATTTTAGTACATTACTGTCAGGAAAGACTGTTTACAAGTGGTTTGCAGAATTTTGTCATAGTTGTGCTACCACCATTGTTGTCATTCCATCTGCAATGAATTTTATCTGTTGGCCATAATTAGTTGCTGATTGAAAAAAACATTGATGCTGTGCAGAACATGATTAAATAGGATTGGCATGGACTTACCATGAGGTAGAGACAGCCATATACTTACTGGTATGAATACTACAGTACGTTTAATTTTTCTTCAACATTTAACTGCAAAAAAATCTATTCCTGATGGATTCTGAGTCATTTACCAAACCTCAAAAACAGGCACATATAAGTTGGTATCAGGGATGGTTCTAAAACTGGATTGAGGAAAATAAATACTATACTTAACATTAGCAGAAACTTGGCTATACCTGTACAAAGTTGAAACTAACAACCGAGTTTTTCAAGAAGAACTGAATTTAATAAGCACTAGAAGATACTAGCTTCCTTCTGCATTTCCTTTCTTAAAATGTAATGTGACCAAAGCGAAGACAATGATCTTTAAAATGAAACCTCATTTATCAATTTGAGATAGGATTCAAGCAATATAAATGTCTCGTGGCAAAAATCACGTATTAAAAATAATGATACTTTTGCCCTTTAAGAGTTGAATTTGGAAAAATTCCTTTCTTAAAATATGATGTGACCAAAGTGGAGAGCTTAATATATATAAACCACATTTTAGATATATTAATACTTTTGTCCCTTAAGGATCGAAGTCTGAAAAATTTGTTTCTTCAAATGTGACGCGACCAAAGCAGGAGACAATAGTCTATAATACCAGATTTATCAATTATGATTAGGTTTCAAGGTAGATAAATGGCTTGTGGGAAAAAACTTTTTAGAAATAATCATATTTTTACCCTTTCCATTCTTAAAATCTGATGAGATCAAAGAAGATATCTTAATAATTAAAATAATACCTCGTTTAACGACTTGAGTTTGGTATAATTGGAAATAATGGCTTTGCGACAAAAACACCTTTTAGAAATAATATATACTAGATGATCCCTGCAAAAATTACACGAATATTATGAATAGTAAGGTTGACAATTTGTAATAGGGTGAAAGAAGAACGCCTCTTTTGTTTTAATTAATTTGTTTAGTGTAATAGGTACAACAAAAGTCGACACCAGAGTAGCAGTTTATTAATATCTCTGTGATATGTGCTGCTGCTATCTATTTGCTTGGCTCTGAACTGTCTCATACTCAACTTTCACAGTTATTACTTTTGCCCTTCAAGGGTCAAATTCTGAAAAATTGATTCTTAATTTATAATGTTGCCTTAGTGGAGACCTCGATCTTTTAAATGATGCCTCATTTATTGACTTCATTTAGATATCAAGGGAGATAAATGGTTTGTAACAAAAGAAACAGGTTATGAAAGTAATGATACTTTTGCCCTTTTTAAATTCAGAAAAAAATCATTTTATCATATAATGTGACCAAAACAGAGACCTTAATCTTTAAAATGATACGTCATCTGACTATTTCATTTATTAATCAAGGAGATAAATAGGTTGTGACAAAAAAATACAATATGGAACTAATTACACTTTTGCCCCTTAAGGTTCAAATTCCAAAAAAAAAAAATCCTTCTTAACATATGAGGAGGTGGCGAACAAAACGTAATAATTACACAAATTCAAATTTTACAGGAAGAGAAAAAACTAAAAGACATACTTGCAGGGGGATTTTGGAGTGATTTTTTTTATTTACTACTCTATTGACATTCTGTTAAATCGAAATTCCTATCTTTAATAAAACGAAAAATATTCAAAATTTGAAAAATTCAGTTTATGCCATTTTGTTTGCCACCGATGCAATTATTACGTTTTGATTGCCACCAGGATGAAATTAAGGCATTTTGATTGCTAAGCTCAGTTTTTTTGTCAGTTAGGTTAGTTAATTAAAGCACAATTAGTTTAGAGAACCATAATTGAGTCTAGTGTAATAACATTTCAACTTATTAATCATTAAAAATTAAGACTCATTTGAAAAAAAGTTACTTTTTGTTAATAAAAAAATCATCAAAGCTGTCATTATAGATTGACCTCGATGTCCATTTCGTTATTATTACAACCTTCATCAAGTTCATCTTCCTTACATTTCTTCTTCATTATCTCCCTCTGACTCTATTGCTTTCCTGGGGTTTCCTAAAATGTTTTTGTACCAACTTAGTTCTTCACACTTTTGCCAGTTGCTTCGAAATGCTTTCGTAACAATACCAGATACTATACTAATCTTATTAAATTTTCTTCAACTAAACGTGAAGCCCAGTGTTGTCTCATTAAAAACGGCATTGAAAATGCTACAAAAAAATGCATGTCATTTATTTCGTTTTGATTGGCATCGGACAAATTTGTATGAAAATTATTCCGTTTTGAATGAAATCGGTCACGTGTTTTCAAAATGGTTGAAATTTTAGTGTTTTTATGCCGTTTTGATCAAAATCACAATCTTTGGGCTCACTTTTAGTACCGTTTTATGCCATTTTGTTTGAAAACGAGTTTAGATTCAGATTCAGTGGACCAAAAACTACCGGATTAGACAAAAAAAAGTGTTTGGACCTGAAGTGTAGTTATTACGTTTAGTTCGCCATCTCCTCATATGATCTGACCAAAGCGGAAATCTTAATCTCTAAAATAATGCTTCATTTATCGATTTTGCTTATATATAAAGGGAGATACATAGGTAGTGACAAAAAAAATACAGTATGGAAATAATTACACTTTTGCCCTTTAAGGGTCAAATTCGAAAAAAAAAAAAAAAAAAACTCTTTCTTAATGTATAATCTGACCAAAGCAGAAATCTAAAATAATGCTTCTTTTATGAATTTCAGTTAGGTATCAAGGAGATAAATAACTCATCACAAAAAAGAAAAATGTTTTAAAAATAATGAACTTTTGTCCTTGGAATACTGAAAATTTCTTTCTTAAAATATGATGTTTCCAAAGCAGAGACTGTAATATAAATATGATACTTCAATTATCATTTTTGGTTAAGTGTCTAGGGAGATAAATAGCTAGTGACACAAAAAATCGCATTTTAAGAGTGTTAATACCTTAATTTTAAATTGATACTTTATTTATCAATTTTGGCTATACATAAAGTGAGATAATGGCTTGTGACAAAAATAAATAAATACAAAATAAAAACCTTTCAGAAATAATATATATGATTCCAGCAGTTTTAGCTGGTGAAACAAAAGGAGTGGAAAGAGTAATAGAAAATCTTTTGACTATGTAACTGATCTTTTTGTAGCAAATTTTTCTGTGTTCAGTCACAGGTGAACAATCTACTGGAATGGTTTGCATTTCCTAGTATTACGTATGTGTTAGTAAGCTAGTTCCCCATCTGCCAAGTTCAGAAAGGCTTATACGAGGATGAGTCAAATATTATCTGGACTTTTGTAAAACAATTTATTTACATAAAAAATACAGTTTGACTTATTCATTATGTTTTAATATAGCCTCCCTCCTGCTCTTGGTCCAGTGGTCCACTAGCTTGTGTATTCCTGCCAAAAAGAAGGTTTTTGTTTGGTCACTGATGCACCGTTTCCTTCACCTCTTGTCTGAAGAAAATCGATAACCTTGAAAAGCATCTTTCAGCGGCTCAAACCAATCAAAGTGTGACTGAGCAAGATCTGGAATGTAAGGTGGGTGTTTCAGCACCTCAAAACCCAATTTGTTGATGTTTTCAAGGGTGCATCGAGCACTTTATCGTGCAACAGCAACACTTTCTTTGACAAAAGACATCGTTTGCTGTGAATTGCTAGTTTAAGTTTGTTAGACAACAATGCACAGTAATATTCCTTGTTGATAGTTTTTCCCCTTTTCCATGTAATATTCCAGTATAGGCCCTTTTACATCCCAAAACATGTTGGGATAACCTTTCCCACGTAGTTCTGAATTTTTACTTCATCAATGATTCAGGGTGTTTCCACTCCACTCTCTATTGTTTTGATTCAGGCTCATAGTGTGAGCCCACTTTTCATCACAGGTTATTATTCTTTCCAAAAATGAGTCACCTCCTTTGATTTAATTGGTGACTAAGCATTGGCAGACCTCAAGACATTTGAGTCTGTGTTCTTCAGAGAGTTGTCTTGGCACCCATTGTTAACTTACTTTATGGAGGTTAAGTTCATTATGGACAATGTTACAGGCAGAACCATGAATGATATTCAAAGTACATGCTACATTATCAATAGTAACTTGCCTATTTGTGAAAACCATAAATCGAGCATGCACAATTTTGTCATCCATGGTGGACATAAATAGAAGCGCTGTTCCCTCTTCTTGCGTTTCAATTGTCCAGTCACTTTTAAACTTCTCGATTCACTCAAAAAGTCCACTGTACTGTCCGTGAACTGTGCTAAAAGTTTACAATAAATTTCAGCCCCTTTTGTTCCTTCTAAAGGAACCGTATCACTGCCATTTGTTTCTCCTTCGTGCAAACTGCTACCGGAGCAGACATGTTTACGCTGTCACTGCCTGCTCAATATTGTTGCGATCACGGTCGGGTAATGCACGCATCGCCACAGTAGTATCAAATGCAAACACATATTTGCAGAAAGCAGTACGACTACTGAAAAAGTGTTTCATTATGAGAGTGTGGATAACTTTTGACTTACCCTCATACTATCTAAAAGCCTCCACTGTTGTTTAATGTGTTTGCATTTATTCTGATGGAAAGTTGGTTAATCATGAAGCCTATATGTTATCTGATACAGTCCAGGTGGCCTCTATTACAACGAAAAGGCCTGTGTGGTGGTCTAGAGAATCACAAGGTGAGTATTTGTCAACCAAGACGTTCTTGAGGTGTAGTGGTCTGCCGAATGGGTAAACTCTTTTGAGTTCATATTACCGACATGTTAACATTAATACCATATCTTCTGCAATCTGGTGGTTCAGTGGTTTAGGTGTCTGACTGGTGAATGGGAGGTCCCCGGCTCAAACCTCTGTCTCAGTAGAGGTTTTCATAGACCATTAACCCGACCTTCATAGCTGCACAGCTTGCTGTGTAATGTGAAGTACGCCAGAATACTTCCATGGTTCGGATTACACATTAAACTGTAGGTCACCCGTAGCTGGTAGCTTACGTTAAGGCGGCTAAGACAGGGGCAGAATGAGCAGCCAGTAGAAACCCTGTCACTAGGTCGTTATGAGCAGACGGAATTACTATTTCATCTACATCTACATATATACTCTGCAATTCACAAAATTGTGGGTGGCAGAGGGTGCTCAGCACCGAAGCTAATCTCTTTGTTGTGCATTCCAATCCCTAATGGTACGCGGGAAAAAAGAATTCATATAAGAATCATTGCCTTATTTCTCTAATCTTATCTTTCCTGTCATTCCGGCTCAAATAGGTTGGTCAACGAAGTATTTCACTACACTCGTGAGTGAAAGTGGGAGTACACATGTTTACCAATAAGTTTAAATGAAACGTGTGTCATCTGTCTACCAGAGACTCCCAGCCTAGTATACTAATCAGTTCTGTGACGCTTTTATAAGGACTGTAGGAAGCGGTCACAAATCGAGCGGCTCTTCTCTGTACTTTCTCTATACTTTCGATCAACCCCTTACGAAACGGATCCCAAATGGCACAACAATAGTCCAAATGTGGACGCACAAGAGATTTGTACGCTATCTCCTTTGTTTGTTCATTACAATTTTTCAATATTCGACCTATGAATCGCAGCCTAGAATTAGCTCTAACTACTAACGAATAAATGTGTAAGTCCCATTTCATGTTCCTTTGTACTGTTACTCCCAAATATTTCATAGAATCGACCATATCAATAACTGTATTGTTTAACTCGTATTTCTGAACAATTGGATTCTTTTTGTTAGTTATGCTCATTGTCTTGCACTTTTTACAATTTAGAGTAAGTTGCCACTCAGCACACCAAGCCAAAATAATATCCAGATCACACTGAATTTCTAAGCAATCGGCCAAATTCCTTCCTTCCCTATAAATAACCGCATCATCAGCAAACAATCTAAAAAGGCTTTTCACTTTGTCTCCGAGATCGTTTATAAAAATTAAGAATTTAGTATATCTGTAGCTACAAGTATAATGTCTTGTGCATATGATATTCACTTCTGTTGGAGGTCCCAATGACTGTCATGGTTTTATTATTATTATTATTATATGTACATTTAACACAGAAAAAACTGTTAGTAAAATTTGCTCCAAGAAGATATAAGCCAGATAGTTTCTCAGTATTTTTGGAGCCAGTTTCTGTTTATCTGACCCCCCTTTGCTCTTAGTAAAACTTTTTGGTCAGCCAAGTTTGAATTTAGAATTCACTGAAATCATAGTAATTTATTGTTGACTTTTTCTAGCTATAAATAAATTATGTTGTTTTACAGCCTGTTTACATCTGTATAGTTTTAGTTGCATACTATTTCTCCTCTCTTAGTGCGTGAGATTGCCTGTGATTGGGCTCCATGCGTCTAGAGTGGGGTTTGATAAAATTCCCGACGAAGTGATGCTCAGGATATTTTCTCACCTGTCAGAGGAGGAGTTGATAGACGTCACGCAGCACGTGTGCAGTCGCTGGAGATGTCTGTCACACGACCCAGGACTGTGGCGCGACAGGAAATTCTGCATCGGGTGAGGAGCATTTAGCTGTCTGTTCATTTTAATAGCTGTTTTAGGACTTTTAGTTGTCACTGCCAGGGCTCTTGTATCAGCAAAACCTTACCCATTTTTCTTAACTTTTGATGCACAGTTGAATCAGTAGTTAAATAGTGGAAATACGGTGATCCCATAAAAAGAATTCTTGTAAAAGTAGGGCAAGTCTCGTGATGGTTTAGTGAAAAGAAAGTTATGATATCTTGTTCTGAGCCAAGTCTACATTTTCCAGTGTATATTCATTCCATTTTTGTGAAACAAATGGCTTCTTTTAATGTTAAATATCATTTATTGAGAATAATTTTAAAAAAGCGCTGGTGACTTGGCCATTATGCATGCCATGTTTTCACGGACCTATACAAATACCTTAAATGTGTTGCTTTATCCAACTTGCAAATACACAAAAGTAAAGAATTGCCTTCTGTTTTTTGGTTTTAACACACACACAACATATTATTATTATTAATCATTATTGCCCTTGAGGACAGTGTTTAAACTCAAATTATTCATGATTCTTCAGTTTTTGTTTGTATTTGTCTTCTTCCTCTTCTCTTCCCAAAACCTCTTCATACGCTTCATACACACAACATATATGGGTGACTGAAGCAATGCTACAGAGGATGAAAGAGAGAAGGAAGTGGAAAAACACAGGCACTGAGGAGGGAAGAATGAAATACAGAAAATTAAATAACGAATTGAAAAGAGAAGTGGAGAAAGCAAGAGAGAACTGGATGAGAAGTAAGTGCGAACAGATAGGGCAATTAGAAAGAGAGGGAAAATTTGACTTGATGTACAAAGAAGCAGTACGGATATGCTTTCAAGGAAAAAGAAGAACAGTGGAGCTGGGAATAGAAAACAAGGATGGAACGTTAGCCAGAGAGGCTCATGAAATACAGCAAAGATGGAAAGAATTGTAAGGACCCAGGGCTGATACCGGGGCTGGAGTATAGCCTTAGTGCCTCAACTAACTCTTGATGTTGACTCAAAGTTCTGTAGAAAATTTACGAAATGATTTTGACTTGACCATGTAGCAGGATAACTCAACTTAAATGCATGAGGTCGCCACAATATTTGTTAACCCACAAATAGAGAAAAGGTAGTCAGCTAACTACTAAAGCACACAAGTTCACTGCTAGAGAATGCAAAGTTTTATTTTCAAAATCACCAGTTCAAAATAGCATTTAACATTTGAGCTGGCAAATCGAACACACTTTTCCAAAGGTTGTAGGTTGTGGAGAGAAATTTTAACCGAACTGAACCCCTTTTGTAAATTTAAAAGTTCATATTAAAAGTTAAAGTTGCTATATGACACGACACCCCACATGGTCGAAACAGTTCACTGACCAGCCTAGCAAGTTACAACCCACGACAAAACCGACGTAATGTTCCTTCACATACTTTTCCCGAAGTACAGGCCAGACGAAACTGAAAGTAAGAAAAGACAGACTACATTTTGCTAAGTTCCTATTTTACACATCACTGATAAAGTCATGCGTGGAGTTGCTCGACACTTCCCGGCGTAAGAATGAGACAACGTGTGCTTGCCGCACGAACTATTATAGCCCGGCGCTCGCCTATGACCTTGACAAATCTTTCTTTAATTAATATCTTCAAAAGTATACGATGATTTAATTTGAGATTTTTACAGGGACTTTCTATTGTCATGTTCTAATTATTTTAATTTAATTTACCATTCCAAAAGGTTTCTATCGTCTTAACACTATATTCATCACGTGACCAATCTTGGCGGACTTTGTGGACTTTCCCGATACTTCCACCCGACAATCAGCAATAATCTATTTTCAAAAACTTGATTACTAGACCAATGCTAAAACTTTTTATGGAAACCAATATATGTACGAAATCATCTTAATTAGGACTATCAACTGATGTAATTTTTAAATTAATATCTCTTTTAGATAAAAAGCTTATTTTTTTCTCTTAATTAAAACTACTAATTAAACTTTGCCGAATTACTTAATTTTACTGCCAAAATATCGGGGGCAGTGCTGACTACAGCTGGTGATAAAAGATCAGTTGTAGCTTTACTTGATTTAAAGATATTGCAAATCTTAGAATTTCTACTTTTATGATCGCGTGTTTCAAAACCTGAGCAAACCAAAATATCTGTGAAAATAAACATTTTTCTATATGATAAATACACTTTAAAATGATTTTTTATGGTGGATTGTAACTATGGGGAAGATTACAGGGAAATTCCTTAAAGTTGAACAACTGCTCTTCTCGAAATTTCTAAGTCCCGCCTAAGCAAAACTAGAATTTGCCAAAATTCTAAGGTGCTTACATGCCCCCTGAAGATTGAAGTTATCTTCTAGAAAGAAAACTAACTGAACATCTTGAAAATAGAAAAGAAAAATTTAAATCCCCCACAAATGAAATGAACTATCGCATGTCGGTTCGGTTTTCTCTCCACCATTCATAGTCAAAAGCAAAATATTTTAACAATATCAAAAACTTCAACTTTCACTCAAAATTATTACAAAATGTTCTCAAAAACTCATTCATTCTTAAGAATCAATATTAATGAAAAATTATTAAAATGTCATCCAAATTATGACCAAAATGTAAAATATAAAATGATCACAAAATTATTAACATGTGTAGTATAAACAATCACAAAATATCAGACAAATTATCCAAATAAGAAACAAAGTGTTATAAATACAAATTACAAAAGTACATTGAAAAATATTGTAACAATAGAACATCAAATTTGTTTTCAAAAAAACCAACATTAATGTGTATGATTTTATAAACATAGAAATAGAAAATTGTTGTGTTTTATAAACAATCGTATTATGAAATTCTATGTATGGAAAGTCTTTCGTTTTATAAACGTCTTTGTTCAAATATTATTTTGTTTTTGTTATGGCCTTATACTACCACTTTCCCTTTTAGCAATGATCACAGAACTCCCTAATAATGGGTGAAAACCCAAGTCCTGTCACGGTCGCCATGTGCCTAAGCAAAACTAGGATTTGCCAAAATTCTAAGGTGCTTACAGAATATGTAGAAGAATTGTATGATCTGCAACACCAACCGAAGGATTTGGTATTAGAAGAAGAAGAGAAAGTCAGCAAGGAGGAGATGGGAAGCCATATCCTGGAGAGGGAGGTGGAGAAGGCTTTGGCGGATATGAAGAACAAGAAAGCCTGTGGGATCGATGAGTTACCTGTGGAAATTCTGAAAAGTTTGAAAGATGAGGGAAGAAGAGAAATACTATATTTGTGCAATGAGATATATGAAAGAGGAGTATGGCCAAAAGACTTTTTAACAACAGTGTTGATACCAATTGAAAAGAATGCAGTAAAATGTGAAGAGTTCAGAACCATTAGTCTCTTATGCCACGCTGCTAAGATATTACTAAGAGTGCTAAATAGACGAATATCTAGCAAACTGTCCATGTCAATTGCTGAAGAACAGTTTGGATTTCAAAAAGAAAGAAGTGCATGAGACGCTATTGGTTTGCTGAGAACAATAGGAGAAAGATACATTGAAAGGGAAAGAGATTGTTACATGGTTTTCATAGACCTGGAAAAGGCTTTTGACAGATTACAATGGGTGAAGTTAATGACGATTCTAAAAAATAAAGATAATTGATTGGAAGGAAAGAAGGCTAATAAGTAAATTATATATCGAGCAAGGAGTGAGAGTGGGGAATGATCTTATAGAAGAGGGAAAGATTGGAAGAGCTGTAAGACAGGGATGTTGTTTGGGACTCATATTATTTAACATATATTTGGAGGAAATTATGAAAAGAAGTTTAAGAGGTAAAGGAGGTGTATGCATGGGTGGATGTAGGATTAACTGCATAAGGTTTGCTGATGACATGGTTTTGCTGGCAGAAAGTGTCAAGATACTCAGAAGAATGTTAGAGGCTTTAGACAAAGGGTGTGAGGAATTCGGGATGAGAATCAGTAGGATCAAAACTAAATGTATGATGGTGGGAAAGAGTAGGAAAGAAATGATGATAACGCTGCAAGGAGAAATAATTGAACAAGTGGAGTCCTTTAAATATCTCGGGAGTATTATGATTGGTGATATTAGCTGCAAGAAGGAATAAAAACTAGAATAGCAATGGCAAAGGAAGCTTTCAATGGAAAGAAAAATTTACTATACTGAAAGCTGGACAAAACCTTGAGGAAAAAATTAGCTAAATGTTTTGTATGGAGTATAGGACTGAATGGAGCAGAAACATGGATGCTATGCAAAGAAGATCTAAAAAGGTTGGAAGCTTTTGAAATGTGGGTGTGGAGGAGCATGGAGAAAATAAGTTGGGAGGACAAAGTAAGGAATGAGGAAGTGCTGAAACGAATAGAAGATGAAAGGTCACTCATAAAAACAATAAGAAACAGAAAAAAGAACTGGATTGGGCATGTGCTGAGGGACGAATGCCTGTTTAAGACTGCTCCGGAGGGGACTGTAAATGGAGAGAAGAGAAGAGGTCGGTGAAGGATGAAAATGATATAATGATAAACGGGAGATATATAAAAACTAAAAGAATGGCGGAACAGAGGGAGGCGTGGAGGGCTGTCACTGTGCGTGGACCTGCTGAATAGCAGAGATCCCTTGATGATGATGATGATATATAACTTCAGAAAAATTAGGTATGTTTGCTAACTTTGCTGATATCTATGTACAATAGTAATATGAAGACTAAAGAAGTTAAGATTTAAAAATGGCCCAAATCACTTTCAAAACCCATTGTGAGGATCTGAAACTTAAAGTATTTGCCCGGAACAACATCATCTGGAAACTTACAAGTACCTCCTGGGGAGCACATCCAAATGTGCTTCGTACATCTGCCCTGGCACTTAGTTTCTCTGCAGCAGAATACTCAGCACCAGTTTGGCAAAACTCTGCACATGCTAAGCAGGTTGATTTAGCATTGAATGTACTGGTTGCATTGTAACAGGTTGCCTAAAACCAACTCGTATTAGTAAAATATACCAAATCATGGGTATAGCACCACCTGACATTCGTAGGAAAACAGCTGCAGAGAGGGAGAAGAGGAAAGAGGAAACAAGAAACAGACCCCAGACACCCTTTGTTTGGACACGAACCTCAACCCACAAGGCTGAAGTCAAGGAAGAGCTTCGTACAATCAACTACAGCCATAACATCTTCTACTGGAGCACGCCGTCTAGAACTATGGCGAAATTCGTTGCCTGAAGAACAGTGGAGGAACATCAAAGAGGCACCGGCTGCGGGGTGTAACCAGCCATATGCTATATGGAAGGCTCTAAACAGATTAAGAACTGAAGTGTCCCGATGTAGAGTTAATATTAAAAAATGGGGGTACACTAATGACAACGATCTATGTGAATGTGGTGAGCTTCAGAACCCACAACATCTTCTGGTATGCAGTAATCTCCCTGAAACCTGCAATATCGACGACCTTTACAGGGCAAACGAGAAGGCCATCAAGATTGCGGAATTCTGGTCACATTCTATTTAATTGTGTTTATAGTTTAATATTAATTAATTAATGTTATTTGTTTTTTCAACTTGTTATGTCCTGGACATGAGAAATAAATAAATAAATAACTTTGAGAAAAGTATTGGTAATGCCACCACTCTGACTTGATTTGGTGGGTACATGGCAGAAAGTGTCATATTTATGCATATTTGGTTGGTGCTGTATTTTCAGTGCTATGTTGCTGTAAATGCTAAGGTATAAGGAATGGAGTAACTTACTGTGAACTGGATGAATATCTGGATTTAATATTGAGTATGGAGCTGCTGGTTTTAAACTGATTTTTGTTTAGCTGAATATATATGAATTCTTAAGTACAATTATTATATTAGTTCTTCTCAGCAAGGTATTGTATTTTGAAGGTAAATGTGTAATCAGGTATCTCTAGTAACAAATGTTTGTTGCTATATCGTTGGCCAGTATATAGGCCTGAATAATTTGATTTTATGGGATCCATCCAACTAGTAAGTGAACTTTCTTCTAATGAGGAGGTAAACTCTATGATCTTAATTCTGTTAGTTTTCTCATTAATTCTTATATGACAAGGTTTGAATACATTAAGAACAACAGCCCTAGCCTTGGTTTATTCCACAGCTGAATACTGCTCCAACATATGGCTTAATAGCTCTCACACCCAGTTGGTGGACGTTCAGCTTCGCCAAACCATGCAAATCATAACTGGCTCACTACACCTATTCAGTGGCTGCTGGTGTTCAACAACATGCCACCACCTCACATAAGAAGGCAAAAGGTTCTAATCAAACTATGGTCGAGAATTCTGAACAACGAGGCTCTTCCCATCCGTGGAGATGTTAGGGAATACAAAACACGGCTGAAGTCACGTCGCCCTGCCTGGAAGACTGCTGTCAGTCTAACATCTAACACCTTCAGCCCTACAGATAGCTGGACAGTGGAATAGACATTGTCAACACTACAGGCCATAGTGCAAATTACCAATCCCTGCTCAAAACTACCAGGATTCTCTGTATAGTGACTGCGGTGAGGTTTTAAAAACTGTGTCACACATTGTACAGGACTGCCCACTGCGTCCCTTTCCTGGTAGTGTGGAACACTTAAATTGTGGCCTGGTTGGAGCGTCTCGACGTCACGTTGTAGTGGTTGTGACTGGATATCCTGTCTCAGTGGCCGGCTGCCGGCATTGCCCGGAGGACTACATGTATATATGTGTGTTCATTTTGAAACAAGGTTGTTCAATGATTACAGAATAATTTTTGTTGAATGTTGTAAACGTCATACAGCATCACACACAAAATAAAATAAAAATAACTACCAAACTACATTAAAAATAATTCTTAATATATTTTTTTTTTGTTTAGCCGCTCTTGTTCCGACGCTCAAGCAGTGTCTGAGCTGCAGCAGATGCCACTACTACGTGCTCTGGTAGTGAGGCGCGCTGTCGATTCGTCGGTGATCGAAGCCCTGTGCCACAATTGTCATCACCTCACTACTTTGGAAATTCGTGCCAATCAGCAGATGAGCTTCTCTGTAAGTTGATGAATGATTATGTAACATCATAAAATTTAATGTGTATTATGTTTGTTTCCTTATCAGCACAAAAATAAAATAAAAATACCATTTAAGATTTACTACTCTCTTAAATTCAACAGATTAAACAAAGATTCTTGAAACAGTAAGATACTCTTACGCAATTTAATACTTCACTGAGTCTCGTTTATTATTCTGATTAACAACTGGTTCACTCATTACCTAGCTAGCTGATTACTTCTCTAGATACAATCCACAATTCAAAAAAGTGACTACATATGGTCTTCCCATACTAAAAATTGTTAAAGTCTCTCACTTTGACTTCAACGCACCAAAACTCCGATAAAGTTACTTCTTATTTTTCTTCCTTTACCGAAACTGCAAATACCAGTATTTATTCCCTATTTATTTCTCATTCCGCTAAACTCAAGAAACAGCTGTTTACACACTTCCCTGCTGATAAATCTACAGAGTGATGTTCATGTGCACTCTCTAATGCAAAAAGACAAAATTTTGTTCCAGTATTTAATGCTTTCTTCAGATTTCTCTACATGAGGCAACTAGAGCATGTGATTCTTGCTTGTCATGTCCAGATCTTAGCCTCTCATGCAACATTTTAACCATCCCTATGCTTCAAGCATTATATCATGCATTCAGACTCTTTAACAAATTTTTTTTTTTAAAAAAGTAAAATTTATCTTACTTGGAGACCAACAGACACGTTAAGAATAGATTTCGATCTCCTTCAAATATGTTCAAGGGTACACAGCATATATGTCTGTGGTATAGTCATTTTTCAAAATATGCCCTACTTTTTGAGGTATTTGCATGAATAGAAACAAAAACTCTATATAGTAAATTATTGCCCATTATAATCAAATGGCAGCGTGGTCTGTGGCAGAGTGATGGATTTACAATTTCAAATCCCCGCAGAATATAATATTTTTATTTATTTTTATCTTCTGAAATTGTAAAGCTTGACTTTTTTATTTTGTTTAAACTTCATTTACATACTTTGAAATAGAATTTAAAACAAGTCACATTGCTTATAACAGATACACCAAACATAATTTTGGCTCATATATCAACAATGGCTGCCTAATATGCCTCGCCCATACCCAATTAAATTAAGTCAGGAGGCGAATCTGCTAGTAAACTGGAATCTGACACAAGCATTTTGCAATGTTTATAAGCATTTGTTACTTGTTCTTCCATTTCCTTGTTGAGCTCCATTTTTCATCATTGATAGGCTTACTATTTTATTTTCAACCATTTACACGCATCTGTTCTTGGAATAAATCGAGTGTAGAAGAAAGAAAGAAAAAACTGTATTTCCAATGCTACATATTTCGTTTAAAGTACCTCTTGATGATATACAAGTAAAGAAATGATGAAGATGAAATAAATAAATTTATAGTAACTATTTCAATTGAAAATGTTCCGAAACAGTAAACTTATTAACAAAAAATTAAAAAATAATGTAAGAATGGAGACTTTCCTGACGTATGATTGCAACAAAGTCTTCAAGAGTGTGCGGCCGATTTGTGTTGTGACAAGACACTCTATCGGTAGACCCGTAAATACATTACGAAAAAAGATTTTCAGAAAAAAAAATGACGCTGAATTGTAGGTAATATGATTTGTTTTAAATATTATTTCACGCAATCAAAGTATGTAAATGAAGTTGAAACAAAATAAAAAGGTAAGACTTGACAATTACTGAAGATAAAAATAAATAAAAATATTTGATTATGCGGGGATTTGAAGCCAGGTGAGAAAATTATAAATCTACCACCCTATCGCATAGACCACGTTGCCATATGACAGCAGGGGGCAATAATTTACTATATACAGGTTATTTAGATTTTTTTGTTTATTTGCATGTGAATATCTCAAAAACGAGAGCGCATTTTGAGAAACGACTATACTACAGACATATACACTGTGTACCCTTCAACATATAAGGAGGAGATCAAAATCCGTTCTTAACAAGTCTGATGGTCTCCAAGTTAGTAACATCACTGGTGAGTGTAATATACATAACTTTTTGTGCAGTTGCTGAACGAGTTGGTGCAGAAGTGTTCTGGTATCCAGTCGCTCAGCATCGCACACCACCTGCTTAGTAGTCGAATGGCTCAGACTCTCGCTCGACTGCCTCGACTGCAGAGTCTGGAAGTGTTGCCGAACCCCAGGAGCCACAGCATCGCTCGACTGCGGCCGTTTGCGTACGGCTGCCCGGAGCTTACCGAGCTGAAAGTGTCCAAGGACGTTAAATTTTTATTTGAAGATTTGAAGTATTTCTTCAACATGAAGTGCAGGACACTTACCCACGCTTCATTCCCTTGGGTCTCGCATGACAATAGGTAAGTTTCAATACTCACTTAGCAACTCGTAATGATTGTTCTTCAAGTAGATAGCATACGAAACAACATGATACGAGAAATTCATGGATTTCTAGTTTGAAGTCACAGAATAATTTTCCATTTTGGAATTTTTATAACTTTGTTTATGGGGAGGAAACGACTGCTGAAGTTAGTAATTGATTGTGTCGATAAATAAGAAAAAGGAAAGGAACCATTGTTCAGCACAGTGAGTGTGGCAATGCAAAAAACTGAAGTGGTGAAAGGAACTGAACTTTTCAGGCTTCGTTGGGAATGTGTGTTATATGTTGTTGGAAGGGAACACCATTTGTACTTAATATGAACCCAGAAAAGGCTGTAATTATATACATGAATAAGCTGTGTTTTTTTACCAGTATACATTGCTTGTACATGTTATCTGTGGCAAACAATGGCTTCTCTGTTTCCAATGATTTACATATATTAATTTGCTTCTATTGTGTCTGTCAAACTATCTTATAACTTTATTCTAGCTTAGAAAAATTGAGTTTAGAGCTTTGTAAAAGTTTGTTACACACATTGAATAGTAATTATATAAACAAAAAATTGACAAATATGAATTAAACGAATATATAAACAAGACAAACACATTTAAGTAATCTCAGTGCCAAATCTTTGATCTGTAGTGGAATTGGATGCTTAATTGGAATTCAGTGGAAAGAACAATGACATTATCATATACAACAATGGTTTACGTATTTGAGCTATTCTGTATCTCAAATAAGTAGCATAGAAACAGCAAAAGCATACAGAAAATGATGGAGTCTAACTCTTTTTTGTTCGCCTCATTGGCTCAGCTGTTTGAGGCACCATGAAGCTGTCCTGTACTGGCATGGGTGTTAGCTGGTTATAGTCCTGGAGGGGGAAGAAGTTTTTATCATCAGGACTTGGTCAGCAGAGTATCAGTTCCTAAACGCTTCATGGTGCACCCACCGAGCGGGGCGGTGTAACGGTTAGCGTTCTCGCCTCACATTCGGGAGGACGGCGGTTCAAATCCCCATCCGGGCATCCAGATTTGGGTTTTCCATGGTTTCCCCAAATCACTCCAGGCAAATGCCGGGATGCTTCCTTCAAAAGGCCATGGCCGAATTCCTTCCCATCCCTTGCCCCCATCCTTGCCCCCCATCCTTTCCCGTCTCTAAAGACCTCGATGTTAAAAAGAAACGTAAAGCAGTTACAAAAAAAAAAAAAAAAAAAAAAATGGTGCACCAAAGTCCTGGGGCAAAACCCATACCTCTCTGAAGTGAGTATGTAGTAGATTTGATGGTGATTGGCTCATTGGATGGGGATATTAAGCCTGTCAGAATAGTAGGCCCTCTCACTTTTTTTATTTCTCATCCACAAAACACTACAACGTACATTAACACTGTCACAGACATTCAAACTTGCATCAATACTTATGAGCACTTATAAAGGCAACATGAAATCACATCCTAGATCTAACCATGGAGGAATAAACTTTAAGTATAGTAACAACTTACACCCAGACTTGAGCAAGGCATTCAGTAAAATAGAAGAACCCTTCTTCAACTAGAACAATATAAATTTGATGCCCTGTCAAAATATTTCATTATGATTTGTGTTTTTGCTGTTACTACACTGTCGACTGTGGTAAATAAAGATTCCTGTCTCTTTCCTTATCTCTGTATATGTAAATCTGTGGTGGGCTGTATCTGACTCTCCTTTTGTTACCAGATTACACAAAAAGTATGAAAATGATTTTGATGGGATTTTCACAGCTTAAAAGCTTCTGTCCTAGCTTAAAATCTGTGGTGCATCTTGATCCTATGCAGCATCAGATTATAAGCTGTCTGTAATCTGTACAGATAGGCTCCAAAGATCAAACTATATCGAACATTAACAATTAAAAATGCACATCAAAGATCACACTACAGATAAACACACTCTTTGTATTATACTAATGTTGTTTTTGGTTATTTATTTCTTCAGCTTTTGTAAATATAGTACTTTAAAATATGGGGAAATGTAAATGGAGATACAGAAGATGACGTATGAGTATTAAAGATACAAGAGGTATGTTGATGGCATGTAATCTTCTGTTTAAGGAAGGAAGGCTTTTTTATTGTAAAGGTCTTTTTGGACCTTAGGGTTTAATTAAGAAGAATCAGTATTTTTCAGATACTTATTGAATTTTGTGAAGTTAACTTGCAACTGGTCAGGTCGATGAATACAGACACAATTCAGTATACCTTGTTGTTCCATAAAAACACTTACAGCAATATCACCTTCGCCTGGCTCATTCCGGTCAACTATGGTGCAAATACACGTTAACATCAGAATATAAAGGGTATTACTCTCTCTCTTTCTTCGAGTAGTCTTGAATCAGTCAATATGGGTTATCTAATCGACCACGCTGACTCTCATAACCTAGCCTAGCGCTCATGTCTTCCAACCAAGCTGCCATGTCTTACCAGTCAGTAATTCAATTAGTCATTCACTATTGGAAGCAGTAATTTCACTTCAAGATGCTAGCATTTGTATGTAGCAGTCCTTGCAGGACACATCATCGACTTTACGTGCACAGTTTTCAGTGGCCATTAAATAGACTCTCTACAAGTTAGCCGTCTTATCATTCTCATAGTATAGTTGATATTTGCTAGTGCTAAACTAGTTCTAGCCTTCTCTATCTCAGTTCTCTGACCAGAAAGCAGAGTGATATCAGATATACCATCATAAATCATCGTTATTAGTACCAGCAAGACAAAGATGTAGAATAGGCCTAAAACATGGAGGTTAGTCACTCTACTTAAGGGCCATCACTCACAACATCCACAAATAGGCCAAACAACCACTCACGCCTCTAACATTATGGCTAAAATATTCCAGAATTAAATCATTCACCAGGGAGGATCTGCTCAGCGAGAATTCATCAGAATTGATAGAAATATTGTAAGATTCAGATCTTGTAATGCTAAATGTCTGAACAGGGCAGAGAGGTTAGACAACTTGGGACATGTGTTGTTGGGATTAGTAAGGTTAAAAGCAAGACTGTGTAGAATTTCTGGTGTACGGAGTATGGGCTAATTGATTACAAGCTATCATTGGGATTACTTTTGTGGGATAACAAGACTAGGCAAATGTGCACGTTATCATGAACAGTTTAGAAACAGAACTATTTTTGAGGGAGTAAAACTAGGCCTGCACCAACTATGTTAGTACAAATGCATTTATCAACATTGCAAGGAGACAGTGGTGAAAAGAAAGAAATTTTGTGCTGAAATTCAAGATTTAATTTGGTAAGTTGATTGGGTAGCTGGAATGTAATTGGAGAAGGAAAAAAGAATGGGGAAATAAAGAAATACTGTAGTTCATTTAACTGTAGGATAAAGAAATGGTTTTGGATATAGGCTAGTGGGATTTTGTGAAAAGTATAAACTAGCAGTATTAGACACGGTATTCAAGAATAATAAAATATTGTACACATGGAAAAATTTGCGAGAGAAAGTAAGCTGTTGTCAGATTATATCATGGCTAAGCAGGGATTCAGAAATCAAGTCATGCTCTAGGAATCCTAGCTGGGATCTGATGTAGACTATGAGCCTGTGGACTGATAGTAATGAAGTGAGGTTCAAGAGAACATAAAACACTGAAAGAAATTAAAGTAAAAAGTTGTGAAATCCTAAAGTATACAGACATTGGCACCAGGGCAAATGTTCCATCACAATTAAAAAAAATTCTTATTATTGACTGAGAAGTGAACTTATTAGAGGATGTATTTTTTCTTTTCCCAAAATCTCTTTATCCTCTCACTTAGCTCCTTCATTCATTTCCCTATCCTCCTTGCCGTATATAGTTTGTAGGCAAATTGATGGGGTAAACAGAACAGAGAAAAGAATACTCAAATGAAAGAAAAATGTCAGAAACTGAATATATGGGTTTAGAAAACAGATGAAAAAATAATCTAAAATAAGTTGAATGGAGTGCATTGAAGGTGATATAATCAAAGTTATGTATCAAGAAAGTGGCTTAATGGAAATCCTCAACTCTCAGAAGAAGCTGTGAAGTTGATGGATCAGAGTAGAAGAGACACAAATGCAGAAGCAATACAGATACACTGCTATTTGTGAAATGTGCAACACAAAGGTGGATACATGTAATTACAACAAAATTTATTCCATATACTAGGAGCGTGACAGTACCCAAGTCATAGGAATAAAAGAACTGTATATGTACTTTGCCCATGAAAATTCAGAACTGTGTAAAGCCAGTATGTGCTGCAATCTAAACCTCTTGAATCAAAGAAATATTGGATATGCTGCTGGAGAACACAATACCACACGGTTTGTAGGCACATCCACAATGCATCGACCCGGATGCAGGAGGACCAGAATGAACAAGCAGCTTACTAACCGTATCCCAGACATGTATAATATACAACATTTCAGGCCAGGGAAGCAGTGGTACCTGTCATCCTCTGAAGAAGGATTACACATTCCTCACCACACATGGGCAGGCATTGTGCTGTTGAAACATGGCAGTGGAGCTGCCTGCATGATGGGCAGTGCCTCAGAATCTAAAACTTCCCTGATATAGCAGTTGCTGTTCATATTGACATCAATGCATAGGAGGCAAGATTGAATGTTGTAGCCAATGGTACTTCAAACCATCAGCATTACCATTTGTCCTCTATTCCATTCAACAATGCTGTGTGTCTGCTTGCATTTACAACGGTAGCCTCTAACACTTACATATTCATGGCTGTAGGATAAGTTGAAGCAGGACTTATTCAAAAATACTATACTTTTCCACTCAGCATGCCAGTGAGTGTTCACATGTCTATTGCTTTATCTAGTCAGTGGAAGCTGATGCAATGGCATATATGGTACCAGTTCAGCCCTCAGCAGACGGTGTCAGCACAAACATGTCGACACTCGTTGCAGTGCTCCAACATCAAGCCGACACTGTGAACGGAGCTGTTCAGTCAGTTTGGCTATGCTGACAAGATGGCGGTCATCCTACAGTACGGCTACATTGTGTGCTCATTCACCACTGTGTATAACCTTCATCTATCGACGCGTCACTGCCGTAGCAGTCGTACTGCATGTGTCACAATGTGACAAACCTGTTTCCTGAGGTTCAATCATTTTGCCACATTCGAACTCACTCACATGCTGGTATTGCTCCCTCTGACAGGCATATTGGCACTTCCTCGTATGTTCCCACTGTGTTTGACAGCTGTGCAGCGTAGCACTAACATAATATGGCGCTGCTTTGCCTGTATACATGCCATCTCTTTTGGAACCTTAATCACTTATGAAAGAATGTAAGCTTTCTAGGTGAGTCAGTTTCATTAAATCATCTCGAGCTTTCCACCGGGATAGCGAGTCAGTAAAAGTACAACTACAATCACTTATTGTGGTTCCTCTCTTCAACATGTCTCCCAGTTTTGAAGTGATTCAGATTATTTCTTCTGGGTGTTACAATTTTTACAAATACTAATGTATTTTAGAAATTGGGAAAAGGAGAAATACAGTCAAGCAAAAGAGAAAATGTTCAAAACGTGGAATTTGTAGATATAGAAAAAGTTGTTGATTATATTAGATAAGGCAATATATTTGATATAATCATGAGTAGAGTAATCAGATAGAAGATTGATTTGCAATAAGTTTGTAAAGTGGGTGGCTATTATAAAATTTGAGAATCATGATCAAAAGTTGTTAGTTTAAAAAGGCATGAGGTATAATTTTAGTCTATCTCAACTAATATTTGAATTATATGTACAAGAAACAAACAAGAGAGAGAGAAATTTCACTGTCGCATAAGGGTTAATTGAGAGAATATACTGCATTTTCCAGATGAATATCTAGAAGTTACTGAACAAAATATTTTGGGGAAGAATTTTTTCTATGTATGAACAAAGCAAGGCAAAAGTCATTAAATATAGGAGAGGTAACACAAGTTTATACATAAAGATAGGATCAACTATAGAGGTTTGAGTTAAGATGGCCGCCGCGTCGTGTCGCCAGTCGGGTCGCTCTCGCTTTTGATCGCGATATTTGTGGAAAAACGAAACTTTAAGTGTTTAGTATAAAACACATAGTTTAAGAAAGTATTCTAGGACCTGTGCGCGAAGGGATGTAAAGCTTTTCGAAACGTTGAGTTTTTATCGAGTGATAATCGATTGATTGGTACGTGGCTGACGTGCGAGCAGTTGCTCGCTGCGAGCGCTGTCGTCGAGCTGAGTCGGCGCCTTCCAACCTGCCAGCGGTGCTCTGCCGAGTCAACGGCTACGCGCGGCGCACACGCCGCGCCGGACACCTGATGCCGGCGATCAGCTGCGGTGAGTCACTACAGTAAACAACTTTTCTGCTGCCGCCAACATGGGGTCACCAGAAGAAAACTCTGACAGGGTTTTAAACCAGTGTAGTGAAAAAATTGGAAACGAGTATGTGGAACTAGTCAAGCATCTAAACGATTTTTGTGGCCAAAAACTCACTGAAGTTAGAGTTAGAGAAATAAAAGATAAGCTAGCCTGTTGGGCAATAAACATCGCCTTCTTGGAGGGCCAGTTGTCTCAGCTAGGAAAGGAAAATGAAACACTCAAAAAAGAAAATGAGCAACTCAAACAAAATAGAGGAGAAATAGTCCCCAGCTATGCTGCAATGGCGAAATCTGGAGGATCGACTGGTGTGAATCCCAAAATCACTCAGTCCACAAAAAGTGTGGTTTTCATTACTTCCAAAGGGGGGGAGAACCCGAAGCAAGTGGCTGAACAAGTTACAAAAATCATAAAACCTGGGAGGGATAAAATTAGAATCAACAGAATTCGCACAACTAACAATGCTATTATAGTGGAAACAGAATCTCCTGAGGATTCGCAAAAAATTCTAAATAACAAGGAATTGGCTGATAAGATGCGATGCGAACTCCCTAGAAAACGAAGGCCACTCATGATTTTTTATGACATACCAATAACAATTCATGTAGACAACCTTGCTGATGCTGTCTACCAGCAAAACCTTGAGGATAAAATAGAGAAAGGACAATTTATGGATGGTTTTCAACCAAAATTTAAGACTGGACCTAGGGAAAGAGCAACAGTTCATCAGGTTGTGGAGGTGAGTCCTTCTGTGAGGAAACTTCTGTTACAGCAAAAGAAAGTCTTCATAGAATTTTCTGCTATAGCAGTGAAAGACTACGTTGTCGTTCCAAAATGCAATAAATGTTTGGATTTAGGACATGTCAGTAAGCATTGTAAGAAGAACAATAGTTCTTGTTCACACTGTGGAGAAGAAAACCACCAAAGGGATCAGTGCAAGAAAAGTTCTCAACCTTCAATATGCATACCGTGTAACAGACGGGGAAAAAGCTGCAACAAGAAGGGTAAAGAGTGTCCTACCTACCAATTACTCCTACAACGAGCTGTAAACAGGACTGATTATGGATAGTTTACTACAAGGAATAGATATGGGAAACGACATATACTCTCAACTGGCTAATGTAATTAGGAAAATAGTTGAGGATGTAATTGGGAAGCAGACTACAAAAACGAAAGGAAACCCCCCTTCAAGACAAAAAAGAAATGCAAAAAGGGCTGCCTGCTTCAGAGAGAAACTAAAAATGGAGAAGAATCGTAAGAAACAAGATGTTGGAACACAGACGGACGACCACTTATTACAGATTAACGAAATCTCTTCGAGTTCCGCCAGTCATCCCCGGAACCCTTATGTCAAAAGGATTGGTCTGGGATGGAACACAGACAGACCAAATTGGGTCGAACATTACTCACGACCTGTAGCGAGTCCAAAATTGGAGGAACAACCGCTGAAGATTGGAAACATAGAAGACAGACGCAGTTCTATAAACCCTAAAACAATATACAGTGATTTTGAAACTAATTTAAAACTAAGTCGACTGGAGGAGGCTCCGAATCTCAATGTGGCGCTGAGGCATCTAACTCGAATAGCGCATCCGGCCGGTAAATATGTTACCTTCCCTCAGCTAGAAGCGATTGATCGTATACATCTAAAATCTATCAATCTTCCTACAGAGACTTCTCAGCTTCTCTCTCTTGTGCATAAAGTCTTCGAAAGAAGGAATGAAACTTTTGATCCCGATCAAATATATAAACAGTACGTATTAACTCATGGGCGTATAGTTTTCGATTCAAAACTCCCGTGGCCACAGTGCAATATCCACACCAGACATCCATAAAACACAAAATGTCTTGTAAGCTACGAATTGCTCAACTAAACGCCAGGAGAAGCAAGTTGGTTTTGCAGGAGGTGAGGAAGCTGTCAGAGGAACATAAATGGGATGTCATATGCCTTCAGGAGACACATTCATGCTTCGGGAAGATTCCTTACATGCCGGTATCGTCACAGATAATCTCAACAGGTAGAAACCCTATGACAGCAATAGTAGTGCTATCCAGACAAGTTACTGTAACTAAGATAGTGCAGTTCTGTGATGAACATACGACATGTGTGGAACTCATTGCTGACTGGGGTAGTGTAATTCTCGTCAACATGTATTTTCAATATAGTGATCCCATTGAACCATACATTGGGAAGATAAGAGAAGTGTGCACTGCCCTAGACAACAGACCAATAGTGATAATGGCTGACGCCAATGCTAGATCCGAACTCTGGCATAGCGGGGAGACAAATACGAGAGGCGAGCTTTTAGTGGAAGCTATTAGTGAACTGAATCTAGAAGTAAGAAATCTACCACATAAACCCTACACATATAGCAACCGAGCAGGAGCTAGGTCAAACATTGATGTAACATTGACCAATCTGCGAGGTGGGAACTTATTGAGGAATTGGAACGTTTTAGAGTTTTTAACTACCAGTGATCACAATGTTATTACTTTTGAGTTGGTCAGAGGGAGGAACGATTTTGACACATCGGAGGCGCAGACTTCCAAGGTGCATTACAACATCCGACAGGCAGACTGGAACAGGCTGAGGGAAAGTTTTACACAACAAGAAATCCTATTAGATGATAATGATGTAGATCGAGCCGCAAAGGACCTTACTCGGGCACTCCAAATATCAATGAGGAGATCTATTCCTCTTAAGAGAACCATTGGCACAGTCGACAGACCTTGGACTGATAGACTGCAAAGACTACGACAAAGGATGCACAAAGCAAGAAAAGATTACCAACGTTGCCTCATCTACAACGTTAGAGGACAGCTCCTGGAAAGATATAGACAAATTAAGAATGAATTCCGAGAACTGTTAATACTAAGTAAACAAAAAAGCTGGGAAACATTTGTGAAAACAAACTTGCGTACAGACCCCTGGGGTATCCCATACAAAATTGCAGCAGGGAAGGTAAAACCCCCAACTACACTGTCTACTGTACAGAAACAAGATGGAACCATGACTACGAGCTGGAAATCTACGTCAGAAGTGGTACTCCAGGAACTCCTTCCAGATGATAAAATGGAAGATGACGAGATGGAGCACAGAGCGCTCCGTCTGGAAATTGACCAACATAGGCAAAGTACCACAGACACTCCTGATATTAGCATCTTGGAGGTAGTACAAGCAATAAATGCCTTGTCCAGGAATAAAGCTCCGGGTCCGGATGGTATTCCAGCTGAAGTAGTACAAGAACTGGTAGTGCAAGTAGCCCCCACTCTGTGTAAGCTCTATAATGCATGCCTGCATCAGGGAAGAGTACCAAACATCTGGAAGCAGAGTGAGATATTAATCATCAAGAAGGGAGATGACAAGGATCCAAAATTACCTAAATCATATCGACCCATCTGCTTGCTAAACGTGCTGGGAAAATACAAGAAAAGGTGCTGTGTAAGAGGTTACAAGAACATTGGGAGAAGGAAGGGATGAATCCAAACCAATTTGGATTCAGAGCGGGGAGATCTACAGAAGATGCAATCAACCGGACAATGAATCTGATACAGAACTCAAATCAGAATTACGTGATAGGGGTCCTAGTCGATATATCTGGGGCATTTGATAATCTATGGTGGCCTGCACTTTTCGCACGGCTTAAGGAACTTAATTGTCCAAAGAACTTGTATAACACCTTTAAAGATTACTGTAAGAACAGATATGTTAAACTTAGGTGTCCTGGAGTATCCATTGATAAAAAACTAACAAAGGGTTGCCCACAGGGATCCATTTTTGGTCCGATATTTTGGAACATTGGGCTTGAACCGGGAATGGCAAGGCTGCAAAGAATGCCAGAACTCCTGGGACTTGTTGCATTTGCAGATGACCTATTCTTAATTATAGAGGGTAAAACCAGAGCCGAAATTGAGGCTAAAAGCGCAAAGGTTCTGCGTGAACTCAGTCGATGGTGCAGACAAGTCAAACTAAGATTAGCACCTCAAAAAACCTGTTATATGTTACTGAAAGGCAGATTACAGAGCAATCCAACCATTAAAATAGACGGAGTTACAATAAGAAGAAGTCCCTTCAGTCGATACCTTGGTGTGAAATTAGACGAAAGTCTAAATTTTATGGCCCATATGGAGGAAGCATGTGGGAGAGCCACCTCAGTCATGAATAAATTAATCAGTATGGGACAAAGGCGTTTCCAACTTTCACCGCTTGTTATTAGAATATACCACAATACAATATTAACTTCAATTGTAGGGTATGCAGCCAGCGTCTGGGCGAAACACCTCAGAAAAGTAAAACCCAGCAAACTTTTGAGGAGGACACAGCGAAGTATTCTAATCAGGCTGAGTGGTGCTTACAAAACAACAGCAACTGATGCCCTTACCGTGGCACTGGGGGTGTGGCCTCTGGACTTGGAAGTTCGCAAGCGGGGAGCATTATACTGGCTCAGGAAAGGGAATCCGGAACAGGTAGAGAAAATCACGGGAGCACCAGCAACAACAGCTGCAGAAGTAAACAAATTGTTACTGGAAGAATGGCAGCAAAGGTGGAATGATAGCACAACAGGAAGAAGGACATATGATATGTTTCCAAGTGTTTGTGAAAGGCTCAAAATGTCGCATCTTCTCCCATCGCCTGGGCTGGTACATTACATAACAGGTCATGGCCCTTACAACAGTGAATTGCAAAGAAGAGGAGTAGTGGACAATGGTAGCTGTGACTGCGGAAGCGAGGGCACTCCGGAACATGTTGTATGGGAGTGTATTTCAACAGCGGAACAAAGAACCCCATATCAGCAAATATTACAGGGCAGGCGAATTTTTGACATATTGCGTGGCCAGGAATTGTGGCACTATCTTGATGAAGCTTGCAATCTGGCCTCACAAGCAGCCAAAGAAAGGTTCTTGGCACTTAGAAACCGTTTCAACCGACAGCGACCAGCGACCGAGCAGTGATGATTCCCGAATAAAGAAACTCCCGATGGGTCGAAGGAGGACGCCTCTACTTCCAGAAGTCATCTCCTGAGGGAGGTAAGTTACTCCGAAGTGGCTGTGCCGGGAGTAAATGTGTAAAACTGTCGTAAATATACAAAGTGAGAAACAGTGGGACAACAGTGAAATAAGTGATTTGTGTATGTGAAAGTTTCTTTGTTTAATTATATATAGTAGTATTGTGTGTGAATGTATGTTATTCAAATTACTAATTTACAGTATATATGTATATATCAAAAAACACTAACACATATCATATACATTCTTACACATTGTTAATTTAATTATGTAACAAATTTTTGTGAAATTTGATAAGTTTATGCGTTACTAACTTGTTTTACATCCTGAACAATATTTAGCTATTAGCTGCAAACTATAATTTTATATTTTGTACCTCTTGTAATATATTGGAAATATGGGCCCAGAGTAGAAACTAGGTGCTGGGCTATTATGTACCAGGATATAAAAAAAAAAATAAAAAAAAAATAAAAAAAAATCAACTATAGACAAAATAGAGTGTTAGCACCATCGCAATTAAATAAATAATAATAGTAATAATAATAATAAAATTCCATTGTTTAAGAATTAAATTACATTTGCTGTCAAAAGAAGAAGCAAAAAGTCTTATTTAAAATAAATTAAATCTTTTAGTTTCAAACAAAACTGTGTAATAGTGGAAGTATATCTTGAACTTCACAATTTCAAGAATGAAAGATATTCTTAGCATTTGGAATATGGTTTTGCAGAAGAATGATACACAAAATGGACATGTTTTCGAAGTGATGGCTTGTGACAGAAGTTTGTGAGAAAGAAGACAGTATGGTGGGTCTGGTAAATGTTAGTGTAGGGAAAAAACTGTACACAATAATTTGAATATATGGAAGCAGATATCTAGAACGTAGGTTGTAATCGATACGTAGATATAAAGAAATTAGTTCAAGATAGGAAAATCGGAGTGTTGAAACAAATCAGTCAAAAGATTGCAGACAGGGAAAAAACTAACTCATGGTTTGTGTTGGTGCACAGGTGTGTGGTCCCGCTGCTTGAAGTGTGCACCTCACTGAGTCACTTGCAGCTCGATGACTGCCTCGTGATTGAAAAGGATTCAGAAGCCTTCACTGTGGTGGGCCGTCTCTCGAGCCTCCGTTCGCTCGTCATAAATGATCTCAGGGGACGTAGAGCTGCTGCACTACTTGAACTTGTTTTGACGTAAGTACAAATGCTGAAAACTTTAATAATCCTAACTGGAATAGACTTCACCGAGTGTATCTTATAATAAAACCTTAATATTGCTAACATATTATCAAAATTAAAAGAGCTACAAACATATTGTAAATCAACGGCAAAACACTCTTAAAGCAGTTTTCTAGTTATTTCAGATAGAAAAGTCATTTTAGAAAGCAAAGTTAGATCGAAACGAGAAGTCAACACAATCTATATAGAGAAGTTTTCCTACTTCTTAATAAATTTTGTTACCTTCATTTTCACAGCAGGATAGTTAAATTATGATTCAAATGAGGTAGGGTTGATAAAACTGTATTAAGGAGAGATTCCAGATTTAGTGATATCATCAAGCATACTGCAAAAATGACACCAAATCTATCTTTTTTAAAATTATCAACTCCAAATATCAAATCGCAGCGAAGCTTTATAGCTCAAAAAATAGAGTCGGTAGATAAAACAGATGTGGATTTTTTTTTTAAGAAGAAAACAACATTTTTATTTAATTTTCACGTTGCAAAATGTCA
This sequence comes from Vandiemenella viatica, assembly GCA_031002005.1. Lineage (NCBI taxonomy): Eukaryota > Metazoa > Arthropoda > Insecta > Orthoptera > Morabidae > Vandiemenella > Vandiemenella viatica. The sequence goes on from JARYHS010007075.1 coordinate 8,558,515, forward strand.
TTGTTTTGGTTAATTACAGCAATCAAAGCATACTTAAAGAGAAGGAAGATTTTTACAGAGTATATAGAACAATTGCTTTGTCGGTTAGAATAATATTGAGGTCATAAAAGGAAAATTAAAGTTTTCAATAATGGCTACTTTTTGTCCTGATCATAAGAGAAATATAAGGAAACATTAAAGATAGTATGAAAGTACTTAAAGGGGTAAATTGAAAACCAGAGGAAAGCAGAATTTTGGTGAGTAAAAATAATACATATTTGACACAGATAGCACTTGTATTTTGTGACATAGACAACATCCAAAATTTGGAAATTACGGGTAGCATTCAATACTAAATACATTTAAAACCAGAGCATATTATTCATCAGAAGTTAGATGATTTGAAGAAGGAATTGTCTGACAAACTCTAAAACTATTCGAAGGAAAAGAAATTTTGTGTTTTATTACTTCAGGATTGTTTTACTCCAAGAACAGCTATACCTAGAAGAAAATTTGTAAAAAAAAACTCAATTTTATGTTTAAAGAATGCTCTACAATGTGTAAAATTGTCAGAGCAATTGGAGAAAAAATAAGGATAATCTTTGCATATGTCACCAATAAATTTCGCAATAGACACCGTTCTCTATAAAAAAGGACAGGGGCCACCATGCTGGTAGGCCATATTTTGGCAGACCTCGAAGTGATAGGACATGTGGCGGTCAGGTGTGAGTAAACATCGTGGTGTAGCAGAATCCGTAGAGTCGCCTATCTTCAACACCAGTTGATGTGATGTTTAGCTTGCAATGAGAAAATAAACTTTCAGTATTTTGGGGTACTATTGGAACCTGGAGTACTCGTATGTTTTCGGGTAAGAGTCCGATTTCTTATCCTTACCGATACTGACTATTCTAATGAGCTATTGTAGAATATAACAGTTTTAAAATTACAACCAAATTCTACTGTGCATTTTGTTTTTGAACAATACCTTTATCTCTTGTGGTATCACAAAGAATTGGTGACCAAGAAGGTGATTAGGTTGAAGTACCAGCTCACGGTTATAGTTTAAACAATTTGCTTTTAGGTACACCCCAGCATAAGGCTCTGTTTAAGGGGACATAGTCGCGAAGAGGCTCAAAAAAATCGAATTTTTCTTTTTAGGCTTGTTCAAAATTCCAATTATTTAGCTACAAATTGTCGTATATTTTATGAAAATTTGATGATTAGATTCGGAGTTATTAAGTTTTTCATAACGCGTGGTAATAGTGTGTCTGTATTGTAATGTACAATAGTTTCTTGAATGTAAAACTTTTAATATAGGTTTTTCTCAAAACTACATTTTTTTATTTTCTGGTACACTTTTCTCAAAAACTAAGACTGATAAAGACATCAGACTTTCAGCATCTCTTGTTAATAATACAATGATTAATCTGATAAAAAATGGGACCTATCGTAACAACAAGAAGAAACTTACAAGATCCAAGATATTTATAAAAGTTATGAATTTTTGTCTTTTAGAACAAAAAATCATTACTCATAAACTACGAGTGTATAAAATTTAGTAACAAATCTTTATGTGATTTTCAGATGATGTTTTAGCTGTATACTGCGAAAGTTTCAGGTCTGTATCTCCATTAGTTTCTTCAAAAAGTGTACCTGAAGTTTGCTTGTTTTAACGTTGATTTCTTATGAGAGGTCCTTAGTGACTGTGTTCCCTTAACAATCTGTTTGTTTTCTATTGTTGTGTGTGTGTTTCTGCATCATCTTGACATTATGTGCGGCAAGAAATTATTGCTTACTCTGATTTTATTTAAAGTAATCTAATTAAGATATTTATTGACTTATGGGCTCATTGGTTGAGATGTTTTACTGTGTTTTTTCTGTGTTGTAGGTCTGGTGGACTCTCACAGCTGCAGGTGCTGAAGATCAGGCATAAATGTCTGCCTGGCAGTGTGCTGACAGCAGTGTGTATGCACTGTCCTGAACTGAAAGAGTTGGCTCTGGGGGGACTGAGTGTTTACAGTGAAGAAGGTTTCAGACAATTCTATCGACTCAGCAAGCTCGAGACGTAAGTAGCTAGTTTACTGAATGTGGTCTTTGTGAAAAATACACTCAAGAGCCAAACACAGAGATATGTAAACGTTCAGAGTACAGCGCTGTGTTTGGTAATGCGTATATAAGACAACAGGTGTCTGGCGCAGGCATTAGATCGGTTACTGCTGCTACTATGGCAGGTTATCACGATTTAAGTGAGTTTGAACGTGGTGTTATTGTCGGCGCACGAGAGATGGGACACAGCATCTCCGAGGTAGTGATGAGGAGGGGATTTTCCCGTACAATAATTTCACGAGTGCACCGTGAATATTGGGAATCCAATAAAACATCAAATCTCCGACATCACTGTGGCTGGAAAAAAGATCCTGCAATAATGGGACCAACAACGACTGAAGAGAATCGTTCAATGTGACAGAAGTGCAACCCTTACGCAAATTGCTGCTGATTTCAATGCTAGACCATCAACAAGTGTCAGCGAGTGAACCATACAACGAAACATCATTGATGTGCACTTTCAGAGCCGAAGGCCCACTTGTGTACCCTTGCTGAGTGCATGACACAAAGCTTTTCAACTCCGACATTGGACTGTTGATGATTGGAAACATGTTGCCTAGTCTGACGAGTCTCATTTTCAATTGTATTGAGCGGATGGATGTGTACAGGTGTGGAGACAACCTCGTGAATTCATGGACCCTGCATGTGAGCAGGGGAATGCTCAAGCTGGTGGAGGCTCTGTAATAGTGTGGGGCGTGTGCAGTTGGAGTGACATCTAGATACGACTCTGACAGTTGACACGTACGTACGCATCCTGGATGATCACCTGCATCCATTTATGTCCATTGTGTATTCCAACGTACTTGGGAAATTCCAGTCTGACAATGTGACACCCCACACATCCAGAATTGCTACAGAATGGCTCCAGGAACACTCTTCTGAGTTTAAACACCTCCGCTGGCCACCAAACTCCACAGACAACATTGAGCATATCTTGGGTGCCTTGCAATGTGCCGTTCAGAAGAGATCTCCGCCCCCTCGTACTCTTACAGATTTATGGACAGCCCTGCAGGATGCATGGTGTCAATTCCCTCCAACACTACTTCAGACATTAGTTGAGTCCATGACACATTGTGTTGAGGCACTTCTGTGTGCTTGCGGGGTCCCTACACGATATTAGGCAGGTGTACCAGTTTCTTTAGCTCTTCATTGTATCAGAGTTCCTTCTGACCAGTTATTCCTTTTTTCCATATTAAAGGTTTGTTTTCTGTGACAGAGAAAAGTTTAACCATATTGTAGAAAGCACATAATTATTGAAGTTGGTTATGTCTTGATTTGAGACAGGTAAATATGGAAGTGTGAAGGAAGTCTTCAAGCATTGAAACACATGATTTTCTATACTACCTTCACTTAGTTTTCTGTCTTAATTTAAAATGCATCTCCTGTGTTGAATGATATTGGATGGGGAGTGATACATTGACACATGGTCCTTGTTTACGCCTTATTCTCATATAATGGGATTATTGTGGAAACAAGAAAAAGGAAGGGATTTGTTCATAGCCTTTTATGGGAAACAACCCACCACTCATATGCAGTAATTTCAGATCGCACTTTGAATCAAACATACACTATTGCAATTGTTGGACCTGATTTTTGTCATAAAATGATTTTTGGATAATGGAGACAAAAAAATTGTCATTAAGCACTGAAAATAAGGTAGGATAACTAAAAATTACCATTCACTTGCCACAAATAAATGCAAGAGGAACACCTAAAAAACAAAATTATAATATTTTGGTGAGAAATATTAGTTATGTAGCAGGTGATACATACGTTGAGGGGAAGGATGTGAACGCATCCATATCTGCCACATGAATGAAACGAAGATGAAATACCTCAAGGATGAAGTTTGAACTGGTGGTTGGAAGACAAATTTATGAAACAGAATAATCTGTAGAATGTTCAATCAATGAAAAATTATATTTGATTAAAACATAATTTTGATATGTTATAAGAGTATATAAGTAAAACTAGAAAGATAGGCATGAACAAAAAATACTTGCTACATATTACGGAACAATTAGGAAATACTTTAGGACGTGTAAAATGTATGTATGACAAAGTGTCACTGACCTTAACACAATAACAACTAACCTGAACAAAATACAAACAGCATATCCATACCTTTGTAATATGAGTTGCTGCGATCATAGACCATGAGAAAATTTTGTGAATAAACTGTTTACAGAGGAATTGTATACGCGAAACTGAAATGCTTGAACAACAGAAAAAAAATATTTAAAAAGCTGTTCATTGTACAACACTGTAGTGAGCCAAGCGGAGTGCCACCATAGAACCCTGGTTTTACCTCGATCAAATCAATCCCAGATTCATTTGGCCAAGATTTGTGATCTCGTGATCGAAGATAGTACACTCCCCCTATTACCTATAGCTACTAATGAGTAGGAATTCAGTGTTAGCAATTGAAATAGCAGGCAAAAGATTAAGCGATATTCATAAATTTACTGAAATGGGGTACACTGTCAAACATATCAAATTCATGGAAATAGCTCTGATACAAATCGATAATATTAATAATGAAATCTAGTCACTTCAAGCCAGCAGAGGATATAGAGGATGCATTAGTCAGTAGCTATTATTCATACATGAAGTCTGGATGTGACTTCAATCATGGCAGAGAATTCACTCTCTGGTAACTCTCTGGCTATAGGGCTGGAGAGGGAGAAATAATTTTCACTGGCTATTCATCAATTGTCTAGCAAGTGACTAGCGTAGCCTTAGTAAGTACCTCAGTGCTGGTAGAGTAGGAGAACGGATACTCATGAGAGATTAGCCTTGGGGCCGGCCGCATAGGCAAATAATTAAATTACATGAACTTAGTGATGGGAAAGCTGCTTCATATAGGGATACTGTACTATGATCACTTAAAATTATACAAATTCCTTACATCATAGTTTATTAATAGCTACATCTACATCTATACTCTGCAATTCACGAACATTGTGGGTGGCAGAGGGTGCTAAGCATTCCAATTCCGAATATCACGAGGAAAGAAAGAATACATAAAAACATCAGACAGTATCTTATTTCTTGAATCTTATCCCTCCGGTCATTTCGATCCAAATAGGTTGGCAGAAGAAGTATTTCGCTGCACTCATAGGTCATAGAATTCCACATATTCTCCAATAAATTCATCTGTCTTCCAAACGATCCCAGCCTAATCTATGTATCAATTCTGTGATGCTTTCATAAGGGCTGTAGCAACCAGTCACGAAGCGAGCGGCTCTCCTCTGTACCCTCTCCACTGAGTCAATCAGGCTCTTGCGATACAGATCCCAAACTCCAAAACAGTAATCCAGTGTTTTATACTTTATTTTCATTATATGAGCATTATAATTCCTCAGAATACATCTACATCTACATATATACTCTGCAATTCACAAAATTGTGGGTGACAGAGGGTGCTCAGCACCAAAGCTAATCTCTTTGCTGTGCATTCCAATCCCTAATGGTACGAGGGAAAATAGAATTCATATAAGAATCAGTCCGGCACCTTATTTCTCTAATTTTATCTTTCCTGTCCTTCCGACTCAAATAGGTTGGTGGAAAAAGTATTTCACTACACTCAAAAGTGAAAGTGGGAGTACGCATGTTTCCCAATAAGTTTAAACGAAACGTGTGTCGTCTATCTACCAGGGACTCCCAACCTAATCTACTAATCAATTCTGTGACGCTTTTCATAAGCGGTCACGAATCGAGCGGCTCTTCTCTGTACTTTCTCTATACTTTTGATCAATCCCTTACGAAACGGGTCCCCAAATGGCACAACAATAATCCAAATGTGGACGCACAAGAGATTTGTATGCTATCTCCTTTGTTTGTTCATTACAATTTTTCAAGATTCGACCTATGAATCGCAGCCTAGAATTTGCTCTACCTACTAACGAATTAATGTGTATGTCCTATTTCGTGTTCCTTTGTACTGTTACTCCCAAATATTTCATAGAATCGACCATATCAATAACTGAACTGTTTACCTCGTATTTCTGAACAGTCGGATTCTTTTTGTTAGTTATGCTCATTGTCTTGCACTTTTTACAATTTAGAGTAAGTTTCCACTCAGCGCACCAAGCCAAAATAACATCCAGATCACGCTGAATTTCTAAGCAATCGGCCAAATTTCTTACTTCCCTATAAATAATCGCATCATCAGCAAACAATCTAAAAAGGCTTTTCACTTTGTCTCCGAGATCGTTTATAAAAATTAAGAAAAGAAGTGGTCCTATTACACTTCCTTGAGGTACACCTGATGTAACATCTAGATTAGAAGAACTTTCTCCTTCAACGACAACATACTGCGACCGACCAGTTAGAAAATCCTTTATCCATTCACAAAGCTGATCCGATATACCGTACGCTCGAAGCTTTGCTAAAAGGCGATTGTGTGGCACAGAGTCAAAGGCTTTCTGGAAATCTAAAAAAATTGCATCTACTTGTGAACCTGTATCAATAACTTTCATTACGTGGTGTGTAAATAGTGCCAGACCTATGAATCGTAATTTAGAATTAGCTTTGCCTACGACTGAAGTTATGTGTGAGTCCCGTTTCATGTTGCCATGATATGTAGTGGTGCTGTATATACGTAACGCTCTCAATCCTTGTTGATGCTACTGAAGCAGATTATTGATAGCTCTGTGATACGTGCTTGTGACGTCTAGTGGCTACGCTCTGAACTGTCTCATACGTGTAACATTCACAGTAATTACTTTTGTCCTTTAAGTGTTCAGTTCAAAAAATTGATTCATAATTTATGTTCATATCTGAGTGAATGGTTTAGTACAACCAAAGGAGTACAACAAGGAAGTGCACTTTCACCCCTTCTGTTCATAGCAGTGATGGATAACATCTTAAAAGCACTAAAAAGAACATTTTCTTTGTTTGTGTATTGTGCTGTGTTGCTGCTGCCCTCCTCCCTTCAACTTTGGTGAGTGTTGGGTGTGTTTGCCCTTTCTTTTCCATGTAAAAAGAACATTCAATAGAGATCTACAGGCACTGGTGTTTGCAGATGATGTAGCAGTATGAGATGAAACAGAAGAAGGAATACAAAACAAACTGAAGATGTGGAATGATAAGTTTGAAGAATATGGAATGAAATTAAATCCAAAAAAAAAAACTGTAGCACTAAAAATGAGCCGAAAGAATACAGACTGTCATATAAAATTACAAGGCCAATTCAGCTACCTGGGGAGCATAATTGCCAATAATGGTAGAAGTGAGTTAGAAATAATGAATAGAGTAACCAAAGGAGCCAACTTCTAAAGTACCGTGCGGGGCTTACTATGGGACTTGAAGGTTCCCAGAAGAACAAAAATTGTCTTGTACAAATCATATCTCATTCCTATTCTCACATATGCTTTGGAAACATGCACACTAACATCAAGGAACCTTAGCAAGATCCAAGCATGTGAAATGAAGTTTCTTAGAACGGCCCTCCAGAAAACTAGACTTGACCGCATAAAGAATGATGAGATTAGATCAAACCTAGAGCTAAGGGACTCCATGGAAGAGAGACTTAGGTCATCAAGACTTCGGTGGTTTGGGCATGTGAAGAGAATGACTAGTAAAAGACTGCCAAACACTTATTTGGAAAAAAGGATAGTGGGCAAAAGACCAGTGGGAAGACCAAGAAGAAGATGGACAGACCAACTGAAGGAGGACGTACAGAGAAGAAGCCGGAATTGGGAGTACATCACAGACAGAGAAACCTTTCTGGATAGGAGACAGTGGAAAACAATCGTCTACAACAACCAAGGCTCGTAAACCACACCCGGGAAACTGGAGATGGTCCCCAACGATAATTATGATCATCTGAGTGAAGACCTTAGGCCTTAATCGATTTTGTTAGGTCTCGAGGGAGATAAATGGCTCGTGACAAAAAATATGTTGTAGAAACATTAATACTTTATGAGACAATTTCCGAGAAATTTGTTTCTTAAAACATAATGTGATGAAAGCATAGACCTTAGTATTTAAAATAAAACCTTATTTATCGATTTTTGTTAGGTACAAAGGGACATAAAGACTTGTGACAAACAAAAAACCTTTTATAAATAATTTATATGATAAACTGTTTGGCCTTTGCTAATGATGTAGCAGTACTCTCTAGAAGTATAGAAACCGCAATCGAACGAATCAAACTTCTGAAAAAAATAGCAGGAAGGGTCGGATTTCCTATCTCTTTTGAGAAGACTAAATTCATGATAAATATTAGGGATTCACCCACAGTACTAAACACAGAGCATTGAAAAATTAAGAACGCCAATAAATTTAAATATCTAGGTGAAGTAATTCAGATTTTTAATTTAATTTAATTTAATTGCAATGGAGCACAGGCTCCGGTGGCTTTTTCCCTACACACCCATCTTCCCCCTATCCTGCACCCACCTACATTTGCCCTCTACAAATTTTATCTTTAAATTCCTTCAAAGTTTTCGGTAAATTATTCATCATTTCTCTTGGTAACTCATTCCAATCCCTGACACCCTTACCTAAAAAAGAGAATCTTCCCACACCCTTGTGCCTGAAATCGAGTGCCAGCTTGTGGTCATGGTCATCTTTTCCCTTCCATGCACTACTTTTCATACCTATTGCAATATCTTTCCATGCCTCATCACCAGTATATGCCCTGTACACTCCCATGACCCTCCTCGTCCTCCTCCTGTCTTGCAATGAATCCCATTCCAGCTCCTTTATCATATCCGGGCTTGATAAGGAAGCAAGCATATCAAGAGCATATCAAGCATATCAAGAGCAAGAAAAATAGAAGTAGCATACCAAATGACTAAAGATGCACACAATAAGAAGAAGCTCTCAAGAAAAACTAAAATCAAACACAACAACAGAGTATTCAAACCAGAATGTATACTTCAGAATGATTGTTCTCTATAATAACTGGAGGGAAAGGGAAATCTTCAGAAAAAATTTGGGGACCACTAAAAATTTAAAATGGTAAGTTTAGACTGGAGGAATAAAGATCTATAAATAAGAAGAAATTGAAAGGATATCAGACACTATCAGAAAGAGGAGAATCAGTTTTTTTGGTCACATAATGAGAATGGATAACAACAGACTTGCAAAAAGAATTTCCAACGATGTTTACAAGAGTAAGAAGGGCAACCAGTGGATCCAAGGAGTAAAGAAAAATATGACTGAGATAACAGAAAATTTAATACAAGTTATAGAAACTTTTAGGAGATTGATCCAAAATTTCAAGGGTTTCCAGGAGAATGAGAAGAGGAAATGTAGTAATATAGGGATGGAAGAAAGAAGTAAACAGCAAAGTGTAAGGACGAAGAACTACTGGAAATCAAGAAAAGAAAGATCAAAATGAATGTACGGGATTACCTTTCATGGTCCTTAGATGGCTGATATCAAAGAGAAGAAGAAAATATGTGATAATGAAGGTCCCAGTGTGAATTTCAATTAACTAACCTGCAGAGCGAAAGCTTAGCCATATCGCTGGCCTGCACAGCTTGTTGAACTGTTTTATTGTTTTACAGGTTTCTATATGGGCTTGATCAATTTCCTGAGTTGCTCCAGACTTCATAGAAACAGTTGTTCTGACAATTTTTTCACCTGCTTCAGTGCTGTGTTTTGAGACAGAATTTCCGCATTTACTGACCATGAAATGGACTATACATGCACTATGTAAGCACTGACAAATTGCCTGTTTGAAAAAAAAAGATCCCAACAGCAAAGATGCAATTTTTAGCACTCAACATCTCCAAGGAATTAAATTATGAGTTACCAACAATCATTACACTTATGCCGGATCATTCACTTGCATGGTTATTCCCTTCTTCCATCCATGCAGGATGCTATGGAAAAACACAATTTTTTTATGTTTATATACACCGCTCACAAAATATGAACCCTGGAAGATAGGAGTTAAAGGTGTATTAGGTGAATTCTTTCAGGCCATTTTTCCTGCATTTGCTTACGTAATTAATTTCTCGCATTTGGTAGGACGTGCATTTGAATCCTGTCTGGCCATTCAGATCTCAATTTTCTACGGTTTCCCAAAATCACTCTGAGTGAAAACTCTGATGGTTCCTTTAAAAAGTCATGTCTGTATTACTCCCTATTGTTTGCCCTCTCTCCTTTCCTGCCTCTAATGACCACAATGTCAATGAGGTGTAAAACCCAAAAAGTTAATTATTGTTAATAAATAATTCCAATGCAATTTTATTTTTCTAATGCTGTATGCATTTCACCTCTCACTGATGCATCATCAACAATGAATCTGCACTGAAATTTACATGTAGTTTGTAAAGTTATTAAATAATAATTTATGTAATCCTAAAACCATTTTTCTGGTTGTTTTCTACATTAGTAAACCATTCAGAAAAATGTTTCAATTTTAGGATTAAGTAAAATATTATTTAATAAGTTTTCAAACTTGCGGATTTGTCACTGATGAGTGATTTAATTTGTATAGCAATAAGAAAATTAATAATTATAGTAATAATTAGGGTTACAAATCTCATTCGAGAAAACTGAATATCCAAAGTTTGAGAACAAAATACGGTAATATGAACAGGGTCCCACACTTTGAATTCCTCGAACCAATAGGCCTTTAGAAAATCTCGCAGCAAAATCGTTTTCAAAAAGTAAATAAGTGTTAGGGCTAGTCCAAAATCTCTACAACAAAAAAATCCATTTCAAAACAGACCAAAATTAGGCACTACAACACAGTTATAAAACCAACAGTCCTCCATGCAAGTGAAATGTTAACACTTAACAGAAAACATGACCTTGAAGAAATAAAAAAAGTAGAGAGTAAAATCATTAGAAAAATTCTAGGAGCAAGACTCACTAAAGATAGTTACGGACTACAATCAATCAAAACAACAGAAACGTTTTCAAACATCGAAATTGACATCAAGAAAAGGTGAATGAAATTCTTTGGTCACCTTAAGATAGGGTTACCAGGCGTCCCCGTTTGCCAGGGACAGTCCCCGTATTTAGCTCTCTGTCCCCGGACAGATTTCGTCCTCGGATTTTTACTGTTGTCTTCAGATTTTTTTTTAATTAAATTAGAATTCTTTAAAAGCCCAGATTTACTAGTGCAATCGTTTAAATCAAGAGATATGAAGCACTCTTCTTTCCTTGTACGTGCCTAGGATTACACAACAGCTTTGGAAAATCGAGTCTCCTTGCTGTGTGCAACATGGCTGTCTGTGGTCCTCATTTAAAATAGAAAATATAAACAATATGTGGCTTTAAAGAACCGTTAATCATATAACTTATAAAAGTACAACACATAAATAGGACAAATGCTGAAAGCGTCCCTGGATTTGGGTGAAAAAGATGTGAAGTGTACCCGGATTTGGAGAAAAAATTTCGGTAACACTACCTTAAGAGGTTACCAGAAAATCAATTAACAAAAAAGATAACAGATTATGTAACTTCACTTAAAAATCCAACACCTGGGCTGAATGAAATTCGGAAGGATCTTCAAAGTGCAAACGGAGCAACAGACATCTTAGAAAGAAACACCTTCAAACACAAAGTAGACGAATGGAAAATTATAACTGAGCAACCAAAACAAAAACAGTACAGACAAATGTAAACAAGCTTTCTCAGAAAGAATGAAAGCCTATTGGACAACAAGAAGAACTCAAAGAAAACTTGATTGGGTCATTTTTTTAACGTCTTCCGTTGGGAGAATTTGCCAATCTATTAGTATAATAGACAAGTGTCATGCTGACGTCATGTTACGCCATTACGTCAATCTATGACGTTGCACTATGACGTCACGCTTTACAATATTATTTGTGGGAATGCGTGTTCCAAGCATCAATGAATAAATTAACTCACAGAACACTGAAATAAAGTATGTATTGCGTTAAAATTGACATATCAATCATTAGATGCTTATATTTACAAAACATTCTTTTGATATGTAAAAGTATACCTTAAATTCTTTGTCCATAGAAATGTAAGATAAAAGCTTTGTATTTCGTGCATCAATGTAGAGAAAATTTTGGTTATAGTATTACTTAGCATGGATCAGAATTACAAGTGGCATTTGATGTTACAGCCTAGGGCATGAATAATTTAGTTTATTCCAAAATATGTTAAACTGTGTCCTATTATTGAAATTATTAATTCATTTGAATGGAAATTGTTGCACATTGATCCGGGAACTGTGCATCCTACACTACACTCCAGAATAATAATACGTGGCATAATGTAAGTTCATAAGGTTTATTTTAATTTCCTTTGCTTTCACTGCGTAATTTTACTGAGCCTATGAGTTCAGCAATTGTGTTAACCGTTCAAACGTTTTACTACCAGTCTGAATCACAAAAAAGAAATGTGTAAAAACCCTTGAAGATTTTTGATCAAAATTATATCGCGATGCATTAATGCCACGGAAACAGTTCATGTATTATTATGCGCAAGATCGAAGTATTGTTTTTCTGGCGAGAAGTTAACGTGTTTAGGTTGAAATGCGACCTGGACCCTAATGGAAACTGAAACCTTTTGCTACAACACAAGGCACGAGGAATTACACTAAGCCGTGATTATCAGAACACTGAAATAAAAGTATGTATCGAGTTTAAATCCAAATAATAAGTATTAGTAGCTTTGATTCATTTAATAATAGATTCGTTTTATGGCAAAGTATTCGTTAAAATCATTGGCCACAGATATGTAAGAGATATTTTCTCATTGTTAGCGGCAATTTGCATAGATTGTTATTAGAACTGGCCCTTGACAGCAGAGGGCATAAGTAATTTATGTTTTTAAAAATAATTTTAATTTTGTTTCCTTAAGTGTTCTGTTACTTTCATCATTGCTTTGTTTTAACGAAAGTAGTTCCACACTTTTCAATTCTACACAACATAGACTACATTCAAACTAATATTACGTGAAATGATGTAAGTTGTTAAGATTTAATTTTAATTTCCTTTGCTTGTACTGATGCCATATTTCAGCCACATGTAACTGTGTCAGCCATTCAAAGGTGTTAGTATCTATCTGAAACACGAATATAAAAAAGTAAGATGGATGAACCCGTAAAGATTTTTGTTTTAGTTAATATCATGATGCATTATTACCACTAAAATGCGATAAAGTAATGTATCACCATGCGTGTGATTAAAGTATTGTTTCATTTATCACAAGTGCAGTACGTGGTTAGGTTGAAATACAACCTGGACCAGAATAGCAAAGAAAACCTTTTCTTACAGGGCAAAGCACTATGAATTGCACTGAACTATACTTTATGACAATTATATTTAAGAAATGTAATGCTAGAATGGCATATTAATTAACAGTTGCTTTTTTTTTAATGAACTCATTACTTGGTCTGAATGAAAGAAGTTCCAAATTGTTCGCGATGTGTGCTACTTAAACCACAATTAAAACTAATATTACGTGACATAACTTAGGTTTTCAAGATTTATTTTTAGCATCCTTCGTTTTCACTGGGGTCATTATTTCAGGCGTTAAAACATGGACCTTCATCATAGAAAATAAGAAAGTTGTATAAAACTGTGAAGATTTTGGATCAAGGTTGTATCGCATGATGCATGATTGGTATCGATGCATGATGACATTGACACGCGATACAGGGAAAATATTAATTAGCGTGTGAATTAAGTTTTGATTTTCTGCCGGCTATGTTGGCGAAGATTGTTGTTAGGCTGAAACGCAATCTGGACCAAATAGACAATGAAACTATTTGCTACGTCACAAGGAATGAGAAATTACAGAACATTGAGCTTTATTTTATTACAATTATATTTAGGTACACTACTAAGAAGAAATCAGTTAATCCGTTAAACCCGTCATTTTTGACGGGCTTTGTGGCTAGTAATTAATAATAATAAAATAACAGGTTTATTGGTGTTATTTATTAACAGTTAACTTTTACATATGTTTGTCATGAGATACAGTGGATATGCTGCCAATAATGAAATTACAGCTATCATCATTATCATTGGGGACCATCTCGTTTCCCGGCTATGGTTTATGAACCTTGGTTGTTGTAGTCTTCCACTGTCTCCTATCCAGAAAGGTTTCTCTGTCCATGATATAATTAAATTACGGTGATGTTTTATTAATATATGCTATAACTAATTGTTTGTCATTAATAAGATTAAGCGTTGTCTAAAAAAGTAAATGACTTTTTATTGTTCAGATATCAATTTGTTCATTAATTTTTAAATTATAGTCTTAAATATTTATATGTATAGTAGCCTCATGTTCTACTGTGGTATTCAAAATATTATTTTTCTTTGTGACTATTAATAACTTTTGGACTTACAGATACAGATTGTTTTGTTAGCAGTAAAATAGAATTGAAGGTTTAGTGATATGTAGTGTTATTTTAATTAACTCGTTTGTCACTGTCCACACAGGTTGGATTTGAGTGAGTGTGCAACCATGCCTGAAAATGCAATGCGCTATGTGGTGCAGCTGCCAAAACTACGTAAATTATGCATTACGGGACGGCGTGTGGAGACTCTAGAGCGTAATGTAGACAGCATTCTGGATATGACCTCTCTAGAGGTGCTCAGCATCAGTGATCTGGACCAGCAGACACCGTTCCCTCTGGAGAGGATCCCTGGGAACCTCACCAACCTCAGGTGTGTACTGTCCTGCTGTATGTTTGGCTCCCAAATTTGAACATATGTGAATAGAAATAACACAAAAATTTAATAATTCTAGTGATTAATTGAAAATTACATGATATTAAAACAGAATTTACTGTTTTTAATGCACCTCGTGGAGGGCAACATAGATCTAAGTATCTGTCTGGCTGAACAGTAGAAACTACACTCCTGGAAATTGAAATAAGAACACCGTGAATTCATTGTCCCAGGAATGGGAAACTTTATATACACATTCCTGGGGTCAGATACAACACATGATCACACAGACAGAACCATAGGCACATAGACACAGGCAACAGAGCATGCACAATGTCGGCACTAGTACCGTGTATATCCTCCTTTCGCAGCAATGCAGGCTGCAATTCTCCCATGGAGACGATCGTAGAGGTGCTGGATGTAGTCCTGTGGAACGGCATGCCAAGCCATTTCCACCTGGCGCCTCAGCTGGACCAGCGTTCGTGCTGGACGTGCAGACCGCGTGAGACGACGTTTAATCCAGTCCCAAACATGCTCAATGGGGGACAGATCTGGAGATCTCGCTGGCCAGGGTAGTTGACTTACACCTTCTAGAGCGCGTTGGGTGGCACGGGATACATGTGGACGTGCATTGTCCTGTTGGAACAGCATGTTCCCTTGCCAGTCTAGGAATGGTAACACGATGGATTCGATAACGGTTTGAATGTACCGTGCACTGTTCAGTGTCCCCTCGACGATCACCAGAGGTGTATGGCCAGTGTAGGGGATCGCTCCCCACACCATGATGCCGGGTGTTGGCCCTGTGTGCCTCGGTCGTATGCAGTCCTGATTGTGGCGCTCACCTGCACGGCGCCAAACACGCATACGACCATCATTGGCACCAAGGCAGAAGCGACTCTCATCACTGAAGACGACACGTCTCCATTCGTCCCTCCATAAACGCCTGTTATGACACCACTGGAGGTGGGCTGCACGATGTTGGGACATGAGCGGAAGACGACCTAACGGTGCGAGGGACCGTAGCCCAGCTTCATGGAGACGGTTGCGAATGGTCCTCTCTGATACCTGGGAAGTGGCGGTGCGGTCCCCTACGGCACTGCGTAGGATGCGACGGTCTTGGCGTGCGTCCGTGCGTCGCTGCTGTCCGGACCCAGGTCGACGGGCATGTGCACCTTCCGCCGACCACTGGCGACAACTTCGATGTACTGTGGAGACCTCGCACCCCACATGTTGAGCAATTCAGCGGTACGTCCACCCGGCCTCCCGCATGCCCACTATACGCCCTCGCTCAAAGTCCGTCAACTGCACATACGGTTCACGTACACGCTGTTGCGGGATGCTACCAGTGTTAAAGACTGAGATGGAGCTCCGTATGCCACGGCAAACTGGCTGAAACTGACTGCGGCAGTGCCCAACCGCTGAGCAGCTAGTGCCCTTCGACGGCCAACACTGCTGTTCCTGGTGTGTCCGCTGTGCCGTGCGTTTGATCATTGCTTGTACAGCCCTCTCATAGTGTACGGAGCAAGTATGGTGGGTCTTACACACCGGCATCAATGTGTTCTTATTTCAATTTCCAGGAGTGTATTTTCTACCAAACAAGGACAAGCTTTCGGTGGCTAACTCTGCCGCCATCTTCAGGTCTGGTGTTACTATTGTGACAAAAACATCTGCACTGACATTGTCTGGCATCAGTGTGCTTTATTAAGGGTGGCACTCCAACCCCTCCCCTCCAACTGCTCAGTAGTGCGGTGGATTGGTTGGAGGGGAACATGGACCACAATTCACCAAACGTGTTGGAAGTTAGTGATTTAAGTGAAGTTTTAAATAAGAAGAAATTTGACAGTTTATTCATGGAAAACAACAAAGGCTAAGGGATTTTTAATACATAAAATGAAAATAAATGATGATTGCATATTTAAATGGTGTTATGAGGAAAGGAAGTTTTTTTCCCCCCATCATCAGTCTCTTGATTGGTTTGATGAAAATCCTCCAACCCTTCCTATCTTGTGCTAGCCTTTTCATCTCAATGTATCCCTTACAACCCACATCCTCATTTATCTGCTTCATATATTCTAATCTCTGTCTTCCTCTACAGTTCTTACCTTCGACTGTTCCCTCCACTAACAAATTAACCAATCCTGCATGTCTCAAAATATGACCTACCAGCCTGTCTCTTCTTTCCGTAAGCTTCTTCCACAAACTGCTTTCCCCCACCCCACCAACAGCTTTCTTTGACTGAGATGTTCAGCAAGCAATGACTTTTATTTACAGTACAGTACATAAATACTGTACTAATGTACAACACTTGTAAGTACGCTTAACATGTAAAAGTGTTGTCTTTTCATTTAAACCTTTCCTGCCGGCTATTGGAAATAAAGGGAAATTTATAATTTCAATTATATATTTGTATAAAGGTACTTGAAATTAAACACACATATTTTTTTCATTTTTTTTTTTAACTCTAGGTGCCAATTACTAAGCCGGTACTTATAAGTACCGTCAGGGACTTTGTGTATCACAGGATGTACAGAAATAGCAATTGAAATCAATTATGTTCATATTGGTATGAAATGTTTGCCTCACGAAATTAAAAAAAAAAAAAAAAAAAAAAAAAAAAAAAAAAAAATCTTTTTGCTCACTCAGACACAAATGACATTGCAGTGAAACATTTGGAATGATGTTTTGACTGTATTTTCTTGATTCTACATACTTCACAACTTCAATCCATCTTTTTCTTTCCATATAACCTGTTGTGTAAAAACAGGGTGGCAGGATGGGCAAAATGCTACGGGACCTACTGCCGAAGTTGGCCCCCGATGACCGGCCAGAGAGGCCCTTTGGTCCAAGATCCACCAGGTCACCAATCCAACCCGAAAGAGGGCCCATCTGTTGAAGTTGCCATTGACCCCAACCAGTGTAGTGGAGTTTCACCGCTGCCAAGAAACTTTGATACTAAATGTATGACCTTTTTATCCTTCCATTTCCAATAGCAAATATCTAGGTTTGTAGATTCATTGTCACAATCTCCTCTTTTTAGTTTTCCATCAGCACATTGTTTGAAAGTCCCTTGCAGTAGGGTCTGATTCTCCCACAAATAAAAGTTGTTTTAGTTTTTTAATAATGAAACTGATGAAAAATAATGATAATACTAGATAACATCGTCATTGCTCCATTTTTTCAGTCAATTCTAAGACCACTCTTTGACCTAATGAGTAATCTGAGAACATTCGAGTCATTTCTTCATTTTTGCCTTGATAAATTATAAACTTCTAAGAGAAGAGCTGATAAATTATAAACTTCTAAGAGAAGAGCTTCAATCAGAGCGTATTTCATAAAAACATCCATTTGAAAATATCTAAAACAATGATAAAACCAATTGTATACTAGCTAAATCTATTGACCAATAATCTGCATAAAACTACCCAGAACTCCCTGACGGTACTTATAAGTCCACGTTGGTTTTTCTAGATTATTTAGTAAAGAAACCAGAAAAACATATTTTATAGGTAAAAAATATATGGTTAAATGTTCAAACTAAAAAAGTAATAACAGAAATTGACACTTACCATGTAAATTATCATCTAAAAATTCATTGCAATATATTATTACTCTGGTCAGTATGCTGTCAAGCCCCAACTTAGAAAATTAATTTCTCGGCAATTTCATACAGAATTTAAAAATAAATGTTGTCATTGTCTGACCTAATCATACAACAATAGATCAACAGGCTTAAGAATGCAGTGGACACTGGTATTGTCGAAGTATATGGTGGTAAATACAGTGGTACTTATAAGTACCGTCAGGGAGGAAAGGGTTAATTAATTAAAAGCTCTTTTTTTTTTTTTTTTTTTTTTTAAATTTCCCCTTTTTCCAACATACAGGGTGATTTCCGAAATTAATGCAATTGAAATTCCTGGGCAGCTCCTATTGGTCATATTGGGATTGAACCACTTGGAGTTGGTTGGGGGTGGAGGACGCTAAGCTATGGCGCGAAACCAGTTTCAGTGCTCTCCAAGCTGTGGAAGTGGTAGGACGTCAGTTATTGTGAACCTCTGCGTGCCGACCGTGTCACGAAAGAAATGGAATCAATGATTTCAAGTGAACTTATGCAATATGTTGAAATTGAGCCTCATTATTTGGACAAGGTAGTCACTGGTGATGATACCTGGGTTTCTGAATACGACCCAGAAACAAAACGCCAAAGCTGTGAGTGGCACACCGACCAGTCCCTCAAGCCCAAAAAGGCAAGAAAGAGCAAATCAAAAATGAAAACAATGCTCATCGTCTTTATCAACAGCAAAGGAGTGGTCCATAAGGAGTTTGTTCCTCAATGACAGAAAGTTAATGCTGCCTTCTACATGGATATGCTATAAAACCTCTGAAAAAGGGTCATCAGGACGAAGAAAGACATCTCTACTACCTGGCAACTCCATCACGACAAAGCACTTTGCCACGACGCGCTACTAGTTCAAGAGTTCCTGACAAAACACCACTCGCCAATGCTGCCCCACGCTCTCTACAGCCCTGACGTCGCCCCAGCAGACTTCTTTCTGTTCCCTCGGATTATGGCAGCCCTGAAAGGAACCCGTTTTTCGTCCATAGAAGAGATCCAATCAGCCATGACGAAGACCTCACGAGAGGTCCAGAGTCGCTGGAAAAAATGTGTATAGAGTCAAGGACAGTACTTTGAAGAATTTTCAGTGTTTGTGCAAATCTGTTCAATAAATTATTATTATTATTTTTTTAAATAATTGCTTTACTTTTGGAATGCTCCTTGCGCATACAGTAATCAATTAAAATAGAACCTTTTTTTGGAAAAAATCCAATTATCTGAATTTTTGATTATCCGAATGGGGTCCGGTCCCAATTGATTTGGATAATTCGAGTTCCACTGTACCCCTAAAGTCTATAACAAGTCTTAATTTGACATTGCTACCTCACTGGTCTTGTACAAAGGCAAATCAGTCATGCTGTAACCCACCTTCCCTAATAAACCTACCTATGACAATCAACCATGAACCATTTCTCTCTATTAACAAAATTCTTCGATGTAAGCATGACTTGCTACCTTACTTACCCGAAATAAGTGCCCATCTCTCAAAAATCATTCCCACTGCTCCCTGAATGTTCTTAGCAGGCCAGCACACACATGGGCAGGCTGGAACATGTTGGGTCTCATCGCAGAAATGTTTATATATATTCTTGTGGAGTGATGCACACTACAGATGGGGTGAGTACAGTTTGGAAGGGCCACATTTTTCGATCAGTGTGCCAAATAGTTTTCTCAATCTTATGTGCCTTGAAGTTCTGCATCCCAACCCAGTGTTGAATAAGAGTTATGGAAGCACTGACAAGTTTTTGGAAAGAATGTTAGAATTCTTATAATTTTACTTCCATAAAATTTGTTGTAAATTTGCAAAAAATAATAACTGCACGAATGAGGATCACCTTACCTCATTAGTAATCATTTACAAAGAATTTAATGATTTACAACACTTAAAATATGATAATTACCAAAGGAGAAAAAATTATGTAGGAGGAAATGGCAAAAACCATTAAAACTTTAAACCATATAAAATCTTATAATTAAAATTTTTATTTTGTTTCCAAGTTCGGCATAATTTTCTATCAATTTCTTTGACCCCACTTGCAATGCTCGCAGTTTTCCAGTTTGCTGAGCCAGCTTTTGACTCATATATTAAATTATGAGGGTGCCTTAAATTAAGAGGAATAGCATTGCCGTGGGCATACCTTGTGTAGTAAGCGTTTCTGCCACTAGGCATTTAGAGCGCAACTCATTATCAATTCAGTGCCACCTGTGTTGTCGACCTGGCTTTTTCTGTTAATCTGCAGTCATTTTTTTTGCTGGTGCTGCATTTTTATGCTGGCAGATTTAAGCGAACAATGTGCAGCTGTGAATTTTTGTTTTCTACTCAGTAAAAATGTTGCTTATACTGTTTTAATGTTGAACCAGCTTACAAAGAAGACACTATGGGAAAAACTAAAGTGTATCAGTGGTTCGATCAGTTTAAAAACGGCGACATGTCGATTGATGACAAACCTCATTCTGGACGTTCATCAACTGAACGAATCGACGAAAATGTTGAAAAAATTCGAGAGCTTGTGCTCTCAGACCGTCGACAGGCAATTGATCAACTGTCGCAGATTAGTGGGTTATCTTGGAGCTCAGTTCAGCGAATTTTAACTGAAAATTTTGAAACGAAAAGGGCTGCTGCCAAGTTCGTTCCTCGGGCTCTAACTGACAATCAAAAAGAACGTCGAGTTCAAACATGTCTTGCTTTGAAACAACAACTTGAAATTGATCCATATTTTCTGCCAAAGGTCATTACTGGTGACGAGTCATGATGCTATGGTTATGACCCAGAAACAAAGCAACAGTCAAGCCAATGGAAAATGTCATTGTCACCATGTCCAAAAAAAAAAAAAAAATGTCGTCAAGTCAAATCGAACATCAAAACAATACTCTGTTGATGCCAATGGCGTAGTTCATTCAGAGTTTGTTCCCCATTTCAGACTGTCAATCAAACCTTTTATTTAGAAGTTTTACAAAGATTATGCAACAGTGTTCGTCAAAAAAAGACCTGATTTGTGGCAGACAGGAGACTGGTTCTTCCCCCACGACAATGCACCTGCACACAGAGCTGTCTCTGTTAGGCAGTTTAAATGGCATGGTTCCGCTGCCCCATGCACCTTACTCGCCTGACCTGACTCCGTGCGACTTTTTCTTATTTCCGCACATGAAAAGGGGCATGAAAGGACATTGATTTGATAACATTGAAGAGGTCAAGAAAAATTCGAGGGAGGAGCAGTCGGCCAATTCTAAAGATGACTACAGAAAATATTTCAAATAGTGAAAGTGCCAGTGGGACAAATGTATTAGTTGTAATGGAGAGTATTTTGAAGGGGATAAGATTGTTTTGTAAAAAATTTGAAAATATATAGCTTTTAAAAAATAATTTCGCTTTTTTTTTTTTTGCAAACTTTCTCATATCCTCAATATTACTAGTTTTTTGTGCAGCATGACAGCTTGTATTAGCAACAACCTTAAGTGTTTCTATTTTTATGATCTCTTAGACCACAGTGGGTTAGTGAAGACAGCATTCAGCTAGAATTACTTTATTTTTATGATATAGCAATGACATCCTTCTTTCATAGAATGAAAACCTTCTAACTACAACACCAAAGATGGACTCACTCATCTTCTTTGCTCTATTAAGCAGGATTGATTGAATTAAATATTAAGAACTGATGGCAGTGACAGTAAAAATATGGCTCACCACCCACTTCCCGATCTGACTTAATGTGTGTTGCAGCAGTTTCACCCAATGTGATATAATACGGTCCGTCCTGCCCAATTGTGTGCTTACCTTACCAGACAACTAAATCTTAAGAACATCCTTGCCTTCCAGTGTATTAGATCTCATTGTCAAACTCTCACCATAAATCTGGTCACTATAACCTACCACAATCTGAGCACGGGAGATTTTAATTTTTCTGATGATTCATCATGCTTGATGAATTACAGTGTGTCTCATATACCAGCTAAGCTGTCGTTGCTGTACCATTTCATTCCTCATCACAAAAACCAAGTAAACAGTTTACCTAGACCATCGAGTGGCAGACCAAGAGGGTTCTCATAACTTAAACAACTGTTTTACGGAGAGAGTTGTTTGGGTTTTTCTGGAAACAACCACCACATCTAAACTCAATAGTTGGGAACTAGCTTACCAGCATATCCTGGTCATCAGACAACCATCTGGCCTCAATCTTGTCTAATATCCTATCAATAAACTCATAAATCATTTATATTTCGATTGTACATTCATTTCAATTATTGCTCCCTTCTTCTTAACTACTTTAATTTAGTTGCACCCCAAAAAAAATCCCATTACAAGCACATCTCATTTTCCTGAAATAAATTCATCACTGCCCTCTTATCTTCACCCAAGGCGAGTGATGGGTCTACTTTCTGTATGATTCACCATATTCTACTGTTGGCTCAGGGATTCAGTCATTGTTTCATGATCACTTGTTTGTGCTATCTGTGCTATCTGGCTATTGTGTGACCTAAGTGATAATTCATTTATATTATATGTATTATTTATATGTATTTGGGGGCCACCAATTATCATCACCCAGCTCAATGGAAAACTCTCTTGACAACAGTGGTCCATCGTGCACGATCCATCTCGGACAGTGACAGCCTGCAAGAAGAACTGAGGCACCTACGGCAGGTTTTCAGACAGAATGGTTATTCCAAAGAACATATTAAAAAGGCCTTTCTCCCTCAGAAACCGAGACTATCACCTGAACAAGAAGAATCTCCAAAAACCATTGCCATGTTGCCTTATGCTGGAAATACTTCTGGAAAGATTGGAAGAATTTTAGCAAGATATGGCGCAAGGAGTATCTTCCGTCTACCATCAAAGATACAGGATATGTTACACGCGGTGAAAGACTACCTCGGCCTTCGAATCCCGGCAGTTTATACGATCCCTTGTCAATGCAGCAAAGTATATATCGGCCAAACCATAAGAACTATCGAGGAACGCCACACCGAGCACCGGCGATATCTGCGGTTACTACAATTGCAAAAATCTGCGTTAGCAGAACATGCTGTAGAAAATTTTCACAACATCGACTTCGACAATACTGAGGTTTTGGCCAAGATTTCGTATTTCTGGGACTCAGTAATCAGAGAAGCGCTGGCGATTCGAATAAGTGACAACAGCATCAACATAGATGGTGGTCTCTTCCTGAGTGAAGCTTGGGAACCAATTGTCAAGTATCTGAAACAGCAACGTGTTAGACACAGCCTTCCGAAGAGAGGCCGTCTTGAAACTTCGACCAACGGGAGAGCTGATCCGTTGCAGGCCAGACTCATATTGAGCCAACCAGGAGATAAGTCATCATGATTGGTCAGTAATGCCACCCGTTAAGCAACGTTGAGTGTGGTTGGTACTTGGATGGGTGATTGCCCAAGATGACACCGTGGAGCCACGAGATGCAAGCCACTTCATGCCACCTGTTAAGCAACGTTAAGTGTGGTTGGTACTTGGATGGGGAGCCACAAAATGCCATCCATCCATCAGCTGCTGGGCTACAAAATGCAGCCAAACTGGTATCACCCAATCTGAGGCCGTTTGTAGTGCCAACCAATGGGAGAGAAGCAGGAAGCTTCCCCCAACATTTATAGGAACCAGGACTCACTCACGAGGCTTTCACAGGCTTGTAAATTTATATGACAGCTAACCTGATGAAGGCAAGTTGCCGAAATGTTGTGTAATGAGTTAAATACAGAAACTAATTGGGAGAAAACCCGAGAATTATTCATTTCATCTATACGCCGGGTAAAGCTTAATTCTCACATTTATATTTCTGTCTTCATATGGGTTTTATGATGAAACTAAGGAAAATGGAAGCGGCTTCTAGACGATATAAATAATATAATTACGAAGTCTTTCTCGGCGTTGAGAATATAAATAATGTTCTCGGGTGACTAGCCGAGTTATAGGAGTGTTATAATAATCACACAATATTTCGGCACTCTCAATCGTCGGCGCCATCTTCCGGTGAAGTGAGGTCAGGAACATGCGAAGTTGCTGAGCTAGACCAGATTCGCGCTGCTAACCTCTGATTGGTCGGCTGTGGAACCAGTCGTAGCAGGGGTCAAATCTCGTTGCAGCTTGAATCGATGCCAAGGTGGAGTTACGGCTAGATTTGATGTCCTTTTTCACGACATATAGCGGACGGGCTTAAAATCATCGCCCCTTCAAAGATGATATCCGAAAACAAAGCCTTCACCATAAATTGTTTGTCCTATAACTCGGCTAGTCACCCGAGAACATTATTGATATAAATAATGAAGGAAAGGAAAATTAACCTACCACATAACCATTTGGTGACGTTCTGTATGTGCACACGTATGGAGCCTAATGGTCCATTTATTTATTACTGAAGAAGGCAGATGCCGAAATATTGTGTATTTGTTTGTCTGCCTTTGTGATTTCTCTCATCGTAGCTTTTAACTTTGGTATGTGGTGGATTAATTTCCGTTTCCTTCATTATTCATATGGGTTTTATAAATATAAAAAGAAAAGTTCTTTTTATTTCATGCTTTTATACCCATTATTACGATACTTGCCCTTAACTTTATAATGCTAGTGTTGGATGGTGAGAGTTACAGAGGACTGTCTCTTGTTTGCCCGCAGGGTTCTCAATTTAAAGCAGTGCGCAGTGGACGGAAGTGTAGTGAAGAGACTACGTGATCAGATGCCGTGCCTGCAAGTGAACGTTGAATACAGGCAGTCGGACGACTGGAGTACGGACGCAGAGACAGCTCCGACGCAGACAGCTCCGACGCAGTCCCCTCTGACTTTGAAGATTTGGACTTCAAAGTGAGGATGTGAATACTCAGAAAGACCTTGTTAAGGCTTCAGCTACCTTTCACAGATAAGACTGATATTTGATTGAAAACAATATGATAATTTTTTTTCTAATATTAGAATTTTTCTTGACTGTTCCCTTTGTTCCTATTATATCTAGTATATCTACTTAAAATTTTGGGTAAATAATATTTATCAGTTCCTTATAAGTTGCCGAGATTTGTGTATGCCGTACAGTATGGAGTCTGAAAATGACGTTTTATATTTTATGTATGGGTCAGTGAAAGCAGAAAAATTCTCCAAGTAATAAAGGAGAGAAAGAAAAACTGGATGGGACACTTGTTGAGAGGGGAGTGCCTGATAAAAGACGCCTTGGAAGGTTTAGTCTGTGGGAGGAGAATAAGAGGAAGAAAGAGATACCAAATTATAGACAACATCAAGGAAGACGGCAACTACATGGTTCTTAAGAGAAAGGCAGAAGATACAAGATCATGGAGAGCAGCCAAGTGAAAACCTGCCCGAGGGCAGAAAACTAATGATGATGATAATTGAATGCAGTTTTTCTCAGTGTTGTTTATGTACAAACGTTTCTCGGGAAACAAACCGAGTAATATTATTATTGATACACAATATTTCGGTGATATAAATCTCCGTCGCCTTCTTCAGTTGTAGACATAAGACTTGAAGTTTGCCTTGAGCACGCTGTTTGAAAACTGTCATGGCAACGACAGACGTTGTTACATTGCCTAGCAGCATCTTAGACTTCATCAGACACCCGAGGAGCACCAAACACAGAGCGTCGCTGACGAGCAGCCTCAATAACAGGTATCCTCGCTTCACTTAGCTGGAATCCACAATCCCAGTTAACCAAATCAGACGCCAGGCGAATTCCAAACACTTTTGTAATGACGCTGTCCCAGAAGCCTCTTGCATGTGCCAGCACCTTAGTTGATTCGAAATTGAATCCATGCCCTTGTTCCAAAATATATTCCGCCACTGCAGATTTGTCCTTTTGCCGCAGGCGAGCATGTTGGCGTGTTGCAAATAACGTTGTTTAACACACCGTACTGTCTCGCCGATGTACTTCTTTCCGCATCCACACGGGATGCAATAAACTCCCGGCGTACGAAGGGCAAAGTCATCTTTTGGAAGATTGTGGTTTCCAACTGAGTGATGCGTGGATACCTGATATTGAGGCTGCTCGTCAGCGACGCTCTGTGTTTTGTGCTCCTCGGGCGTCTAATGAAGTCTGAGATGTTGCTAGGCAGCGTAACAATGTCTGTTGTTGCCATGACAGTTTTTAAACAATGTGCCCAAGCCAAAATTCAAGTCTTATGACTACACCTGAAGATGGCGACGGAGATTTATGTCGCCGAAATAGTGTGTATCAATAATAATATTACTCGGTTTGTTTCCGGAGAAACATTTATAAATATATTATACTTATTTGTAACCACTAGTATCTTTGTAATGTGATGCTGCTTTGCTTGATCATTGAGCTGTATTTAATGTTCAGGCATGTTACTCAAAATATACTAGCCAATCAGTTAATGCCACTGTTAATCATTAATTTAAGTCATGGCTCATTATTTTAAATTTTCTTGGAAGCTGTACTGTCACAATCTTTTCTGCACAATACTAGTGGCTTTACGCATGAAATCTTATAAAGTAAGCATCATTCCCCCCGGCGAATGGCGCGACGCTTCCTTCAAAAGGCCATGGCCGAATTCTTTCCCGTTCCTTGTTCCAAATCCAATCCCGCCTCTAAAGACCTTGACGTCGACAAGGCATAAAGCCATAAATAAAAAAAAATATTATTTTGAGGAATTGAAATTGTTTAAATGGAGTGTAACATGATTAAAAGTAGTATATTGTGTAAAATGTTAATTAAAAGACTGTAATTATAGTGTTTTAAGTATGATTTTTGGCAATATCAAATTGTCTCAATTTACCAGTTTTATGTTTAAGTGGCTGTAAATAGTTTCTATTTTCATTAGTAGCTTTGTATAAGTTTTGATTATTTTAAAAAATTGTCATTGTTTGGATTGATTGTTAGCTGTAAAACTATCAAGCATCGCTTCTAATGTTTTCTCAATAATTCTATACTGCCTATTTAAACTTGCAAGATGAGAAGCTATCAAGTTCACTTAAGTTTGCTTGAAACAATGCTGATAGGATGCTGAAACTATGGTATTAGTAATGTGTTTTGTAATCTTTAGAATAAGTTGTTGCCTTAAACGTGTATATGTTTACGAGGACTTTGGCAGAATAAAAAGTGTATTGACAATCTTGTTATTTCAACTACCTGATCTTTCAGAAGTTAAAGGAATCATCATAATTTGATGAAAGAATTAATCACTTGGCAATCTGACCAAAAAAACTGTATGTATAAGAACTAATTAAGTTATAACTACTAATGGCAAAATTACAGGGTGTCGATTATTAAGATGTTGGCTTATCTGTTCAAATCATAATTTTGATACCAAACAGACAATTATAAAGATGATTTAAGTTTTTTAATAAACTTATCTCTTTGTGCATTATCTGGTTTAAAGTAGTAGGGTCTTTAGTCATGTTTCAAACGACAGAAAGTTTAGTACCAGGTTTTAAACAGAAGAAGTTTCTATCGGTTTAGGTAGGTAGGCCAACAAGATTATTCCTTTTATGGATATTAGTATCACAGTTTCTAAGAAGTAATATGATCAGATTAATAAGTAGTTTATTCATGTGAAAATTCTTCAAGAAAAGTTATTTAAGAGAGATCAAGTATAACATTTGCTAGTGCTGATAATGAAAATCAGAATACTCAAAGAAATGCGCAAACAGGTATCAAATAATGTTGCTAATATTATAGGAACCCTAAACAAAAAATCAGTATAACTAATGAACTGTCAATAATAATTTTTAATAATCAAAGAAAAATTAAGACTAACAAATTCCTGAAAAGACCCTACAAATAATCCATCACTTATTGTTTACTTACTGATCATTTTTACAAAATTCTTCCAATTATTAATCCAATCTACTGTACTATGTTTGTGTATATTTAGTTAAATATTTACCATGTACTTCTGTGAGACCGTATCCTGGACCATTTTGAAGTTCTCCTGTTGATGAAGGGCCAAGTCCCGAAATAATCATTGCATTTCCTGTTCTAGTGTTTTTTATGTGTTCACCCCATGAAACCATCATCTAAGGTTAGTGTTGGTTCATTTCGCTATCCATTTTTTGTAAATCCATTTGCTACTTAGTTCCCATTATTTCCTCGTAACTATATACGAGGGTTGTTTCAAAAATAAGGTTCCCACATTTTTTTAGACACAAGGAATTTTATTTGAAAAACAATTACACCATTGGAAACATTGATCTTTAAGCTATTATTCCACATAGTCCCCATTTTTTTCTATGCATTTTTTCTGTCGAGTAATCCACTTTTGCATTCCCACCTCAAAGAAGTCCACTGCCAACTTGTTAAGAAACTTGGAAACTTCTTCTTGCAACTCCTCGTCCATCTGGAATCGCAGACCGCCTAGGTGCTCCTTCAATTTCGGAAACAGATGGAAATCACTGGGAGCCAAATCGGGGCTGTAAGGGGGGTGGCCAATGACATCCCAGCCAAATTTGTCGATTAACTCCTTCGTTTGTCGCGACACATGTGGACGGGAATTGTCATGGTGCAGCCCTACACCTTTGCCGAGTTTTCTCCTACGACGAATTTGGATCGCCCGTCTTAGCTTTTCAAGGTCTCGCAATAACCTGTGGAGATTATGGTGGTCCCTCTAGGCATAAAATCAAAGAGCAGTACACCACGCCGGTCCCAAAACACCGATGCCATGATTATTCCTGCTGACAGCTGCTGATTAAACTTCTTTGGCGGTGGCGATCCGGTGTGTTTCCATTGGCGCGATTGTTGTTTTGTTTCCAGAGTAACGTAATGGCATCACGATTCATCCCCCGTAACAATGGAATCAAGGAAGTCTTCATTATTCTTGTCGCATTCACTACAGAACTTCCAAGCACAGTCGACGCGCTGCTGTTTGTGGACTTCTGAAAGCATGTGCGGCACCCAGCGCGTGCTACCTTTGTGGTACTTTAGCTTTTTATTCAACATCCTGTCAATTGAAGCTTCAGAAGCCTCAGGAATTTAAGCAGCCAGTTGCCGGATGGTGATTTGCCGATCTTCAAGCAGGATTTTTCTCAACTTTCGCCACAACATCGTCGGAGACGTCCGTATGGCCATTGGCAAACTCCCTACACCATTTTCGGATGTGTTGAATACTTATACATGTTTCCCCATACACTTCACTCAATTGCCAATTAATTTTTACAGGTGGTAACTTTCTTGCATGCAAAAATCGGTTGACCGCATGAATTTCACACCTGGCAATGACGGGCTCCATCACTTATGGCTGTCAGGCCGGTACTGACCGTTGCAGAGCCACGCTGGTTGTTGGAATTGGTGGTGGGGGATGTGGCGAACACGGTGGTGTTGCCAGATTTCGCATTGCACCATCCACGGTAAGGGTACAGAGTTGGGAACCTTACTTTTGAAACAACCCTCGTGTATATATATATATAATAACAATGAGCAGGAAAAAGCTTTAAGGCAATAAAACTAAGGACGGATAGGGAAATATGACCCAACACTTACCATAGATGAAGGAGGCTGGGACGGTTTTTTGTTCGTCGTACCAGCCGCCTTCATCTGTGGCAAGTGTTGGGTCATATTTCCCTATCCTTCCTTGTATATATATGTATATATATATATATATATACACACATATGTATTGAGCATTTGGATAGGATAAAAACCACTGCTTAGAGGATTCCTGTGGTCTTGATACACACACAAAAAAAACATGTACACACCTAGAATAAAATTTTCGTACCTACGACCCTTCTTCAGTAGTTGTGAGATGGCTGCATGTTGGAGGCCGGCATCCAACTAATTAAACTCACCAAGCCGGTAGCTCATGGTGGGGGGAAAATCAATATGGCGTGGAGTGAGGGGAGGGGGTAGAAAGGCAGAAGCTAGAAAATACTGTTGAACAGATAATAAACATGTTCATAGTGACCTGTAGCCTAAGTGCAGCAGACGTCCACTGATGGTCCTAAATTGCCTATTAAGTAATAGATGTAGGTGTAAAAAACTGTGAAGGATGTAAGAACAAAATATTTAAAAAAAAAAAAAATATTGGAAATTTAAAATTAAGCTAAATCAGGAGTTACAAACCACAAAAACGTAGGCTCTGGTGCGTGATGGTTCTGTGGGAAAAGGTGGGAGGTGAGGAGGATGGGGGGGAGGAAAATTGTTGCTATCTTAAATTTAGTCCTGGTGGTTGTCTGGTGCCCAGTTGGTGCTGATAAGCCAGTTCCCACCTTCTGAGTTCCGAAATGCTGCTTTTGTCCGAGAGGACTCTGATGGCGCGGACCACAAAACGTGTGTTAAATTGTTGGTGCCATGAGTGGTGGCATGATAAATACAGGGTGGTCAGGGTTCTGGGTGAATAATGATTGGCTGTGCCCATTCATTCTGATTCCCAGTGGGTTTGTTGTCAGACCAATGTAGGAGGCTGGGCAATGGTTGCAGGTGAGTTGGTATATAAGAAGGGAGGATACACGTGTGGCAAGTCCTGTGATGGGGAAGCTTTCCCCTGTTACGGGGTTGGTGAATATGGTGAAAGGTGGATGCATACTACATAAATATCAGAAATAATATAACAAGAATATTTTAAGAAGCTATTTGACAACTGATGGCTGAGATCAGAACAATGTCAAAAGTAGGAACACACTAAATAAAAGATAGACACATTGGAGTGTTTAGTGAAAAACAAATCTGTTTCTCTGAAGACGTACGTTTCTTTTCCCAGTGGTAAATCACTTCTGTTGGTGACATAGGTTATACTGTTAAATCTTCCCACACTTTTGATTTTATGATTGCTAACTAAATTTTTTTTTTATTTTAAAATTCTTTGTGTGTAATATGATGCAAGAAAAAAAAATTGTAAGTAGCACTAATAAAGATTGCCAACTGGTAATAAAAAAATGCAGCCCAAGCCAATGCCCAACATGCAATTATGGGCATAACCAACATCAGAGTAAACATTTGAAATCTTGCAGGTTGGTCTTGTTGACCACCTCTTCAACTATGAGTCTGCAGGTGGCTGTGGAGTCCTATTCAGGAAGCACAGAGGTATTCCCAGGTTGTTTTACATTTTCTATCATGTGGTAATGCCATGTGATGCAGTCATCCAGTCAGATGAAAATAGGCCAACTATATTGAGAGCACCTCTTCTAGGTGCTTTCCCATGTGACATGAGCAAAATGAATCCTAAAGAGGAAACCTCAGTTATAGCTACAGCAACCAAATTCCTCTACAGCCCCAGTTAGGACCAGCCCTAGGATTCTCAGCGACTCCCACCCTTTCTCCACCCGCAATTCTTGTTAACGTTACGGACAAATTCAGAAAAGTTTAACACAAAATCATTGGTGCAGTTTTTAAAACTTGCATTTTATTTCTATTTAGCTAGGCACCCTGGGCCCCCTTCAGGGCATGGGTTCTGTAGCCCTGCTTACCTCCCCCTGCCCACGCCACGGATTACAAATAAAATACTGACAAAACTTTCTTCTCTCACACACATTACGGTTGATAGAGACTACATAGACGCCAGCTACATATTGATATGAAGTCTAAACGGGCTCCTCCGTATGGTGTTGAAGTAAAACAACAACGAGCTTTTGGCGGCTGGCTCTGCTGCCATCTTCAGGTCTGATGTTATGCAGGGAGCACCAGAGCTGCACTGGCGATGCCTGGCTCCCGCACACCTTTATAAGCCCTGGCCTCTCCCCTCCACTCGCTCCGTCCTGTGACTCCCGTATGGCGCTCGTCGTTGATTGGCTCGCAGAGCGAATGTCAAAGCCAATCACAGTGGGCCGGAAACTACATTACACCAGTGTCCCTATTAACCGTATTTCTAACGCTTCTTTGATGACTGACTCCCAGTAGAAAGAGCACTTGGCCAGTACCTTTTAACTACCAAAGTCCATTTTGTGACCGTTTTCAATCACATGCTGGTCAACTGCAGATTTCTCCATCTGGAACGAGCGGATGTTGCTCTCATGCTACGCCACACGAGCCTTGATGGTCCGGATCGTCTGACCGATATAGGACTTGCCACATTGGCAAGGTAAGCTGTAGTCATCAATCCCAACTCATCCTTCATGGGCCGGAGTCAGTCACAGATCCTGGCAGGAGGACGGAATATGCTCTTAATTCCATGCCGAGCCAGTATCCTGCCTATTTTCCCCAAAATGTATCCTGAATATGGGATGAAGGCCAGAGCCTCTGGCTGAACTTCTGGGTCTAATGGATATTTCTTTGCCTTTTTCCTAATTGCTTGCTCTATTACTTGGTCGGAAAAGCCATTCCTCTTGAAAGTATTGCAGAAATGTTGAAGCTCGGATGGCAGGCACTCCGCATCAGAGTTTTTCTTTGCTCTGTGCACCAATGTGTGCAGTACGGTGTTCTGTGCCGGTTGGTGGAAACTCATGGCGTGTAAATAGTGGTCTGTGTATGTGGGTTTTCGGTACACACTATGCGAGAGGCTTGCATCTGATCACTGTCAAATATGGATGTTGAAGAAAGGCAAGCTGCTGTTCTTCTCCAATTCCAACGTAAACCGGATGTTTGGATGGATTCTGTTTAGATGGTATAGGAATTCATACAGACTGTGGATACCGTGTGGCAAAATGACAAATGTGTCGTCAACATAGTGATAGAAGCATATCGTCTTACGGCTAGACCCATTGATCACCTTATCTTCCATGAACAGATTGGCAACTACTGGCGACAATGGTGACCCCATTGTTACACCATCCATATGTTAATAGAATTTCCCACCGCAGGTGAAATAGGTGGAGGTAAGGACCAAACTCAAAGAGATCTACGATGTCGGGTTCAAATAGATAACGCAACAGCTGTAGGGTGTCAGCCAAGGGAACCTTGGTGACAATGGGACGACATCAACACCATATGGTGGAGAACCAGTGAAGACTTCATATCTTCAATACGCCGTGAAAGCCTTCATTCTCACAGCTACGTACTGTACAGATTGCTGGTGTGAATCAACAGAGGGAATGTGGCAGAGGTCCTCTGTACTTAGAAACAGACTTGTTAGATCTGGAATGGAATGTTTGTTGCCAAGTCTATATATATAAAAAATGTAACTTGTATTCCGCACAACAACTGCAAATTTTGTTTATTAAATGAGTAGCTTACGATATGGAGATTGGTGATGTAGGAAATCATCTAAAAATGTAATCAGGACATCTGGTCCACGATTTGAACGTAGTCCCATTCCCATTCTTCATTTCCTCCACCTTTTCCCAGTATTAGCAGATGGTTGCCTTGATGAGTTTCCACCATCTTGCCTCGTCTACAGCGTCCTCTTCTTTCAGTAGGTCACGTGGTCCTTCTTGACTAGATCTTTTCACCTTATCCTTTGTCTCCTTCTGGAAATCCCATAGCATACCCGACACTTTCCTGATTGGCTCTTCCTCACCTCTTTGCGTGACGTGACTGTACCACCTTAATCTTCCCTCTTTGATACCAGCCACTCCAGCTATTTTTC
Organism: Vandiemenella viatica; assembly: GCA_031002005.1. NCBI lineage: Eukaryota > Metazoa > Arthropoda > Insecta > Orthoptera > Morabidae > Vandiemenella > Vandiemenella viatica. The sequence continues at coordinate 8,592,259 of JARYHS010007075.1, forward strand.
TTCATTTGGAAGTCTGTACCTCAGAGAAATACCCAATAGCATCTTTGTTTCCATCCTCTCCACAAGGGCTTGCTCCGTTTTATATTCAGCCCATGTTTCTGACCCATGGAGGATAACTAGGGTTGCCAGATACAGGATTATATTTTCCAGGACATTTCTGGGGTTAAAAAGGTGTTTTAGTGATACAGGATTATAATTTCCATGACACTTGTGGGGTTAAAAAGGTATTTTAGTGGTATGCTTAAGAAGTGAACAAATATTCAAATTAATTTAAAAAGTTGTATTTTAGGTAAAAACTATGCTACGTAACAAATATATATATTACTGTCACTGGGTGACATTTGTTGTGTTCACACGTGGGGAGCCTAATGGCCCATATATCTATCACCGAAGAAGGCATATGCCAAAATATTTTGTATTTGTTTGTCAGCACAAGTGTTCCCTCTCATCGCAGCCATCCACTTTGGTATGTGATGGGTTAATTTCCCTTTCCTTCATTAAATATATATATATCAAAGATTTGGATAAGAGAAAAACCACCACTTACCATAGAAGAGGATACCTGCAGCGTCGATATACACAAAAAACACATAGAATAAAATTTTCGAGCCTATGGCCCTTCTTCAGTAGTAGTGAGATGGTTGCATGCTGGAGGCAGACAGCTAACCATATAATATATATGATCATTAATTCAACTTTGGTTGAAAATCACTATGTCATAGTTGAACAATCTATATATTTACTGTCTCTAGTTGTCGGTAAGGTGGAGCGTTCCTCTACATCCCACCGTGAGCGCAGCATGGCCACCGTGGTATCTTAAGTTTGAGAACAAAATATTGTATACTATACGGGAATTCTGGGAGAGTAACGCTTAATTCCTGGACATGGGACCTGACACAAAATTCTGGGACTTTCCTGGTCATCTGGCAATCCTAAGGATAACTGATCTTACCAGTCACATACACTTTTATGATGTGTCATTCCAGCAACACTGTACCTTCCCACAGCAGCATGGTGATGCCTCATGATGAGGGTTCTATGCATAACTTTCATAGAACTGACAATCAATGATTGTGGCAACTGATGATGATTTGATACGTATCACAAATTGTTTAAGGGAAAAAAAGAAATAAATTGAAAAGAAACATAAGAAATTAAAGGAACACAATTCCTTCCCCAGGCCTAACATCTTCTCTGACAACTCCTTCAAAATATTTTAGCAACTTTGTAATGCGATTCATTATATGTAACGATTTATTACATGATGGACTTTTACAGGGTCGTTAATAACAATCAGTCACCACCCGGTACCCGGGAAGATAACCAGAATTGTTGATACAACCCTAATCCCTGGCTACCTACTTCTAAAGAAAGTTTATTTATGCATAATCGTTAAACTTAAAACTGTTTATATAAAGTACACAAATCCAGTCCAGTACCAGTCTCACATTACAAAACAATAAATCGGGCATCGTACAACTTCAACGAAGATTACGGGTTAGCAGTTAGAAGGAACGCCAACTCATCAACACACATGGTTATTATTTGCCTACTGTACAATCTCGGCTATTACGCCACTTTAAGGCACTGAAAGGCGCGACACATGTTGAATACACACTCATCATCACACTGCTAGCGAGCAATACGTTACACGACCATTTCCAATGGTTGATACAAATTCTTCGCGGGTTTGCCACTGGATAACATTTTCTAATGTCAAGCTTTCGGCGACTTGCACTGCCGCCATCATCGGGTCCGTTGTATCTAAAAGAACAACAAAAACTGAACTGAATAGCGGAACTGAAGCGAGCCAGGATCGTTGTCGACGTCCGATTGGCTGATTGCAATGACGTAACCATTCCACGACTGTGATTGGTCGGTTGCGGAACCAGGTGTAGATATACACAAGCGTTGTCCATAGCATAAGCCAAAGCCGAGGTTGTTATAAAAGGAAAGAAGATGGATTACAGACGTCAATGTTCACATAACGTCACTGTCCATATCGCATCACCGTTCACATTATTCTACCACTATTAATCACGATGTTTAATCTCGAGAATCCGTAGGGAGCCTAGCGGTATTCTGATTGGCTGACACAATAACTGTTCTCATAGCGTCATCGTTCACATTATTCTTACACAGAAATATCCCAAAAACTTCTTTAGATACAACAGACCCGATGATGGCGGCAGTGCAAGTCGCCGAAAGCTTGTCATTAGAAAATGTTATCCGGCGGCAAACCCGCGAAGAATTTGTATCAAAGATACGCCGGGAAAGACTTATCTTTCATATTTCCAATGGTTGCCGGTTTCATACTTTTTTCTATCATGGCGGTCTGCTAGATACCTCAACTTTACATCCAATCACAGTTCTTTTCGTCGCCAATGATCCTGCTGACCAATCATGTGTTTTCTTGTTGCACTCCTTACACCAACGGCCATCCCTCAGTGTAAGCTGTCCACTCCTTCTTTCATTGACTAATCAACACTCTCATTACAACTTAATGCATCTGCCCAAACCACTAGCCCACAAAACACATTCATTACATTCAAACTTCCCAGTAGCTCTAGTTACATGACAAATAAAACTTGGACTGTGAAAAAAGCAAGAACTTCAATGAGTGATATAAAAACTCTTATAATTTTACATGGCTACAAAATACAAAAAAAATTGAGAACTTAAAGATATATGACAATGGCAAGACAACATACATCCAAAATGTGACATAAGTTATACAGCCAGCTCACAACAATCTCTTCTGTTTATTTTTGTATCTTGTGGCTTCACATTTGTTTTCTTGTTCTCATTTCCTAGACACCTTCAGGTCTGGCATCTGCTCCTGTAGTTGGTCCAGTATGTTACAATCCAATTCAACATCTCCTAATTCCAAGGCCCTATAGCAAACACACGAAGTACTTTCTTAATATATAGACTGTTCTGAACCAAACTCAACAAAAATTGGTCAATAAATAGCAATTACTGTAATTAAGGACAAAAGAGTATAAAATGGAAACAGCTTGCACTTTATATATCTAAATCTAATGGCCAAGACTAAAAAATCAAAATACCACTCGCCAGTTGATTGAACAAAAGCATTGTTATGGAGCATTCAAACAGGGAACAGCAGTGAGACGGAAAGAAAACGCGATGGGATCAAATACAGAAACATTTAAACAAATCCATGCATATTTCAGTATCAAAACAATCATAACAAGCACTGCTACTGTTGGAGCATGAAAACAGATGGGAAACAGTGGGAAAAGTAGTTATTTGGAGAAACAGGGATATGGATGCTCAAGAGATTACAGATTTTATGACGGTGTTTCCAACACCTCATCAGCTCAGATTATTTTATGAATATTATTAGTCTGTGATCACTACCTCTTTGCCCATGGGAAACACTTACACACTTAATCCATTGTAGTAACAATATTTTCATGTTGGTATTATTCTTGTAATTGGTTTTAAGAATCATCGCAAACATCAGCGCACAAACTTTCTCCCACCAGCACTTACCTTAGACATGCTACTGCAGATCTCCCCCTTTTTTCTGGATATGTTGTATAATAAAACTGCATTCAAATTACTGTTGCCTTTATGGTGTTACCATATTTGGAAACAGTACTTACAAAATCAAAACAAGTTTTAATTCTCAAAATGGTAATAACTTCAATATAATTCATTCATGAATTAGTCATTAAAGGCCCTAAAACTTGTCCAACTAGATATATTGTTATTATTATTTCAACCAGATTTCACTCACAGCTTGTCATATTACATTTGGCACATTGTGGTACTATTCCTGTTACTTGGGGGTTAAGAAAGCACAACGTTCAACTACTGATGAACAATAATTACTGTTCATGACTGTTAGCCGTCTGGTACCTCTAAAATTTGAACAAACATGATGGCTGGACAATTGATACCCTCAAACATGAAAAGAGATTTGAAATAAACTTTCAGTACACATTTTAGTTTTTCCCGGCGTATTGTAGAAATAAATAACTCTCGGGTTTTCTGCCAGTTAATGGATTTATTTAGTTCTTTTTCTTTTAACTACGTTTCGGCAACTGCCATCGTTGCCTTCACCAGGTTAACTCTTACATACAAGGACAAGACACTGACTGACTCGCGAGCCAGTCCTGGCTCTTATAAATAGCCTGTTGCCAAGGGAAGCTTCACGCTGCTCTTTGATTGGTCGGCGGTGCACACGGCCATAGACGGGGTCAAACCAGTTTGGTTGCATCTCTGCATCTCGTGGCTGCATCCCGTAGCTCAGCAACTGGATGGCATTTAGTAGATCCATGGCACATTTATAATTTGGTCACATGGCTTTGCAGCACTCGAAGAATTCTTGCAACACCTGAACTCAATCCATCCTAACATACGTTTTACCATGGAGATTGAGAAAGATGGCATGCTGCCATTCCTGGACGTACTAATTAAATGTGAGCCAGATGGTACTTTGGCGCATAGCATTTACAGGAAACCCACATACATAGATCTGTATTTGGGGGCTACCAGTTTTCATCACCCAGCTCAGCGAAAAACTGTTTTGACAACACTGGTCCACCGTGCGCGAGCCATTTCAGACAGTGATAGCTTACTTGAAGAACTAAGGCACCTACGGCAAGTTTTCAGACAGAATGGTTATTCCAAAGAACATATTAAACAGGCCTTTCACCCCCAGAAACCGAAACTAACACCTGAACAAGAGTCTCCAAAAACCGTCGCTGTGTTGCCTTATGCCGGGAATACTTCTGGAAAAATCGGAAGAATCTTAGCACGATATGGCGTAAGGAGTATCTTCAGTCCACCTATGAAGATACGTGATATGTTACGCACGGTGAAAGACGACCTTGACCTTCGAGTTCCGGGAGTTTATTCGATCCCTTGTGAATGCGGCGAAGTATACATTGGACAAACCATAAGAACTATCGAGGAACGGCGCAATGAGCACCAAAGATATCTGCGGGTACTACAACTGGACAAGTCCGCATTAGCAGAGCATGCTATAGAAAATTTTCACAGCATCAACTTCGACAATACTGAAGTTCTGGCTAAGATATCATATTTCTGGGACTCAGTGATCAGAGAAGCGCTGGGGATTCGATTAAGTGACAACATTAACAGAGATGGTAGTCTGTTCCTGAGCGAGGCTTGGGAGCCAGTCGTAAAAGACCTAAAACAGCAACGTGTTAGACACAACCTTCTGAGCAGACGCCGTCATGACACGTCAACCAATGGGAGATGAGTCGTTCTTGATTGGTCAGTTCCAGAGCCCTCGGGTAATGCCGCCGGTTAAGCAATGATGAGTGTAGAGAGCACTTGGATGGGTGACCGCACATGCCAACTGTTAAGGCAACGTTATGCGTGGTTTTTACTTGGATGGGTGACCACTCAAGATACTGCCTTGGATCTACTAAATGTCATCCAGTTGCTGAGCTACGGAATGCAGCCACGAGATGCAGAGATGCAACCAAACCAGTTTGACCCCGTCTATGGCCGTGCACATCGCCGACCAATCAAAGAGCAGCGTGAATCTTCCCTTGACAACAGGCTATTTATAGGAGCCAGGACTGCAGTCAGTGTCTTGTCCTTGTATGTAAGAGTTAACCTGATGAAGGCAACGATGGCAGTTGCCGAAACGTAGTTAAAAGAAAAAGATCTAAATAAATCAATTAACCGGCAGAAAACCCGAGAGTTATTTATTTCAGTACACAGTTTACAAGTCACTCAAAAATTTCTTTCCAAGTTTCACCTAATAGTATCAGTAGCAGATTTAGAACAGCATCTCCATCGAAGATTAACAGCTTAAGCACATTCATGAACAAAAACAAACTCTCATTATGCCCCTCAGTTTATGATGAAAGAATCACGACCATATTATCGAGACGTGTTAACTACACGTGGAGGAACTTGTAAATTACATCACACATGAGTCTAACGCTACCACATCAGCTGGGGATTGAACAAAAATCTATCATGGCGACGGCTCGCACTGCGAAATCGTAACCTCGTAACATCAGCATAAGCCTTCAAAAATGAATACCTTGAAGAACACTTAATAGTTTAAATTGTACTAATCACCAAAGTTTCTTGATATCTTGTACTAATTCTAACTTAATTTAGACTTCAAAAAGGTTTCTATAAGATTAATGTCAACAGTTACGACAATGACAGCAAACCATTCCCAAAATGTCATTTATCTCATAGATTCAAGATTTCCCTAAGAACCTATATATATTTCTAATTCTCTTATTCTGAACTGTCTTCTGATATAAATTTCTTGTTTTTTTCTCCTTTAATCCAAATTTCCATTTTTTCTCTTAAATAAAATGCGTAATTATACTTTGCCTGTTTGTTTGACTTTATATTCGAAATATGCTAGACAATGGTGACTATAACTGACAATGAAAGATCTGCTATAACTTAACGTGATTCCAAGTTATTTAAAATTTTAGTTTTTAGTCCTCACTAAGCACATGGCTTGAAGATCGCAAACAAATAAAATATCTCTTAAACTAAATTTTTTCTGGGTATAATGAATACACTTTAAAATTATCCTTATGGTGAGTTTTAGTGGTGGAAATGAATGAAAGAAAATCCGTTAAGGTTGTTGAACTAATTTATCTGAAATTTCTGTGTTCCACATGGGTATCCTTGAAATCGAATTATAAATCATGTTTCTACTGGAGCTAGCTTGTAAAAATGCTTTTAGCACGCTTATTGATACATTAAAACATATATCAAACTTGTGTGCAGGGTCCGAAATCTCTCAAAGTGTCATGAGAATTCAGCCCCAACCCTCAAAAAAAGAACCATTATTATATATAAATAATAATTCACTGTCTATAGTCCCATTTTCTTTCTTCCTAATGAAATCCTTGTTAAGGTCATCAGATAAATACCAAGAAATTTGCTGGATGTAGTCTTCTTGGGAGACTAGCCAGGTAAACAAGGTGTTTCCACACAATATTTCGGCGATCTCAGGCTCCGTCGCCATCTTCTGGTGAAGTTCCTATATAAGAAATTTGCTGAGCCTCACACTGAGCAGCTAGGCTGCAATGCTTCCAAAATGAAACTGAATACATTTCACAGTAATTCTCTCAAATGCTCTCTGTATGCTATCAATGAACTCAGGTTAAAATCAGGGTACTGGATGCTTATATTAGTGAAAGAATGAATAATCATAGCTGGGCAGAAAACAGTCAATCCGTTAATCGTTAATTAACAAAGTTAACAAAATGCAAAAATTTAACTTTTAACTTAACCTAAAAAATCGTTAACGGTCTTCTTAACTTCCATTAAATTGGACTACCATTAACGTAAGTCCGTTACATTGGTAATTGATATATTTGGTATGTTTGAATTGCGCGACATGCCACGCTCGACCGTTTGGCGAGTCGGATGACAAACGAATTAGGTAATACGATGTGTGACTGTGAGGTATATAAAACTGTTAAGCTAGGTATGGATGGTTGTGTGCAGGAAAGCTAGCATTTCTATTTTATGTTTGCAAACCAGCGCTCACTACATGTTTATATTCGATCGGTGATTGATTTAGCTAGTTTTATAATCCAACTTTTTTTTTTACTGCCAGGGCAAATCACTTTTTAGTTGGTATTTGTCTGGTGTTCGTTAGTGAAATAAATTAGACTGACATTTGTTACATGATTACGTCATGGAAAATGAACTTTTGAATCCGTTAGTTAAAGCAGCAAAACTAACAATGAGAATACTAAAAATCCTTGGACACATTTATGCAATAATGTTGCACTTAAATAAAGACTGGGGGAACAATTGATTTATGAATGCAAGCTATGTTTGCCTAAACTTTCTACAGTCAAGGCTCACGTGTCTAGCCTTAATAATCTAAAACAACATATGAAGACGACACATACATCCAAATATGAACAATTTGAAGTAAAAGTAAAAGCAGGCCCAAATCATGGGAAAAATGAAAAATAATTCAAAGCATTATTCAAGCGCTCTAGCTTCTTCTGATGTAGATAGCATCAGAATTGATTTGATATCACCTCCATCTGCTAATAAAAGTTTACGTCTACATCTACATCCATACTCTGCAAATCACGAACATTGTGGGTGGCAGAGAGTGCTAAGCACCAAGCCTAAACCTGCGCATTCCAATCTCGAATACTGCGGGGAAAGAAGGAATACATAAAAGCATCAGTATGGCATCTTATTTCTCTAATCTTATCCCTCTGGTCATTGCGACCTAAATAGGTTGGCGGAAGAAGTATTTCATTGCACTCCAAATTTAATTTTTTTCGCATATTCTCCAATAAATTTGAACGCAAGCTACGTCGTCTGACTTCCAACCTATCCCAGCACAATCTATGTATCAATTCTGTGATGCTTTCATAAGGGCTGTAGCAACCAGTCACGAATCGAGCGGCTCTCCTCTGCACCTTCTCCATTGAGTCAATCAGAACCTTGCGATATGGATCCCAAACTCCACAACAGTAATCCAGATGCAGACACACTAGTGTTTGATACGCTATCTCCTTTGTATGAGCATTACAATTCCTCAAAATACGACCTATGAATCGTAATTTAGAATTAGCCTTGCCTATGACGGAAGTTATGTTCATGTCCCATTTCATGATGCTTTTGTTCTATCACCCCCAGATACTTCACGGAATCAACCGAGTCAACAGCTAAATTGTTTATTTTGTACTCGTGAACAAACTGATTCTTTTGTTACTTATCCGCATTGCCTTGCACTTTTTGCAATTAGGTGTAAGCTGCCATTTATGGCACCAATTGAAAATAGCATCCAAATCTTGCTGAATTTCTAAGCAATCGTCGGAGCACCTTATTTACCTATAGATAACTGCAACATCGGCAAACAATCGCAACCATCATTTGATGTTGTCACCTAGATCATTTATAAATATTAAGAAAAGAAGTTATCCTATTACACTTCCCTGAGGAACGCCCGAAGTAACATTTATTTTAGAAGAGGCTTCCCCGTCAGCAACGACATACTGTGATCGACCAGTTAGAAAATCACGAATCCACTCACAAATCTGAGCCGAAATACCGTATTCTCGAATCTTCGCTAAAAGTCTGTTGTGTATTACAGAATCAAAAGCTTTCTGAAAATCCAAGAAAAGTGCATCAACTTGCGATCTTGCATCAATAACTTTCATTACCTCATGGGAAAATAGGGCCACTTGTGTTTCACACGATCTCTTCTTCCGAAATCCGTGTTGATACAGTTTAAGGAACGCGTTCTCATCTAGAAACTTCATATTGTTCGAGCATATGACATGTTCCAGAATTCTGCTGTAGACAGATGTTAGAGATATGGGTCGATAATTCCTAGGATCACTCCCATCTCCTTTCTCGAAAACGGGAATTACCTGGGCTATTTTCCAGCTAGAAGTTACTTTTTTCTCTTCTAAAGATTTACAGAATATATCTGACAGAAATGGTTCAATATCTTCCGCGTATCCAGAAAAAACTCTTACCGGTATACCATCGGGACCCGGCACTTTACCCCACTTCAGGAGTTTTAATTGCTTTACAATACCTATGCTATCAATTTCTATCGAATCCGTCTCTAATTCCAAACGATGTGGAAAAGTGGGGATGTTTTCCATGTTTTCGCGCGTGAATGAATTTTTGAATTCAGTGTTAAATATGGTAGCCTTGTCGTGGATGTCTTCAACTTCCCATCCGTCTTTTATTAGAAATGGCTTATTGTTCCCACTACAACTAACTTTTTTGTACATATGACCAAATTTTCTTAGGGTATTCAGTGAGGCTCTTAAAGAGAGAGAATTTGCACGTAAGTCATTTAAGGCCTCACGCATCACATTCTTAATATGTCCCCCTTTTTTCCTCTAACTTATCTAAATCAGTCTATTGCATCGTCCTTTTTGATCAGGCATGTATCTTCCTTTGCTTTTTGAGTAACCTTTAACCTCCAGTGTGTACCATGGGGGATCATTCTCTTCCCTGATTGTCCATTTCGGTATATGCAAGTTCATACCTTCCCCGACTATACGTAAGAATCGATTCCACCTCTCTTCAACGGTGCCTACTGCTACTAAGAAGGTATGGTAATTATGCCTCAAATATGCTCTAAAATGCTCTTTTGAAGACTTTTCGAATCTGTAAACGATCCTCTCTTTGCGTTTGGTTGTTAGTTTTATAGTAGCAATTACAGCTTAGTGATCACTTATTCCTGCAGTGGTAGAAATATCCGTGAATAATTCAAGCCTATTTGTAACAACTATATCTAAAATATATTCGTTACCATTGAGGCATCGTGTTGGTTCAGTTACAAGCTGCTCAAGATTGTGATCAAAGAAGAGGTCTAGAATGATTTCGCAAGCTGCTTTATCCCTGCCCCCAATAACATGAACGTAATTATTCCAGTCGATATCTGGCAAGTTAAAGTCACCACCTAGCATTATTGTATGGTCCGGAAATTGCCGTGCTATATTATTTACATTATTTCTTAATGCCTCGGCAATATTTATGCTTGCAGCTGGTGGATGACAGAAGGAGCCTATCACAAGTTTTGTCCTAGCTACTTTAGCTTGATACATATGATTTCGCAGACAGTATGGACATCTATTTCGCTACATGGGAGGTACTTACTAACAGCTATAAATACAGCATCTCCTTGGGAATGCAACCTATTCTTATGGAAAATGTTCATGTTACTATTAAAAATTTCGGCAGAACCGGCTTCAACCAACTTTCTGTGCCTATTATGACTTCAGCATCTGTACTACGAATAACGTTTTTGAGTTCAGGCTGTTTATTATAAACACTTCTGCAGTTAACTACTAGAACTTTTAATGTTCTGGATTCTTTTAAGCTACCCCTAACACACGGTTCTGAATTTATCTTGGCTGTCCGTAACTGAATTTCCTCCTCAAGGGTCATCCTCCCTCAGCCTAAAAATAAAGCATTTGGCAACGTAGCTACCGGCACCATCGTATCTCAAGCTGGTGTGAACCGATGAATCGTAAACCTTTTCGTTGCCAATATGATTCCACTACATGTCGAAGAATCTGATAAGTTTGAGAAGCAGGTTAAAATGTTGAAATTCAGTAGATACTCAATTCCTAGGACATTGGGTAGACATATTATGGATTCACATCACGGTACATAGCACCTAGGTACTGCTTGCAGTGATACCTGCTGCAATACATAAACATCAGCTCCACTTTTGAATGGTTAAATTTACATTAAATTAACATTAAATTTGAAAAAAAAGTAACATTTTAACAATTAACGAGTTAACT
>JARYHS010007075.1:8604546-8805632 GCA_031002005.1 Vandiemenella viatica
TTGCAACTTTCCGATCGCGATTTTTTCGCTTTTTAATGTTTGGTTTATTGGGAGTACTGGAATAAGTCATTCTGGGAGGAACCGGCGCCATGATACTGAGTAGTCAAATGCAAAACAATGCAGGAAGTATTTGCCAAAGCAGTTTTAGCAGTGTCAGGATGTATGGAAATCTAATTACTGCTTGCAAAATATGGTCCGACATGTAGGGGCCTATTACAAAGTAATTACTGTTTGAAAATAGTACACCTTGCGGTTGACTACCGAAGTATTACGACGCCATTAGACAATGTTGTAGTGGAATCGCCATCTTTGTCTGTAGGTCCATTCTGGGAAACGCCTTGAACCTTGGTGAGAATATAAGATTTATTAATATATGAGTGCTAGGAGCAAATCTGGTAACTTGATGACAGTATCGTAATGACAAGTCAAAATATTTTTCAAATCTGACACTTTCAGTACCTATACACTATCAGTACTGGGAATGATCATAAATAAAAATTTGAACACCTGTGTTGTGTGCTCCCTGTATTCACATCGCGAATATTTGTTTCGTGGATTTTCGGAGAGTAGTTTACAAAGCGATAAATGGCGTTAATGAAAGCAGCGTAAGTTGGATCATGCGCTGCAGGGGTTGTATCAATGCGCGTGTGGCGGAAGCTGATTTAATTGTGCCATTAATAGCGGAGATTGTAGTTAGAATGAAATGCAGCCTGTACTGCAGTGACAATTGAAAACTTCCTTTTATGGAAGAAGTAACGAGGAACAATAGTACGGTGAGCTTGAGATCGTGGTTTTGCTGTAACTACATTCTACCGCGCGGACTGATACCGGTACTGCGCTAGTCAAACGCGATACTATTATCTTCAAGCAGTAATTAGATTACAGCACACCCTGAACCACAATAACACGAGTATTTATTATGTTATAATTATTATCTAAGCAGGAAAAAGTATTAAGAATTGAAATTTGTATTACTGTTTCAATAATAACAGCCTTGTCCAAAGTTTTTGAAAAGGCCATGTACCAACACCATTACAAATAATTTTTTTCTAACTAATCACAATTTGCTTTTTGAAAGCGTCACTCAACAGAAAATGCTATATTTGCTTTCAAGTAATTTGCATGTGGCATTTGACTGTGTTGTTCATGAAATTCTGATACGTAAAAAAAATAAACTTTTATGGTACCGTATATATGACATTATTAATAAATGGCTTTGTTCTGAGCTTCTGAATAGATAACAGAAGGTGTCAGTGGAACCTGTGTTATATGGTTCACTGTTTTCTTAGTGGGGATTTGTCAGATGTGGAGTACCTCAAGGTTCTATATTGGGGCCACTGTTGTTTCTAAGATCTATAAACAAGCTACCCTGTCAACAAATACACAATATTTCGGCATCTGCCTTCTTCAGTGGTAGATAAAGGAATCATTGGTTGATGTTTGTTGTGTACACACGTACGAAGAAGGCAGATGCCAAAATATTGTGTATTTGTTTGTTGGCATTAAGTGTTCCCTCTCACCGCAGCCATCCACTTTGGTATGTGGTGGGTTAATTTCCTGGTCCTTCATTACTTATATCACCTAGAAGCTGCTTCCATTTTCCTTAGTATCATTAACATTATGCAGTGTAGCACAATGTATAAGGGTTTCAATATTTATCTTACATTGAGCTGGTGAACGCTATTTAACTGACATCATTAGCTGCCATCACGCAAGCACTTACGTGTCACACTTGGTAGAACTGCAGCAAAATCAGAATATTAACTGTATTAAAGCAAGATATATACTTCACATACAAGAAAACAGCCAGTCTATTGTGGTCTGAAATGGTGGCTGCAGTATTGTGTTTATATTCATATGTTCTTATTTATTCACATGATTTGCTTAGCACTTTGAGTTTCGGTTGAGAGAAACTTGATAGTTGCAGCATTTCTCAACATTCATTGGTTATTGAGACATTAATTGTTTGATATTAAGAACAATAAGTAAGCATATGGACATGTTATTCAGAAGGATGCAGGTTCATCTCCCCCTCTGTCCATCCATCTAGATTTCAGTTTTCTGTGGTTTGCTGAAATAACTCTGTTGAATAGTTCGTTAAAATGATCGTTACCAAATTCCTGCCTGTTAATTTTCATTAATCCTGTCCCAACTTTAATGACCTTGTCGATGGGGGAGTAAAGGCCAAAGTTAAAAAGAAATACTGGTAACTGTAACGGTTGCTTTATAATTGTCACATAATTTTGAGCAGTGATTTGGTTGTAATAATGGTAGTTTGTGTTCTGTTTTATGTGATTACGGTAGTGACTTTTAATTTAAGACAACCAGGGGCATAGCTACCATGGGGCTAGCCCAGGGGCCCCCATTCTCTGTTCAGGGGGGCCTCTACCAGCAACTTGGCAGAGCTAAAAAAAAAAAAGGTCACCCTACTGGCCTAAGGGCCCAAAATATATATATATATATATATATTTTATTTTTTTTTATTTTTTTTTTGCTCCAGGGCCCTTGTTTACCCAGCTACCAAACTAAAGACAACAAACCCTATATTGTAATATGGCTGCTGTAACAAGTTTGTACCATTATCAGGTTCTGTGGAGGTTTAATTAATATAGTAATTAATTAAATAGTCCACCATAAGGTTCAGTTTAACATTTTTTGTTTATTTAAAAAAAAAAAAACATCAGCGATATTGTTTACATGCAAAGATACAATCCAGCGATATTAGTGATGCAATCTTTGGCAGTTCCAAAGTGAATCTGTATAAAACTAACTGTAAACTAAAAACTGTTGTTCTGCTGATTTCTTTATATAGGCTCCATCGAAATTTCTGGAATTCTTCAAAGACTTCCACGAAATATTTTTCGAACTTTAACAATTACTCAAACAATTAAACATACTAAAAACAATCAGAAATAGTACTTAATCATTTAACATCATTACAAAATGGTCAGAAATGGAAATTAAATATATTTAAACACAAAATTATTTACAGAAATCATTTTAAACTGTAGAAAATTGTCCTGTAGACATCGCAACTTGCATTAACACTTGGAATTACAAAAATTTAAGCAATTCCCTTGCACAATTCAGTTCTTAAACATATTAAATGGCCTGTAAATAATTTCCTTTCATAAAACAAAGTCTATATACACTGATTTACAAGAAATTGCAAAACAAACATACCAGATTATATTTCAAGCAAACTTTAGCTCCTACAAATACTTCATTTAATACAATTCCACTTAAAGTTTAGGTATGAGGGCTGTTACACCATGTTCCAACATTAATGTAAGTCGTGCACATCAGATATATCATCAATTCATTCAGAACTCAATTGTGATCATTAAATGAAGTGTAATACAGTCGCAAAGAGTATTGGCTAAGTGGTAACACTCTGGACAATGCTGGTTCAAATATCTCGCCAGTCCTACAGATAGGTCCCCAAAATACTCCAGGGTAATACCACAATGGTTCCTTCAAAAGGGTAAATTCCCTCTAGTTCCTTGCCTCCAGGCATTTCTTGCCTCTAATGATGCATACAAGGCATAAAGTCATAAGAAAAATATTTTACCAGCTTTTTGAGTCAGTGTACATGTATAGCTGCACATTGATGATGGAACATCCATAAGCTATGTGGCTCCTTTTTGACCTCCCTTAAACTCCCCCCTCCCCAATTCCCCTACATAACTTGAGGTGGCTTTTGTCTTGACAAACTACTCCCCCCCCCCCTCCCCCGCCCAATAGCACATAGCTTTTTTCTCTATTAATTTCAGAAGACAGATTATCACTAAAATATTTTTCACCAGTTTAGGCCTTATACATTCCCATGACTCTCGTCACCCTCCTTCTATCCTGCATTGTATCCCACTCCAGCTCCTTTATCATATTAGTTACCGATTGTGTTTTTCAGTTATTTCCAACGACAAATCTAGCAACCCTGCTCTGCATCCCCTCCAACTCCTGTATTTGATACACAAAATGTGGGTCCCAAACTACACCACAATATTCCAGCAGTCGTCTGACCATAGTTTTGTACCCCAATTACTTCTCTAGTGCATCCCCTCATCACTCTTTCCAACAAGTGAAGGATTTTCTACCCTTTACCTACTACCTGTCCAATAGGTCGTGCCCAGTTAAGTCTGCTTTCAAATGTTTTGCTGAGGTATTTTCATTTTAAGTCTTCGATAAGTAGCTCCTTCCCCACTTTATAATCATAATCAACCTTTAGCTTTTAATCAGTGTATCTAATAAGCTGAGTTTTCTTTGCATTTATCATCATCCCGAAATGACTCATCCAGCTATTTATCCTATCTAGATCACCCTGCAGCTGTTTACAGTCTTCTATTGTTTTGATCCTTTTATACAACATTATGTCACCTGATAACAATGTAACCTCTGACAGTAAACTATTGACACAACCATTCATTAGAATAATGAATAGCAATGGTCCCAGTACACTACCCTGTGGGACTCCCACGTTCAATCCTACTTCTTTTGCTACTGCATTTCCTACCTTAACTTTTTGTTTCCCTCCTTTTAGGAATTCTTCTACACAAAAATTCACCTTTCTATCAACTCCAATAGTTTTCACCTTATTTACCTCCATTTTATGGCTCACTCTGTCAAAGGCCTATGAAAAATCTAGTGCTACACCATCAACTCGACCTCCCCTGTCCATTTAATCTGAAATATCTTCCATATAGCCTATTAACTTAGATTCACATGAATATCCTTGTCTAAAGTCATGCTGCTGACTTGAAAACCTATTATGTTCCTCACAGGCACGTCTGATATAGTTGCATATTAATCTCTCTATTAATTTACCTACCACTGATGTCAAGATGATTGACCTATAGTTATCAGCCCTATTTGTCTCCCCTCCTTTATGGACCAGAACTACTATTGCACTTTTCCAGTGATCTGGTAAACAAGTATACAGGCTTAGTTTAAATAATGTTTCAAGATAAGGTTCAATGTTCCATCCTACTATCTTTAAGACATCTATAATAATTTTATCCACACGAACCCCTTTATGCTTTTTTAGATTCCTTAGTTCCTTCATGATATCTTCATATTTAATTTCAAATTTACTAATCTGTTCTCTTCTAACTGTACAGATAGGCTAGTTTTCTGATATAACCCCTACAGTTCCTGAATTATTGTCCCTTATGGTTTCACTGAACCAATTACCTAATAATTCTGCCTTTTTAAAATCCTCAGTTATTTCTTCTCCATCCTTATCTATAATTGTCTCAACACCCTCTCTTCCCCTCAGTTTTCTGATATAACTATAGAAATTTCTAGATACATCAGTCAGAGGTCCCCTTGCACCAATAATCTCATCGTTGGCCAGTTTCATTGACATTATTAATTCTTTGGTTAGTTGTTTCAAGAATTCCCTATTGCCTTGCTGTTTCTTAACTCTGTTGTCTTCTCATTTCACCAACCTCTTTAACCTCCTCACCTCCCTGTTACAGTATGAAGGTTCTGTGCTTCTCTTTATTTTCTGTTGTGGAATTAACATTTCTTTACACTTTTTTACTATTACTTTTAACTCTTCCCCCTTCATTTTCAGTGTAAAACCTCTTTGACAGGTACAGTCAAGGATCCTATTCTTCTTGCAGTGTTACTAAAAACATTATCTCATTCATCATTGTTGATTAGTTGGTAAAATAAGACAAACTATGTGTGGCTCATAAAAATTTAAGAAGAGCTGCATTCTTTTGCTTTCTTTCGCTGCAGTCTGTTGCCTTTATTTCTACATTACCAGGAATCATTCTTTAATTTGCTTAAAAGATTTCTATAAATCATTGGACAGTGAAAAGTGGAAAAATGTTTTAGATAAGCCTCATAAGTTTGTTGCACAATGCCACTTCACATCACATTTTGAGCTTGAAATTACACTTCAGCATACACTATACTTAAAGTTGCACCAAAAATTCATTTGACAGAATAAAATTGGTATTATTTCATCAATTTGTGTTGTGGTGACATGTGAGCAATCCTAAACAGAGCAGCTTTACTTCAAACCATCAAAACAATACAAACTGTCACTGCCTTGAAACATCCCCGGTGACATCTGTAAGCCCAGTGTTTGGTACGATGTGTCGAATGTTTTTCGAATTGTAATCTACCATCACGTGTCGGATCAAATGGGCCAGCTATGTGCAACCCAATGCTATGACTTCAAGTCACACATATGTGCAGCTTTGTTAGTATTTCGGATATCGAAGCTACATACATAGATAATTAAATGATAGAAATAAATATTCATATGATGTGTTCTGTACATTATTTTCACTGTGACAAATAATATGATTGAAAAGCTACGTCGCTTAGCTTTGAACCCAGCCCCTCCCCTCTCCGATGTAGCCCAGTGTAGATTTCTACCAAATACCCCCTCCCCTCCCCCCTCCCTTCAGAGAGAGTTTATGGATACAGTGGATTCAGATTGGAGTATACATAGGGCAAACACGATGACAATTCCAAACCAGATACAAAGAACACATGAGAGCATTAAAATACAGTAACCATTCCACATTTGCCGAACACCTCATAGAAAATGACCATTCACCAACAAACATAAACACAGATATGCAAATTCTCACTATCAACAACCACAGACACAACACAATCACTATACAGAAAAACTTATATATACAAAAAGCAAAAAATTAAGGCAAACAGGTACTAAACGACCAAGTAAGCCTCACAAATAAAATGTTACTCAATTTAATATACACAAACTCGACAGACAAAACAAAATAAACACAAACTGTATAATAAAACGCCACACATATATACATCACACAAAAATATAAAACATTCTTACAAGACCATCACACATACTCACACTTTTTAAAACTCGCGCTATCGGCTCAAGACATGAAATATACAAACAAAATGGCCACAGCAGATAACCGAAGGACGCGACAAGACATAAACAAACCAGCTGACGCTAACAGACGAATGAACGATGATAACAAACAATATTGTAAATGTGATACAGGCAAAACATGCGTTGTATATGAAAACGGAGATGCACAGCTGCATACCAGAGTAACAAATGTAAATAGTAAGTAACTTTTAGCTATAAAATATCTCATGCCCATAATTATGTAATAATAGGATAAAACTGTATATAAAAACTGTAACACAGATTCATCGCTGATGATGCCTTGATGGGAGGTGAAACGCATACGACGCAGCAATAAATAAACTAAACAGTTGCATTGGCGTGTTCTTTCAACTAGTAATTAATTAAGCAACTGTGGAAACATGGCCTGCAACAACACTGCATAGGATATTTTCTCTTTATAGGTAATAGAGACAAGGAATACAATAATTGAATCAGAGGTGACAAGCAAGTGTATTGGTGATAAATAAGTATGTTTAGAGGGCAAAAAGGGAAATTAATAAATTTGTTGTTGGAGAAACAAATAATTTAAATACTTTTAGTTCTTTACTTGGTACTATCATGTAAATAAGATTAAGGCATTTGAGCTTTCAGTTTTGTGTGGTTTTAACCTACATATGTGCTTAAGTAGTTTCAAGTAACTAGAATCAGAGTACTGAAATGCATGTCAGACGAATGATGTATGTCGAACAATCCTTTTGGTGCAGATAAAATGAGTCATCTGAGAAGGTCTTCCTCTAGTGCCGGTCCTCAGAGTGACGGAGGTGAAGAACCCTGTGATGAACCTCCCAATAAACAAAAGAAATCACTACATGTAAGTACTCTTAAGGTTTTAAGTTTTATTACCATTATTAATACAAAGTCTGTAATTTAAAGTTACCTTAATTTTAACATATGTCCAATTCCAAAACTTCTGAAACTGTGAAGGTAAGATTTTTTATTTGTATTCCTGAATTTATATGGACTATACCAAAAAATTTCTGTCACTGACTAAATTAATTCTTCCACTAAATAATACCATAACGGTTTCTCAGAAAGATAATGTTTGCCTTTATTATTAAAATGACAGCAGAAACTAAGCTACTAGAAATATGCTTACTGGGGGATTAGTATTTAATTATTATTTTATTTTGTATAGAAAGACAAAATGTTGTCTTCCAGACTTAGTTAATTTGTTTGTATTGTAGTCATAGTAACATAGCAACATGGAAGTTCAGTTACAGGTAAAGCAAATTCTATATTGCAATTTGTGGGTTAAATTTTGATGGATCATAATGCATGTACGAAAGAGTTAGCATATAAAACTATTGTGCTCCCTAATATGGAGTACCTTTGTGCTGTATGGGATCCATATCAACAAGATAAAGTCAAAGTTGATGGTTTTTGTGACTGCTTTCCATATTCCTAACAAAAGTGTCATTGACTCAGTATAGAGGTAGGGCTGGAATTGTCTGGCAGAATGATGATGTAGTTTTGGTTAAATTTATTGATTAATATGGAAACACATTCTTATTTAGTGTTGCATAAAGATTCTTGGCACACCAACATATTTGTTTTCAAATAACAGGAGAGGAAATTGGATAATCTAGTTGCCTTCCTGATATTGACGTGTAGGCTCGTTTCCATCTTGCATTAGGTATTGCAATTCATAGAGGTGGCTTTATTTAATTTTTTTTATAGCTCTCTATGTTGGCCACAATTTGTTGAATTAAATGAGCCACATTTTTTTATATGCATATAGATTATTAAATAACCCTATCAATTGCAATCAGCATATACTCTGGTCCATTCAGACATACACCATTCAAATGGTTATTAACTTAATACTCAAAGGGATCGCAATCTGTTTGTTGGTGACTGGAAACTTATTTAGTGTACTGTAAATATCAGATTTGTGCTAATTGTTGGAATATTCGTAGCTTTTATTAAGTTTAATTTATAGCTTATAGCATTATACATTATGAGTACAGTGCCAAAATTATGAGAAAAATTTCTACTAATTTCATATTTCTTATTATGTTTAATTCAGTTAGAGATATATTTTTTATATTCTGCCATATATTTGCAGACCTCATGTTGAGAAACATTGATGTAGATGGTATCAATGTAGAAAGTTAAACCTGACATTTTCAAGTTACTACCCTCTTGCTCAATATTATGGTTCCACCAAACTTGTGTTCATAATATAAGCAACCACTGGCATTTAGTATCAGTTAAATGCTGAAGAATTTGGAAGCTCTGTCCAATAGAGCCCACCAGAAAAAATTTCCTATAAGACCCAGAGTTTTTGGGTGTAAACTCTTTAGTTGTGAGGTGGAAGGGATTTAGTTCCTACTGTATGGTACTGATTGTTCACATCAACAACAGCAGTAGGAAAAGAGTTGGTGTCAACAAATGCAGAGAAGACAAGGTCCAGGTTTCTTGTCATTCCTTGTCTGCATGACAAACAAAATAGGTTTTTAAAGAATTCAAAATATACTTGTAAAACAAATTATTTTTGAAAAGGAAAATGAGGGTTGTATGGAATATCAGTTGTCAGAATTGTTCTTAAGTTGAATATTGAAGTTGTTGTTCAATAACTCTGTAGAGTTCCCTGCCCCTTTATGAGGGTCACCTTACAAGATTTTATAAATCGCCACTAGATGGAACTGTTCAGATGTGACATTTGTATTGTTGTAAAATTTGTTATTGTTAAAACAGAAGCAGCTCAGAAACAGTAAGAGTAATTTGTTTTCAGTTACCACTTGAAAAAAAAAATAGAAATTTCACATGTATTTTTTTTTTTTCAATTTTACTAATGGTTCAGACCCGAAAGAACTTTTTTCAAGATTTGATGATCAATTACTGTCAGGAAAGACTGTTTACAAGTGGTTTTCAGAATTTTGTCATACTTGTGCTACCACCATTGTTGTCATTCCATCTGCAGTGAATTTTATCTGTTGGCCATAGTTAGTTGCTGATTGAAAAAAACATTGATGCTGTGCAGAACTTGATTAAATAGGATTGGCATTTGACTTATCATGAGGTAGAGACAACCACATACTTACTGGTATTGAATACTACAGTACGTTTAATTTTTCTTCAACATTTAACTGCAAAAAAATCTATTCCTGATGGATTCTGCGTCATTTTACCAAACCTCAAAAACAGGCTCATATCAGTTGGTATCAGGGATGGTTCTAAAACTGGATTGAGGAAATGTATATATTACACTTAACATTAGCGGAAACTTGGCTATACCTGTACAAAGTTGAAACTAACAACCGAGTTTTTCAAGAAGAACTGAATTTAATAAGCACTAGAAGATACTAGCTTCCTTCTGCATTTCCTTTCTTAAAATGTAATGTGACCAAAGCGAAGACAATGATCTTTAAAATGAAACCTCATTTATCAATTTGAGATAGGATTCAAGCAATATAAATGTCTCGTGGCAAAAATCACGTATTAAAAATAATGATACTTTTGCCCTTTAAGAGTTGAATTTGGAAAAATTCCTTTCTTAAAATATGATGTGACCAAAGTGGAGAGCTTAATATATATAAACCACATTTTAGATATATTAATACTTTTGTCCCTTAAGGATCGAAGTCTGAAAAATTTGTTTCTTCAAATGTGACGCGACCAAAGCAGGAGACAATAGTCTTTAATATAATACCAGATTTATCAATTATGATTAGGTTTCAAGGTAGATAAATGGCTTGTGGGAAAAAACTTTTTAGAAATAATCATATTTTTACCCTTTCCATTCTTAAAATCTGATGAGATCAAAGAAGATATCTTAATAATTAAAATAATACCTCGTTTAACGACTTGAGTTTGGTATAATTGGAAATAATGGCTTTGCGACAAAAAACACCTTTTAGAAATAATATATACTAGATGATCCCTGCAAAAATTACACGAATATTATGAATAGTAAGGTTGACAATTTGTAATAGGGTGAAAGAAGAACCGCCTCTTTTGTTTAAGTTGTTAATTTGTTTAGTGTAATAGGTACGTAACAAAAGTCGACACCAGTGAAGCAGTTTATTAATATCTCTGTGATATGTGCTGCTGCTATCTATTTGCTTGGCTCTGAACTGTCTCATATTCTCAACTTTCACAGTTATTACTTTTGCCCTTCAAGGGTCAAATTCTGAAAAAATTGATTCTTAATTTATAATGTTGCCTTAGTGGAGACCTCGATCTTTTAAATGATGCCTCATTTATTGACTTCATTTAGATATCAAGGGAGATAAATGGTTTGTAACAAAAGAAACAGGTTATGAAAGTAATGATACTTTTGCCCTTTAAGGTTAAAATTCAGAAAAAAATCATTTTATCATATAATGTGACCAAAACAGAGACCTTAATCTTTAAAATGATACGTCATCTGACTATTTCATTTATTAATCAAAGGAGATAAATAGGTTGTGACAAAAAAAATACAATATGGAACTAATTACACTTTTGCCCCTTAAGGTTCAAATTCCAAAAAAAAAAAAAATCCTTCTTAACATATGAGGAGGTGGCGAACAAAACGTAATAATTACACAAATTCAAATTTTACAGGAAGAGCAAAAAACTAAAAGACATACTTGCAGGGGGATTTTGGAGTGATTTTTTATTTACTCTTATTGACATTCTGTTAAATCGAAATTCCTATCTTTAATAAAACGAAAAATATTCAAATTTGAAAAATTCAGTTATGCCATTTTGTTTGCCACCGATGCAATTATTACGTTTTGATTGCCACCAGGATGAAATTAAGGCATTTTGATTGCTAAAGCTCAGTTTTTTTGTCAGTTAGGTTAGATTAATTAAAGCACAATTAGTTTAGAGAACCATAATTGAGTCTAGTGTAATAACATTTCAACTTATTAATCATTAAAAATTAAGACTCATTTGAAAAAAAGTTACTTTTTTGTTAAATAAAAAAATCATCAAAGCTGTCATTATAGATTGACCTCGATGTCCATTTCGTTATTATTACAACCTTCATCAAGTTCATCTTCCTTACATTTCTTCTTCATTATCTACCCTCTGACTCTCATTGCTTTCCTGGGGGTTTCCTAAAATGTTTTTGTACCAACTTAGTTCTTCACACTTTTTGCCAGTTGCTTCCGAAATGCTTTCGTAACAATACCAGAGACTATACTAATCTTATTAAATTTTCTTCAACTAAACGTGAAGCCCAGTGTTGTCTCATTAAAAACGGCATTGAAAATGCTACAAATAAAATGCATGTCATTTATTTCGTTTTGATTGGCATCGGACAAATTTGTATGAAAATTATTCCGTTTTGAATGAAATCGGTCACGTGACTTCAAAATGGTTGAAATTTTAGTGTTTTTATGCCGTTTTTATTGAAATCACAATCTTTGGGCTCACTTTTAGTACCGTTTTATGCCGTTTTGTTTGAAAACGAGTTTAGATTCAGATTCAGTGGACCAAAAACTACCGGATTAAAAAAAAAGTGTTTTGACCTGATATGTAGTTATTACGTTTAGTTCGCCATCTCCTCATATGATCTGACCAAAGCGGAAATCTTAATCTCTAAAATAATGCTTCATTTATTGATTTTGCTTATATATAAAGGGAGATACATAGGTAGTGACAAAAAAAAATTACAGTATGGAAATAATTACACTTTTGCCCTTTAAGGGTCAAATTCGAAGGAAAAAAAAACTCTTTCTTAATGTATGATCTGACCAAAGCAGAAATCTAAAATAATGCTTCTTTTATGAATTTCAGTTAGGTATCAAGGAAGATAAATAACTCATCACAAAAAAGAAAAATGTTTTAAAAATAATGAACTTTTGTCCTTCGAATACTGAAAATTTCTTTCTTAAAATATGTTTCCAAAGCAGAGACCTTAATATAAATATTATACTTCAATTATCATTTTTGGTTAAGTGTCTAGGGAGATAATTAACTTGTGACACAAAAAATCGCATTTTAAGAGTGTTGATACCTTAATTTTTAAATTGATACTTTATTTATCGATTTTGGCTATACATAAAGTGAGATAATGGCTTGTGACAATAAATAAATAAATACAGAATAAAAACCTTCAGAAATAATATATTTGATTCCAGCAGTTTTAGCTGGTGAAACAAAAGGTGTGGAAAGAGTAATAGAAAATCTTTTGACTATGTAACTGATCTTTTTGTAGCAAATTTTTCTGTCTTCAGTCACAGGTGAAGAATCTACTGGAATGATTTGCATTTCCTAGTATAACGTATGTGTTAGTAAGCTAGTTCCCATCTACCAAGTTCGGAAAGGCTTATACGAGGATGAGTCAAAAATTATCTGGACTTTTGTAAAACAATTTATTTACAAAAAAAATACAGTTTGACTTATTCATTATGTTTTAATATAGACTCTCCTGCTCTTGGTCCAGTGGGCCACTAGCTTGTGTATTTCTGCCAAAAAGAAGGTTTTCGGTTGGTCACTGATGTACCGTTTCCTTCACTTCTTGTCTGAGGAAAATCGATAACCTTGAAAAGCGTCTTTCAGCAGCCCAAACCAATCAAAGTGTGACTGAGCAAGATCTGGAATGTAAGGTGGGTGTTTCAGCACCTCAAAACCCAATTTGTTGATGTTTTCAAGCGTGCATTGAGCACTTTATCGTGCAACAGCAACACTTTCTTTGACAAAAGACATCGTTTGCTGTGAATTGCTAGTTTAAGTTTTGTTAGGCAACAATGCACAGTAATATTCCTTGTTGATAGTTTTCCCTTTTTCGATGTATTATTAAAGGATAGGCCCTTTTACATCCCAAAACATGGTGGGCATAACCTTTCCCACATAGTTCTGAATTTTTACTTCATCAATGATTCAGGG
Organism: Vandiemenella viatica; assembly: GCA_031002005.1. NCBI lineage: Eukaryota > Metazoa > Arthropoda > Insecta > Orthoptera > Morabidae > Vandiemenella > Vandiemenella viatica. Next base: position 8,618,288 of record JARYHS010007075.1, read on the forward strand.
TGTTTCCACTCCACACTCTATTGTTTTGATTCAGGCTCATAGTGTGAGCCCACTTTTCATCAAGGTTATTATTATTTCCAAATATGAGTCACCTCCTTTGATTTAATTGGTGAGTAAGCATTGGCAGACCTCAAGACATTTGAGTCTGTGTTCTTCAGCGAGTTGTCTTGGCACCCATTGTTAACAAACTTTATGAAGGTTAAGTTCATTACGGATAATGTTACAGGCAGAACCTTGAATGATATTCAAAGTACATGCTATGTTATCAATAGTAACTTGCCTATTTGTGAAAACCATAAATCGAGCGTGCACAATTTTGTCATCCATGGTGGACATAAATGGAAGCGCTGTTCCCTCTTCTTGCGTTTCAATTGTCCAGTTGTCACATTACAGTAGGCTTGCCCCCCTAAGTAATTAACTTATTTTAATTATTATATTTATTCTATGCCAAGTATCGAATGCTATGTGCATCGGTGACTGGCGAGACTAACAATCGAATAGTAGATCAGAGAGTGTGTGGAGTCTGGAAGAGAACGTCGTGTGGTTATCATGCCTCTGGGTCTTGTTGTAGCTCGGAGTAAGTCGTGGCCAAAATAATTAACAAATGATTTGTATTGAAGAGTATAGGTCCCCGTGAGTTACTAATTACGGGAAAACATTTCACCGACAGAAGGAAACAGCGATATTATGTGGTGGATGTTGGTGAACGGTATTCGCATGAACAGCTACGTCAAAGTGATTGAATGTATTGTTTTTACATTCTTAAGAACGTGCATCTTCGGATTATTTGTCACCACTAGTAATTTACTTGTGTGTGCATTTATTATTATTTTTCTATTGGTGGCCGGGTGCATTTGTGCAGCACAAAACGCTGAATAAATCTTTGGCTTGTGTTCTGCATACATGTGGGTTTATTTGAAGAAACTTTTGGTTATATTTGTTTTTGATTTGTACCCTAGCCAGCCAATGGTGGTGGCCGAGATTAATTAATTAACGAAGTCTGATGGACCTTACCTTAGGTGGCCGAAATAAACTAAAAGGGGACTAATTTGTGAGTCGGAAGGAACTGTTATCAATATCACGTACATTCAATTTGTTCTCTGACACAGACACTTTTAAACTTCTCGATCCACTCAAAAAGTCCACAGCAATGTACTGTCCGTGCACTGTGCTAAAAGTTTACAATGAATTTCAGCCCCTTTGTTCCTTCTAAAGGAACCGTATCACTGCCCTTTGTTTCTCCTTTGTGCAAACTGCTAGCGGAGCAGACATGTTTACGCTGTCACTGCCTGCTCAATATTGTTGCAATCATGATCGGGTAATGCACGCATTGCCACAGTAGTATCAAATGCAAACACATATTTGCAGAAAGCAGTATGACTACTGAAAAAGTGTTTAATTATGAAAGTGTGGATAACTTTTGACTTACCCTCATACTATCTAAAAGCCTTCACAGTAAAACTGTTGTTTAATGTGTTTGCATTTATTCTGATGGGAGGTTGGTTAATCATGAAGCCTATATGTTATCTGATACAGTCCAGGTGGCCTCTATTACAATGAAAAGGCCTGTATGGTGGTTTTGAGAATCACAAGGTGAGTATTTGTTGACCAAGATATTCTTGAGGTATAGTGGTCTGCCAAATGGGTAAACTCTTTTGAGTTCATATTACCGACATGTTAACATTAATACCATATCTGCTGTAGTCAGGTGGCTCAGTGGTTTAGGTGTCTGACTGGTGAATTGGAGGTCCCTGGCTCAAACCTCTGTCTCAGCAGAGATATTCATAGACCATTAACCCAACCTTCATAGCTGCACAGCTTGCTGTGTAATGTGAAGTACGCCAGAATAATTCCATGGTTCGGATTACACATTAAACTGTAGGTCCCCCTTAGCTGGTAGCTTACGTTAAGGCGGCTAAGACAGGGGCAGAATGAGCAGCCAGTAGAAACCCTGTCACGAGATCGTTATGAGCACACGGAATTACTATTTCATCTACATCTACATATATGCTCTGCAATTCACAAAATTGTGGGTGGCAGAGGGTGCTCAGCACCAAAGCTAATCTCTTTGTTGTGCATTCCAATCCCTAATGGTTCGAGGGAAAAAAGAATTCATATAAGAATCATTGCCTTATTTCTCTAATCTTATCTTTCCTGTCATTCCGGCTCAAATAGGTTGGTCGATGAAGTATTTCACTACACTCGTGAGTGAAAGTGGGAGTACACATGTTTACCAATAAGTTTAAATGAAACGTGTGCCATCTGTCTACCAGAGACTCCCAACCTAGTCTATTAATCAGTTCTGTGACGCTTTCATAAGGACTGTAGCAAGCGGTCACGAATCGAGCGCCTCTTCGCTGTACTTTCTCTATACTTTCGATCAACCCCTTACAAAACGGATCCCAAATGGCACAACAATAGTCCAAATGTGGACGCACAAGAGATTTGTACGCTATCTCCTTTGTTTGTTCATTACAATTTTTCAATATTCGACCTATGAATCGCAGCCTAGAATTGGCTCTACCTACTAACGAATTAATGTGTAAGTCCCATTTCATGTTCCTTTGTACTGTTACTCCGAAATATTTCATAGAATCGACCATATCAATAACTGAATTGTTTAACTCGTATTTCTGAACAATTGGATTCTTTTTGTTAGTTATTCTCATTGTCTTGCACTTTTAACAATTTAGAGTAAGTTGCCACTCAGCGCACCATGCCAAAATAATATCCAGATCACGCTGAATTTCTAAGCAATCGGCCAAATTCCTTACTTCCCTATAAATAACCGCATCATCAGCAAACAATCTAAAAAGGCTTTACACTTTGTCTCCAAGATCGTTTATAAAAATTAAGAATTTAGTATATCTGTAGCTACAAGTATGATGTCTTGTGCATATGATATTAATAGTTTTAAGTTTTCACTTCTGTTGGTAGTCCCCAATGACTGTCATGGTTTTTATTATTATTATATGTACATTTAACACAGAAAAAAAAAATTAGTAAAATTTGCTCCAAGATAGTTTCTCAGTATTTTTGGAGCCAGTTTTCTGTTTATCTGACCCCCCTTTGCTCTATTTTATACTTGAGATTTTCTAGTAAAACTTTTTGGTCAGCCAAGTTTGAATTTACCATTCACTGAAATCATAGTAATTTATTGTTGACTTTTTCTAGCTATAAATAAAATATGTTGTTTTACAGCCAGTTTACATCTGTATAGTTTCAGTTACATACTATTTCTCCTCTCTTAGTGCATGAGATTGCCTGTGATTGGGTTCCCTGCGTCTAGAGTGGGGTTTGATAAAATTCCTGACGAAGTGATGCTCAGGATATTCTCTCACCTGTCGGAGGAGGAGTTGATAGACGTCACGCAGCACGTGTGCAGTCGCTGGAGATGTCTGTCACACGACCCAGGACTGTGGCGTGACAAGAAATTCTGCATCGGGTGAGGAGCATTTAGCTGTCTGTTCATTTTAATAGCTGTTTTAGGACTTTGAGTTGTTACTGCCAGGGCTCTTGTATCAGCATAACCTTACCCATTTTTCTTAACTTTTGATGCACAATTGAATCAGTAGTTAAATAGTGGAAATACGGTGATCCCATAAAAAGAATTCTTGTTTAAGTAGGGCAAGTCTCATGATGGTTTAGTGAAAAGAAAGTTATTACATCTTGTTCTGAGCCAAGTCTACATTTTCCAGTGTATATTCATTCCATTTTTGTGAAACAAATGGCTTCTTTTAATGTTAAATATCAATTATTGAGAATAATTTAAAAAAAGCACTTGTGACTTGGCCATTATGCATGCCATGTTTTCGCGGACTTATACAAATACCTTAAATGTGTTGCTTTGTCCAACTTACAAATACACAAAAGCAAAGAATTGCCTTCTGTTTTTTGGTTTTAACACACACACAACATATTATTATTATTAATCATTATTGCCCTTGAGGACAGTGTTTAAACTCAAATTATTCATGATTCTTCAGTTTTTGTTTGTATTTGTCTTCTTCCTCTTCTCTTCCCAAAACCTCTTCATACGCTTCATATAGACAACATATATGGATGACTGAACAAATGCTACAGAACGGGGGTCCCCAAACTTTTTACCCCGTCGAACCCTTGATACAATATTTGCCTTCTTATTGACCCCCACAAGTATTTAATAAAAACATTAAATCATATTTGGCATTTCTGATGCTAAGCAATAAGGAGCCCTGCATAACAACTCAACGAAATAATTTATAAAATCCACCCAATAAAATTAATAGAGAAACGAGATACTTTACACTATTATTATAATCTCAAAAAATAGGAACAAAACTATAGATAGATGGAATTAATTTCTAATAAAGACCTGCCAAAAAGAACAGATGGTTGTTGTACTGTTTTAACTTGTCACATAGTGATGGATCCATCTTCCTAAAGCAGTCTTCAACTCTCAATACTGTAATTATCACCTCTTGACAACCACCTTACCTCAGTGAGCAAAAGTAATTGGTTGAAAGTTTCATCATTTACTTCACATGACTTCACAAACAGACGAGAATTGAGAGGATGAGCTTTACTTTTATTTATTGACCTGACTTTTAGTAGAACATTCATAGTTTTTCCTGCACAGTTTAATTGATCCTCTTTAGTATTAATCAACCCCCTTTCGACCCCTCTGTATTAATCGACCCCCAGAGATCTCTTATCGACCCCAAGGGGACAGTATCGACCACTTTGGAGACCCCTGCTACAGTAGATGAAAGAGAGAAGGAAGTGGAAAAACACAGGCACTGAGGAGGAGAGAAGGAAATACAGAAAATTAAATAACAAATTGAAAAGAGAAGTGGAGGAAGCAAGAGAGAACTGGATGGGAAGTAAGTGCGAACAGATTGAGCAATTAGAAAGAGAGGGAAAAGTTGACTTCATGTACAAAGAAGCCGTACAGATATGCTTTCAAGGATAAAGAAGTATAGTGGGGCTAGGAGTGGAAAACAAGGATGGAACAGGCTTAACTGGGCTGGACACATTGGACAGGTGGTAGGAAAAGGTTTCAAAGTTCTGCACTTGTTGGAGAGAGTGATGAGGGGATGTACGAGAGAAGTAAAGGAATTGGGTTACAAAATTTTGGTGAGACCATTGCTCGAATATGGTAGTGTAGTATGGGACCCTCATTTTACGTATCAAATACAGGAGTTGGAGAGGGTGCAAAAAAGGGCAGAATGCAATCAGTGATGGATATGATAAAGGAGCTGAAATGGGATTCATTGCAAGACAGGAGGAGGATGAGGAGGGTCATGGAAGTGTACTGGGCATATACTGGCGATGAAGCATGGAAAGATATTGCAATAGGTATGAAAAGTAGTGCATGGAAGGGAAAAGATGACCATGACCACAAGCTGGCACTCGATTTCAGGCACAAGGGTGTGGGAAGATTCTCTTTTTTAGGTAAGGGTGTCTGGGATTGGAATGAGTTACCAAGAGAAATGATGAATAATTTACCAAAAACTTTGAAAGAATTTAAAGATAAAATTTGTAGAGGGCAAATGTAGGTGGGTGCAGGATAGAGGGAAGATGGGTGTGTAGGGAAATTGCCACCGGAGCCTGTGCTCCATTGAAATTAAATTAAATCAAATTAAACGTTAGCCAGAGAGGCTCATGAAATACAGCAAAGATGGAAAGAATATCTAGAAGAATTGTATGATCTGCAACACCAACCGAAGGATTTGGTATTAGAAAAAGAAGAGAAAGTCAGCAAGGAGGAGATGGGAAGCCATATCCTGGAGGGGGAGGTGGAAAAGGCTATGGTGGAGATGAAGAACAAGAAAGCCTGTGGGATCGATGAGTTACCTGTAGAAATTCTGAAAAGTTTGAAAGATGAGGGAAGAAGAGAAATATTATATTTTTGCAATGAGATATATGAAAGAGGAGAATGGGCAAAAGACTTTTTAACAACAGTGTTGATACCAATTGAAAAGAAAAAGAATGCAGTAAAATGTGAAAAGTTCAGAACAATTAGTCTCTTATGCCACGCTGCTACGATATTACTAAGAGTGCTAAATAGATGAATATCTAGCAAACTGTCCATGTCAATTACTGAAGAACAGTTTGGATTTCAAAAAGGAAGAAGTGCAAGAGACGCTATTGGTTTGCTGAGAACAATAGGAGAAAGATACATTGAAAGGGAAAGAGATTGTTACATGGTTTTCATAGACCTGGAGAAGGCTTTTGACAGAGTACAATGGGTGAAGTAAATAACGGTTCTAAAAAATAAAGATGTTGATTGGAAGGGAAGAAGGCAAATAAGTAAATTATACATCGAGCAAGGAGTGAGAGTGAGAGTGAGGAATGATCTTATAGAGGAGGGAAAGATTGGAACAGGTGTAAGACAGGGATGTTGTTTGTTGCCCATATTATTTAACATACCGAGTGTTACAAAAAAATGTATACACACTTTTAAAGGTCATAGAGAGTTCGTTTTCACGCTTGAGAGGATGAAATTTGGTACAAACGTAGTGTGATGTTTGCTCAATAGGTGGCAGCAAGCTAGGGCCGTGACGCGGGCAGCGGTGCTTAACTGATATCAACATGGCGGAAGTACTGTTGAACTTTGAAGAGCGTAAGCAATTGTTGAAGTGGTACTGGAAATTTGAGAATGTGGCTGCTGTCCAGAGACAGTGGAGACGTGAGTTTGGTACAGATCCACCTACACGGTTAACAATTACCCGTATACGTGACAAATTCGAGCTGCATGGAACAGTGTGTGATGTACACAAAGGCCGATCAGGGCGACCTCGCACAGCTACGAGTGACGAGTCCTCGGCTATCGCCACAAAAATCTACAAGGCAATGTGCGCGTGAGAGTGGTGTAAGTCATGTCAGCGTGCTACGCATTCTGAAGAAAGGCAAGTTTAAAGTGTACATTCCCAGACTGGTGCAACAGTTAAACGACGACGACTCAGATCGTAGGTTACAATTTTGTGAATGGTTTCGGGACATGGTTAACAATGTTCCGGGATTTGTGGGGAATGTGGTTTGGTCAGATGAAGCACAGTTCAAGCTCAATGGAACTGTCAACAGACACAATTGTGTGTACTGGGCTGACAATAAGCCCCACATCACAGTGGAAACGGCTGTGAATTTGCCTGGTGTAAATGTGTGGTGCGGATTGACTCGTAGGGGACTCATTGGTCCTTTCTGTTATGAAGGTACTTTAACCGGTGAACTTTATCTGAGAATGCTTAACGATTCAATTTTACCTGCCATTCATGAACTGTACGGTAATGAGAGGATTTATTATCAACAAGATGGCGCCCCTGCGCACTACCATAGGGATGTAAGAGCATACCTTGATCTACATTTTCCAGAGAATTGGATAGGACGCAGGGGTCTAATCGAGTTTCCTGCGCATTCTCCAGATCTAACACCGTTGGACTTTTACTTATGGGGATCAGTGAAAGACCAGGTGTACAGAAGAAAACCAGGTAACCTGAATGAACTTTGGGATGAGATTAGAACAGTGTGCGCAGATATCCCACTGGAAACTTTAGCGGTAGTTACCAAATCAGTCGCAACCCGTGTTCAGGAATGCATTGATGCAGAAGGCCATCACTTTGAACACTTAACATAAACATTTACCCCAGAAAGTGTATTGGAAACTTCAAACAGACTTATAATCTTACTTTCAGGCTAATAAACATTTTGTATGAAACGTTTCCATATGTTTTTTCTTCTCCTGAAGTGTGTATACATTTTTCTGTAACACTCGGTATATTTGGAGGAAATTATGAAAAGAAGTTTAACAGGTGAAGGAGGTGTATGCATGGGTGGACGTAGGATTACCTGCATAAGGTTTGCTGGTGACATGGTTTTGCTGGCAGAAAGTGTCAAGATACTTAGAAGAATGTTAGAGACTGTAGACAAAGGGTGTGAGGAATTCGGAATGAGAATCAATAGGACTAAAACTAAATGTATGATGGTGGGAAAGAGTAGGAAAGAAATGATGATAATGCTGCACAGAGAAATAATTGAACAAGTGGAGTCCTTTAAATATCTCGGGAGTATTGTGAGTGGTGATATTAGCTGCAAGAAGGAGATAAAAACTAGAATAGCAATGGCAAAGGAAGCTTTCAATGGAAAGAAAAATTTACTATACGGAAAGCTGGACAAAACCTTGAGGAAAAAATTAGCTAAATGTTTTGTATGGAGCGTAGGACTGTATGGAGCAGAAACATGGACGCTACGCAAAGAAGATCTAAAGAGGTTGGAAGCTTTTGAAATGTGGGTATGGAGGAGGATGGAGAAAATAAGTTGGGAGGACAAAGTAAGGAATGAGGAAGTGCTGAAACGAATAGGAGAGAAAAGGTCACTCATAAAAACAATAAGAAACAGAAAAAAGAACTGGATTGGGCATGTGCTGGGGAACGAACGCATGCTTAAGACTGCTCTGCAGGGGACTGTAAACGGAGAGAAGAGAAGAGGTCGGCGAAGGATAAAAATGATATAATGATAAACGGGAGATATATAGAACCTAAGAGAAAGGCGGGACAGAGGGAGGCGCGGAGGGCTGTCACTGTGCGTGGACCTGCTGTATAGCAGAGAACCCTTGATGATTATGATGATGATGATGATATATAATTTCAGTAAAATTAGGTATGTTTGCTAACTTTGCTGATATCTATGTACAATAGAAATATGAAGACTAAAGAAGTTAAGATTTAAAAATGGCCCAAATCAAAGTATTGGTAATGCCACCACTTTGACTTGACTTGGTGGGTGCATGGCAGAAAGTGTCACATTTATGCATATTTGGTTGGTGCTGTATTTTCAGTGCTATGCTGAGGTATAAGGTATTGGAAATGGAGTAACCTACTGTGAGCTGGATGAATATCTGGATTTAATATTGAGTATGGACAGTGTTGCCACCTTATGAAAACAAAAGTCACTAGACCTGGTCTAAAAACTCACTAGATTACGGGATATTTAGAACTAAAAGATTCGCTAGAAATCGCTAAATAAAATAAAGGAAAATGATAATGTAAGTAATATAAATATGTTTTAATAATTAGTATTTTCATTAAATTCAACATAATAGTGTAATAAAAATCAACCTCAAATTCTTCAATCCGTATTTATTAATCATCATCTTGGTGTATCGTTGGAGTTGCAGAACTTGCAGATGTGGAAGGATGAGATGAATAGTCAGTCTTAGTTTTAAATATTTAGAATATTTAGCATCCTTACCAATTGCAGCAATCACATCAGCCGGAAGCTCGCAACTGTAGCGGTTTTTTTCACAATTTTTAACTGATTCCTCATAAAAAAGGATGTTATTAAGAGTATTTACAGCCATCCTATTTCTCAATTTATTTTTAACAATGATAATTGTACTGAAAATCCTCTCTAATGCCGCATTAGAGTGAGGAAGTGATAAAGCGGATATGGCTAAATCGGATAACTCGAAAAAGGTATTTATTCCAGCAGCATTCTTGTATTTTCTAACTTCAGCACAAAATTCAGATATTGTTTGTAGCGTCCCATTGAACATAATTAATACCATGTCATTGCTGGAGGGGGTTGTCAATTTTTTTTTATTTTTTTTGTCATCAAATCGGAGTTCTAAGGCAAGATCTACTGCTTTGTTATCTTTGGCCTGGCAAAGAGTATTTTCCACACTCAAAACACACATTTTCTCCCAAGAAATGTAGTTGAAAGGAAGCGAGTATATTTTTCGAAACTGCAAGCTGGAATATCACTAAATATCACCAAATAATTTTTTAGCGATAACACTTTTAAGAATATCGCTGTCGAACTTCAAAATTCACTAAATCTAGCGACAAAATCGCTAAGGTGGCAACATTGAGTATGGAGCTGCTGGTTTTAAACTGATTTTTGGTTAGCTTAATATATATGAATTCTTGCCTTAAGTACAATTATTATATTAGTTCTTCTCGGCAAGGTATTGTATTTTGAAGGTAAATGTGTAATCAGGTATCTCTAGTAACAAATGTATGTTGCAATATCGTTGGCCAGTATATAGGCCTGAATAATTTCATTTTAAGGGATTGTCACATAACCTTAGTTATGTCAGTATACTTTCAAAAACAGTTCAAAGGGTCCTTACCACACTTAAAACCAATAGCAGATCATTTTAGAAGCATTTTTCAGTAGTCTGAGAGCCAGGAAACATGTTAGTAAGGAGAGTTTTGAGCTTATTTTGTAAGTTTTCGAAAATATTATAAAGAAATTTAAACATTTTTAGAAGCCTTTTGGCCACATTCATTTTCAGAGGTGTAAAATGAGATGACAATTCAAATTAGATCCAACACTGGCATTTTAGAAAATTATATTAAGGAAATATCATGAAATTGGTGATCTTGCAAGCTCATGGAAATTACTGCACAAGTAACTTTTTCACCTAATTTTCAAGGTACAACTAAGATTCAAGCTCAAAATATTCAGCATAAGATAATACGCAACATATTAAAAGATAGAGTCAATAAGTAAAAAGAAAGTATGTTTTTTAGACAAAATAAGAGATTTCGCTGACTCTGAAATTCAACATTTCTGCAGACATACAGATCTGAGGGCATAGAAAAGACATTTATATTAAAGAGAAGCTTTCACTGAACACATGGAGTGATTTTCGTAAAGATTCCGACAAGATATAAGCCGTAAAAGGGAAATTAAGGTTTGAACTTAATTGCTGCTGCTAAGCATTATTTTGGGAACAAAGGATTGGCATTAAGGGAAATAGATAATGAGGAAATAATATTACCATCAGATAGATAATTTAATTTAGTAAAGTTTGAGATATATTACAGATCGGTAGCACTCATACATACAAGTTTTAGCTGACTTTGCACTTATATTCAAAGTCGATTTTCACCATCAAATACATTTGGGATCTAGACGTGTCATATGTCAAAAGTTGAGGAAATTTTTATAGAACAATTTGATAACAGAATCATTTCACAGACTAACGAATTGTAGGAATGGTGACAGAGTAAAGCTTTTACAACTTTAACCCGAAATACACAAATCCTAGGAGAAAACTTGTCATAACTAAAACTGACATTTAAAATGTGCTTCATAACATATCAAAATTTCAGACTTATCGGAATAAAAATAAGGTTTCCCTTTGTCAAATCAAGCATCTGCTGAGTCAGCTGGCCCAATATGAATATAAGGAGCCTCCGCTAGCCTGGGCGGACAGCAGTATTTCGGCAGAAATTGAACCGAGAGGACGGCGTGTTGGTTGGTCGCGGAGATGTAGAAATTTTAGTAGTGACGTTATAATGGTGCGGGGTCAATCTTCCTTCAGGATGAACTTTTAACTTTCATCTAGGGGTTAGGAGGAAGTTGCTTACTGTGAGAGGATGGTTTAACCTGTAATCATTTATTTCGGATAGTAGTCTGATGCTTTTCTTTTACGCCTACGCTGGTACTGAATATATGTAAGAACTTTTGAAAAAAATATAATCTGGAATTAATCAGGAAGTCTGAAGTTGTGTTTTAAGAACAGACCTTTATCCCTTGGGGTAATTACGAGGGATTGGCGACCGTAAATAGCATCACTTTCTTCTAGTGAGGAAGTAAACTGTATGATCTGAATTCTGTTAGTTTTCTCATTAATTTTTCTATGTTAAGGTTTGAATACATTAAGAACAACGGCCCTAGCCTTGGTTTATTCCACAGCTGAATACTGCTTCAGCATGTGGCTTAATAGCTCTCACACCCAGTTGGTGGACATTCAGCTTCGACAGACAATGTGCATTATAACTGGCTCACTTCTGTCTACACCTATTCAGTGGCTGCTGGTGCTCAGCAACATCCCACCACCTCACATGAGAAGGCAAAAGGTTCTAATCAAACTATGGTTGAGAATTCTGAACAACAAGGCTCTTCCCATCCACGGAGATGTTAGGGAATACAAAACACAGCTGAAGTCACATCGCCCTGCCTGGAAGACTGCTGTCAGTCTAACATCTAACACATTCAGCATTACAGATAGCTGCACAGCGGCATGGGCATCGTCAACACCACAGGGCATAGTGCGTATTACCAATCCCTGCTCAAAACTACCAGGATTCTCTGTATAGTGACTGCAGTGAGGTTTTACAAACTGTGTCACACATTCTACAGGACTGCCCACTGCGTGCCTTTCCTGGTAGTCTGGAAGACTTAAATTGTGGCCTGGTTGGAGCGCCTCGACGTTACATTGCAGTGGTTGTGACTGGATATCCTGTCTCAGTGGCCAGCTGCCGGCATTCCCGCAGGACTATGTGTATATATGTGTGTTCATTTTGAAACAAGGTTGTTCAATGATTACAGAATAATTTTTGTTGAATGTTGTAAGTCTCATATAGCATCACACACAAAATAAAATAAAAATAACTACCAAACTACATTAAAAATAACTCTTAATATTTTTTTAGCCGCTCTTGTTCCGACGCTCAAGCAGTGTCTGAGCTGCAGCAGATGCCACTACTACGTGCTCTGGGAGTGAGGCGCGCTGTCGATTCGTCGGTGATCGAAGCCCTGTGCGACAATTGTCATCACCTCACTACTTTGGAAATTCGTGCCAATCAACAGATGAGCTTCTCTGTAAGTTGATAGATGATTATGTAATATCATAAAATTTCATGTGTATTATGTTTGTTTCCTTATCGGCACAAAAATAAAATAAAAATACCATTTAAGATTTACTACTCTCTTAAATTTAGCAGATTAAACAAAGATTCTTGAAACAGTAAGATACTCATACGCAATTTAATACTTCACTGAGTCTCGTTTATTGCTCTGATTAACAACTGGTTCTCTCATTACCTAGCTAACTGATTACATCTCTAGATACAATCCACAATTCAAAAAAGTGACTACATATGGTCTTCCCGTACTAAAAAATGTAAAAGTCTCTCACTTTGTCTTCAACACACCAAAACTCCAATAAAGTTACTTCTTAATTTTCTTCCTTTACCGAAACTGCAAATACCAGTATTTATTTCTCATTGCACTTCCACTAAACTCAACAAACAGCTGTTTACACACTTCCCTGCTGTTAAATCTACAGAGTGATATTGATGTGCACTTTCTAATGCAAAAAGACAAAATTTGGTCCAGTATTTTAATGCTTTCTTCAGATTTCTCTACATGAGGCAGCTAGAGCATGTGATTCTTGCTTGTCCAGATCTTAGCCTCTCCTGCAACATTTTAACCATCCCTATGCTTCAGGCATTATATCATGCATTCTTTAAAAAATAATCTTTTTAAAAAGGTAAAATTTATTTTAATTGGAGACCAACAGACATGTTAAGGATGGATTTCAATCCCCTTCAAATATGTTGAAGGGTACACAGCATATATGTCTGTGGTATAGTCATTTTTCAAAATGTGCCCTAGTTTTTTTTAGATATTTGCATAAATAGAAACAATTAATCTATATAGTCAATTATTGCCCATTATAATCAAATGGCAGCATGGTCTGTGGCAGAGTGATGGAATTACAATTTCCTGACTCGAGTTCAAATCCCCGCAGAATATAATATTTTTATTTATTTTTATCTTCAGAAATTTTAAAGCTTGACTTTTTTATTTTGTTTAAACTTCATTTGCATACTTTTATTGCGTGAAATAGAATTTAAAACAAATCACATTGCTTATAACAGATACACCAAACATAATTTCAGCCCATATATCAACAATGGCTTCGTAATATGACTCGCCCATACCCAATGAAATTAAGTCAGGAGGCGAATCTACTAGTAAACTGGAATCTGACACAAGAAATTGCAATATTTATAAGCATTTGTTACTTGTTCTTCCATTTCCTTGTTGAGCTCCATTTTTCATCATGGATAGGCTTACTATTTTATTTTCAACCATTTACATGCATCCGTTCTTGGAATAAATCGAGTGTAGAAGAAAGAAAGAAAAAACTGTATTTCCAATGCTACGTATTTCGTTTAAAATACCTCTTGATGATATACAAGTAAAGAAATGATGAAGATGAAATAAATAAATTTATAGTAACTATTTCAATTGAAAATGTGCCGAAACAGTAAACTTATTAACAAAAAATGAAAAAATAATGTAAGAATAGAGACTTTCCTGACGTATGATTGCAACAAAGTCCTCAAGGGTGTGTGGCCGATTTGTGTTGTGAAAAGACACTCCGTCGGTAGACCCGTGAATACATTACAAAAAAAGATTTTCAGGAAAAAAATGACGCTGAATTGTAGGTAATATGATTTGTTTTAAATATTATTTCACGCAATAAAAGTATGTAAATGAAGTTGAAACAAAATAAAAAGGTCAGACTTGACAATTACTGAAGATAAAAATCAATAAAAATATTTGATTATGCGGGGATTTGAAGCCAGGTCAGAAAATAATAAATCTACCACCCTATCGCATAGACCACGTTGCCATATGACAGCAGGGGGCAATAATTTACTATATACAGGTTATTTAGATTTTTTTGTTTATTTGCATGTGAATATCTCAAAAAGTAGGACGCATTTTGAGAAACGACTATACCACAGACACATATGCTGTGTACCCTTCAACATATAAGGAGGAGATCAAAATCCATTCTTAACAAGTCTGATGGTCTCCAGGTTAGTAACATCACTGGTGAGTCTAATATACATAACTTTTTGTGCAGTTGCTGAACGAGTTGGTGCAGAAGTGTTCTGGTATCCAGTCGCTCAGCATCGCACACCACCTCCTTAGTAGTCGAATGGCTCAGACTCTGGCTCGACTGCCTCGACTGCAGAGTCTGGAAGTGTTGCCAAACCCCAGGAGCCACAGCATCGCTCGACTGCGGCCGTTTGCGTACGGCTGCCCGGAGCTTACCGAGCTGAAAGTGTCCAAGGACGTTAAATTTTTATTTGAAGATTTGAAGTATTTCTTCAACATGAAGTGCAGGACACTTACCCACGCTTCATTCCCTTGCGTCTCGCATGACAATAGGTAAGTTTCAAGACTCACTTAGCAACTCGTAATGATTGTTCTTCAAGTAGATAGCATACGAAACAACATGATACGGGAAATTCGTGGATTTCTAGTTTGAAGTCACAGAATAATTTTCCATTTTGGAATTTTTATAACTTTGTTTATGGGGAGGAAACGACTGCTAAAGTTAGTAATTAATTGTGTCGATAAATAAGAAAAAGGAAAGGAACCATTGTTCAGCACAGTGAGTGTGGCAATGCAAAAGACTGAAGTGGTGAAAGAGACTGAACTTTTCAGGCTTCTTTGGGAATGTGTGTTATGTGTTGTTTGAAGGGAACACCATTTGTACTTAATATGAACCCAGGAAAGGCTGTAATTATATACATGAATAAGCTGTTTTTTTTTACAAGTATACATTGCTTGTACATGTTATCTGTGGCAAACAATGGCTGTTCTGTTTCCAATGATTTACATATATTAATTTTCTTCTATTGTGTCTGTCAAACCATCTTATAACTTTATTCTAGCTTAGAAAAATTCAGTTTAGAGCTTTGTAAAAGTTTGTTACACACATTGAATAGTAATTATATAAACAAAAAATTGACAAATATGAATTAAACGAATATATAAACAAGACAAACACATTTAAGTCATCTCAGTGCCAAATCCTTGATCTGTAGTAGAATTGGATGCTTAATTGGAATTCAGTGGAAAGAACAATGACATTATCATATACAACAATGGTTTACGTATTTGAGCTATTCTGTATCTCAAATAAGAAGCATATAAACAGCAATAGCATACATAAAATTTTGGAGTCTAACTCTGTTTTGTTCACCCCATCGGCTCAGCTGTTTGAGGCACCATGAAGCTGTCTGGTGCTGGCATGGGGTTAGCTGGTTATAGTCCTGGTGGGGGAAGAAGTTTTTTTCATCAGGGTAGCAGTTCCTAATCACTTCATGGTGCACCAAAGTCCTGGGTCAAAACCCATACCTCTCTGAAGTGAGTATGTAGTACATTTGATGGTGATTGGCTCATTGGATGGGGATATTAAGCCTGTCGGAATATTAGGCCCTCTCACTTTTTTGATCTCTCATCCACAACACTCTACAACGTACATTAACACTGACACAGACATCTAAACTTGCATCAGTACTTATAAACACTGATAAAGGCAACATGAAATCACATCCTAGATGTAACCATGGAGGAGTAAACTTTAAGCATAGTAACAACTTACACCCAGACTTGAGCAAGGCATTCATTAAAATAGAAGAACCCTTCTTCAACTAGAACAATATAAAATTTGACGCCCTGTCCAAATATTTCATTATGTTTAATGTTTTTGCTGTTACTACACTGTGGTAAATAAAGATTCCTGTCTCTTTCCTTATCTTTGCATATGCAAATCTGTGGTGGGCTATATCTGACTCTCCTTTTGTTACCAGATAACACAAAAAGTATGAAAATGATTTTGATGGGATTTTCACAGATTAAAAGCTTATGTCCTAGCTTAAAATCTGCGGTGCATCTTGACCCTATGCAGTATCAGATTATAAGCTGTCTGTAATCTGTACAGATAGGTTCCAAAGATCAAACTATATAGAACATTAACAATTAAAAGATGCACATCAAAGATCACACTACAGATAAACACGCTCTTTGTATTATACTAATATTGTTTTTGGTTATTTATTTCTTCAGATTTTGTAAATATAGTACTTTAAACTGTGGGGAAATGTAAATGGCAATACAGAATATGACATATGAGTATTAAAGATACAAGAGGTATCTTGATGGCATGTAATCTTCTGTTTAAGGAAGGAAGGCTTCTTTATTGTAAAGGTCTTTTTGGACCTTAGGGTTTAATTAAGAAGAATCAGTATTTTTCAGATACTTGTTGAATTTTGTGACGTTAACTTGCAGCTGGTCAGGTCAGAGAATACAGACAGAATTCAGTATACCTTGTTGTTCCATAAAAATACTTACAGCAATATCACCTTCGGCTGGCTCATTCCGGTCAACTATGGTGCAAATACACGATAACATCAGAATATAAGGGGCATTACTATCTCTCTTTCTTCGAGTAGCTTGAATCAGTCAATATGGGTTATCTAATCGACCACGCTGACTCTCATAACCTAGCCTAGTGCTCATGTCTTCCAACCAAGTGTCAGGATCCAGGCGTATGTGGGGTTGCATATCGCCTAAGTCACCTGAACCAGATGTCTTCCAGGAAATTCTAAAGTTATGAAACCGTGTAAAATTTATATTGCTAACAGTTCAAATGACCACAGTCGCCACTTGCAGGCTTAACCTTCTGCAAGAAAGGTAGTATGCTACGAAATAAAAACCTCAAGTCGAAATCAAAAGTCATATATTCTTCAAAATTTTCACATGAATGTTATAAAACACTGTTAGCACAGGCAATCGGATTGAAATCGTCTCCAAAAATTACAAGTTGAGATTCCAGAGCATTAACCGCTTCTCCCCAAGTTGAAATGGATCAAAAGTTCGAAATTTACATGTTCAGACTAATTTTCAAAATGTCCGCCACTACGCGTTACTATGTCAACCACACCCGACGCCATGATGTAGGTTACCCATGAACGCCTTCGGCCAAAAACCGCGCGAGACCCGACGTGCACTCACACGCGCGTCAACATCGAGACTGTTCTATCTGCCTTTTTTGTGTCCTATCGCAGTTTCCTTATATAGGAGTTGATCCCGTGATGACGTATTTCTACCGTGTCCTTCCGCGCTCCTAAACATACCCTACTGTTTGATCTAATAATTTTCTTAATACTAGGTCAATCTCGGCGAGGAAATGTTTACAGTGACTGGTGTTACTAGATGAAGTGTTTAGTGCCTGACTATTGTGTTAATTTTGCCTCTCCGAAAACTTGTCGACATGGTTGATTTTTGCAAGTCTTACAGCTTTAGTCAAAATTTTGTTATTTTTAAAATTGGTTGTAGTTATCAGTGTGAAAGTAAGCTTAAAATATTATTCTCGATTTTAGGTTCTTCCAAAATATCTACTTTGTTTAAATCAGATGAGTTATGGTAAGACCGTTACTTCCAAACAATCAGTTGTGACCACGATTTAGTTTTCATGGAATAACTCTGAAGTTTTATGGGTTATCGTGCCGGAAAAATTACTAAAGTATAGCCTGGATTTAACTGCTTCTTTTGAAGTTTATTTTATCTTTGTAAGTGCCATATCGGAGACACAATAAATTATTTAGTGATTTGCACGTGTGTTGGGTGTCAAGAAAAATAAGAAAATCTATAATATCGGTTCTATGGCTTTTTATAACTTGAAATAATTATGTAGGAAGCTAAAAGAATGGATTTTTATGATAAACTGATTTTTATCCCGGAATCTAAGTAGGCTTTTGAGTAAAAAATTGCTAGAACTGGGTGTTCAATTTTTACGTGTTCATTTAATGTTTAAAAATACTTAAAGTGTTGAAAACTATCAGATTTAGGTGAATTTACTTCGCTTCCTATCTGCTTTAATTTATTCTCTACTTTATATTGTATGGCAGTGTTTAAAATCAGTGTTGAAGCATTTTATATGTGCAGTGCCTGTAACAAATTATTTCTTAATCGGATTAACATTCAACAGGTTAGTGAAATGTCCTAAAATGTGTTTAGAAAATTAATTATGTGTTTTAGCTAGTATTTAAATGTCATTAGTGCTCTCGAGATGTCTTTAAAGTGCTGGAATTTATTCCTGAAAGTTGGACAAATTAGTTGATTTACCGGCGTCTATTTACTCACTGATATTACATATTTTACAGACAAACTATTTAAACCCTATAAAAACTGAAAGATTATTTTATTTACTGCTTGTTTTTCTACTTTTAAAATCCTGAAACTACTTAAAAGACCAAAATTATGCATGTGAACTGTTTAAGAAAAATGAGTATTAAAATCCCATATAATTGCTTCTTGTGGTTATTAGATGCTCTAAAACTATCAGAAATCTGTTAATTTATCTACTAGGCTGTCTCAGGGATTATTGTTGTTGTTTTTGGAGCTTTAACATGGTCAAGTTTCATTACAATGAATTATTTTCATTTTTCCTTCAGACTGTTATTTTATCATCCAGTTTATTTCTTTGAAAGTCCTACTAAACTATATTTAAATGTTAAGTTATGGTTATGGTGCATCTAGGCCTGTGTAATATAGGTTCTTTATTGTCTTTACTGTACTGAAATCACTTCGGAAATACTAAAACTGTAATATGCCAAAATTTATGGGTTAGGTTTTTCCTTTATTGAAATTACTTATTTATCTCCGAAATAATGTGTATTACCCATGATAAAAGGTTTATTTATGCATATTATTTTCAATTATTTAACGTTTACTTCATTTACATCGGTTCTAAACATCTCGCCAACCAACGTTAGTATCTGTTATCGAAAGTTTATTCTTATGTGAAATAGCCTATTTCCTACTGAAATATCGTGGCTTTATTGCAATTTCTCATTTATTTATGCTGGTTATGTGTTATTTATTAACTTCGGTGTATGCAAAAGTGTTGTCAACTCGCTTTTAAGTGTGGTACCGGGTACTAAAACAAACCCTAAATTCGGTCGAAATCCTACTAATTATTGACAATAAAAGGAGGGATACCTTACACAAGCTGCCATGTCTTACCAGTCAGTCAGTGTTGAAAGCAGTAATTTCACTTCAAGATGCTATCATTTGTATGTAGCAGTCCTTGCAGGACACATCATCGACTCTGCATGCACAGTTTTCAGTGGCCATTAAATAGACTCTCTGCAAGTTCATGATTAATTGACTTTCGGGTTTTGCCGCATTGTTTATTTAATTACCTAAGCTTTCGGCTGGTATCCTCCAGCCTTCGTCAGAGATACTGTTTATGTTGACATAGCAACGAGCGCCAAGCATCGCAGAGTAAGAGGCCGCTATCTTCGTTGATGTTGTTGGTGTTTTTTTAAATTTCTGCTGCCTCTTTCACCCGTCGGGGCCACCACTGGTCTTCTCTCCACAGTAGCCTTGTTTCTTGAAATTTTACTTCATGCCCGGTATTAATAGCATGACGGACTACGGCAGATTTGTCGCTGTTGTTATATTTGTAGTGACGGATATGTTCTTTAAGTCTCTCCGCTACAGTGTAACCTGTCTCACCAATATAAACACTGCCACAACTGCAGGGGATTTCGTAAACACCCATAAGCTGGTGTGGGTGTAATTTGTCTTTTACCTTTGTCAGTGACTGACCAAGTTTGCAGTTAGCCTTATATACTATTCGCACCTCCACCCGCTTTAACAATTTCCCAATCCGGTCTGTGGTACCCTGTATGTATGGGAGACAGGCGAATTTTTTTGGTACATTAATATCATGGGATAAGTTAGCAAGTTAGCTGTCTTATCATTCTCATAGTATAGTTGATATTTGCTAGTGCTAAACTAGTTATAGCCTTCTCTATCTCAGTTCTCTGACCAGAAAGCAGAGTGGTATCAGATATACCATCATAAATCATCGTTATTACTACCAGCAAGACAAATAACCTTCACAGAAGAGCAGAATGCATAGAATAGGCCTAAAACATGAAGGTTAGTCACTCTACTTAAGGTCCATCACTCACAACATCCACAAATAGGCCAAACAACCACTCACACCTCTAACATTATGGCTAAAATATTCCAAAATTAGAATCATTCACCAGGGAGGATCTGCTCAGCGAGAATTCATCAGAATTGATAGAAATATTGTAAGATTCAGATCTTGTAATGCTAAATGTCTGAACAGGGCCGATAGGTTAGACAACTTGGGACATGTGTTGATGGGATTAGTAAGGTTAAAAGCAAGACTGTGTAGAATTTCTGGTGTAGGGAGTATGGGCTAATTAATTACAAGCTATCATTGGGATTACTTTTGTGGGATAACAAGACTAGGCAAATGTGCACGTTATCATGAACAGTTTAGAAACAGAACTATTTTTGAGAGAGTAAAAACTAAGCCTGCACCAACTATATTAGTACAAATGCATATATAAACATTGCAAGGAGACAGTGGTGAAAAGAAAGAAATTTTGTGCTGAAATTCAAGATTTAATTTGGTAAGTGGATTGGGTAGCTGGAATGTAGATGGAGAAGGCAAAAGGTATGGGGAAATAAAGGAATGTTGTAGTTCATTTGACTGTAGGATAAAGAAATGGTTTTGGATATAGGGTAGTGGGATTTTGTGAAAAGTATAAACTAGCAGTATTAGACACGGTATTCAAGAATAATAAAATATTGTACACATGGAAACATTTGCGAAATAAAGTAAGTTGTTGTCAGATTATATCATGGCTAAGCAGGAATTCAGAAATCAAGTCATGCTCTATGAATCTGATGTAGACTATGAGCCTGTGGGCTGATAGTAATGAGGTGAGGTTCAAGAGAACATAAAACACTGAAAGAAATTAAAGTAAAAAGTTGTGAAATCCAAAAGTACACAGACATTGGCACCAAGGTACATGTTCCAAACAATTAAATTTTTTTCTTATTATTGACTGAGAAGTGAACTAATTATAGGATTTATTTTTTCTTTTCCCAAAATCTCTTTATCCTCTCACTTAGCTCCTTCATACATTCCCCTGTAATGGATGGTTTTGAGACATATTAGTTAAGGTTAAATATTAGTACTTTAGTTGAAAGCAACGTCCCGTACGCACGCGGAGAGTTCGCGTGAGGTTAGGCCTCGTTTTGCAGACGCGAGCGTCAGCAGATGCCAGGATGGAAGGCGATGACCGGGGTGACGACCGATCGAACATCTAAAACGTTCAACGATCGGGATAAATTACGAGCGACGGTACGCACTCGCTCTCTTCTGGAAGTATCAGTACTGTAGGGCAGACACTATGTCAGTTTAACGGTTAGGGTGCCTCTCTCCGTAGCCGGGTCTCGCGTCATGGCCGATAGTAGCCATTCTCCATTGTAAGTAATGGATCCACCATCTATACTTTGAGTAGATCATTAACGTCAAGAAACTATGGCTTCAGTTATTAGTACCATCGGGGTTAGCCTAGCAGGCAGTATTCATTAGGATGTATTGGCTTCAGTCTAGAGTGGACAATAAACGCCTATTGTAGCATTTAGACGCCTTGTCTGTCGTAATAGAAGTAGAAGAACCTATAGCTAGCCATAGCCCAGTTCTATCCTGATTAACAGTAATCCATCTAGCCGCCGTACTACGAGGAGACAGCAGAAGTTGCCGAGGCAAACTGTGGGAATACTTCGTACAGGTCAGTACCTAGGATCTGGTCGGTTTCTCCAATGCCACATTGCGCTCACAACCGCAACAACCTCCAGCATTAAGCCCTAGGCCCATACGAGCGATCACACGCAGTGCCATGATAGGAAGGGCGGCCCACCACTCAACCATCCTGTCAACTAATCGACTAAGCCCAAAACAGTCGGTTACACCCCTATCCATGTGTTTCTTCTTGCTGTATATAGTTTGTTGGCAAATTGATGGGGTAAACAAAACAGAGAAAATAATCCCCAATTGAAAGAAAAAATGTCAGAAACTGATTATATGGGTTTAGAAAACAGATGAAAAAATAATCTAAAATAAGTTGAATGGAGTGCATGGAAGGTGATATAATCAAAGTTATGTATCAAGAAAGTGGCTCAATGAAATCCCCAACTCACAGAAGAAGCTGTGAAATTGATGGATCAGAGTAGAAGAGACACAGATGCAGAAGAAATACAGATACACTGCTAATTGTGAAATTTGCAACACAAAGATAGATACATGTGATTACAACAAAATTTATTCCATATACTAGGAGCATGACAGTACCCAAATGATATGAATAAAAGAACTAACTATATTTGTACTTTGCCCATGAAAATTCAGAACTGCGTAAAGCCAGTATGTGGTGCAATTCAAATCAAAGAAAGACTGGATATGCTACTGGACAACACAATGCCACATGGTTTTTAGGCATGTTCACAGTGCATCGACCTGGATGCAATAGGAACAGAACAAACGAGATGCTTACTAACCATATCCCAGACATGTATAATATGCAACATTTCAGGCCAGGGAAGCAGTGGTACCTGTCATCCTCTGAAGAAGGATTGCACTTTCCTCACCACACACGGGCAGGCACTGTGCTGTTGAAACATGGCAGTGGAGCTGCCTGCATGATGGATAGTGCCTCAGACTCTAAAAGTTCCCTGATGTAGCAGTTGCTGTTCATAATGACATCAATGCATAGGAGGCAAGATTTAATGTTGTAGCCAATGGTACTTCAAACCATCAGCATTACCATTTGTCCTCTATGCCATTTAACAATGCAGTGTGTCTGCTTACGTTTACAACGGTAGCCTCTAACACTTACATATTCATGACTGCAGGATAAGTTGAAGCAGGACTCATTCAAAAATACTACACTTTGCCACTCAGCACACCATTGACAGTGTTCACATGTCTATTGCTGTATCTAGTCAGTAGAAGCTGATGCAATGGCATATATGGTACCAGTTCAGCCCTGAGCAGAAAGTGTCAGCACAAACATGTCCACACTCGTTGCAGTGCTCAAACATCGAGCCGACACTGTGAACGGAACTGTTCAGTCAGTTTGGCTATGCTGACAAGATGGCAGTCATCCTACAGTATGGCTACATTGTGTACCCATTCATCGCTGTGTATAACATTCTTCTATCGACGCGTCACTGCCGTAGCACTCGTCCTGCATGTGTCACAATATGACAAACCTATTTCCTGAGGTTCAATCGTTCTGCCACATTCGAAATCACTCACATGCTGGTATCGCTCCCTCTGACAGGCATATTGGCACTTCCTTGTATGTTCCCACTGTGTTTGACAGCTGTGCAGCGTAGCACTAACATAGTATGGCGCCGCTTTGCCTATATACACGCCATCTCTTTGAAACCTTAATCACTTATGAAAGAATGTAAGCTTTCTAGGTGAGTCAGTTTCATTAAATCATCTCAAGCTTTTGACCGGGATAGCGAGTCAGTAAAAGTACAACTACAATCACTTATTATGGTTCCTCTCTTCAACATGTCTTCCAGTTTTGAAGTGATTCAGATCATTTCTTCTGGGTGTTACAATTTTTACAAATACTAATGTATTTTATAAATTGGGAAAAGGAGAAATGCAGTAAAGCAAAAGAGAAAATGTTCAAAATGTGGAATTTGTAGATATAGAAATAGTTTTTGATTATATTAGATAAGGCAATATATTTGATATAATCATGAGTAGAGTAATCAGATAGAAGATTGATTTGCAATAAGTTTGTAAAGTGGGTGGCTATTATAAAATTTGAGAATCATGATCAAAAGTTGTTAGTTTAAAAAGGCATGAGGTATGATTTTAGTCTATCTCCACTAATATTTGAATTATATGTACAAGAAACAAACAAGAGAAAAATTTAACTGTGGCATAAGGGTTAATTGAGAGAATATACTGCATTTTCCAGATGAATATCTAGAAGTTAATGAACAAAATATTTTGGGGAAGAATTTTTTCTATATATGAACAAAGCAAGGCAAAAGTCATTAAATATAGGAGAGGTAACACAAGTTTATACATAAAGATAGGATCAACTTAGACAAAATAGAGTGTTAGCACCATTGCAATTAAATAAATAATAATAGTAATAATAATAATAAAATTCCATTGTTTAAGAATTAAATTACATTTGCTGTCAAAAGAAGAAGCAAAAAGTCTTATTTAAAATAAATTAAATCTTTTAGTTTCAAACAAAACTGTGTAGTAGTGGAAGTATATCTTGAACTTCACAATTTCAAGAATGAAAGATATTCTTAGCATTTGGAATATGGTTTTGCAGAAGAATGATACACAAAATGGACATGTTTTCGAAGTGATGGCTTGTGACAGAAGTTTGTGAGAAAGAAGAGAGGATGGTGGGTCTGGTAAATGTTAGTGTAGGGAAAAAACTGTACACAATAATTTGAATATATGGAAGCAGATATCTAGAACGTAGGTTGTAATCGATACGTAGATATAAAGAGATTAGTTCAAGATAGGAAAAGATGGAGTGTTGAAACAAATCAGTCGAAAGATAGCAGACAGGGAAAAAAGTCACTTGTCGCTTGTGTTGGTCCACAGGTGTGTAGTCCCGCTGCTTGAAGTGTGCACTTCACTGAGTCACTTGCAGCTCGATGACTGCCTCGTGATTGAAAAGGATTCAGAAGCCTTCACTGTGGTGGGCCGTCTCTCGAGCCTCTGTTCGCTCGTCATAAATGATCTCAGGGGACGTAGAGCTGCTGAACTACTTGAACTTGTTTTCACGTAAGTACTTTGAGCATTTACAAATGCTGAAAACTTTAATAATCCTAACTGGAATAGACTTCACTGAGTGTATCTTGTAATATTACCTTAATATTGCTAACATATTATCAAAATTAAAAGAGCTACAATCATATTGTATATTAGATCATCAAAGCAAAACACTCTTAAAGCAGTTTTCTAGTTATTTCAGATAGAAAAGTCATTTTAGAAAGCAAAGTTAGATCGAAACGAGAAGTCAACACAATCTATATAGAGAAATTTTCCTACTTCTTAATAAATTTTGTTACCTTCATTTTCACAGCAGGATAGTTAAATTATGATTCAAATGAGGTAGGGTTGATAAAACTGTATTAAGGAGAGATTCCAGATTTAGTGATATCATCAAGCATACTGCAAAAATGACACCAAATCTTTTTTTAAAAAATTATCAACTCCAAATATCAAGTCGCAGCGAAGCTTTATAGCTCAAAAGATTTATGCTATACAGAAAAATTGAGTCGGTAGATCAAACAGCAGTGGATTTTTTTTAGAAGAAAACGACATTTTTATCTAATTTTCACGTTGCAAAATTTCACTGATTTTGGTTAATTACAGCAATCAAAGCATACTTAAAGAGAAGGAAGATTTTTACAGAGTATATAGAACAATTGCCTTGTCGATTAGAATAATATCGAGGCCATAAAAGCAAAATTAAAGTTTTCAATAATGGCTACTTTTTGTCCTGATCATAAGAGAAATATAAGGAAACATTAAAGATAGTATGAAAGTACTTAACGGGGTAAATTGAATACCAGAGGAAAGCAGAATTTTGGTGAGTAAAAATAATACATATTTGACACAGATAGCACTTGTATTTTGTGAAATAGACAACATCCAAAATTTGCAAATTACGGGTAGCATTCAATACTAAATACATTTGAAACCAGAGCATATTATTCATCAGAAGTTACATGATTTGAAGAAGGAATTGGCTGACAAACTCTAAAACTATTCGAAGGAAAAGAAATTTTGTGTTTTATTACTTCAGGATTGTTTTACTCAAGAACAACTATACCTAGAAGAAAATTTGTAAAAAAAAACTCAATTTTACGTTTAAAGAATGCTCTACAATTTGTAAAATTTTCAGAGCAATTGGAGAAAAAATAAGGATAATCTTTGCTTACGTCACCAATAAATTTCGCAATAGACTTCATCTATAATATAAAAATGAATCGCAAAATGTGTTGGTAAGCGCATAACTCAACAACGCCTGGACCAATTCGGCTAATTCTTCTTTTTATATTTTCGTTAAGGCACAAGGAAGGTTCTTATGGAGAGAAAAAACGCAAAAACTGGAAGGAAAATAGTAAAAACAACACTTTTCTTTTCCCTCAATCAAAACAAAACAAAGGCGCGTTAGGATTATCTTTGGTATGACTTCAAGTTGATTAGGCTCTATGGATATTAATCTATGCCTGCGTGTGATCAGCGAAAATAATATCACTGACGTACGTGTTATCATTATTTCCTCCGTGCGTGGCATTTTCTTGGTTACTTTTAAATTTTCGTTCTCTCGAAAACCATTTGTTTGTTTATTTGTTCAGTGTGTTTACATTTATACCCATGCCGCCTACCACGAAAGTTTCGACTATGAAAATAGAATGCATCAGTTTAGAAGGATGCAATATTAAGAATACCTAAAAAGCAAAATCGATTACTGGTATTTCAGTTGAGAAGCGATATGCATTATCGTCTGACGATCGAACCACACTTATCCTATTATTTTAAGAATGCAATGTTCTGGTAAGCCTTGTGGTGATGGGTTCCATTCGTTTTAAACTATGTTCGGGTAGAATTCATGGTGATTGAATTGGTTGCGATTAATAATACTTTCTAACTTTTAAAATCTTCTATATAAATAAAAATGAATCGCCAAATGTGTTGCTAAGTGCAAAACTTGAGAACGGCTCGACCAATTCGGCAAATTATTTTTTTCCTTCATATTTTCGTTAATCCACAAGGAAGGTTCTTATGGAGAGAAAAAAACGTAAAAATTGCGAGGAAAATAGTAAAATCAACACCTTTCTTTTCCCATACAAACCAGCCAATCAAAATAAAACAAAACAAAGGCGTGTTAGGATTAGCTCTGGTATGCCTTCAAGTTGATTAGACTGTATGGATATTAATCTATGCCTGCCCAAAATAAAGTTCGAAGGAAAAAAAAGGTTTGCGTGTCATCAACGAAAATAATATTACTGCCAGTCAATCAAAACAAAACAAAGGCGCTTTATGATTATCTTTGGAATTGCAAAATGATTAATCGGAAGAAATGGTTTCAAAACAACTCATTGGCATTGGTAATGACAAAATCCCTGTAAACGTTTTGAGTGGCTGCATTACATTTCCTGTCAATTTTTTGGTTGAACGACCGAACTACATTCCAGAGACAAAAACACGGACGTTAATTAAATAAATTTCGAAATTCAAAATGAAATTTCCGGTGAATTAAGGATATACAAATCAGTTGATTGCGCAACTAACCAAGATGATGTCGTCAACTATCCACCAGAATTTTTTAACTCACTGGATTTGCCAGGATTGCTGCTTCATAATCTTATATATATATAAAAATAGACGTGTGTTCTCATATATTTCACTTTTCAACCACCACTACCAAACACAGATCACCGGTCTTTGTGTGTGGAAGTAACATGGAGTTTCCTGTCGTGCACAACGTTGGCCGAATGACGATAGCTGTGGGGATGTGGGAGAAATGATGATTAAAGTTGGCCAATGCATGGCGTTTTCATATTTCGATCAAAAATTTGTGTCTTCTTATACTTCTCTTTCCTGCCACAACTACATAGCATAGACCATTGGTGTTTGTGTGTGGTAGTAGAATCGTGTCTCCTGTCATGCACTATGGTTGTTAGATGTCGGTAGCTATGGGGGTGTGGGAGATATGGGGGTTGAAAGTGGTCGACCTGCGGCAATTTCATATTTCTGCCAAAGACACATGTGTCATGGTGTATCACTTTTCAGCTAAAACTATCTATCGCAGATCACTGGCGTTTGTGTGTGGTAGTAACACAGAGTCGCCTTTCGATCACAACATCGGCCGAATTTCAGTAACTGTGGTAGTGTGGGAGATATGGTGGTTGAAAGTGGCCGGTGAAGGATATTTTCGTATTTCGACGAAAGACATGTGCCTCCGCAAATGTCACTTTTCTGCCAAAACTACATAACATAGAGCATTGGTGTTTGTGTATGGTAGTAGAATCGTATCTCCTGTCGTGCACTATGGTTGTTAGATGTCGGTAGCTGTCAATACAAATTCTTTACAAACACGAACGAAGTCGTGGGTAACAGCTAGTTCTCTATAAAAAAGGACAGGGGCCGCCAAGTTGGTAGGCCATATTTTGGCAGACCTCGAAGTAATTGGACATGTGTATAACATGTGGCGGTCAGGTGTGAGTAAACATCGTGGTGTAGCAGAATCCGTAGAGTCGCCTATCCTCAACATCAGTTGATGTGATGTTTAGCTTGCAATGAGAAAATAAACTTTCATTATTTTGGGGTATTATCGGAACCTGGAGTACTCGTATGTTTTTAATCTGCAGTTAACATTGTTTTCGGGTAAGAGTCCGATTTCTTATCCTTACCGATACTGACTATTCTAATGAGCTATTGTAGAATATAACAGTTTTAAAATTACAACCAAATTCTACTGTGCATTTTGTTTTTGAACAATACCTTTATCTCTTGTGGTATCACGAAGAATTGGTGACCAAGAAGGCGATTCAGTTCAAGTACCAGCTCACGGTTATAGTTTAAACAATTTGCTTTTAGGTACATCCCAGCATAAGGCTCTGTTTAAGGGGACACAGTCGCGAACAGGCTCAAAAAAATCGAATTTTTCTTTTTAGACTTGTTCAAAATTCCAATTATTTAGCTACAAATTGTCGTATATTTCATGAAAATTTGACGATTAGATTTGGAGTTATTAATTTTTTCATAACGCGTGGTAATAGTGTGTCTGTAATGTACAATAGTTTCTTGTATGTAAAACTTTTAATACAGGTTTTTCTCAAAACTACATTTTTTGATCTTCTGGCACACTTTTCTCTAAAACTAAGACTGATAAAGACATCAGACTTTCAGCATCTCTTGTTAATAATACAATGATTAGTGTGATAAAAAATGGGACCTATTGTAACAACAAGAAGAAACTTACAAGATCCAAGATATTTATAAAAGTTATAATTTTTTTTTGTCTTTTAGAACAAAAAATCATTACTCATAAACTATATAAAATTTAGTAACAAATCTTTATGTGATTTGCAGATGATGTTTTAGCTGTATACTGTGAAAGTTTCAGGTCTGTATCTCCATTAGTTTCTTCAAAAAGTGTACCTGAAGTTTGCTTGTTTTAACGTTGATTTTTTATGAGAGGTCCTTAGTGACTGTGTCCCCTTAACAATCTGTTTTCTATTGTTGTGTGTGTGTTTCTGCATCATCTTGACATTATGTGTGGCAAGAAATTATTGCTTACTCTGATTTTATTTAA
Organism: Vandiemenella viatica; assembly: GCA_031002005.1. Lineage (NCBI taxonomy): Eukaryota > Metazoa > Arthropoda > Insecta > Orthoptera > Morabidae > Vandiemenella > Vandiemenella viatica. The sequence goes on from JARYHS010007075.1 coordinate 8,648,083, forward strand.
AGTAATCTAATTAACATATTTATTGACTTATGGGCTCATTGGTTGAGATGTTTTACTGTGTTTTTTCTGTGTTGTAGTTCTGGTGGATTCTCACACCTGCAGGTGCTGAAGATCAGGCATAAATGTCTGCCTGGCAGTGTGCTGACAGCAGTGTGTGTGCACTGTCCTGAACTGAAAGAGTTGGCTCTGGGGGGACTGAGTGTTTACAGTGAAGAAGGTTTCAGACAATTCTATCGACTCAGCAAGCTCGAGACGTAAGTAGCTAGTTTACTGAATGTGGTCTTTGTGAAAAATACACTCAAGAGCCAAACACAGAGATATGTAAACGCTCAGAGTACAGCGCTGCGGTCAGAAATGCCTATATAAGACAACAGGCGTCTGGCGCAGGCATTAGATCGGTTACTGCTGCTACAATGTCAGGTTATCATGATTTAAGTGAGTTTGAACGTGGTGTTATTGTCGGCGCACGAGAGATGGGACACAGCATCTCCGAGGTAGTGATGAGGAGGGGATTTTCCCATACAATAATTTCACGAGTGCACCGTGAATATCGGGAATCCAGTAAAACATCAAATCTCTGACATCACTGCGGCTGGAAAAAAGATCCTGCAAGAATGGGACCAACAACGACTGAAGAGAATCGTTCAATGTGACAGAAGTGCAACCCTTACGCAAATTGCTGCTGATTTCAATGCTAGACTATCAACAAGTGTCAGCGAGTGAACCATTCAACGAAACATCATTGATGTGCGCTTTCAGAGCCGAAGGCCCACTTGTGTACCCTTGCTGAGTGCATGACACAAAGCTTTTCAACTCCGACATTGGACTGTTGATAATTGGAAACATGTTGCCTAGTCTGACGAGTCTCATTTTCAATTGTATTGAGCGGATGGATGTGTACAGGTGTGGAGACAACCTCATGAATTCATGGACCCTGCATGTGAGCAGGGGACTGCTCAAGTTGGTGGAAGCTCTGTAATAGTGTGGGGCGTGTGCAGTTGGAATGACAGCTAGATACGACTCTGACACGTACGTACGCATCCTGGATGATCACCTGCATCCATTCATGTCCATTGTGTATTCCGACGTACTTGGGAAATTCCAGCAGGACAATGCAACACCCCACACATCCAGAATTGCTACAAATGGCTCCAGGAACACTCTTCTGAGTTTAAACACCTCTGCTGGCCACCAAACTCTACAGACATCAACATTGAGCATATCTTGGGTGCCTTGCAATGTGCGGTACAGAAGAGATCTCCGCCCCCTCGTACTCTTACAGATTTATGGACAGCCCTGCAGGATGCATGGTGTCAATTCCCTCCAGCACTACTTCAGCCATTAGTCGAGTCCATGACACATCGTGTTGCGGCACTTCTGCGTGCTTGCAGGGTCCCTACACGATATTAGGCAAGTGTACCAGTTTCTTTAGCTCTTCATTGTATCAGAGTTCGTTCTGACCAGTTATTCCTTTTTTCCATATTAAAGATTTGCTTTCTGTGACAGAGAAAGTTTTACTATTTTGTGGAAAACATATCATTTTTGCAGTTGGTTATGTGTTGATTTGAGATAGGCAAATATGGAAGTCTGAAGGAAGTCTTCAGGCATTGAAACACATGATTTTCTATACTACCTTCACTTAATTTTCTGTCTTAATTTAAAATGTATCTCCTGTGTTGAATGGGATTGGATGGGGAGCGATACATTGATACATGGCCCTTGTTTATGCCTTATTCTCATATAATGGGATTATTGTGGAATCAAGAAAAAGGAAGGGATTTGTTCATAGCCTTTTCAGGAAACAACCCACCACTCATATACAGTAATTTTAGATTGTACCTTGAATCAAACACATACTAATGCAATTTTCAGACCTGATTTTTGTCATAAAGCGATTTTTGGATAATGGAGAAAAAAAAAATTGTCATTAAGCATTGAAAACAAGGTGGGATATGTAAAAATAACCCTTCACTTACCACACATAAATGCAAGAGGAACACGTAAAAAACAAAATTAAAATATTTTGGTCAGAAATAGTTATGTAGCAGGTGAGCCATATATTGGGGGGAAGGATGCGAGCACATCAAGATCTGCCACATGAATGAAAAAAAGATGAAATACGTGGAGGATGGCATTTGAACTGGTGGTTGGGGGACAAATTTATGAAACAGAATAATCTCTGTAATGATCAGTCAATGAAAAATTTGATTAAAACATAATTTTGATATGTTAAAAGAGTATATAAGTAAATAAATAAAACTAGAAAGACATGCATGAAACATACTACAGAACAATTAGGAAATAATTAAGGACGTGTATAATGTATGTCTGACAAAGTGTCACTGACTTTAATACAAGACAACTATTATTATTATTATTATTATTATTACAACTTTATCAATCCCTATTTCAGGATGCAGCCTCTTTAAGCCAATGAGCTATATAATACAATTTAATACTACTTAAGTTTGTTGCAGTTCTCTCCAGGCTGATCTTTCTTAAGCAATACAATTAACCTGAACAAAATACAAACAGTATATCCAAATCTCTGTAATATGAGTTGCTGTGATAATAGACCGTGAGAAAACTTTGCGAATAAACTTTTTACATAGGAATTGTATAGCAAAAATGAAATGGTTCCATAAAAGAAAAAAATATCCAAAAAGCTGCTCATTGTACAACACTGTAGTGACCCCATCAGAGTGCCTCAATCAAATCACTCCCAGATTCATTTTACCCGAGATTTGTGATCTTGTGATCGAAGATAGTACATTCCTCCTATTACCTATAACTACTAAAGAGTATGAATTCAGTGTTAGCAATTGAAATAGAAGGCAAAGGATTAAGACACTTTCATAAATGGGGTACATTGACAAACATATCAAAATCATCTGATGCAAATCAATAACATTAATAATGAAATCTAGTTACTCGAAGTATCTTTTCCAAGCCGACATAGGGTATAGAGGATACATTAGCCAGTAGCTATTATTCATACATGAAGTCTGGATGTGGCTTCAATCATGGCAGAGAAGTCACTCTCTGGCTATAGGCCTGGAGAGGGGGAAATAAGTTTCGCTGGCTGTTCATCAATTGTCTAGCAAGTGGCTAGCGTAGCCTTAGTAAGTACCTCAGTGCTGGTAGAGTAGGAGAACGGATACTCATGAGAGATTAGCCTTGGGGCTGGCCGCATAGGCAAAGAATTAAATTACATGAACTGAGTCATGGGAAAGCTGCTTCATATAGGGATACTGTACTATGATCACTTAAAATTATACAAATTCCTTACATCACAGTTTATTAATATCTACATCCATACTCTGCAATTCACGAACATTGTGGGTGGCAGAGATCTTAATTCCGAATATCACGAGGAAAGAAAAAATACATAAAACATCAGTACGGCATCATATTTCTGGAATTTTATCCCTCCTGTCATTCAATCCAAATAGGTTGGCAGAAGAAGTATCTCACTGCACTCATAGGTCATAGAATTCCACATATTCTCCAATAAATTCATCTGTCTTCCAAACGATCCCAGCCTAATCTATGTATCAATTCTGTCACGCTTTCATAAGGGCCGTAGCAACCAGTCACGAATCGAGCGGCTCTCCTCTGCACCCTCTCCACTGAGTCAATCAGGCTCTTGCGATACAGATCCCAAACTCCAAAACAGTAATCCAGTGTTTTATATGTTATTTCCATTGTATGAACATTATAATTACTCAGAATATGACCTATGAATCGTAATCTAGAATTAGCTTTGCCTACGACTGAAATTATGTGCGAGTCCCATTTCATGTTGCCGTGATATGTAGTGGTGCTGTATATACGTAATGCTCTCAATCCCTGTTGATGCCACTGAAGCAGATTATTGATAGCTCTGTGATACGTGCTTGTGACGTCTAGTGCTATGCTCTGAACTGTCTCATACGTGTAACATTCACAGTAATTACTTTTGTCCTTTAAGGGTTGAATTCAAAAAACTGATTCATAATTTATGTTCATATCTGAGTGAAGACCTTAGGCCTTAATCAATTACAGTTATGTCTCAAGGGAGATAAATGGCTCGTGACAAAAAACATGTTGTAGAAACATTAATACTTTATGAGACAATTTCCGAAAAATTTGTTTCTTAAAATATAATGTGATGAAAGCATAGACCTTAGTATTTACAATAAAACCTTATGTATCGACTTTTATTAGGTACGGAGGGACATAAAGGCTTGTGACAAACAAAAAACCTTTTATAAATAATTTATATGATAAACTGTTTGGCCTTTGCTGATGATGTAGCAGTACTCTCTAGAAGTATAGAAACCGCAATCGAACGAATCAACCTTCTGAAAAAAATAGCAGGAAGGGTCGGATTTCAGATCTCTTTTGAGAAGACTAAATTCATGACAAATATTAGGGATTCACCCACAGTACTAAACACAGGGCATTGAAAAATTAACAACGTCAATAAATTTAAATATCTAGGTGAAGTAATTCAGATTAATGGGCTTGATAAGGAAGCAAGCATATCAAGAGCGAGAAAAATAGAAGTAGCATACCAAATAACTAAAGTTTGTAAGCACCTTAGAATGTTGGCAAATTCTAGTTTCCCTAGTAGTAAAATATTCTATAGATCGATTGTGAAACCTATGTTGGACTTAGAAATTTCGAGAGACATAATTGTTAACTTGAAGGAATTTTATGTGTAATCGTTCCTACAGTTACAATTCGCCATAAAAATCATTTTAAAGTGTATTAACATATCGTGAAACATTTATTTTAAGAGATATTCCCATTTGTTCACGTTTTAAAACACGCGTTCGGAAAAGTAGAAAATCTGAAGTTTGAAATATCTTTAAATCGTGTAAACCTACAACTGATCTTTTATCACCAGTTATAGTCAGCATTGTTCCCGATATTTTGGTTTTAAAATTAAATAATTCGGCAAAGCTTAATTAGCGATTTTAATTAAGAGAAAAAAATGAATTTTTTAATTAAAAGGAATATTAATTTGAAATTTATATCAGTAGATAGCTCTAATTAAGACGATTACGGACATATAATTGTTTTGGTAAAAAATTTAAGCATTTGTCTAATAATTAAGTTTTTGAAAATAAATTGTCACGGATTGTTGTTGACACGTGTAAAAATCCAGAACACTTAGGGATTTTCCCTGATCGCATTAGAATGTGTGACTACGCGAAGGTTGAACAAGACATTTAAAACTAATCACTTAAAAATACTCACTAAATATCCGTTGATCTTCTATTAAATAGGTCTAAACACTGTCAGACTTTAATTGCTTTTTATCCTCTTGTTCATTTAATTTGCTGGGTCATATTTTGGCTAGGCCGCAGTAGAAAGTTGTGTTTCGGCTGTGACGTCATTGAACCTATATAAACTCGTGCTTACATGTGACCACGTTCTTCTTTGGTTTGATTTCGTCTTTCTATATCCTGGGAGTATTATGTGAGAAAATCTGCGTCAGTTCGTATCGGAGTAGTGGTTAGCCGGTTGAAAGTTGGCGCGTATAGGCAGCCACGTTGGAACATCCGTGTGTTAGTCTGCGAGTATGAAGACTACTTAGAACTTTTAAAGGGGTGTTCGGTAAATTTTCTCTCCACAATCTGCAATGTTTTGGAAAAGTCTGTTCGATCGCCTACTCAACTGTATAATGCTATTTTTGAACTTGAGATTTCTTTTAAATAAACTTCAAATTTTTCGAGTAAAGTGGACTTGTGATTTCATAGTAGACAATAGACCTTTTTTAAATTTGTGGTTGGAACAAATTTAGTGGCGACCTCTAAGCATTTCAGTTAAGATCCAAAAGGGCTACATGGTCAAATTAAAATTATTTTGTAAAATTTCCACTGAACTTTGAACCCACGTGAACTATTGGTTAAGGCACTAAAAAGATACTACAGCCCCGGGTGCAGCTTTAGGGTCCTTACAAGATACATACAATAAGAAGAAGCTCTCAAGGAAAACTAAAATCAAACACGACAACAGAGAATTCAAACCAGAATGTATACCTCAGAATGTTTGTTCTCTATAATAACTTGAGGGAAAGGAAAATCTTGAGAAAAAATTTGGGAACCACTAAAAATTGAAAATGGTAAGTTTAGACTGGAGGAATAAAGATCTATAAAGAAGAAGAAATTGAAAGGATATCAGACACTATCAGAAAGAGGAGAATCAGTTTTTTTGGACACATAATGAGAATGGATAACAACAGACTTACAAAAAGAATTTTCAACCAAGTTTACAAGAGTAAGAAGGGCAACCAGTGGATCCAAGGAGCAAAGAAAGATATGACTGAGATAACAGAAGATTTAATACAAGATAGAGAAACTTTTAGGAGATTGATCCAAAATTTCCAGGGTTTCCAGGAGAATGAAAAGAGGAAATGTAGTAATATATGGATGGAAGAAAGAAGTGAACAGCAAAGTGTAAGGATGAAGAACTACTGGAAGTCAAGAAAGGAAAGATCAAAATGAATGTACGGGATTACCTTTCATGGTCCTTAGATGGCTGATATCAAAGAGAAGAAGAAAATATGTGATAATGAAGGTCTAAGTATGAATTTCAATGAACTGACCTGCAGAGCGAAAGCTTAGCCATATCGCTGGCCTTCACAGCTTGTTGAACTGTTTTATTGTTTTCCGGGTTTCTATCTGGGCTTGATCACCTTCCTGAGTTGCTCCAGACTTCATAGAAACAGTTGTTCTGACAATTTTTTCACCTGCTTCAGTGCTGTGTTTTGAGACAGAATTTCCGCATTTACTGACCATGAAATGAGACTATACATGCACTATGTAAGCACTGACAAATTGCCTGTTTTAATAAAAACATCTCAACAGCAAAGACGCAATTTTTTTACCACTCAACATATCCAAGGAATTAAATAATGAGTAACCAACAATCATTACACTTATGCCGGATCATTCACTGGTATGGTTATATCCTTCTTCCATCCATGCAGGATGCTATGGAAAAAAATTTTTATTTTTATATACACTGCTCACAAAATATGAACCCTGGAAGATAGGAATTAAAGGTGTATTAGGCGAGTTCTTTCAGGTCATTTTACCAGCAGTTGCTTACGTAATTAATTTCTCGCATTTGGTAGGACGTGCATTTGAATCCTGTCTGGCCATTCAGATCTCAATTTTCTACGGTTTCCCAAAATCACTCAGGGTGAAAACTGGGATGGTTCCTTCAAAAAGTCATGTCTGAATTACTCCCTGTTGCTTGCCCTCTCTCCTTTCCTGCCTCTAATGACCAAAATGTCAATGAGGTGTAAAACCCAAAAAGTTAATTATTGTTAATAAATAATTCCAATGCAAATTTATTTTTCTAATGCTATATGCATTTCACCTCTCACTGATGCATCATCAACAATGAATCTGCACTGAAATTTGCATGTAGTTTGTGAACTTATTAAATAATAATTTATGTAATCCTAGAGGGCCCACAAGCCTTCACGGCAAACTGGCGACCTTTTTTTTTTTTTTTTTTAGCTCTACCGTTGTCTAAGGGTCCCCTGAGAACACAGGAGCCCCTCACTAAGGGCCCTCGCTTCTCAGGGGGGCCCCAACCACTGCTCAGGGGCCCCTAAAGAACAATTCAAGGCCCCCCATCCTCAGTTCAAGGGGCCCCTACCAGCACACAAAGCAGAAAAAAGGTCGCCCGTCTGGCCTGAGGCCCCAAAATAAATTTTTTGCACTGGGGCCCTTGTTGACCTAGCTACGCCACACTGTCCTAAAACTATTTTTCTGGTTTTTTTCTACATTAGTAAACCATCCAGAAAAATGTTTCAATTTTAGGATTAAATAACCATTATTTAATAAGTTTTCAAACTTGCGGTTTTGTCACTGATGGTGCCTTGATGAGAGATTTAATTTGTATAGCAATAAGCAAATTAATAATTATAATAATAATTAGGGTTATAAATCTCATTCAAGAAAACTGAATATTCAAAGACAGAAATAGCAAGTTTGAGAACAAAATATGGTAATATCAACAGGGTCCCACACTTTGAATACCTTGGAGAATTCATCGAACCAACAGGCCTTTAGAAAATCTCGCAGCAAAATCGCCTCCAAAAAGTAAAAAAAGCATTAGGGCTAGTCCAAAATCTCTACAACAAAATATCCATGTCAAGACAGACCAAAATTAGGCACTACAACACAGTTATAAAACCAACAGTCCTCTATGCAAATGAAATGTTAACACTCAACAGAAAACATGACCTTGAAGAAATAAAAAATGTAGAGAGAAAAATCATTAGAAAAATTCTAGGAGCAAGACTCATTAAAGATAGTTACGGACTACAATCAATCAAAACAACAGAAAAGTTTTCAAACATCGAAATTGACATCAAGAAAAGGCGAATGAAATTCTTTGGTCACCTTAAGATAGGGTTACCAGACGTCCCCGTTTGCCGGGGACAGTCCCCGTATTTAGCTCTCTGTCCCCGGACAGATTTCGTCCCCGCAATGTCCCCGGATTTTTACTGTTGTCCTCAGAACTTTTTTTTTTTAATCAAGTGAGAATTCTTTAAAAGCCCAGATTTACTTGTGCAATTGTTTAAAGCAAGAGATATGAAGTGAACTTCTTTCCTTGTACGTACCTAGGATTACACAACAGCTTTGGAAAATCGAGTCTCCTTGCTGTGTGCAACATGGCTGTCTGTGATTCTCATTTAAAATACAAAATATAAACAATATGTGGCTTTTAAGTTAACCCAACCGTTAATCATATAACTTATAAAAGTACAACACATAAATAGGACAAATGCCGAAAGCGTCCCTGGATTTTGGTGAAAAAGATGTGAAGTGTCCCCGGATTTGGAGAAAAAGGTTTGGTAACCTTACCTTAAGAGGTTACCAGAAAATCAATTGACAAAAAAGATAACAGATTATGTAACTTCACTTAAAAATCCAACACCTTGGCTGATTGGAATTCGGAAGAATAATAGAAGTACAAACATAGGAGTAACAGACATTATTAGGTTCTTCGTTGGTTTTAATTACTTCTCGTCCTGCAACGTTCGCCATATTAGGTTCTGCGGCGGTTTAATTTATACATATTGATTAATTAAAAAGTCCACCAGAAGGTTATATTGAAGATTTGTTTATTTGCTCAAAACGAAGTCAGCGATATTCACAAGCATAGATACAATACAGAGATGCACTTCTGAGCCGTCGCAAATAAAATCTCTGTGAACTCAACTTGAAAAACTAACTGGATGAATCTCTCTGTAAAACTGAATGAATGACTACCGACTCTGTCCAGCCGATCTGTTTATATAATCTCTATCGAAATTGCGAGAATTCTTCAAAGGCATCCGCCCGATATTTCTCGAACATTAACAATCATTCAAACAATCAAACATATAAAAAAACAATCGGAATTAATACAAAATTACTTAACAACATTACAAAGTGATCAGAAATGGTAATTAGATATACTTAAATACAAAATTATTTGCAGAAATCATCTCAAACTGTAGAAAATTGTCCTGTAGACATCATAACTTGCATTAATACATGGAATTACAAACATTTAAGAAATTCTCTCGCACCATTCGGTTCTTAAACATATTAAATGGACTTTAAATAATTTTCTTTCATAAAACAAAGTCTATATACACTGATTTACAAGAAATTACAAAACAAACATACCAGATCATATTCAAGCAAACTTCAGCTCACTACAAATACTTCATACAGTACAATACTATTCAAAATTCAGGTATGAGGGCTGTTACAACATCTTAGAAAGAAACACCTTGAAACACAAAGTAGACGAATTGAAAATTATAACTGAGCAACCAAAACAAAAACAATAAGACCAAAGTGGTCAGACAAATGAAAACAAGCTTTCACGGAAAGAATGAAAGTCTATTGGACAACAAGAAGAACTCAAAGAAAACTTGATTGGGTCATTTTTTTAATGTCTTCCATTGGGAGAATTTGCCAATAATAATAATAATAAAATAACAGGTTCATTGGTGTTATTTATTAATACTTAACTTTTACATATGTTTGTCATGAGATAAAGTGGATATGCTGCCAATAATGAAATTACAGCTTTCATCATTATCATTGGGGACCATCTCCAGTTTCCCAGGTGTGGTTTATGAGCCTTGGTTGTTGTAGACGATAGTCTTCCACTGTCTCCTATCCAGAAAGGTTTCTCTGTCCATGATATAATTAAATTATGGCTTTGTTTTATTAATATATACTATAACTCATTGTTTGTCATTAATAATATTAAGCGTTGTCTAGATATCAATTTGTTCATTAATTTTTAATTATAGTCTTAAATATTTATATGTATACTAACCTCATGTTCTACTGTGGTATTCAAAATATTATTTTTATTTGTGACTATTAATAACTTTTGGACTTACAGATACAGATTGTTTTGTTAGCAATAAAATAGAATTGAAGGTTTAGTGATATATAGTGTTGTTTTAATTAACTTGTTTGTCACTGTCCACACAGGTTGGATTTGAGCGAGTGTGCAACCATGCCTGAAAATGGAATGCACTACGTGGTGCAGCTGCCAAAACTACGTAAATTGTGTGTTACGGGACGGCGTGTGGAGACTCTAGAACGTAATGTAGACAGCATTCTGGATATGCCCTCTCTAGAGGTGCTCAGCATCAGTGATCTGGACCAGCAGAGACCATTCCCTCTAGAGAGGATCCCTGGGAACCTCACCAACCTCAGGTGTGTACTGTCCTGCAGTATGTTTGGCTCCCAAAGTCGAACATATGTGAATAGAAATAACAAAAAAAAGTCGTAATTATAGTGATTAGTTCAAAATTACACATCTACATCTACATATATACTCTGCAATTCACAAAATTGTGGGTGGCAGAGGGTGCTCAGAACCAAAGCTAATCTCTTTGTTGTGCATTCCAATCCCTAATGGTATGAGGGAAAAAAGAATTCATATAAGAATCATTGCGGCACCTTATTTCTCTAATTTTATCTTTCCTGTCCTTCTGACTCAAATAGGTTGGTGGAAGAAGTATTTCACTACACTCGCGAGTGAGAGTGGGAGTACGCATGTTTCCGATAAGTTTAAACGAAACGTGTGTCGTCTATCTACCAGAGACTCCCAACCTAATCTACTAATCAGTTCTGTGACGCTTTCATAACGACTGTAGCAAGTGGTCATGAATCGAGTGGCTCTTCTCTGTACTTTCTCTATACTTTCGATCAACCCCTTACGAAACGGATCCCAAATGGCACAACAATAGTCCAAATGAGGACGCACAAGAGATTTGTACGCTATCTCCTTTGTTTGTTCATTACAATTTTTCAATATTCAACCTATAAATCACAGCCTAGAATTTGCTCTACCTACTAACGAATTAATGTGTATGTCCCATTTCATGTTCCTTTGTACTGTTACTCCCAAATATTTCTTAGAATCGACCATATCAATAACTGTATTGTTTAACTCGTATTTCTGAACAATTGGATTCTTTTTGTTAGTTATGTTCATTGTCTTGCACTTTTTACAATTTAGCGTAAGTTGCCACTCAGCGCACCATGCCAAAAGAATATCCAGATCACGCTGAATTTCTAAGCAATCGGCCAAATTCATTACTTACCTATAAATAACCGCAACATCAGCAAACAATCTAAAAAGGCTTTTCACTTTGTCTCCGAGATCGTTTATAAAAATTAAGAAAAGAAGTGGTCCTATTACACTTCCTTGAGGTACCCCCGATGTAACATCTAGATTAGAAGAACTTTCTCCTTCAATGACAACATACTGCGACCGACCAGTTAGAAAATCCTTTATCCATTCACAAAGCTGATATGATATACCGTATGCTCGTAGCTTCGCTAATAGGCGGTTGTGTGGCACAGAGTCAAAGGCTTTCTGAAAATCTAAAAAAATGGCATCTACTTGTGAACCTGCATCAATAACTTTCATTACGTCGTGTGTAAATAGGGCCAGCTGTGTTTCACAAGATCTTTTCTTCCAAAATCCGTGTTGATTTGTTGTTATCAAATTATTATCGTCTAGAAATTTCATAATGTTCGAGCATATAATATGCTCCATAACTCTACTACAAACAGATGTTATAGATATTGGACGATAGTTTCCAGGATCACTTCGATCACCTTTCTTGAAAATCGGAGTTACTTGCGCGATTTTCCAGTCTGAAGGTACTTTTCGCTCTTCTAATGATTTACTGAATATATCAGATAGATTAGTTGAAAATTACATGATATTAAAACAGAAATTACTGTTTCTAATGCGCCTGATGGATGGCGACATAGATCTTAGTATCTGTCTGATTGTACAGTATTAACGATTCTCCACCAAACAAGGCCGAGCTTTCAGCACCTAGCTCTGCCGCCATATTCAGGTCTGGTGTGCCAATGTGACAACAAGAGCTGCACTAGTTTGTCTGGCATCGGTGTGGTTTGTTAAGGGTGGCACTCCTGCACCTCCCCTCCAACCGCTCCGTAGAGCGGTGGAGTGGTTGGAGGGGAGGGCGGACCACAATTCACCAAACGTGTCGGACGCAATAAGACACCAGAGATTGTATCACAATTTGCAACTTGGTGGTTTCAGTTAATTAAAGCATAGTTAAGTGAAGTTTTAAATAAGAAAGGAAAGTAAGAAGAAGTTTATTGATGGAAAACAACAAAGACTAAGGGATTTTTAATACATAAAATTAAAATAAATGATGATTGAATATTTAAATGGTGGTATGAGGAAAGGAAGTTTTATTTCTGTCATCAGTCTTTCGACTGGTTTGATGCAATCCTCTATCCCTTCCTATCTTGTGCTAGCCTTTATATCTCAACATATCGCTTACAACCCACATTCTCAATTAACTGCTTCATATATTCTAATCTCTGTCTTCCTCTACAGTTCTTACCTTCGACTGTTCCCTCCACTAACAAATTAACCAATCCAGCATGTCTCAAAATATGACCGCCAGCCTGTCTCTTCTTTCTGTAAGCTTCTTCCACAAACTTCTTTCCCCACCCCACCAACAGCTTACTCTGACCGAGATGTTCAGCAAGCAATGACTTTTATTTACAGATAGATAGATAGATATGTTCACTTTGACCCCATGTGAGAATAATCTTGGGGATGTGGAACAGTACATACACTTATTAGTAATGTCAATATTACTATATAATTGATAATATTATTATATATTGACAACAAGTTGGCATCAACCCATTAGTATAACCAATATCTCCTGTAATCTACAAATACAATCCCGACTTAATTAATACTTATTATGTGGAACAGCGTAAACACTTGTTAACAACATCTAATTACCAGTTATTTTCTTACCAACCAGTTACGATGATAAGTTTCACTGTAATTTGTGACTACATATTATATTATGTTAGTTGCTATTTATGTGGAACAGTACACAAACCTATTAGCAATATCAATTATATTACCAACAACTCATAAGCAGTCAATTACTTAAAAACCTGTTAGTATGATAATTTTTCACAGCAGTTTTTGAGTGCATGCTATCCCATGTTAGTTACTATATATGAGTGAAATTTTGTTACAGTACAGTACATAAATACTGTACTAATGTACAACACTTGTAAGTACGCTTAACATGTAAAAGTGTTGCCTTTTCATTTAATTAATTAAAAGCTGTTTTTCTTTAAAAATAGTTTTTCCTCCCATTTCCAACATACAGGGTGCATTCCGAAAGTAATGCAACTGAAATTCTTGGGTAGCTCCTATTTGTCAAATTGGGATTGAACCACTTGGAGTAGGTTGGGGAGGAGGACGCTAAGCTAAGGCGCGACACCAGTTTCAGTGTTGTCCAAGCTGTGGAAGTGAACCTCTGCATGCCGACCATGTCACGAAAGAAATGGAATCAACGATTTCAAATAAACTTTTGCAACATGTTGAAATTTAACCTCATTATTTGGACAAGGTAGTCACTGGTGATGATACCAGGGTTTCTGAATACGACCCAGAAACAAAACGCCAAAGCTGTGAGTGGCACACCGACCAGTCCCTCAAGCCCAAAAAGGCAAGAAAGAGCAAATCAAAAATGAAAACAATGCTCATCGTCTTTATCAACAGCAAAGGAATGGTCCGTAAGGAGTTTGTTCCTCAATGACAGAGAGTTAATGCTGCTTTCTACGTGGATGTGCTATAAAGACTCAGAAAAAGGGCCATCAGTACGAATAAAGACATCACTACCTGGCAACTCCATCGCGACAAAGCAATTTTTCACGACGCGCTACTAGTTCAAGAGTTCCTGGCAAAACACCACTTGCCAATGCTGCCCAACCCGCTCTACAGCCCTGACGTCGCCCCAGCAGACTTCTTTCTGTTCCCTCGGATTTGGCAGCCCTGAAAGGAACCCATTTTTCGTCCATAGAAGAGATCCAATCAGCCGTGACGAAGACCTCACGAGAGGTCCCTGAAGACGCTTTCCAGGGTATGTACCAGTCAAGGCAGAGTCGCCGGAAAAAATGTGTATTGAGTCAAGGACAGTATTTTGAAGAATTTTCAGTGTTTGTGCAAATCTGTTCAAAAAATTATTTTTAAAAAAAATAATTGCATTACTTTTGGAATGCTCCTTGCACATACAGTAATCAATTAAAATAGAACCTTTTTGGAAAAAATCCAATTATCTGAATTTTTGATTATCCGAATGGGGTCCGGTCCCAATTGATTTGGATAATTCGAGTTCTACTTTACCCCTAAAGTCTATAACAAGTTTTATATTAGCATAAAGCCATGAAAACAACACCAGTTGCTTAAAAGTTTTTTATTCTTTAAAACTTTACTGCAGTTTCGATAAATACAGGTTTGTCTTCTTCACAAGTATGACACCTAAACAAAAATTCATGTTAAAATAGCACTATGATATAATATATACATACAGCTTTTATCTTTAAAATATGATGTTATACATAAGTTAAAATTACATAGGTGGAGGCATTATCACAATTCAGTGTAATTTTAACATATGTATAACGTCATATTTTAAAGATAAAAGCTGTATGTATATATTTTATCATAGTGCAATTTTAACATGTATTTTTGTTTAGGTGTCATACTTCTGAAGAAGACAAACCTGTATTTGTCGAAACTGCAGTAAAATTTTAAAGAATAAAAAACTTTTAAGCAACTGGTGGCATTTTCATGGCTTTATGCTAATATAAAATTTTTACCGTCGCTTACAAGCAGCTATGCTCAAGATTCTATAACAAGTCTTAATTTGACATTGCTACCTCACTGGTCTTGTACAAAGGCAAATCAGTCATGCTGTAACCCACCTTCCATAATAAACCTACCCTATGACAATAAACCACGAACCATTTCTCTCTTTTAACAAAATTCTTCGATGTAAGCATGACCTCCTACCTTACTCACCCAAAATAAGTGCCCATCTCTCAAAAATCATTCCCACTGTTCCCTGACTGTTCTTAGCAGGCCAGCACACACATGGGCAGGCTGGAACATGTTGGGTCTCATCGCATAAATGTTTATATATATTCTTGTGGAGTGATGCACACTACAGATGGGGTGAGTATAGTTTGGGAGGGCCACATTTTTTGATCAGTGTGCCAAATACTTTTGTCCATCTTATGTGCCTTGAAGTTCTCCACCCCAACCCAGTGTTGAATAAGAGTTATGCAAGCACTGACAGGTTTTTGGAAAGAATGTTAGAATTCTTATAATTTTACTTCAATAAAATTTATTGTAAATTTGCAAAAAGTAATAACTGCATGAATGAGGAACACCTTACCTTATTAGTAACAATTTACAAAGAATTTAATGATTTACAACACTCAAAATATGATAATTACAAAGGAGAAAAAATTATGTAGGAGGAAATGGGGAAAACCATTAAAACTTTAAACCATATACAATCTTATAATTCAAATTTTTATTTCGTTTCCAAGTTTGGCATAATTTTCTATCAATTTCTTTGACCCCACTTGCAATGCTCGCAGTTTTTCAGTTTGCTGAGCCAGCTTTTGACTCATATATTAAATTATGAGGGGGTGCCTTAAATTAAGAGGAATAGCATCGCCGTGGGCATAGCTTGTGTAGTAAGCGTTTCTGCCACTAGGCATTTAGAGCGCAACTCACTACCAATTCAGTGCCACCTGTGTTGTCGACCTGGCTTTTTCTGTTAATCTGCAGTCATTGTTTTTGCTAGTGCTGCTTTCGTTTTTATGCTGGCAGATTTAAGTGAACAATGTGCAGCTGTGAATTTTTGTTTTCTACTCAGTAAAAATGTTGCTTATACTGTTTTAATGTGTAAACAGCTTACAAAGAAGACACTATGGGAAAAACTCAAGCGTATCAGTGGTTCGATCAGTTTAAAAACGGCGACATGTCAATTGATGACAAAC
Organism: Vandiemenella viatica; assembly: GCA_031002005.1. NCBI lineage: Eukaryota > Metazoa > Arthropoda > Insecta > Orthoptera > Morabidae > Vandiemenella > Vandiemenella viatica. Next base: position 8,664,480 of record JARYHS010007075.1, read on the forward strand.
CTCATTCTGGACGTTCATCAACTGACCGAATCGACGAAAATGTTAAAAAAATTCGAGAGCTTGTGCTCTCAGACCGTCGACAGGCAATTGATCAACTGTCAGAGATTAGTGGGTTATATTGGAGCTTCGTTCAGTGAATTTTAACTGAAGAATTGGAAATGAAAAGAATTGCTGCCAAGTTTGTACCTCGGGCTCTAACTGACAATCAAAAAGAAAGTCGAGTTCAAACATGCCTTGCTTTGAAACAACAACTTGAAATTGATCCATATTTTCTGCCAAAGGTCATTACTGGTGACGAGTAATGTCGCTATGGTTATGACCCAGAAACAACACAACAGTCTAGCCAATGGAAGACGTCATTGTCACCCTGTCCAAAAAAAAAAAAAAAATGTCGTCAAGTCAAATCGAACATCAAAACAATACTCTGTTGATGCCAATGGCGTAGTTCATTCGGAGTTTGTTCCCCATTTCAGACTGTCAATCAAACCTTTTATTTAGAAGTTTTACAAAGATTATGCAACAGTGTTCGTCAAAAAAGACCTGATTTGTGGCAGACAGGAGACTGGTTCTTCCACCACGACAATGCATCTGCACACACAGCTGTCTCTGTTAGGCAGTTTAAATGGCATGGTTCCGTTGCCCCACACACCTTACTTGCCTGACCTGGCTCCATGCGACTTTTTCTTATTTCCGCACATGAAAAGGGGCATGAAAGGACATTGATTTGATAACATTGAAGAGGTCAAGAAAAAGTCGAGGGAGGAGCTGTCTGCCAGTTCTAAAGACGACTACAGAAAATGTTTCAAATAGTGAAAGTGCCAGTGGGACAAATGTATTAGTTGTAATGGAGAGTATTTTGAAGGGAATAAGATTGTTTTGTAAAAAATTTGAAAATATATAGCTTTTAAAAAATAATTTCGCTTTTTTTTTTGCACACTTTCTCATATCATCAATATTACTAGTTTTTTGTGCAGCATGACAGCTTGTATTAGCAACATCCTTAAGTGTTTCTATTTTTATGATCTCTTAGACCACAGTGGGTTAGTGAAGACAGCATTCAGCTAGAATTACTTTATTTTTATGAAATAGCAATGACATCCTTCTTTCATAGAATGAAAACCTTCTAACTACAACACCAAAGATGGACTCACTCATCTTCTTTGCTCTATTAAGCAGGATTGATTGAATTAAATATTAAGAACTGATGGCAGTGACAGTAAAAATATGGCTCACCACCCACTTCCCAATCTGACTTATTGTGTGTTGCAGCAGTTTCACCCAATGTGATCTAATACGGCCTGCCCTGCCCACTTGTGTGCTTACCTTAACCGACAACTAAATCTTAAGAACATCCTTGCCTTCCAGTGCATCAGATCTCACTGTCAAACTCTCACCATAAATCTGGTCACTATAACCTACCACAATCTGAGCACGGGAGAATTTTATTTTTTTTGATGATTCATCATGCTTGATGAATTACAGTGTGTCTCATATACCAGCTAAGCTGTCGTTGCTGTACCATTTCATTCCTCATCACAAACACCAAGTAAACAGTTTACCTAGACCATCGAGTGGCAGCCCAAGAGGGTTCTCATAACTTAAACAACTGTTTTACACAGACAGTTGTTTGGGTTTTTCTGGAAACTACCACCACATCTAAACACAATAGTTGGGAACTGGCTTCCCAGCATATCCTGGACATCAGACAACCACCTGGCCTCAATCTCGTCTAATATCCTATCAATAAACTTATCAATCATTTATTTTTCGATTGTACATTCATTTCAAATATTGCTCCCTTCTTCTTAACTACTTTAATTTAGTTGCACCCCAAAATAAATCCCATTACAAGCACATCTCATTTTCCTGAAATAAATTCATCACTGCCCTCTTATCTTCACCCAAGGCAAGTGATGGGTCTACTTCCTGTATGATTCACCATATTCTACTGTTGGCTCAGGGATTCAGTCATTGTTTCATGATCACTTGTTTGTGCTATCTGTGCTATCTGGCTATTGTGTGACCTAAGCGATAGTTCATTTATATTATATGTATTATTTATATGTATTTAGGGGCCACCAATTATCATCACCCAGCTCAATGGAAAACTCTCTTGACAACAGTGGTCCATCGTGCACGATCCATCTCGGACAGTGACAGCCTGCAAGAAGAACTGAGGCACCTACGACAGGTTTTCAGACAGAATGGTTATTCCAAAGAACATATTAAAAAGGCCTTTCTCCCTCAGAAACCGAGACTATCACCTGAACAAGAAGAATCTCCAAAAACCATCGCCGTGTTGCCTTATGCTGGAAATACTTCTGGAAAGATTGGAAGAATTTTAGCAAGATATGGCGTAAGGAGTATCTTCCGTCTACCATCGAAGATACAGGATATGTTACACGCGGTGAAAGACGACCTCGGCCTTCGAGTCCCGGCAGTTTATACGATCCCTTGTGAATGCAGCAAAGTATATATCAGTCAAACCATAAGAACTATCAAGGAACGCCACACCGAGCACCGACGATATCTGCGGTTACTACAATTGTAAAAATCCGCATTAGCAGAACATGCTGTAGAAAATTTTCACAACATTGACTTCGACAATACTGAGGTTTTGGCCAAGATATAGTATTTCTGGGACTCAGTAATCAGAGAAGCACTGGCGATTGGAATAAGTGACAACAGCATCAACATAGATGGTGGTCTCTTCCCGAGTAAAGCTTGGGAACCAATTGTCAAGGACCTGAAACAGCAACATGTTAGACACAGCCTTCCGGGGAGAGGCCATCTTGAAACATTGACCAATGGGAGAGCTGATCCGTTGCAGGCCGGACTCATATTGAGCCAACCAGGAGATAAGTCACCATGATTGGTCAGTAATGCCACCCGTTAAGCAACGTTGAGTGTGGTTGGTACTTGGATGGGTGATCGCCCAAGATGACGCCGTGGAGCCACTTCATGCCACCTGTTAAGCAATATTAAGCATGGTTGGTACTTGGATGGGTGACCACTTATGATGCTGTAGTGATCTAGGCGATCACTTGCCCAAATACATCAAATTAATTTCTCTAGTCAGTATCCAGGGCGGGCGAGCATGGAAAAGTTAAGCAATAGAGCTATGACCTGGGAAGTAGCACGCATATCAGCAAGCCAGTGGCCAAGCGGCTGTCCTTATTGCAAGCTGTTAAAGTTACTCCAAAGAGCAGGTTAGCGAGGAGTATTGCCCTCTCCACATAGTGATGATAGGAAGGGGGAGTATCTATTTAAACCCTGGGAGCAGGGGTCTGTCTGTCTGTCTACGAAAGTCTTTCAACTAACCACACCGACGCCGTAGGGCGCCGGGAGGCGTCGGCGCCGCCGGGGCAGCGGTTGCAGAGAAGAAGATGGCTGTCGTCTACTACTAAGGTGGGCTCTGCTGTGATAGTTGGGTGTGGACAGTTAAAGAGTAAAAAATCATTTGGTCATATTCATATGGGCATCATCTTGTAGAGTTCTTATCAATATTCCAGTTAGTTTGGGCTGCGAGGCGCCCATAAGTTACATGCTCGCCCCGTCCTTGGCTGTATCTCTAATGCTTTGTTACAACTCCAATTAGACAATGTAAATGTTCACATATGCCATCAGTCATTGCTCATGTAAATAAATATGTAAATAGCCAATTGCCGTTTACCGTAATTTATCCTAACTTCCTCAGCCATCCCACTGTTATTATCTGAATGTACTGAGCATAATAACCTGTCAGGTGTTGCAGTAGGAACCTATGACGAATATTCAATCAGAACTATGGTCGATCTTCTATGGTCGACCCTTATCCACGGCTCCAGTGGAAGTTACCCTGTCTGGTCTTATCACTAAGCTTTCAGGGTCACTACAAGAAGGGGTTAAAATTATGGTGTCATGTTGTGGGGTGCACTTGCACGGAGGGCGTGCAAGTGGTTCGCTAGATCACTGAATATTTCGTCCTATGTAGGTTCATGACGTCAGTTCAGGGTTTCTGTCCTTTGGCCAGCCTTGCATCAAACAGACGTCACGGCTTGGGTATAGTTATGGTTAGATTAAGCGGCAATAGTTAATCCACATCCACTATCCAGTATCCTACAGAAGACGTCGTAGGAGGAGGGATGGTACGATTACCGAAGCGGCCGAGCGGAGTTGGAGGTAGCCAACACGCATCATTCAGCAGGCAGGTCGATGACACGAGCCTTCGCCGCTACAGCAGGAAATCGCCGAGCGAACAGTTTGGGTCAGCAATCTTAAGCAGGCCACAAGACGCAAGTAAGTTCGCAAGCAGTAGGCGGAAAAAAATAACGTAAGCTACAAGTATCAATGCCTCAAGAAGCCCTATTTTTAAATCAAGAAAGTGTTCATGCCCTTATATATATCAGAATTTAAATCGCAAAAGAAAATGCAGCAGTATTAAATTTTAAAAGATGTATCATGCTATTGATTAATGGTCAACTCTATGAAATTAGTTAAGTGAAGAAATCAAAGTTAATGTAATGAGTCTACCTTCAACTGCCAGTAATATAAGTGTTAAATGTACAATCATGAGAAAAATATAGTTAAAGAAAGTTCAGAAAATGCCATAACCATAAAGGTAATTTTGTTAAATTACATCCAAAAGTAAAATTGTAGCGTTTGTAACTTTCTAAGGAGCAGAAATAAATGTGGAAAAGTACTTTGGTGAAAATTGTTGCCAGTAAGAAATAGAATGGTAAATTGTTCAAAACTTTGCAATTAAGAACGCGCATATTATGAAATCTCCAGTAAATCGATGTGTCAATGCCTTGTCAGTAACGTGTAATTATATTAGACGTTTGAATGAGAAAATATATTTATTCTGCAATCCTGAATTTATAGCTTGAGGAGAATTGATGTTAAAAAGAATGAAATTTTTGGTTATGTCACGCTACTATAAGTTACAAGCACAACGAATTCTCGAACTAATATGATAAGTTAATACGGTATAATTATTTGATTATTGAACACAATTTTAACAGTTGAGTTAAAGTATACAATATGTCATCACTTATCAGCAATGTAATGCAGTTGAAGAGTACCTATTAATTAAGATTATAATAGTTAAAGAAGAACCGTTGGGAATGGAAATCCTTATAAATGTTTCAAGTTCATGTTAGTGATTAAAAGGAAGTGTACAAGAAGTTTATGTAATCGGGAGTTAGAATGATGATTTCATAAATAGGAGGACCACTGCAAATTAAAACATGCTAACAGTTATGCGTGATTTTGGCTACCTGACTTTGAAAGATGTAATAACATAAGAGTTTCTTTATTAACAAAAACAGACAGCACCTCCAGGGAGAATAAAATTCGGAATGTTTAATGGTAAAATTCAAATGAAAACCAGAATGTTAGTTAATCATAAGAAGTGAATGAGTGATCGTAAACTAAATGAAATTTTATTGGTGGTTAGGTAAAGACTTCAAATGTAATGTAATACTAATAAACGCGGCAATTGGGAAAGTTAATCGTAGAACATTTTAATATAGAGAAATTCACAAGAGACGAAAGTACAGAAACTTAAAGAACCATGAATTATAAATTATAGTAATGCATAGAATCGCATGCTGATAACTAAAATATTGCTGTAAGTGTGTTAAGCTTTTGTAAAGACTATCGCACGTGAGTTACATTGGTAATTGGTCATTATTAAGTCTTAGACTGTAATATATAAGAATCGAATCACTTAATATAACATGTTATAAAGGAATCTTGAAAATAAGGTGGTACGATGTTTTAAGAGATCAAGAAATGCGAGGACAGCGCATCCATATTAAATGAGATTATCACTAAATTAAAGAGAGCTTAGTATGGTAGTATGGAAGTAAAGGGCAGTAATATAAATTAAAGGGAGTTAATATGGCAGTATTCAAGTAACGGGCAGTAAAATAAACTAAAATAAGTTATAGACGAGGCACAAATGTAATCATAATGCATAACCGAAAGAACTGGGGCCGATGATTAACTATATGAGAAATTCTATAAGTGCTGTTCCTACGAGGTGGTAAGAGAGAATGGTTGTGTGTTAAAGAAGTAGATAACAGATTATAAGGAGGGATCTAGAAAAATTGATCTCCATGTCAGGTGGAAGACGGGTAAATACCTTCCAAAAATTAGCGGTGGTTTGCGGGGTTAAACATAAACCTGGAGGGTTTAAATAGAGTCGCTCAGGGTGGCGAAAATTGCAATAGAGGGGAGTCGCCCGGGAGAGGCGAAAACTGGCGAGAGTTGAAGGGATTACATGATGTCGCCGGGTGAGGTGAGATTTGAGGAGAATTGGGTGAAAATGAGGATGCCTGGTGCAACACACTTGAATCCACTTTAACGTGGGAAGTGTGTGTCCAGGGTGCATGGGAGGAAATAGGAAAAGGTAAGTGGTGACTAGGTGTCGCCAATGTAAGCATGGTGTCAGTGGACTTAAATGTCCCTATGCTGACGAAGGAATGTTTTTAAAGATGAAAGGTAGGTTGGGTGAATATTATAGAGAGGGTAGAAGTAAGTTATACATGATGTAACTGGTAGAATTATTTGGCGGGTAGTCGGTAATTAAGGAGAGATGAGAAGGGGTCGTCATTGGAATTATGGAGGAGCTGGAGGTAATAGTAACGAAGTGGACGTTACTAGTTAACTGGCGAAAGACGATTGGGGGTCGTCACAAAAATGGAGGGTAAAATAAAGGTATTGCAGAGGGATGCAGTATCTGGTAAAGGAGGGAGGTAAGAGAAAACCTCTAGGCGAAGGGTGTTAGGGAGATTATGGGGAGGTAGGTGCGAAGTCTACCGTAAGAGGTGTATTAGGGAGGCAAGGAAATCCTTAATGTTAATCCGTACTAGGTAAGGTACGAAGAACCCGCGAGGTTATAAAATAAAAGTAGGGGCAGAGGACTCCAATACTATTAAGCCGTGCACGGGGTAATGTGACACGAAGAACCAAATATGGTTGAACGAAGACGTGAACCGGGTATGGTTACGCACAAAGGTCGAGGGGAGTTTAGGTGGGAAATACCGAACTGTGGAGAGTTCGGGCTGGCGTTGAGCAGGTGCTGCTGTTTGCAGCGAAACTGTGTCGCTGACGAAGGATGACGTCAGAAGTTGAGCGGGTAGTACGGCGGCGCAGTGGAAGAGCATAAAACTATATGTATCTGGAATATAAAGTTAAATTACTTAATAAGGCGTAGGGGAAGAGAAACCTGCAAGCATTAATAGGGTGAATCAGATAAAATATCCCTTATAATTATTGGTTGCTAAGGAGAAGAGGAGTTGAAAAGAATAAATGTAAATACATATCTAATATAATTATCATTCAGCATAACTGCCCTTTTACATAGAATAAGCAGAAGAGATGTTATTAAAGGGAATTTAATTTATGGGGACTATTTAAAGTAAAGAAGGTAGTATAGAAAAGGGTAACTTTTATGAATTAAAATAAAATAAAGGAGTAAAATTAAAAGTATTTTATATGGTAGGCACGAGAGGTGCAATCTTCGCATATGAAAGTCTGTGCAGGAAATGACGAGAATAAGTTAGTTCCTAAGTGTTAATTGCTGTATCATTTAAATAATGGGTGTACTGGCGAAGAAAATAATAGTTGTGTTAAAAGAAATGAAGACATATAGGTGTATAATTGTTGTGTAAAACGTGATCTTAGTTCCCCGATGTGATATTGGGGAGGATTAAATAAACCATTAAGTATTAATAAGAGAAATTAAGTGTAGTTAATGAGCTAACCAGTCATGGTGCATTTTGGTAATAGCAGTCACTGGCATCAAGGAAATAAGATCATATTAAACTAGTTTGGAGTGATTATATGGTCTCGAGTCATATGGTAGAAAAGTAATGTTAGAGAGTAAATGGACGTAAATAATAACGGAGCAGTGAAAAATCAAATGAAAAGTCATCATTGTTGTTGTGTACAGTATCTTCATAATTACTGTGTAAACAGGGGTTCTGAGACTATGTTAATGACTCAGAATTAGTTGAAAAAATACATTGTAGAAATAGAATCATTCATATAAGTCATTATGGAGTTGTGTGACTAAATTGTCATTAATAAATTGTTAATTAAAAAGCGCACGGTCAACTCTGATATAATAAGATGGTATTAAATCACAATAGAAGTGGAATTGTAAATTTTTCTAGTGAAAATATGTTGAAGATTGTATATGGAGGTGTCAACTGAAGTGTGAAGAATCATTGTATGTATAGAATTAAGAGGATGTTCCACTAATGCAAACTTTTACGAGTGTTCTAGTAACCTGTAACTTGGCTGGAGTGGCGAATGTAAACAAGAAAGCCGCTGAGCTGTCTTTAACGTAGCAAGCTGACGTGACGTCGCGAATCATGTCAACTGCTGGCGCAGCCGTGCGTAATCTCAGCTGGCGGGGACGCTCGTATCCGCTGAGCCACGCCAAACAAGAGTCGGCAAGGTCGACATCACCACCACAAACCAATCCAGTCGAAATCAAAACAAAATAAAACAGATAAACCATTCTAATTGTATTTAACAACACACCAACACCTCAGTAACACGAAGAAAAAGAAATTGTAATTAGTTATAAGAAAAACCTGTATTTAGTTTTAAGTAATTTTGCAAACTGCGTTTACAAAACACGTCCTCCGTAGACTCCGGACGTGGCGAAGGGGGGGACATGTAGTGATCTAGGCGATCACTTGCCCAAATACGTCAAATTAATTTCTCTAGTCAGTATCCAGGGCGGGCGAGCATGGAAAAGTTAAGCAATAGAGCTATGACCTGGGAAGTAGCACGCATATCAGCAAGCCAGTGGCCAAGCGGCTGTCCTTATTGCAAGCTGTTAAAGTTACTCCATACAGCAGGTTAGCGAGGAGTATTGCCCTCTCCACATAGTGATGATAGGAAGGGGGAGTATCTATTTAAACCCTGGGAGCAGGGGTCTGTCTGTCTGTCTACGAAAGTCTTTCAACTAACCACACCGACGCCGAGGGCGCCGGGAGGCGTCGGCGCTGCCGGGGCGGCGGTTGCAGAGAAGAAGATGGCTGTCGTCTACTACTAAGGTGGGCTCTGCTGCGATAGCTGGTGTGGATAGTCAGAGGGGCATATTCATGTGGACAGTTAAAGAGTAAATCATTTGGTCATATTCATATGGGCATAATCTTGTAGAGTTCTTATCAATATTCCAGTTAGTTTGGGCTGCGAGGTGCCCATAAGTTACATGCTCGCCCCGTCCTTGGCCGTATCTCTAATGCTTTGTTACAACTCCAATTAGACAATGTAAATGTTCACATATGCCATCAGTCATTGCTCATGTAAATAAATATGTAAATATGTAATTGCCGTTTACCGTAATTTATCCTAGCTTCCTCAGCCATTCCACTGTTATTATCTGAATGTACTGAGCATAATAACCTGTCAGGTGTTGCAGTAGGAACCTATGACGAATATTCATATCAGAACTATGGTCGATCTTCTATGGTCGACCCTTATCCACGGCTCCAGTGGAAGTTACCCTGTCTGGTCTTATCACTAAGCTTTCAGGGTCACTACAATGCCACTGTGGAGCCACAAAATGCCATCCATCCATCAGCTGCTGGGCTACGAAATGCAGCCAAAGTGGTATCACCCAATCTGAGGCCGTTTATAGTGCCAACCAATGGGAGAGCAGCAGGAAGCTTCCCCCAACATTGGGCTATTTATAGGAACCAGGACTCACTCACGAGGCATTCACAGTCTTGTAAATTTATATGATAGCCAACCTGTTGAAGGCAAGTTGCCGAAATGTTGTGTAATGAGTTAAATAAAGAAACTAATTGGGAGAAAACCCGAGAATTATTCATTTCATCTACACGCTGGGTAAAGCTTATTTCTCACATTTATATTTCTGTCTTCATATGGGTTTTATGATGAAACTAAGGAAAATGGAAGCGGCTTCTAGGCGATATAAATAATGAAGGAAAGGAAAATTAACCCACCACATAACCATTTGGTGACGTTCCGTGTGTGCACACATACGGAGCCTAATGGTCCATTTATCTATTACTGAAGAAGGCAGATGCCGAAATATTGTGTATTTGTTTGTCTGCCTTTGTGATTTCTCTGATCGCAGCTGTCAACTTTGGTATGTGGTGGATTAAATTACCTTTCCTTCATTATTCATATGGGTTTTATAAATATAAAATGACAAGTTCTTTTCATTTCATGCTTTTATACCCATTATTACGATACTTGCTTTTGCTAGTGTTGGATGGTGAGAGTTAGAGGACTGTCTCGTTTGCCCACAGGGTTCTCAACTTAAAGCAGTGCGTAGTGGACGGAAGTGTAGTGAAGATACTACGTGATCAGATGCCGTGCCTGCAAGTGAATGTTGAATACAGGCAGTCGGACGACTGGAGTACGGACACAGAGGACGGCGGCAGAGACGGCTCCGACGCAGACAGCTCCGACACAGTCCCCTCTGACTTTGAAGATTTGGACTTCAAAGTGAGGATGTGAATACTCGGAAAGACCTTGTTATGGCTTCAGCTACCTTTCACAGATAAGACTGATATTTGATTGAAAACAATATGATAATTTTTTCCTAATATTAGAATTTTTCTTGACTGTTCCCTTTGTTCCTATTATATCTAGTATATCTACTTAAAATTTTGGGTAAATAATATTTATCAGTTCCTTATAAGTTGCTGCAGTATGGAGTCTAAAAATGACGTTTTATATTTTATGTATGGGTCAGTGAAAGCAGAAAAATTCTCCAAGTAATAAAGGAGAGAAAGAAAAACTGGATGGGACACTTGTTGAGAGGGGAGTGCCTGATAAAAGATGCCTTGGAAGGTTTAGTTTGTGGGAGGAGAATAAGAGGAAGAAGGAGGTACCAAATTATAGACAACATCAAGGAAGACGGCAACTACATGGTTCTTAAGAGAAAGGCAGAAGATAGAAGATCATGGAGAGCAGCCAAGTGAAAACCTGCCCGAGGGCAGAAAACTAATGATGATGATAATTGAATGCAGTTTTTCTCGGTGTTGTTTATGTACAAACGTTTCTCGGGAAACAAACCGAGTAATATTATTATTGATACACAATATTTCGGTGATATAAATCTCCGTCGCCATCTTCAGTTGTAGACATAAGACTTGAAGTTTGCCTTGAGCACGCTGTTTAAAAACTGTCATGGCAACTACAGACGTTGTTACATTGCCTAGCAGCATCTTAGACTTCATCAGACACCCGAGGAGCACCAAACACAGAGCGTCGCTGACGAGCAGCCTCAATAACAGGTATCCTCGCTTCACTTAGCTGGAATCCACAATCCCAGTTAACCAAATCAGACGCCAAGCGAATTCCAAACACTTCTGTAATGACGCTGTCCCAGAAGCCTCTTGCATGTGCCAGCAACTTAGTTGATTCGAAATTGAATCCATGCCCTTGTTCCAAACTACGTTCCGCCACTGCGGATTTGTCCTTTTGCCCCAGGCGAACATATTGGCGTGTTGCAAACAACGTTGTTTAATACACCGTACTGTCTCACCGATGTACTTCTTCCACATCCACATGGGATGCAATAAACTCCCGGTGTACGAAGGGCAAAGTCATCTTTTGGAAGATTGTGGTTTCCAACTGAGTGATGCGTGGATACCTGTTATTGAGGCTGCTCTGTGTTTTGTGCTCCTCGGGCTTCTAATGAAGTCCGAGATGTTGCTAGGCAACGTATCAACGTCTGTTGTTGCCATGACAGTTTTTAAACAATGTGCCCAAGCCAAAATTCAAGTCTTATGACCACACCTGAAGATGGCGACGGAGATTTATATCGCCGAAATAGTGTGTATCAATAATAATATTACTTGGTTTGTTTACGGAGAAACATTTATAAATATATTATACTTATCTGTAACCACTAGTATCTTTGTAATGTGTTGCTGCTTTGCTTGATCATTGAGCTGTATATAATGTTCAGGCATGTTACTCAAAAGGCTCCACATTCATATTCTATACTAGCCAACCAGTTACATGCCACTGTAAATCATTAGTTTAAGTCATGGATCATTATTTTAAATTTTCTTGCAAGCTGCATTGTCACAATCTTTTCTGCACAATACTAGTGGCTTTACCCATGAAATCTTATAAAGTAAGCATCGTTCCCCTAGGCGAATGGCGGGATGCTACCTTCAAAAGGCCATGGCGGAATTCTTTCCCATTCCTTGTTCCAAATCCAATCCCGCCTCTAAAGACCTTGACGTCGACAAGGCGTAAAGCCATAAATAAAAAAAATATTATTTTGAGGAATTGAAATAGTTTAAATGGAGTGTAACATGATTAAAAGTAGTATATTGTGTAAAATGTTAATTAAAAGACTGTAATTATAGTGTTTTAAGTATGATTTTTGGAAATATGAAATTGTCTAAATTTACCAGTTTTATGTTTAAGTGGCTGTAAATAGTTTCTGTTTTCATTAGTAGCTTTGTATAGGTTTTGATTATTTTAAAAAATTATCATTGTTTGGATTGATTGTTACCTGCAAAACTATCAAGCATCGCTTCTAATGTTTTCTCAATAATTCTATACTGCCTATTTAAACTTGCAAGATGAGAAGCTATCAAGTTCACTTAAGTTTGCTTGAAACAATGCTGATAGGATGCTGAAACTATGGTATTAGTAATGTGTTTTGGAATCTTTAGAATAAGTTGTTGCCTTAAACGTGTATATGTTTACGAGAACTTTGACAGAATAAAAAGTGTATTGACAATCTTGTTATTTCAAATACCTGATCTTTCAGAAGTTAACGGAATTATACTTTGATGAAAGAATTAATCACTTGGCAATCTGACCAAAAAAAACTGTATGTATAAGAACTAATTAAGTTATAACTACTAAAGGCAAAATTACAGCGTGTCAATTATTAAGATGTTGGCTTATCTGTTCAAATCATAATTTTGATACCAAACAGACAATTATAAAGATGATTTAAGTTTTTTAATAAACTTATCTCTTTGTGCATTATCTGGTTTAAAGTAGTAGGGTCTTTAGTCATGTTTCAAATGACAGAAAGTTTAGTACCAGGTTTTAAACAGAAGAAGCTTCTATCGGTTTAGGTAGGTAGGTCAACAAGATTATTCCTTTTATGGTATTAGTATCACAGTTTCTAAGAAGTAATATGATCAGTTTAATAAGTAGTTTATTTATGTGAAAATTCTTCAAGAAAAGTTATTTAAGAGAGATCAAGTATAACATTTGCTAGTGCTGATAATGAAAATCGGAATACTCAAAGAAATGCGCAAACAGGTATCAAATAATGTTGCTAATATTATAAGAATCCTAAACAAACAAACAAAAAATCAGAATAACTAATGAACTGCCAATAACAATTTTTAATAATCAAAGAAAAATTAAGCCTAACAAATAATCCATCACTTATTGTTTACTTACTGATCATTTTTACAAAATTCTTCTAATTATTTTTGTCTCTCCTATTTATTAATCCAATCTACTGTATTATGTTTGTGTATATTTAGTTAAATATTTACCATGTACTTCTGTGAGACCGTATCCTGGACCACCTTGAAGTTCTCCTGTTGATGAAGGGCCAAGTCCCGAAATATTCATTACATTTCCTGTTCTAGTGTTTTTTGTGTGTTCACCCCCATGAAACCATCATCTAAGGTAAGTGATGGTTCATTTCGCTATCCATTTTTTGTAAATCCATTTGCTACTTAGTTCCCATTATTTCCTCGTAACTATATACGAGGGTTGTTTCAAAAATAAGGTTCCCACATTTTTTAGACACAAGGAATTTTATTCGAAAAAAAAAACGATTACACCAATGGAAACACTGATCTTTAAGCAATTGTTCCACATAGTCCCCATTTTTTTCTATGCATTTTTTCTGTAGGAATCCACTTTTGCATTCCCACCTCAAAGAATTCCGCTGCCAACCTGTTAAGAAACTTGGAAACTTCTTCTTGCAACTCCTCGTCCGTCTGGAATCGTAGAACACCTAGGTGCTTCTTCAATTTTGGAAACAGATGGAAATCGCTGGGTGCCAAATCGGGGCTGTAAGGGGGGTGGTCAATGACGTCCCAGCCAAATTATTTGATTAACTCCTTCGTTTGTTGCGACACTTGTGGACGGGAATTGTCATGGCACAGCCCTACGCCTTTGCCAAGTTTTCCCCTACGACGAATTTGGATTGCCCGTCTGAGCTTTTCAAGGTCTTGCAATAACCTGTCGGGTTTATGGTGGTCCCTCTAGGCATAAAATCAAAGAGCAGTACACCACGCCGGTCCCAAAACACCGATGCCATGATTATTCCTGCTGACAGCTGCTTCTTAAACTTCTTTGGCAGTGGCGATCCGGTGTGTTTCCATTGGCGCGATTGTTGTTTCGTTTCCGGAGTAACGTAATGGCACCACGATTCACCCCCCGTAACAATGGAATCAAGGAAGTCTTCATTATTCTCATCGCATTCACTGCAGAACTTCCGAGCACAGTCGACGCGCTGCTGTTTGTGGACTTCTGAAAGCATGTGCGGCACCCAGCGCGCGCACACCTTGTGGTAGCCTAGCTTTTCATTCAACATCCTGTCAATTGAAGCATCAGAAGCCTCAGGAATTTGAGCAGCCAGTTGCTGGATGGTGATTCGCCGATCTTCGAGCAGGATTTTTCTAAACTTTCGCCACATCGTCGGAGATGTCCGTATGGCCGTTGGCAAACTCCCTACACCATTTGCGGATGTGTTGAATACTTATAGATGTTTCCCCACACATTTCACTCAATTGCTGATGAATTTTTACAGGTGGTAACTTTCTTGCATGCAAAAATCAGTTGACCGCACGAATTTCACACCTGGAGATGACGGGCTCCATTGCTTATGGTTGTCAGGCCGGTACTGACCGTTGCAGAGCCACGCTGGTTGTTGGAATCGGTGGTGGGGGATCTAGCGAACACGGTGGTGTTGCCAGATTTCGCATTGCACAGTAAGGGTACAGAGTTGGGAACCTTACTTTTCAAACAACCCTCGTGTACATATATATATATATATATATATATATTAAGCATTTGGATAGGATAAAAACCACTGCTTAGAGGACTCCTGCGGTGTTGATACACGAAAAAAAAACATGTACACACCTAGAATAAAATTTTCGAACCTACTACCCTTCTTCAGTAGTTGTGAGATAGCTGCATGTCGGAGGCCGGCATCCAACTAAGTAAACCCAGCAGGCCGGTAGCTCATGGTGGGGGGAAAATAAATACAGCGTGGAGTGAGGGGAGGGGGGAGGGGTAGAAAGGCATAAGCTAGAAAATACTGTTGAATAGATAATAAACATGTTCATAGGGACCCGTAGCCTAGGTGCAGTAGACGTCGACTGATGGTTCTAAATGCCTATTAATTAATAGATGTAGGTGCAAAAAACTGAGAAAGATACAAGAACAAAATATTTTTTAAAAAAATATTGGAAATTTAAAATTAAGCTAAATCGGGAGTTACAAACCACAAAAAAAGTAGGCTCTGGTGAGCGATGGTTCTGTGGGAAAAGGTGGGAGGTGAGGAGGATGGGGAGAGGAAAATAGTTGCTATCTTAAATTTAGTCCTGGTGGTTGTCTGGTGCCCAGTTGGTGCTGATAAGCTAGTTCCAACCTTCTGAGTTCCGAGATGCTGCTTTTGTCCGAGAGGACTCGTGATGGCGCGGACCACAAAGCGTGTGTTAAAATTGTTAGTGCCATGATAAAATACAGGGTGGTCAGGGTTCTTGGTGAATAACAATAATGATTAGCTGTGTCTATTGATTCTGATTCCCAGTGGGTTTGTTGTCAGACCAATGTAGGAGGCTGGGCAATGGTTGCAGGTGAGTTGGTATATAAGAAGGAAGGATACACATGTGGCAAGTCCTGCGATGGGGAAGCTTTCACCAGTTATGGGGTTGGTGAAAGTGGTGAAAGGTGGAGGCATACTACATAAATATCAGAAATAATATAACAAGAATATTTTAAGAAGCTATCTGACAACTGATGGCTGAGATCACAACAATGTCAAAAGTAGGAACACACTAAATAAAAGATAGACACATTGGAGTGTTTATTGAAAAACAAATCTGTTTCTCTGAAGACATACGTTTCTTTTCCCGGTGGTAAATCACTTCTGTTGTATGGGGAACCTTGGTGACAACGGGACGACATCAACACCATACGGTGGAGAACCCGTGTAGACTTCATATCCTCAATACCCCGTGAAAGCCTTCGTTGTCACAGCTACATATTGTACAGGTTGCTGGTGTGAATCAAGAGAGGGAATGTGGCACAGGCCCCTCTGTACTTAGAAACAGACTTGTTAGATCTGTAATGGAATGTTTGTTGCCAAGTCTATAAAAAATGTAACTTGTATTCCGCACAACAACCGCAATTTATAAAATGAGTAGCTTATGATATGGAGATTGGTGATGTAGGAAATCATCTAAAAACGTAATCAGGACAGCCAGTCCACGATTTGTACGTAGTCCCATTCCTATTCTTCATTTCCTCCACCTTTTCCCAGTATTAGCGGATGGCTGCCTTGATGAGTTTCCACCATCTTACCTGGTCTACAGCTTCCTCTTCTTTCAGTAGTTTGTTCACATGGTCCTTCTTGACTAGATCTTTTCACCTTATCCTTTGTCTCCTTGTGGAAATCCCATAGCATACCCGACACTTTCCTGATTGGCTCTTCCTCACCTCTTTGCGTGATGTGACTGTACCACCTTAATCTTCCCTCTTTGATACCATCCACTCCAGCTATTTTTCTTATTTCTTCATTTGGAAGTCTGTACCTCAGAGAAATGCCCAATAGCATCTTTGTTTCCATCCTCTCCACAAGGGCTTGCTCCGTTTTATATTCAGCCCATGTTTCTGACCCATGGAGGATAACTAGGGTTGCCAGATACAGGATTATAATTTCTGGGACATTGCTGGGGTTAAAAAGGTGTTTTAGTGATATGGGATTATAATTTCCAGGACACTTATGGGGTTAAAAAGGTATTTTAGTGGTATGTTTAAGGAGTGAACAAATATTCAAATTAATTTAAAAAGTTGTATTTTAGGTAAAAACTATGCTATGTAACACAAATATATATTAGTAATTGGGTGACATTTGTTGTGTTCACATGTACAGAGCCTAATGGCCCGTATATCTACCACCGAAGAAGGCAGAAGACAAAATATTTTGTATTTGTTTGTCAGCATAAGTGTTCCCTCTTATCGCAGCCATCCACTTTGGTGTGTGGTGGGTTAATCTCTCTTTTTCATTAAATATATATATCAAAGATTTGGATAGGAGAAAAACCACCGCTTACCATAGAACAGGATACCTGTGGCTTCGATATACACAAAAAACACACACACACACATAAACACATAGAATAAAATTTTCAAGCCTATGGCCCTTCTTCAGTAGTAGTGATATGGTTGCATGTTGGAGGCTGGCAGCCAACGATATAATATATATGATCATTAATTCAACTTTGGTTGAAAATCACTACGTCATAGTTGAACAATCTATACAGGGTGTTACAAAAAGGTACGGCCAAACTTTCAGGAAACATTCCTCACACACAAACAAAGAAAATATGTTATGTGGACATGTGTCCGGAAACGCTTACTTTCCATGTTAGAGCTCATATTGTGGACGGCTGTGATACAATACGCCATTCTCCAGGGCTGCATCAGCGCATCAGGGATTCCATGCGACAGAGGGTGGATGCATGTATCCTCGCTAACGGAGGACATTTTGAACATTTCCTGTAACAAAGTGTTTGAAGTCACGCTGGTACGTTCTGTTGCTGTGTGTTTCCATTCCATGTTTAATGTGATTTGAAGAGAAGTAATAAAATGAGCTCTAACATGGAAAGTAAGCGTTTCCGGACACATGTCCACATAACATATTTTCTTTGTTTGTGTGTGAGGAATGTTTCCTGAAAGTTTGGCCGTACCTTTTTGTAACACCCTGTATATTTATTGTCTCTAGTTGTCGGTAAGGTGGAGCATTCCTCTACATCCCGCTGTGAGCGCAGCATGGCCACCGTGGTATCTTAAGTTTGAGAAAAAAATATTTTATACGGGAATTCCGGGAGAGTAACGCTTAATTCCTGGACATGCGACCTGACACAAAATTCATCTGGCAATCCTAAGGATAACTGATCTTACCATAGTCACATACACTTTTATGATGTTTCATTCCAGCAACACTGTACCTTCCCAAAGCAGCATGGTGATGCCACAACATGCACAGCAATGATAGGGGTACAATGCGTAACTTTCATAGAACTGACAGTCAATGATTGTGGCAACTGATGATGATTTGATACATCTTATGTATCACAAATCATAAAAACAGTAATACCTTTGTTTAAGGGGGAAAAAAGAAATAAATTGAAAAGAAACAGTAAGAAATTAAAGGAACACAATTCCTTCCCCAGGCCTAACATCTCCTCCGACAACTCCTTCAAAATATTTTAGCAACTTTGTAACGCGATTCGTTATATGTAACGATTTATTACATGATGGACTTTTACAGGTTCGTTAATAACAATCAGTCGCCACCCGGTACCCGGGAAGATAACCAGGATTGTCGATACAGCCCTAATCCCTGGCTATCTACCTCTAAAGAAAGTTTATTTATGCGTAATCATTAAACTTCAAACTGTTTATATAAAGTACGCAAATCCAGTACCAGTCTCACATTACAAAACAATAAATCAGGCATCGTACAACTTCAACGAAGATTACAGGTTAGCAGTTAGAAGGAACGCCAACTCATCAATACACACGGTTATTATTCGCCTACTGTACAATCTTGGCTATTACACCTCTGAAAGGCGCGACACATGTTAAATACACACTCATCATCACACTGCTAGCAAGCAACACGTTACATGACCATTTCCAATGGTTGATACAAATTCTTCGTGTGTTTGCCGCCGGATTACATTTTCTGCTGACAAGCTTTCGGCGACTTGCACTGCCGCCATCATCGGGTCCGTTGTATCTGAAGGAACAACAAAAACTGAACTGAATAGTGGAACAGGAGCGAGCCAGGATCGTTGTCGACGTCCGATTGGCTGACTCCAATGACGTAACTATTCTGTGACTGTGATTGGTCGGTTGCGGAACCAGGTGTAGATATACACCAGCGTTGTACTGAGAGTTGGTTCCACAGTGTAAACCAAAGCCGAGGTTGTTATAAATGGAAAGAAGATGGATTACACACATCAATATTCGCATTATGTCACTGTTCAAATTGCATCACCGTTCACATTATTCTACCACTATTAATCATGATGTTTAATCTCGAGAATCCGTAGGGAGCCAAGCGGTATTCTGATTGGCTGACTACAATAACTGTTCTCATAGCGTCATCATTCACATTATTCTCACACAGAAATATCCCAAAAACTTCTTTAGATACAACAGAGCCGAAGATGGCGGCAGTGCAAGTCGCTGAAAGCTTGTCATTAGAAAATGTTATCTGGCGGCAAACCCGCGAAGAATTTGTATCAAAGATACGCCGGGAAAGACTTATCTTTCATATTTCCAATGGTTGCCGGCTTCATACTTTTTTCTATCATGGCAGTCTGCTAGATACCTCAACCTTACAGCCAATCACAGTTCTTTTCGTCGCCAATGATCCTGCTGATCAATCACGTGTTTTCTTGTTGCACTACTTACACCAAAGTGTAAGCTGTCCACTCCTTCTTTCATTAACTAATCAACGCTCTCGTTACAACTTAATGCATCTGCCCAAACCACTAGCCCACAAAACATATTCATCACATACAAGCTGCCCAGTAGCTCTAGTTACATGACAAATAAAACTTGGACTGTGAAAAACAAGAATTTCAATGAGTGATATAAAAACTCTTATAATTTTACATGGCTACAAAATACAAATGAGAACATAAAGATATATGACACAATGGCAAGACAACATACATCCAAAATGTGACATAAGTTATACAGCCAGCCCACAACAATCTCTTCCATTTATTTTTGTTTCTTGTAGCTTCACATTCGTTTTCTTGTTCTCATTTCCTAGACACCTTCAGGTCTGGCATCTGCTCCTGTAGTTGGTCCAGTATGTTACAATCCAATTCAACATCTCCTAATTCCAAGGCCCTATAGCAAACACACGAAGCATTTTCTTAATATATAGACTGTTCTGAACCAAACTCAACAAAAATTGGTCTATAAATAGCAATTACTGTAATTAAGGACAAAAGAGTATAAAATGGAAACAGCTTGCACTTTATACATCTAAATCTAATGCCTAAGACTAAAAGATCAAAATACCACTCGCCAGTTGATTGAACAAAGGCATTGTTATGGAGCATTCAAACAGGGAACAGCAGTGAGATGGAAAGCAAAGGCGATGGGATCAAATATAGAAACATTTAAATAAATCCATGTATATTTCAGTATCAAAACTATCATAACAAGCACTGCTACTGTTGGAGCATGAAAACAGCGGGAAAAGTAGTTATTTGGAGAAACAGGAATATGGATGGTCAAGAGGGTTATTACAGATTTTATGACGGCATTTCCAACACCTCGTCAGTTCAGATTTTTTTTATGAATATTATTAGTCTGTGACCACTACCTCTTTGCCCATTAGAAACACTTACACACTTATTCCATAGTAGTAACAATACTTTCATGTTGGAATTAGTCCTGTAATTTAACAATCATCGCAAACATCAGCGCACAAACTTTCTCCCACCAGCACTTATCTTAGACATGCTACTGCAAATCTCCGCATTTTTTCTGGATATGTTGTATCAAAAAACTGAATTCAAATTGCTGTTGCCTTTATGGTGTTACCATATTCGGTAACAGTACTTACAAAATCAAAACAAGTTTTAATTCTCAAAATGGTAATAACATCAATATAATTCATTCATGAAATAGTAATTAAAGGCCCTAAAACTTGTCCAGCAAGTCTAGATATATTGTTATCATTATTTCAACCAGATTTCACTCACAACTTGTCATATTACGTTTGGCACATTGTGGAACAATTGCTGTTGCTTGGGGGTTAAGAAAACACAACATTCAACTATTGATGAACAATAATTACTGTTCATGACCGTTAGCCTCTGGTACCTCTAAAATTTGAACAAACATGATTGCTGGATGATTGATACCCTCAAACATGAAAAGGGATTTGAAATAAACTTAAAAGTCACTCAAAAATATTCTTTCCAAAGTATTGCCTAATAATATCAGTAGCAGATTTAGAACGGCATCTCCATCGAAGATTAACAGCTTAAGCACATTCATGAACAAAAACAAACTCTCATTATGCCCCCCAGTTAATGATGACAGAATCACGACCACACAATCGAGACGTGTTAACTACATGTGGAGCCATTTGTAAAGTACATCACACATGAGCCTAACGCTACCACATCTGCTTGGGGATTGAACAAAAATCTATCATGGCAGCGACTCGCACTGCGAAATCGTCACCTCATGACATCAGAATAAGCCTTCAAAAATTAATACCTTGAAGAACACTTAATAATTTAAATTGTACTAATCACCTAAGCTTCTTGATATCTTGTACTTATTCTAACTTAATTTAGACTTCAAAAAGGTTTCTATAAGATTAACGTCAACAGTTATGACAATGACAGCAAACCATTCCCAAAATGTCATTTATCTCATAGATGCATCAAGATTTCCCTAGGAACCTATATATATTTGTAATTCTCTTATTCTGAACTGTCTTCTGATATAAATTTCGTTTCTTTCTCCTTTAGTCCAAATTTCCATTTTTTCTCTTAAATAAAATGCGTAATTATACTTTGCCTGTTTCTTTGACTTTATATTCAAAATATGCTAGACAATGCTGACTATAGCTTACAATGAAAGATCTGCTATAACTTAACGTGATTCCAAGTTATTTAAAATTTTAGTTTTTAGTCCTCACTAAGCACATGGCTTGAAGATCGCAAACAAATAAAATATCTCTTAAACTAAATTTTTTCTGGGTATAATGAATACACTTTAAAATTATCCTTATGGCGAGTGTTAGTGGTAGAAATGAATGCAAGAAAATCCGTTAAGGTTGTTGAACTAATTTATCTGAAATTTCTGTCTTCCACATGGGTATCCTTGAAATCGAATTATAAATCATGTTTCTACTGGAGCTAGCTTGTATAAAATGCTTTTAGCATGCTTATTGATTCGTTAAAACATATATCAAACTTGTGAGCAGGGTCCAAAACCTCTCAAAGTGTCATGAGAATTCAGCCCCATCCCCGAAAAAAGAACCATTATTATATATAAATAATAATTCACTGTCTATAGTCGCATTTTCTTTCTTCCTAATAAAATCCTTGTAATATTAAAAAAAAAAAAAAACAATATAATTATATTAGCTAACAAAACCAAAAGCGCCTTGTAATCTTAGGCTTTTGCAGGTGGAGTTGATAGTCCCTTGGCTGCCCAGGTAGAAAACAGACAGTCAAAACAATGGCCTTTTTATGCAGTGAGCGTTACCAGAACAGCTAAGAGACTAAAAACAAACTTTACTTTCAATATTCCAATATTATTTAAAAAATGTATAACTCAATTATTTTGCATTAAAAGATGCCAAACCATATGTATTTGAAATTTATCATTTCTGTTCACATATACACTTCTCAACAAATTATTACGCACCTGAGATTTACGAGGTTTCCTGGAATCTTGTTGAAAGGAAAAATATTGATATTAGGCATCATAACGAAGCTGAGGGTCTCCAGAGAGGTAATATCCAGTATTCTTTCGAGGCCAGGTGTCAAGTGTTTTGCATTCAGATCGCCAAGAAGTAACTTACGGAGGTTTGTCACCTGGGCCACATGTGACAATGCTTCTCCTCGTAGGTATTTACACTCCCACAAATCTAGTCTGAGAGAAAAAGAACAAACACACATTGGCTGCATTAAAAACATGCTGTTACAATTAAAAGGGGGGACAGTAATATAATAAATAACTAAGGAAGTATAGGGAAATTAAACCCAGCACTTACCAAAGGCGACGCAGCTGGGAATGACAAATACAAAAAGATGAGAATAGGTAACTTAATATTTCAGTATTGAACCTTATTTTTGCAAGGAGACGAGTGTAATGGTCCAAATATTATTATGGGTATGAGTATAAATGTTGTAAGATGGATTCGTGAACATTAGAGAGCTGTCCCACTTAGCGCTCAGCCGTAGCGGCCTCAGCTGCTGAGTCGCGAATTCCATACACGTGCCGCAGAGCATTGCCCTGGCCAGCGCGAGTAACTTGATAGTATATAAAGGGAGACGCCATCTTGTCTCGCTCTCTGCAGTTCAGTTGACCAACGAGACTGGCACGATGTAGCAAGGTAATAGTTGGGAGTCGGTCTGCTGCCGCATGGCAGTTAGACTTAGTCTGTTCTAGTCTTCTTGTGGTATTAGTATTTCAGTCTGTTCTATAGCTCGTCTGTCTTAAGTTCCAGCATCATCATACATTCCTAAATTCGTAGTTTAACTTATAACTGGAGTCTCGTGCATCACTGTTTTATAATGTTCGCGTTGGGTTTTATTTGGTTATTCATAATCTTAACAGTTATCATCGGTTCCAAATCATGCCATAGTTAAATCCTTAACCCACGTCTGAAGGAGACTTAGTTCCATTATTGTTGATACCATATTGGTAATTCTGGGAGCTACTGCGTGCGTTATTCCTCCCCTCATAACTTAGTTGGAAATGTGGATGCATGTATTATGTTTGGTATCTTAGAATAAATACTCTCATTCAATCCATTCTGTTGGTGTTCACAAATCATTTATCAGTCGTTAGAGTAAGTTACCCAGTTGTTTCAGATATAATATATATGATGTGAGTAATATGTCCCCAAGGTAAGAAGTACATGTTCATCTATTGCTAAGAGTAATGTTAGCCTTCATTGATTACTAATTAACGCAGTTGGGGAAACTGCTTCACTTAAACTCGCCTGGTGTCAGACTGACAATTCAATATAATTCTATATTAATCCGCCCACTTGATAGTCACAATATTTAATAATATCATAAAAAGCCAAAAAAGTGAAAGACCACTACAACCACGGCTCGATCCTTTACACGAGACACTAAACGAGGCAAATGAGATCACATCAATGACGGCTTAGTGAATGGAGAACCCATACAGCATTGCATGGGCAGCCAGGGTGATAGTTGTGGAGGGGAACACAATAACACCGAATCGATAATTCTGAAGAAATACGATGGTGACCCAGAAACTAATGCACCACATTTTTTTCTTCAAAAATTATTTATTGAACACAATAAAACTTATACACAAGATACAATGATGTTTCTTCTATATTCCCTATTTTACCATGTAATCTCCTTCTCGCTCTATGGCCTTCCTCCAGCGAGACACAAGAGCGCGTATGCCCTGGTGGTAACACTCCTTGTTCTGTTCACGAAGCCATTCCTTCACTGTGTGAATCACCTCTTCGTCATTCTTCAATGGCCCAAATAAGAGAAAGTCTGAGGGAGCTAGGTCAGGGCTATAGGGTGGATGGGGTAACACTGTCCAACCCTGTTTGGTGATGTGTTCCAATGTCCTCAAACTTGTGTGAGAGTGTGCGTTATCATCTTGAAGCAAACAATCACCTGGGTTGTTATGGTGTCCAAGTCGCTGGAAGCGCTTCTTGAGTTTGGTTAATATGTAAACATATGCCTCAGAATTAATAGTGGTGCCTCTCGGCATTACATCAACGAGTATGACACCATCACAGTCTCAAAACACAGTGATCATAACCTTACCAGTGGAAGCAGTTGCTTTGAATTTTTTTTCTGTGGAGAATCAGGATGGGGCCATTCCATCAATTGCCGTTTTGTTTCGGGCGCAAAATTGTGAACCCACGTTTCATCACATGTCACAATCCGAGACAAGAAGGCTTTCCCCTGAGCTTCAAAACGTTGCAGCAACTCAGAAGAAATGGTTTTTCTGAGAAATTTGTGTTCCCTTAAGATGGCCCGGAACCCATCGCGAACACTATTTTGTGTAATCGAGAGCACTGACGATTACAACCACACTTCCTTTGCTGATTGACAGCTCCCGCGCCAACTGCCGAGTCGTTATCTATATCTACATCTACATATATACTCTGCAATTTACAAATCTCACAGTGGCAGAGGGTGCTCAGCACCAAACCTAACCTCTTTGTTGTGCATTCCAATCCCTAATGGTACAAGGGAAAAAAGAATTCATATAAGAATCAGTGCAGCACCTTATTTCTCTAATCTTATCTTTCCTGTCATTCCGACCCAAATTGGTCGGTGGACGAAGTATTTCACTACAATCGTAAGTGAAAGTGGGAGTACGCATGTTTACCAATAAGTTTATATGAAATGTGCGTCGTCTATCTACCAGAGACTCCCAGCCTAGTCTACTAATCAGTTCTGTAATGCTTTCATAAGGAGTATAGCAAGCGGTCACGAATCGAGCGGCTCTTCTCTGTACTTTCTCTATACTCTCAATCAACCCCTTACGAAACGGATCCCAGATGGCACAACAGTAGTCCAAATGTGGACGCACAAGAGATTTGTACGCTATCTCCTTTGTTTGTTCATTACAATTTTTCAAGATTCGACCTAGGAACCGCAGCCTAGAATTAGCTCTACCTACTAACGTATTTATATGTAAGTCCCACTTCATGTTCCTTTGTACTGTTACTCCCAAATATTTCATAGAATCAACCATATCAATAACTGAACTGTTTACCTTGTATTTCTGAACAATCGGATTCTTTTTGTTAGTTATGCTCATTGTCTTACACTTTTTACAATTTAGTGTGAGTTGCCACTCAGCGCACCAAGCCAAAATAATATCCAGATCATGCTGAATTTCTAAGCAATCTGCCAAATTCCTTACTTCCCTATAAATAACCGCATCATCAGCAAACAATCTAATAATGCTTTTCACTTTGTCTCCGAGATCGTTTATAAAAATTAAGAAAAGAAGTGGTCCTATTACACTTCCTTGAGGTACACCCGATGTAACATCTAGATTAGAAGAACTTTCTCCTTTAACAACGACATACTGTGATCAACCAGTTAGAAAATCCTTCACTCATTCACAAAACTGATCCGATATACCGTACGCTCGTAGCTTCGCTAAAAGGGGGTTGTGTGGCACAGAGTCAAAGGCTTTCTGAAAATCTAAAAAAATTGCATCTACTTGTGAACCTGCATCAATAACTTTCATTACGCCGTGTGTAAATAGGGCCAGCTGTGAATGCGTCGGTCCTCGCGAATGAGTACATCAGCATGCTGCATCTTGTCCCGTGTTACAGCCGTGGGTGGCCTTCCCAACCCCTGCAAATCTCACAGCTCTGCAGAACCGCTTTCAGATGGCCTCACCTTCTGTGCCCAGCAACTAACTGTACTTCTGTCGACCGCTGATGCTCCATAAGCTGCATGTAAACGTTTGTGAATGTTTCCAACCGTTTCTTGCTCCGCAGTGAGAAATTCAATGTTGACAAACTGCTTATAACATACATCACTCACAGACATCATGTTGAACCATTGCTGCTAGTACGCTATCTGTCAGAAGAAACAAGCTTTGTGCATGCACTCTGAAAACTTCAAAGAATCCATATCTAAAATTCACATTCGTAACATTGTTGGGGGCTGGGGAAAAAATATGTTGTGCATTTATTTCTGGATCACACTCATATTATCACTGCAAATGGGGGAACATTGACAAAGTAATTTTATTGAGAGGATTTAAATCTACTATATAATTTCATAAGGTCACCCACTCATCTCAATAGCTATTGGCTGGAGAACCATGTAGCGTGTCAGCATTCACTGACAAAACAGCGACCAGACATACCATTAGAAGGAATTCATGATTATGTCTACAATTTAATAACTAAGCATCTGCTACCAAATTAATTGGCATAATACATTCATTAAGTTTGCTTTTCATAGCGTTTCACAGTTTTAAAAAAAAATTAAAAAAATTTGTGGCTGAAAAAATGTGGATCTGCTTTTCAGTAACATGTTACTAATTAAAGCAACTTAAAAAAACTTAAATTAAATTACTCATAGTCTCTGCTGTAACCACGAATGCCAATTGTCATTTCGGCTTAGGATAAATTTCAGTTTAATTACAACTTTGACTAATTTTGTTGCTTGACCAAAATTTATGCATTACGGTATATTTGCTTTTTAGGCATTTTACTGACCACTTTCGTTATTGGTCTTTATTCATGTTCACTGTATGTGAGTTATTAGGTTATTTTATGTGGACATCAGACCAAAAGTGTCACCGAATCGACTATTCTGGCAACTTATTTCTGCAAAATTGCTCAACTGTTTCATAATATGGCATGTGTATTAAGTTCTCTGGCCTTCACAGATACTATGACCAATGTTTACGCTATGAGTGTTTGCTCAATCTCAATAATAGACAATGTGATGCTTTCGAAGCAAACAGGATTTTATTTTTTTTTAAATTTACGGAGTGAACTTTAAGGGTCAAATACGAGTCAAGTTCTTATTTAAGCAAGTTTGAGTGTATGACCTTTGAAACAGTTACACGATAGCGCAATCATTCCTGTTTGTGTTTAATACCTACCTCTGTTAATGCTTCTGAGTTCTTCGAGCTCAAGAGATTTTATTTATCCTTAGGGTGAAACACAGGTCAAGCTTATATTTGGCCAGATCAGATCAACCTGTCATAATCTTTCATCGTAAAAACTGGAACTATTCTAGACCCGTGACTATGCGGAAAAAACAGTCACGGGCTTACACTAGTATTAATACAAAACTATATGTAGGAAATGTTAAGCTTAAGATCTAAAAAATGTGAACAAACAATAATCAGTGCTGGAACTACTGGAAGGGTCTTATCCGAGCTTGAGGACTGGTGTCAAGAATATTCTGTAGACTTGTTTCAAAGTTCTCAAAGGAGGTTGTACTCTCAAGCAATACTCTAACAGTCCTCACTGTAGAATATTAAAATTGTTCGACTTCCCGTTGGATGGGACAAGGTGCCGGTGTAAACTGTTTTCCTGTGACCATTCATTCTAATGGCATGTGGGTTAGTGGCCAATGTATGAGCTAGTACAATCGAGGCATGCGAGTTGATATAGGAGGTGTACTGTGGTGCAAGAGGCATGTAAGGACTGATTTCCCTTGTAGTTGTACTGGAGTAGGTGGTGGTAGAACACAGTATGCTGCATGTTTTGCGACAGAGACTGCTACATGCATGTGATGATTTCAGGGAATTACAGGGTGAGTGTTTATGGACCAATATTTCAGAGCTCCCGGCGGTGCCCTGTATGATCTAGATTGATTTACACACACAGTGAATATTGAAGCTCTTAAAAGAGGTAAGTTTTTTGGGGATTCTACGATAACCGTGGAGCTGCAATTTGATGATGGAATCCTATGTAACTCAATGAGTCAAAATTAAAAGTAGAGCTTTTTTTTTTTTTTTGTAATCTTGCTTAGTTTTAGAAATATTGTATTTCAAAATTGACTTGGTTAGGTTGAAATGCAGCCTGGACCAGAATAAAAATTTCGCCTTAGCCAAATTTAATAATAAATTCGTATGTAACTTTGTGAGACAAATCAAAAATAAAGTATACATATTTTTGATATCTCACTTAGTTTTCTAGATATTGCATCATCAAACCACTATATCTACAAGGTGGAAAAGCACTATGGGTGTTTTATTTTCTTCCTAGTGGTTGTTGTTTGGTTGAAATACAACCTGGACCAGAAGAAATGTCACCAAAAGCACAAGGAACTATTACTGATTTTTGACATGTTAAATCTTGAAAACCAAATGAGATATCAAGAAATGTTATTCTTTATTTTAGATTTTTTTCCCCGAGTTCTATAAGAGTTTATCATCAGATTTTGGCGCCACGATAATGATAGAACTGCCAGTGTTTTGCACTTGTGAATTTCATGTCAGTTGCTCCATTCTTCTATACGTATTTAAATGGCTAACCCCCTGTGTAGCAGGAAAGAGATGGGGTTGGGGTTGATTTATTCCTGCAATATTTTTAACCATGATATCAGGACCATGTGTACTAACTTTTATCATAATAACCACAACAATTTGTGCAGCAATAGAAACAATGTTTTTTTTCAGGAAATGTAGTAAAGACAGAATTGCTCATCAATAAATTACAAAAAAAAAAGTAACACTATGTCAACACTAAAGGTTTTAAACAGTTCAATTTCATGTTCAAAGCCGTGCATTACTTATTATTAACAGCGAGCATTTAATTCGCATCCAGAGACAGTAATTTCAAGAAGCAACAGATTTCTCGGAAGGTTCTTCACTAAAGGTTTTAAACAGCTAAATTTCATGTTCAAAACCGTCAAATATGCATTACTTAACACACCCATTAAAATTTCACAACGTCAGAGATTGTAGCAGTTGGCCTCAGATAGTAACATTAAGAAACAAAGAAGATATCGAAAGATGTTTTTTCATTGTATTATTAAAAATAATTTAAATATTTTGCACTTTATGTAGTTTCCTCTTCGCATTCGATATAACTATGTATGGGGTTTAAAGACTAAAAACCAAAATTTAATAAAGTACACGTTACATGCGATAACATGATTATTTTTTTAATATAAAACAATATGTAGGAAATGTTAAACTTAAGATCTACAAAATGTGAACAAACAATAATCAGTGCTGGAAGGGTCTTATCCGAGCTTGAGGACTGGTGTCAAGAATATTCTGCTAGACTTGTTTCAAAATTCTCAAAGGAGGTTGTACTCTCAAGCAATACTCTAACAGTCCTCACTGTAAAATATTAAAATTGTTCAACTTCCCATTGGATGCGACAAGGTGCCAGTGTAAACCGTTTTCCTGTGACCATTCATTATAATCGCATGTGGGTTAGTGGCCAATGTATGAGCTAGTATAATGGAGGCATGCGAGTTGATATAGGAGGTGTGCTGTGGTGCAAGAGGCATGTAAGGAATGATTTCCCCTGTAGTTGGACTGGAGTAGGTGGTGGTAGCCACAAGTATGCTGCATGTTTTGCAGTAGAGACATGCATGTGATGATTTGAGGGAATTACAGGGTGAGTGTTTATGGAGCAATATACTTTTGAGATGGGGTGGTCTGCTGAAACATTTATGGGGTATTACGCAGTGTGGAGAGTGGTATGCATCATGCAAAGGGAACACAGGAAGTCATTCCCAGGGCAAAGGACTCAAGATCAAGTAAGAACTGGGAGATTAAAATGGGGCTGGTGTTAGTTTTAAGAGGTAAGGCATTGGGGTGGTTGAGTGAATGATGTGTTGTAGCTCTAGATATTTGTTTTTAGACTAGATTTTGGGGAGGAAAGGAGTCGCAGTAGGAGACGAGAGTGTGTGACTGGTTTTGCACGTATCTTGTAAGATTTCTTTCTACATTTTACACGAAACCAAATTCTACTTACGTGATTTTTGCATCCTACAACTTAATCATTGAATAGAATTACTAACTTATTTTTATTCATATTTCCTTTTATCTTTTAATTATTTATTTCTCTCTTCTATATTTTATTTAACATTTCTTATAGTCTCCATTACAAGACAAGTACCTTAAAACACATTTATTCCACCATACTCGGCTATTGCTTTATTAATAACTCTCACACAACCAGAAAAACTGCTCTTCGATATTGCAACTTACAATAACAATCTATTGTCCAACGATATATTATCACAACTAATTTTTTCACAAACATCAATGATGAGTGTAAGGTGTTTTCCTTATACATTCCTCCTGAATTGTGTCTCGAAAAGTAAGTTGTAATTTTTTGAGACAAGTATTAGCTTATAATAATTTTAAAAATTTAGATATAATTTTAATTTCTTTCTCATTCTCACAGTCAATAAATTAAAATTTTTAACTTAAGGGATTTTAATGGTTATTGAGATTTGCCAGATATTATACCACTCACCTATTATTTTGCCTAGCTCCTACATACACATTTATATTTTACTCTTCATATTTCACAACATTTCTTCCCTCATGTCTTAAATTTAATCGATGTTTCTTCCTGTTCTTCTTACAACAATCTTTAAGATAGGATAGGGAAAATAAACAGCTACCCGTCACTTACCACAGATGAAGGCAGGAGGGCGAGACACATAAAAACACAAAAACAAACGAATTGCACATGAATCATGTGGCGGGTTGGGATGTGACCACATCTTTCCCCCCTGCCATATGTCTCGCCTCCCACATGACTAAGACTAAAGTTGAAAAATTGTGCAATTCGTTTGTTTTTGTGTTTTTATGTGTCTCGCCCTCCTGCCTTCATCTGTGGTAAGTGACGGGTAGCTGTTTATTTTCCCTATCCTATCTTAAAGATTGTTGTAAGAAGAACAGGAAGAAACATCGATTAAATTTAAGACATGAGGGAAGAAATGTTGTGAAATATGAAGAGTAAAATATAAATGTGTATGTAGGAGCTAGGCAAAATAATAGGTGAGTGGTATAATATCTGGCAAATCTCAATAACCATTAAAATCCCTTAAGTTAAAAATTTTAATTTATTGACTGTGAGAATGAGAAAGAAATTAAAATTATATCTAAATTTTTAAAATTATTATAAACTAATACTTGTCTCAAAAAATTACAAATTACTTTTTGAGACACAATTCGGGAGGGATGTATAAGGAGACACCTTATACTCATCATTGATGTTTGTGAAAAAATTAGTTGTGATAGTATATCATTGGACCATAGATTGTTATTGTAAGTTGCAATATCGAAGAGCAGTCTTTCTGGTTGTGTGTGACTTAGTAATAAAGTGACAGCAGTGTATGGTGGAATAAATGTGTTTTAAGGTACTTGTCTTGTAATGGAGACTATAAGAAATGTTAAATAAAATATAGAAGAGAGAAATAAATGATTAAATAATTAAAAGGTAAAAGGAAATATGAATAAATAATAAGTGAGTAATTATATACAATGATAAAGTTGTAAGATTCATAAAGTCACGTAAGTACAATCGGATTTGCACAGATTTGAAAGTAATCTTACAATCTGGAGAGAGATTCTCCATCAGAACAGATGCGTCTGCCACAGATGGCAACTGTTGAAGTGTGGTATTATTGCAGATTTGAACAGATATTTGCAGTCAATATGCAGCACAAAAGACTTCGTATATCAGTTTAACTGCCTTCGTGCACTCACCTCACCACTATGGCACTCACCATCAGAACGAATGGCCACAGGGAACAGTTTATACCGGCAACTTATACGATCGGTGGCAGAAGATGCCAGTACCTGCAAATTTAACAATTTCAACAGCTGTATTAAAGCAACAGCTATCAGAGTTTTCCCTCATACCACAATCTCCAACACATTCTGGATTCAATCACAATAAGACGCTTTTACAATAGACCCTTTACATTTTATAGTTCTTAACTTTAACATTTCCTACTTATATCTTTCTAATATTTATATACCAACTAACTTGCCGCTATTGCACCAGTTCTTACATAGGCCTCACCACACAGCAACTCTCTGTTAGAATGAATGGCCACAGACAAACAGTCCATACTCATAACCTGTACCTTCCAGTACCAGAACATGCCAATAGCCATAATTCCAACAACCTCAACGACTGTTTTACTGTGAGAGCAGTCAGAGTTTTCCCTGACAGCACCACTGCAGCAGAACTCCGGAGATGGGAACTAGCGTACCAGAATATCCTGGATACAAGACACCCACCTGGACTTAACCACCGTTAAATTCCAATTAACCCATCACTACCTTTTTTTTTGCCATGTTTATACCGTACCATCACTACATTTGCTCATTTTGCCATCGCCTGCCAAAATATTAAATATATTTTCTCAGACATTGTATACCGATATCGATAGTCTACTCCTTATCCGTTCCCCCCCCCCCCCTCCTCCACCACTACACGGTTAGTCATTAGGTAACGTTCGGTGTGCGCACACATTCCGAGCCTAATGGCCCGTTTTTCTATTTGTGAGCAAGGCAGATGCCGAAATATTGTGTAGTTGTTTGTCAGCATTAGTGTTCTCTCATCGCATCCGTCCACTTTGGTATGTGGTGGGTTAATTTCCCTTTCTTTTCTTATTAATA
The DNA here is from genome assembly GCA_031002005.1 of Vandiemenella viatica. Lineage (NCBI taxonomy): Eukaryota > Metazoa > Arthropoda > Insecta > Orthoptera > Morabidae > Vandiemenella > Vandiemenella viatica. Next base: position 8,697,612 of record JARYHS010007075.1, read on the forward strand.
TTTAGTTTGTCTCACATTAATTACTTTTGTGATGTTTCCCCACTTTCAACAATAATAGTTCTTCATAATTATCGATTATATATTTAGTATTTTCGTGCCCCCCTCCACCACCATCACCCTGTCCTCCCAGGTCAATGTTATGTTATCTAACTCCTCTATTCAATAAGCAGGCGTTGATGTGTTCACATTTGTCTTGTTTCAGATTTCATCTACTCGTAAGGTGTGCAAATAAAATCAATATAGTAACCAGGAAATAAAAGGAGCTAAGTAGTGAATGGATCTACAAAAAAGGATAGTGAAATGAACCACCAATTACCTTAGATGATGGTTTCGTGGGGTGAACACATAAAAAACCACAAGAGTAGGAAAAACAATGAATATTACAGAACCTGGCCCTTCATCAACAAGAGAACATTATGGAGGGAGTGTGGTATAGGAGACCGTCTCACACAAACAATATACATAAAACAACAATGAGCAATAAAATGCTTTAAGGTAATAAAACTAAGGAAGGATAGGGAAATACGACCCAACACTTACCACAGATGAAGGCAGCTGGGAACGACTAATACAAAAAAGAACAAACACAAGAAACGCACAATATTTCAGTGTATAGCGTTATTCTTGCAGAAGTGAGACACCAGGTGAAGTCAGACGTGTACACTACGACGGCCGTCTGGTGAATGGTGCAGCCGGCACAGATGAAAGTATAGAAGCGGAGGAAGGAAGGGAAGTGCAAATACTAAATCAATAATGTTGAATGTATAATATCATTGAAAGTAGTAAATCAGCATAATAACTTGGTGATGAAATACATATAAATCAAATGTTGAAAGATTCTAAGTAAGAAAAATAAAATATAAGCAATATAAATAGTATCTAATAACTGCAAGAGCTGTGTCAATGTTGGGGATGGTTACTCTGAATGGTTTAGTACAACCAAAGGAGTACAACAAGGAAGTGCCCTTTCACCCCTTCTGTTCATAGCGGTGATGGATAACATCTTAAAAGAACTAAAAAGAACATTCAATAGAGATCTACAGGCACTGGTGTTTGCAGATATAGCAGTATGGGATGAAACAGAAGAAGGAATGCAAAACAAACTGAAGATGTGGAATTATAAGTTTGAAGAATATGGAATGAAATTGAATAAAAAAAACTGTAGCACTAAAAATAAGCCGAAATAATATAGACTGTCATATAAAATTACAAGACCACAAAGTTGAAGTTATTGACCAGTTCAGCTACCTGGGGAGCATAACTGCTAATAATGGTAGAAGTGAGTTAGAAATAATGAGTAGAGTAACCAAAGGAGCCAACTTCTACAGTACTGTGCAAGGCTTACTATGGGACATGAAGGATCCCAGAAGAACAAAAATTGTCTTGTACAAATCATATCTCATTCCTATTCTCACATATGCCTTGGAAACATGCACACTAACATCAAGGGACCTTAGCAAGATTCAATCATATGAAATGAAGTTTCTTAGAATGGCCCTCCAGAAAACTAGACTTGACCGCATAAAGAATGATGAGATTAGATCAAACCTAGAGCTAAGGGAATCCATGGAAGAGAGACTTAGGTCATCAAGACTTCAGTGGTTTGGGCATGTCAAGAGAATGACTAGTAAAAGACTGCCAAAAACTTATTTGGAAAAAAGGATAGTGGGCAAAAGACCAGTGGGAAGACCAAGAAGAAGATGGACAGACCAACTGAAGGAGGACGTAGAGAGAAGAGGCTGGAATTGGGAGTACATCACAGACAGAGAAACCTTTCTGGACAGGAAAATGTGAAAAACAATCGTCTATAACAACCAAGGCTCGTAAACCACACCCGGGAAACTGGAGATGGTCCCAAACGATAATGATAATAAGTGCTGGGTCTGATAGGAAGGATTTATTGGATATTGAGTCCTGGAGGATATCTGCTGTCCAGGATATTCTGATAGGCTAGTTACCCTCTACGTAGTTCAGAGGTGGTTGTGTTATCAGGGAAAACTCAGATCACCCTAACTGAGAAACAGATGTTAAAATTATTCAGTTTGTGCCATTAGATGGGCCATATGGCCACAGGCAGACAGTATATACTAACAATGAGGCCCATCCAGTTGCAAAACATGCCAGTTCCCAAAAAATGGAGAGAGACAACGCTGTTATTTCCGTCTTTTGTCTAGCAACACGAGTTAGTATCTATATCTCTTGAACTAGTTTATTAAATTTGATATAGTTTCCACTCTTGTGAATTGCCATTCTTTTAGAAAGTTAATACACAATGCCCAATAAAATATGAGGGTTGCAACTTAAATAGAGGCAACACTGCTGTGGAGACGCTATGCAATGGAATCTACTATTGTCGCTGATATTGTCGACTTTTGTTATATACTTATCACACTAAACAAATAAACAACTGAAACAAGTGAGACAGTTCTTTCAACCTGTTACAAACTCCAGATCTTATCATTCATTGTATTCACAAAATTTTTGCACGGGTCATATCGTCTCAAAAGCATTTGGCAGCTGGAATAACTAAACAGAAACTCACAACAAAGCTGTAATGGTAAAGAAGAAAAAGATATTCAATAGATATTAATGGATCCAAGGAGTAAAGAAAGATATTATAGAAATTGTAATAACAGAAGATCCAGGAGAAATAGAAGAGGTAAGGTTATAACACCTGGACCAAGAAAGGAGGAAACGGCCAAATAAAAGGTTGAAGCACTATTGGAATCGAAGAAAAGAAGCATCAAGATGAATGGACAAAATTGGTTCTCGTGGTTCTTAGATGACCAAAACCAAAGACAACAGGGCATTCACAAATTTTTTCTTTTCTTTTATTGTCAGCCACATGATGTGAAAACCTCAATTCTCACAAAAGAGGGCACTACAAGATTTTTCACTAAAATTATACTCGGCAAACAAGCGACTTACACCTCGAGCTTGGTGAGGCAGTGCGCCTGCCTGAGAGCTCCGTCCGTGACTGCGCACCCTTTCAGAGACAGAATTCTCAGCTCTGGACAGTGCTCGCAAGCGGCCGCAACTGTGCTGTCCTCGTCGGCGTTGTTGCAAAGGTACAGGGCCTGCAGCTGCGAAAGACCACCAGACCTTCAACAGAGATACATATCATATGAACAGTGCAGCTCTACTGTTAAATAACAGTCACAATAAGGGCAGAGAAAGCAACCACAAATAGTATCAGGGTAGTGCAGGAACACACAAAAATTAACACAGAGCTATTCAAAATACAGTAGAATGTCAATAACCTGAAATGTCAACTATTTGAAATATCAATAATCCAAAAATATATTTTACAAAATGTTTGTTGTTTTTCAGAAACTTAAAAACTGTTTCCACATACAGTACAATACATCAGTGCACCTGTTACATTCTGAAATTCCACTATCAAAGAACTGGGCACTATGACTAATCCTTATACCTGGCGGTGTTATTGTATTATCACTGTAGTATCCAACTGATCAGCTGGATACAGACTTCGATGTTGAATGTATGTCGTAACTGCAATGCAACAACAATTACAAGTGTAATTATAAAAGTGTGCTGGCAGTTTTGAAATAAATGAAATCTTTGTTATTCATTTGAAAGTTTACAAAATGATTTTTTTTTTAAAGAAAACAAAGACAGACAAAGAGAGAGAGAGAGAATGCTTCTTTAGAAGCCATTGGCAAATATGAAAGTTGTAAGTTGGCTCTGCTTAGCTGTGTGGGTTACTTTCAGTGTCCTGTCGTGTCTTCCTTTGCTAGAGATATGTAAAACTATAAAGTATATAACATAGTATTAAAAATAAAATAATTGCTAATACTTTATTGTATCAAACCATAAAAACTATACTGTAATATATTTTGTATCTGCACAAATCGAAAATTCGTACCAACCTTGCTCGCGATTAGTTCAGATTATCAACACTCTACTGTAGCTTATCTGACAGACAAGTCCATTACATCACACAGGTTCACTAGATAAAAGTTTACAGCATTTAAAGAAGGTTGTTGAAATGCTTACTTGAAAGCAAGTGCAGACAATCCACGTGGACTATTCTGAAGCCCAATCATTGTCAGTAAACGGAGGTTCGACAGGTGACCCAGGGCGACGAAGCTCTGGTGCACGTCACTGCCACGGAGGTTCACCTCACTCAACGTATATAGCACTAATTGTAATTCAATCAGTGAAGTGCACACTTTCAGTGGGGGAACTGGGCTCCTGTGGAACAGAACACATCATTAACAAACTTTTTCGTCATCAGTCTCGCAACTGGTTTGACACAACCGACAGCCTGGATAGAGTAGATCTGAGGCAAAGCAGAATAGAAAAGAAGAGTTTCAGGAAACTATAAACAATAGCAAAGGAATAAACTCAAGATGAATATACACAGAAACTGAAATTGAGCTACAAAAGAAATAAGAAAATTCGTCATGGGGTGGTTAGAAACAAAACAAAGGACATTAAGGCTAAAGTGCAATGGAAAGAGGACAATATAGTGATAACATGGAAAGAGTACTTCTTATACCTGCTGGAAGGAACTTACAGAAATCCTGGAAGAAAGTAAAAAAAAAAAAGAACCAAAGATCAGAGAAGTGAGACAAAAGCTTTAGAAAGGAAAAATTGAAGAATTTAGCATGATGGAGCTAGAGATGGCAGTGAAAAAAACTATCATATGGGAAATCCCCAGCAATATGTGAACTAACAACATAGATGGTGAAAGCAGTAAGACCATTAGGAATTCAATGGTTATACAGAATTATGCGGACAGTTTGGAAGGAAAAGAAAATATCAGAACTGAATAACGGGAACCATAATGCAAATTTATATATATATATATATATATATAAAAATAATAAATCAAATTGTGAGAACTATAGGGGCAACACATCGCTGAGTCACTCCCTGAAAATATTAAAAATTATCCTCTACGTACAAATTGACGACTACTGGTGACAGAGATGACCCCATTACCACACCATCAGTTTATAAATAGAATCTACTCATGTATGTAAAAGACATGAATGTGTTCAAATAAAGTTACAGCAGCGATAGCAGTTGAGCATGTGACAGTGAGAATGTTGTACAAGCTCTTCTTTCTGTTGACTGACAGTATGCTTCTGGATTTCTCAGACAGCAGAAGACGGTGCTGAGTAGACGCTGTCAAAATATCTTTTTATGACACCAAGCAGCAGCAAACCAATGAAGGCTACACTGCATTGTCATGGCAGTAAAATCTTCATTCACACAACAGTGGCAGTTTTATGTGAGGAGAGCAAAACGGAAGGGAAGTAAAGCACAAAGTGACTCAAAGAAAGGGACAACTGTGCCTTTCTTCAAAAAAGGAAACGGGAAAGGCTGCAAACATTATTGGAGTGTCATTCTGACATGCTGAAGCCTTTGAAATAATCCCATGTAAAAATCCTGTGTAAGGAAGAAAGAGAGAAAGCATTTAGAGAAAAGTGGCATGGTTTCAGATCATGGAGATTAAATGTAGGCCTTATAATTGCTTTAAACCAGGGACCATGAGTACTACTACGAACTCCTGACCATTTTCCTAGGCAACAAGGTTGCATGTCATAATGTACGCCAAAGCAGGGTTCGGCCTTGAAAAACATGGGATACTGGAAATGTTTGATAAACAGATGAAATACACCACAGAAGTAGCAAGGAAAGAAGGATCTGAATGGCTAGAATAAAAAAAAAAAAAAAAAAAAAAAAATTGAACTCCTGCACCCATTGTTCATCATTGTCATGAATCACATAATTGAAGGGTTAGTGAGAAAAACTTAAAAAATAAATAAATAAAATAGGGAAGATGAATTAATATTACAGGAAAATATAGAAAATAAACCCAATCAGCAATTAAATATATGAGAAGAGGTTTTGGAACCACATGACAGGAAATAAAAGAGTAGATTGTTATAAAATAATAACCAGAAAATGAGAGAAATTGTGATGGTCAATAATTTTAAATAACTAAGAACTGTTGTAAAGGAAAGAGGAAGGAGATGCAAGTGAAAGCAGGAGCAGAAGCCTGACGTGGAGCAAGGCCGAGTATTGTGTTCCTATGTACACTTACACTGCTGAACATTGCTGAACACTAGACGGTCACAGGCAAGTGAAATTAAGTTTCTCCAAGACAAGAAAAGGCTGGATCAAGATGGTGATGGACAGTTGGAGGAGAAAGAGAACAAACCTACACTCACCACTTGGAATGTACCTCATATCTATATATATAAAGATGAATGTATGTATGTTTGTTTGTTTGTTTGTTCTTCATACAAATAAACAGTTTTCATCCGATCTCGATGAAACTTTGCACACTTATCCTTTGAAACAAGGAGAAAAATACTGTCTACATTTGGTTGAAGAATTATCTGTATAAATAATACATGTTGTCTTATAATTTCAAAAAATAACTGAATGGCGATAGACAGACATGTTGAATGTGGAGGTCTCTATACTGTTTTTCCGTGTAGCGGTCAGGTAGCTCAGTGGTTAGAGCGCTTGCTTACTTATGATAGGGATGTGGTCTCCGGTTCAAATCTCCGTGGAGGCTAATATTTTTAAAAATTGTTTTTGATCGTAAGAGTCATGCCTGGGCCGTCCGTTATTCAGAATCAATGTTAAACTGTAGATATCACAAAGTGAGGGTGCAATGCGAGGCAAATCATAGGTAGTCTTGCAATGCTGTAGGTGTACACTTTTTTACGTTATATTGATCCCTCAGAAGTGATTTGCAGTCAATGTGTGTGTATGATATGCAGTAATAATACTATAAATGTGGAAGCAAGTCTCGGTCTTTCGTTACGTTTTAACGACTAACTGCCTCTACCGATATTGACGGAATTTGACAAGAAAATCTGTAGAAAGGGCACAGGACATTTTTGTTTTCCGGTATGATTAACACTTGTAGTCACGAAATTTGGAGAATTATCGAATGGTGACAGAGAGATGGATGTGTGTGTTAGTCTGTAATGTTACGTCGGTTGCTCATGTTGTGCTTCTCGCTCATTATGTTAGTGTATAATTTATTAATAAATTTAGTTTGGAGAAAAAACATATTATTTAGTGCAGATGTCGATTTGCCCTGTCCTATTAGTTTGTGTCTGCTTAAATGTTTTTGACACCAGTTTTTTTTTTTTTTTTTTTTTTTTTGCCTTCTTTTTGGACATGTGGGCGTAAACTGGCCTAAGTTGTAACTCTAGCAGAGCAGCTTAAGTTATTAGAACCCAAGAATCGGATGCTCATGCTGAAGAAAGCAGAAAAGACCAAACTGAAATAACGCTGACCTTAGTTAACACCCCCCCCCCTCCTCACATCACCTTTTTTTGTTTTTAAATGTTGGAAATTGATTCTCTTCAAGAGACAGGTTCGGCGGTAGAATTATATAGTGATGGCTTTCCTGTCATATTTTGCCAAGTCGTCGTTGTTTGGGCCCAATCCTTCGTTATGAACAACTTTTTATATTCAGTACTGGCAAAGCAATTCTTAATCCACATGTAAGAAGTCGCAGGTATCAGCTAGTTTATTATAGGTATCACGCATAACGCACATACAGATTGGTTCCTCAAATAAACCTTTGGGTATCGCATTGAAATTTATATGTGGAAGGTACTAAACTCACACCAAGGGGAGCCGGAGGTGCCTTTGCTGATCAATTAAAAATGATCAAATTTGAGGAACATTGGAAAACTGTCCAATACACTCACTTGAAATTTGTGAACTTATGAGTGATTCAGCTTTAAAGTTAGGATGGAGGGATATATTGTTACCATTTCCATTTTCTCAAGAATAATTTCTTTCTAAACAATCATTTTTTTTAAAAAAAATGTGTATTTCATTAAACTTTATATTAACTACTACACTTATTACAATAAGCCTCAGTTAAAAAGTAATCTGGACATCAAGGAGTAACATGTACGAGGTAGGTCCAGTACGTACTCAGCCTCTCTTCCCGATGGCGCCACTGTCGCCAGAGAAATTTATTATCAAGTAGTACATTATCTTAGACGGCTATTGTTAAAGTTTCAGCCAAATCAGACTCATAGTTTTGTTTTGATCGTATGTGAAAGTGGGTGTGTCCGCGGATTTTAGAAAAATGGAAAAAGAGCAGTATCAGTCGGTGATTCAATTCTTGTTTTTGGAAGTAAAATCAAGCAGCAAAATCAAAGAGCACTTGGATGCTGTGTACGGTGACTCTTCTTCTTCGATGGCAACTGTTAAAAATTGGTTTAACGAACTTCAACGTGGTCGCACGTCAGTTTAAGATGAGCCCAGGTGTCCCAAAAAACGGTTACCATGGAGGATAACATGACAAAAATCCACGATCTCGTATTGGCACACCGCCAATTGAAGGTGCGTCAGATTGCTGGGACAGTAGGCATCTCAAAAGACTGCATGTGTCATATCTTGCATGAAATTTTGGGCATGAGAAAACTGTCGGCGTGATAGGTGCCACGTTTGCTCGCTCACTCCGGACACCAAGCACAAGCGTGAGATCACTTCACAGCAGTGTTTGACACTGTTTAAGCACAATTCAAAGGAGTTTCTGCGTCGTTACTTGACTGTCGACGAAACATGGATCCACTGGTACACACCAGAGACAGTCAAAACAGTGGACTTTACCCGGCGAACGAGCTCCGAAAAAGGCGAAGACTGTCCCATCGGCCAGAAAGGTGATGGCCACCATTTTCTGGGATTCACAAGGTGTGATCTACACCGACTACCTGGAGAAGAGCAAAACGATCACAGGGTTTTACTATGCCTAATTATTGGGTCAATTCAATGCTGAATTGCAGAAAAAACGGCCCCATTTGTCAAAGAAAAATGTGCTCTTCCACCATGACAACGCACCGGCTCACACCTCCACCATCACCATGGCCAAATTGGTTGCATTGGGCTACGAACTGCTGCCCCGTCCACCATATTCTCCAGATTTGGGACTGTGCGACTTCTTTTTGTTTCCAAACTTGAATAAGACACTTGCCGGACAGAAATTTGAGTCGAATGAGGAGGTTATTGCCGCCACGGAGGCATACTTTGCAGATCTCCAGAAAACGTATTTTTCAGACGGGTTAAAGAAGTTGGAGCATCACTGGGTCAAGTATATCGAACTAAAAGGAGACTATGTTGAGAAATAAATCGCCACTTTTCCAAAATTTTCGTGTAACTTTTGTAGGCTAAGTATTTATCGGACCGCCCTCGTAATAATTTTATACCCCTATCGTGAGTAACTTTTGCCTTACATATTTTTTTTATTGAATTTATGGGAAATGGCTTCCTAAGTTTGTCAAATACATTCCCACACTATAGGATGCAGCATATAAAAATAGTAATAACTCCACTCCTAGGACGAGTATAACGCTAAATCAAAGTTCGCCATCGAGAGGAAGGTTGAAAATAATTTTTGGTACTAAAAAACTTTTTATTTATTTTTTTATTTTTTATTTGTCCACCTCTGGCTTCCCTCAAGCATTAAACTTTACCCTTGATAAAGGAGTCAACAATAAAATAAGTTTATGTTTTATGTTCATCTTCATATTTTACCCTATTTCATAATTGGAAAACTTACTATTAAATTTTTGTAAATTAACTTACACAATGCAGTAAAACAATTTTTGCTGAGCCGAGTATACGTTATACGATGATTTGGGCGAAAAAATCATATTTTTACATGCCAGGGAAGGTAGAGAAATAAATGCTTACCACGCATATACTTTCATTCCTTACCACTCACAATATAGAGAGAAACAAATAAATAATAATACAGCAAACAAAAACGGTAACTTATCCCACTGCATAATTTCAATAATTAGCTTCATATCAATCAGGTTTGTTATGTATTGTATATGCAACACATACACATGATCTTCTCAGAAAAACATGTAAACCCAGAAAAATGTAGAGTTTCCTTCACCACTTTTTCCTGCAGCTGTGCTCAGTAACGTCAGTTACAAAAGCACTATTTTTGTCAGTCCTCAACACAAATTTCAGAAAAGAAGAAATCACAAGTGGCATCAAATCACAGATGTAAGAGCATCCCAGGTTTCTACAAATGGACACAGCTACAGAACAGCAATTACTACTTGACATGTAATTTGGAACTTACCTTAAGCCATTAGGAGTATACACGGCCCACGGTAACGTAACAAGCCTAAGTGTCCCGCAATTAACCTCGAAGAAATATTTCAGATCTTGCATCTTAACGTGAACCATATCGGTTACTTGAAAAGCGGCGAGTTGACGGCACCCGTCCGCTACAGGTCTCAAATGTATAAGTTTACGTCTCGTGGAGTACTGTACTTCGAGCACCAGTGTCCGGAGTCGATTCAGCTGCGACAACGTCTGCGCATTGCGACTGTCGCAGAGCAGGTGGTGTGGGATGAACAGTACCTGGATGTTTTGGCACTTCTCCACCAATTTGTTCAGCAACTGCAGGGAAAAAAAACAGTTCTACATGTAATAATTGCAAAAGAAAGGGAAGGGAAATAACTACACAGTTAAGTTTTCTTTATAAACCATTACTATCTATCAGACGACCAATCGCTTTTTGACAACTATGTGGCAACATATAAAGAAGCAACTTTGAGAATAGTTCTTAAGAAATGTCAGAAAGTGGTGTTATTTATCAGTTATACCATCTGCTTTTGTTAATGATTCATTGATTATCTCAGCTACTGTTAGTTCTTTACGGTGTGGCTCTGAAACAGCCCTCATACCTGAATTCTGAATAGTATTGTACTGTATGAAGTATTTTTAGTGAGCTAAAGTTTGCTTGAATATGATCTGGTATGTTTGTTTTGTAATTTCTTGCTAAACCGGTGTATATAGACTTTGTTTTAGGTAAGGAAATTATTTAAAGTCCATTTAATATGTTTAAGAACCAAATGGTGCAAGAGAATTTCTTAAATGTTTGTAATTCCATGTATTAATGTAGGTTACGATGTCTACAGAACAATTTTCTATAGTTTGAGATGATTTCTGCAAATAAATTTGTATTTAAGTATCTCTAATTACCATTTCTGATCATTTTGTAATGTTGTTAAGTAATTTTGTATTAATTCCGATTGTTTTTAATATGTTTGATTGTTTGAGTGATTGTTAATGTACGAGAAATATCAGGTGGATGCCTTTGAAGAATTCTCGTAATTTCGATAGAGACTATATAAACAGATCGGCTGGACAGAGGAGTGAGTTAGTTAGTTGACATCATTCAGTGTTACAGAGAGTTTCATTCATCCAGTCAGTTTTCACAGAGATTATCTTTGCGACTGTTCAGAAGTGCATCTCTGTATTGTATCTATGCGTGTGAATATCGCTGACTTTGTTTTGAAAGCAATAAACAACTCTTCAACATAACCTTTTTGGTGGTCTTTTTAATTAATCAATATAGTAATTAAACCACCGAAGACAGTAATAGCTCCTTTCGACACTTTGCATCACAGATCTGCATTATAATGGCCAGCTAATGACTGCACATGCTACATCAGTAGAAAACTTGGCAGAGGGCTACTTGAAACTACTGTTGCTAAGCAACACAGATAGCCTCAAGATTCTACCTTCCACGCAATTCACTTCAAGCACAATATAGTGCAATGTTAATGTGACTACACTTCCCTCCAATACCCCTCCCACCAAGTAATTGCTAAACTGATTTTGATAGCAAAGACATTAATATATTATACAGTGTCATAGAGTCAACTACAGTATTTACGTGTGTTTTTGAAGCAATTAAATTGTAAATTTTCTCAAAATATTTTTAATTCTTTATAACGTAATTCAAAAATAAGGAATACCCATCACTTACAACAGATAGAAGTAGGCGAGCCCAATGAACAAAACGCATTTCACAATATTACAGTTAAAAACTTTAAATAATGAAGGACAGGGAAATTAACCCACCACATACCAAAGTGGATGGCTGCGATGAGAGGGAACACTTACGCTGACAAACAAATACACAATATTTCGGCATCTGCCTTCTTCAGTGGTAGATAAACGGGCCATTAGGTTCTGTATGTGTGTATACAACAAACATCACCCAATGACCATTGCCCCGAGAAAATTTTATTCATTATCAATGCCAAGAAAACCTCCAGTCTTATATACTTTAAATTTAGATTGTAAGAGAACTCAGACTGTTCAAGCTGTAATTTACTTCCATCATACATAAGATCTTTTCTGTCTGAAATAATTTCCAGAATTATAACTTTTGTTTCTGCCTTGCACACGATGCTCAGAAATAATACAGCGCCGTACGAGCATCGAGGAACGCAACTTACTGGGAAACTGATCTTCTGAGAATCGCAAAACTGCAGAGTGTCGAGGCGACTACAGCAGTCGCACAGGGCGTGGATGACTGACGACCTGACAGCACGCATCACATTCAGGCTGTGAAGCTGTGGCATCTGCTGCAGCATAGCCTCCGCTTCGTCGTCGGAACAAAGGCGGCTGGAAAATCCAATTCAACTAATACGGCACCTTCTCATCTGGTCATTGTAACAATTTTAAGGCAATAAAACTGTACTGCAACTGTTCCGATCTCGGTCGGATAAATGAATTTATACGAAATACGAGGTGTGTTCAAAAAATAACAGGATCTTTTATTTATTTGTCTACATCAATGTTATCCCCTCCAAAATAGTCCCCATTAGATATTACACATTTGCCAGTGCTTCATCCAATCCTCAAAAAACTTCTGGAACTCTCTGAGATTGTTTTGAGCTCTTTCAAAGATGCACTTTTAATCTCATCTTTTTACTTTTGGGAACAGGCATATCACTTAGAGGGGAGCAACTAAATAGAGTAGAATGTTTCAAATATTTGGGAAGCTGTATTGAAGAAAATGGAGGAAACAGGATGGAAATAAACGAAAGAGGAAGATGTGCAGATGGATTTTTTAAAAGTATTAGAAGCCTGGTATGGAGTAGGGATGTCCCACAAAAGAGTAAAGAGGCAATATATAAAACATATTTTGTACCAATTTTAACATATGGAGCAGAAACATGGGTGATGAAGGAGAGAGACAAAGGGAGGGTACAATCGGTGGAAATGAAATTTCAGAGGAGTAGAGTGGGAGTGACAAGAAGAGACAGAATAAGGAATGAGAGAATCAGGGAGACGATAAAGGAAGAACCGCTACAACAAAGAATTGAAAAATCTAGGCTACAGTGGTACGGGCATGTAAAGAGAATGGGAGAGGAGAGGCTACCAAGGAAGATGCTGGACATGGAGCTGAAAGGGAAGAGGCCTAGAGGAAGACCAAGGGACAGATGGGTTAAAGGCGTTAAGAAATGTGTGGAGGAAAGAGGAGGAAATTGGGCGTCAGTGGAAGGAGAGAGATGGTGGTTAGACAGGAAGCGCTGGCGAGGATTTTGTTCCCAGCAGACCCGACCAGTGGCTGGAAGCTGTCCTAGATGATGATGATGATGATGAACAGAAAAAAGTCACACGGGGCCATGTCTGTGAATATGGAGGTTGGCGCATCATAGTGTTTTTTTTTTTTTTTTACAAAAATTCATGAACATGCAACAATTTGTGTTCAGGTGCATTATCATGAAGCAAAATCCATTAATTGTTTTGCTACAAATCCGGTCGTTTTCTTCAGAGTGCTTCATGCAAACAGTGTTGAACTTGTAAGTGGTATGCCTTATTGATTGTTTGACCTTGTGGCAAGAACTCGTGGTGCACTATGCGATAAATCAAAGAAAACAGTGAGCATAACCTACAAATTTGACCGAACTTTTCCAACTTTTTTGGCCTTGGCAATCCTGGGACGATTGAACCTTAGTTTCGACATCGTCCCCATAAACTCATGTTTCATCACCTGTTATGGACATTTCAATAGTTCTGCATTGTTTATCGATTCCTGTGCAACTATCATTTGCCGCTGTTGTTGTTAAAAACTCAACACTTTGGAACATATTTTGCTGCAACAAGTTTCGGACACAAAAAACATGAAAAACTTTCATATCATGAGCCAATTGATGAGCCAACATCATCAGCAACTTCTCTAATTGTGATTCAGCAATTATTCATAATCATTTATTTCACTTTTCCACATTTTAATCAGTTATTGATGTGATAGGACGACCCGTATGCTTGTCATCTCCAACCTCATCACGGTCACCTTGAAAACGCTTATACCATTCATAAACACTTGTTTTACTCATAATAGATTCACCAAAAGGGGTATTTAATATTTCTAAAACTTAATTGCACTTAATTCCATTTTTATACCAAAATTTAAGGCAAATTCTATTATCCATGATTTACATAAATGAAAAATCGATGACTATATTAAAACACGTGTTATCCTTTCACAGCACGCAAAAGATTAAACATCCAATATAGCTCAAAATGTATAGATACTTTTAAGACATGTTTGCCATGTTCCAATCACACTAACCTACGAAATTTCAGAATTCTGTTACTTCTTGAACAAACCTCATATATCTTAGGATAATGTAACATATTAATCTACACAGAGAAATGACATAACAACAATCCCTCACTTGACAAAGTATTCCTTGTTGCGCCACAGTACAGGATCGTGAGCCACACGTCTCCATCGACTGCACACATTCTGCATCACTTTCGTCAACTCCTTCAGTGACGAATAGGACAGGATCCTGAGCAGTATTTCGTCGGGAAGTTTATCGATTCCGACTCTTGCTGCAGGGAGTTCACATTCTGCGTAGACCTTAGTCACAGGCAACTGCGAGCACTGAAAAAATAATAATAAGGAACTAAAGCTGGGATTTCCTACACAAAACTGTAAAATGACTACAGTCTACAGTCAGCAACAAACTACTGTGTTTTCTATAAATAACAAATTCCAAATTATTATTGGTCAAAAAGTTCTACTCTGAAACATTACAAACATGTCGTCCTGGCAAAAATTTTACTAATTTTTCTTTATGGTTCTGTTATATGAGTTTCATAATCACAGATGTGCTTGAAAAACTTTAATGTAATTGTTACACACAGCCATAATAATATATTTTTGATAGCAAATCCTTTTTTAAGTTCATGAATCAAATGTAAAATCATAGATTAAATCTACACACATACTAAAATTTTAGAAGTAGTGTGAGTTAATCTTTCAAAAATACCTTTGTATTGAACTCTACTGATGTTAGATAGGGCGAAAATATTACATTTTTTTAAATTTTTTTTTAAGGAAATGAATCTGGCAAAACTCACCTCAGTGATGGCTTTATGTTGGGTGTTAACATATAAGCTATTTTTATCTTGACAAGTTAAATAATTCTCCAAGAAAATGTGAAAATATCCTTTTTTTTTACTAGTGCTTTATGCCTTGTCAATGTAGGGGTCATTAGAGGTGGAATGGGACTTTGGACAAGGAACGGGAAGGAATTCGGCCATGGCCTTTTGAAGGAAGCACCCCGGCATTCGCCTGGAGTGACTTGGGGAACCCAAGGAAAACCCAAATCTGGATGCACAGACAGCGAATCGAACCGGTGTCCTCCCGAATGCGAGGCCAGAATTTTAACTGCTCACCCACCATGCTCGGTTTGTGAAAATATGCAAGTATCCCAAAATAACATAGTGGTTTTAATAAAATTAATGAGATAGCTTAAACAGGGTGAGTCAAAATGACTTTATAACTTTTAAATGATATAGAAATTTGAATAAAATCTTCTGGGGTAACTAACCGAGAAGATTTTTTCATTGTCAACACTGATAAAACTACAGTTTTACACAGATATAGAAATTTGTTGAGATAGCTCAGAGTCAGTCGATGTGTCATTTTGTAGCAAACAACCTCAAATTTGATGCACATAGTGCATCAGTACACCATTTTGCCACCAGGAGCGCCAGCGTAGTGAACAGTTAAAATGGCTACTTTCACTGGTGCGGAGCATGCTCGCTGTGTGTTTTAGTTTCAAGAAACTAAAACACTCTGCAACTTTTTAATCCCACAGATGAAAGAAGATGTCCGAGATGGGGTGGCTAACTACCAGCAAGATGGTGCACCACCCCCTTTCCTCAGGGAAGATCAAGGTTTCCTCAATAATTACTTCCCAGGTCGGTGGATTGGCCGTGAAGGGCCAATCACATGGCCACCTCATTCGCCAGACTTACACCAGTGGATTTCTTTCTCTGGGGTTTTATTAAAGAGCGTGTGTATGTTTCCCTACCAAACAATTTGGCAGAGCTGAAAAATTGAATCTAAGCAGCCGTCGCACAAGTTACGCCCAATTTGTTGCAACGAATGTAGGAAGAAATTGATTACTGGTGAGACGTTTGCCGCATGACAAGTGGTCATCACATCGAACCAAAATGACACTTGACACTTTTATGTGAAACTAAGTTGTTTGCTACAAAATGACACATCTATCGATTCTATAAATTATTTCAATAAATTTACATATCATTCCAAAATTTTGAAGTCCTTTTTGACTCAACCAGTATATATATGCTAATAAATTTCCAAAATTATAAAATCTATTCATGTAAAGAGAAATTTAGGGGTTATTTTTAGCTTTGTATACGTATGTATAGTTCTATTAGCCTTGTATATTTGACAAATATGCACTTACTGGTGCCACAGTTGGCAGCACTGCCATTCTATATACGTTGACAGTGTCTTCAAATCATACAGACTGAAACAGATGATCTCTTCAACACAATCGAGGATTTTACACGACAGTTTATATACGTACCAGCAAGTTTCCACAGTAATCGTGATCAACAAGGCACGGGGGGACAGGCTGCATGTCCTGGGCATTGACTTCTCCCACGTCCCTTTGTTCATAGCTCTCGTGTGGTTCAGCAACGTCGAGAATCTGTTGGTAAATGCACCAGAAAGTGACACTTCAAAAATTGTACTTAGAGAATCTGTGAATAATACTGAAGGGTGTCTTTGAGTCAGCCAAAATCATAACATCAAACCATAGCCATATCATCTCCTAAAGCAGTAAGTATTTCAAGTATTGCTAGAAACAAACAACTTGGACAAATGTATTTAAAATATTTACTCAGGTTGAGGGAATCGTCCCACCACTACAGACCAGGCACTAAAAAAGATGCAGATCTCCATCTAATAAATCCAGAATTACTTTATATTTTCCCAAAGAAGAGTAAAAGATTGACTTAGCTACAGGATTAACTATCAACTTTCTATTCAAACACATATTTGTTTAAATGATTCCTAAGACTTCCGCGGCCGTCTTTGTTCGTGATTAATAGCTTTTCGGGTTATACAGCGTTGTTTTTTTATTACCCGACCTTCAGCTGGTATCCTACAGCGTTCTTCAGAGATGCTGTTTATGATTTACGTTAACATAGCAACAGTCACCAAGCATCACAGAGTAAAAGGCCGCTGTCTTCGTTGATGTTGTTACACCCACACCAGCTTAAGGGTGTTTATGAAATCCGCTGCAGCTGTGGCTGTGTTTACATCGGTGAGACAGGTCGCACAGTGGCGGAGAGACTTAAAGAACATATCCGCCACTACAAATATAACAACAGCGACAAATACGGCGTAGATCGCCATGCCGTTAACACTGGGCATGAAATAAGATTTCAAGACATGAGGCTGCTGTGGAGAGAAGACCAGTGGTGGCCTCGACGTGTGAAACAGGCAGCAGAAATCTTAAGGAATAAGAACAACATCAATGAAGATAGCGGCCTCTTACTCTGCGATGCTTGGCGCTCGTTGCTATGTCAACATAAACAGTATCTCTGAAGAAGGCTGTAGGATACCAGCCGAAAGCTCAGGTAATTAAATAAACATTGCAGCATAACCTGAAAAGCTACTAATCTTGAACATATTTGTTTAACTAAAACTAACTTAGTCCACAAGCCAAAGGTTGGTTTGATCTTCCCAAAGGCAGCTTACTTAGCCATTGTGTCAGAGGCAGGACAGCCAGTTCCTTTCCTCTGGGACCTACAGTTTAACATGAAATTCGAACCACAGATCGATCTGGTGTAGTTCATACGACTGAACGCAACTCTTAGAAATTCATGCTCCTACTTGGATGCGAACCCGTATCCAGAGCAGCGATCTTTTGAAAGCAAGAGCCTTAACCACTGAGCTACCAGAACACACTCATTTGTTTAACATCCTATTGATAATCGTTTATATTAAAACTATCACTTTTTTCAACACACACATTGATGAGCCAATACATGACTGCCTTGGGAATGTAATACAGCAGCAATTCAACATGAACAAGTCCTTGGTTGGTTTCTGGAGTTGTCTGGCACAAGATGTCTATGCACAGGTCATGTATCCCCTTAAATTATGGGCTGGTGGTTTGTGGACACAGAGCTGTCACGCGATGGGTCCCAGATGTATTCTATTGAGCTAAGATCAGATGAATTTGGTGGCCACAATGTCAGCATGAATTCACTACTATGCTCTCAAAACCACTGTAGTACAATAATCCTGTCATCACCGTCATAGAAGACATGAAGCATAAAGGGATGTACGTGGGCCTCAGTTATTTTCAAGTAGTCCGCAACTGGCATGGTGCCTTCCATCACTATTACAGGGTCACTGGAAGTCCAGATAAAGTTCCATTTTTTCTTTTACATGTGCCTTTACGCTTCGTCGAGGTTATTAGAGGTGGGATGGGACTGGGGACAAGAAATGTAAAGGAATTCGGCCACGACCTTTTTGAATTAATCATCCCGGCATTCTCCAGGATTGATTTGGGGAAACCATGGAAAACCCAAATCTGGATGCCCAGACTGGGATTCCAACCGGTATCCTCCCGAATGAGAGGCCAGAGCGTTAACCGCTCACCCACCATGCTTGGTGGTAAAGTTCCCCATAGAATAATACTGGCCCAATCATCAACCTGCATGTGTGAAGCAATGCATGTTTTTAGCATCTATTCGTTTATTATAAGGCATATCCAATTATGACCACTGACCAGGTGTAGCAAGAAACATAATTCATCTGAACAGAAATATGTTTCCATTCATCTATGGTACAATCACGATGATCTGATGCCCACTGCAATTGTAACTGATGATGATGTTGAGTCAACATGGTAATGTATACGCAGGACGAATGTAACAGGTTTCAGATTTCTTAAAAGAAACTCTAAATTACCAGCATATTGAAAGAATTGTTGTCGCACCGCAGTGGAATCAAACACTCAGCGTCAAAGCCAATGTCTGGTTTGTCATGAAGACACTGCAGCAACAATACAAAGGTGTACTGTACTGTAAATAGAAGCAAAGTTGACACTTCTGTAAAATAGTGCATAATTAATTTTAAAAAAAGTTGTTTGGATGACTGACGTTTCGGATTATTGATGCCCTATTGTACATGGAAAAGTTCGATTGCTTGCTCGTACACGTTCAAATTTTATATCATTTTGTAGAGTGTTTAAATCGAACAGATTGACTTTGTGATGTAATAAAGGATTTATTGTATTAGTTTATATACATACAGACAAGGTTCCACAGTAATCATGATCAGCAGGGAACAGGGGCTGACGCTTGTCCTCTCCCACGGCCTGCTGAGGTGTCGCAGTGACGTGAACAGCCTGTTGACAAACACGCTAAAGAGTACAACTAAAGATACTATATAATGAGAACTCTGTGTGAAGAATACAGAAATATTGGAGACCATAATATTTTACAAAGAACTGACAGTTTCAACTGGTACAAACAAATTAAATGCACAAACATCTTTAAAACATTTGCATACAATGCGAATTCAGAAGGAAAGAAAGAGAACCATGCAAGAGGTAAAATAATGGTTTCTCTTCTGAATTTTCATGGCACCTGTATTACCATTCCATAGTTTTTAAATCAAACATGCCAGTATAACTTTTAAAAAAAAAAAAAAAGGTTAAGTCCCACTTCATCAGATATTGAATAATAATAATACAATTTTGTGCAATGTATGAATGTATCTTCTTTTGCAAAGCCATACAGTATAGTAGTTTGTGTAGAAAAGGTGTAAATTTAAGTTTTCATTATATGTTAGACTGTAATGGTATTGATTGTTTAGCCAAGGAGACGCAGATTGATATGAAGAAGTTGTAGATAAAAAGATAGCGGTGAGATTAATTGATGTTTAAAACACTGTCCTTTGTATTTGATTTCATGAATGCTAGAAAGTGTATTGTTTGAGTTGATTCTAAGTTTTAATAAATAGTAGTAGTTATAGAACAACAGAAACTTTGATTTGATAGAGAAGTGTATAACTAAATTTATTATGCGAGGTGATAGGTATATAAACGAGTGTGATGATATTCTGGGGCCATACATATTGTCCTCAGAATGCTGTCAATTACAGAAAAGATTGCAAAGAACCTGGAAGGAGTGGTAAGCCCGACCAGGATTTCTTTAATTATCAACAGATAGAGAAGATAGCAGTAAAAAAAGGGTGCCTCACAGAAATGGCGATACCTGCCAGAATTTATGTATGAAGTAAAGAAGACCTCGCAACAGGTATTTGAACAATGTGTGTTACTGGTCCTCACATATATTCTAAACATTCACATGAAGCAAAAACTGAGAATTATGCAGCGAAGTATGGAAAGAGCAATGCTTGGGTTTACAAGAAGAGACAGGAAAAGGGCAGCACACATTCGTTCAAAAACCAAAGTGATAGACATCTTCAAAAGAGTCATGACCCAAAAATGGCAATGGGCTGATCAAATTACTCGCATAAGAGATGAAAGATGGACTACGGCAGTACTGGACTGGATACCAAGGCACCTGAAAAGAGCAAGAGGAAGACTCCCGGATCGCTGGGATAAGGATATACATCGAGTTACAGGCGTGAACTGGAAGGGAGTTGCTCAAGATCGATCAGATTGGAAGGAACTACAACAAAATTATGTAGAATTAAGTAGTAAAATATAGCTCATCTGGCTTAAAGAGGCTACATCCTGAAACAAGGATTGATAAAGCTGTAAAAATTAATTAATAAATAAAATATTACCAATGTATCTTTGATAGTTTGTTGGACAATTTATAGCAAAAATCTTTCATGTTAATGTCACAGGCACAACTAGCCGCAAACAAGAAAATAAATACGAGGCTACATGTACATATAAGAAAATTAATGTATATGACTGAAAAAGCAGAGGCCTTAATGCAAAAAGATTCTTTATACAGTCCAAGAGTTAACCCCCCCTCCCCTCTCCCCAGACACTTGAGAAATAATATCTGAACAAAACTTCAGTTGCTATCTCAACAGAACACAGCGTTTTCTTCTCAGTGTTTAACACACCCATTTTTGGGCAGTTCAACATTCTGGTGAATGCAGTACTGATGGTCAGAATTGAACAATCAATTTAAATATTTTTATACGGAAAGGAAAGATAAAATATACCCAACACTCACCAAAATTGAAGGGAGGAGAGCAGCAGCAACACACAAACACAGAAAATACAATACTTCGGTTAAACCCTTTGTCTAGTTAAAAGTGGCTATGAGTAGCTGTGTTGACCAAAAGGCTTGAACTAGCTCAGCCACTTACTTCTTTTAACTTGACAAAGAGTTTAATCCGAAATATTGTATTTTCTGTGTTTGTGTGTTGCCGCTGCCCTCCTCCCCTTGGATGTATTTTATCTGTCCTTTCTGTCTTTCCTTCCATTGTCACCGAATTTAAATATTTTGTCGTGCAGCTCTTCACAAAATTAAATATTGGCATTTGATTTTTACTGCGAGATCTTCATGAATATGAAATAAGGTTTACATTAACAGATGCACTTAACAGTGGTGTATTTTACAGCAACCACTTTTCTTTCTTCATTTTGTACTTAACAATTTCTTCATTTGCTAATATGCTTAGCTCCGGCATTATAAAGTACAGTTTTTTTACCCTGCTCCTTCTTATTCTTCTTCTTTTTTTTTAAAGACTTAACACAAAAGACCAAAGTTGTTGTATTGATATAAAGAAACATTTTGCTTTCAATGTTCTCCGAACTTAATAGTTTTGAATAGTATATTTCCCTAATTACTCTCTGCGACTGAAGGAAGACAATCATGTATACTATTTCTAAAAGGTGTTACAACCCTTTATCTCCCTTCATAAATTATTTTTTGTAACTTATTGTTTTATGCCTCGTCGAGGTTGTTAGAGGCGGGATGGGAGTGGGGACAAGGAACAGGAAGGTATTCGGCCATGGCCTTTTATGAAGGAAGCATCTTGGCATTCACCTGGAGTGATTTGGGGAACCGTGGAAAACCCAAGTCTAGATCCATGGACGGAGATGCAGAACCTTATTTCTACTATGTTCTCTCTTCTATTATTGCATCCCAAATAGGTTGGTGGCCAAAGTATTTCATAAATGAAAGTGGGTGTACCCATGTTTAGCAATAAATACAAATGGAAGCTACATTATCCATCTCCCAGAGAATCCTAGTCCAATTGACAAATCTATTCTGTAACGCTTTCGTAATGACTGTGGCTAGTGGTCACCAATTGGGTGGCTGAACTGTGCACTTTCTGTATACTGTCAATCAACCCCTTACTAAAAAGAACAAAACTACATAATAGCAGTCCAAATATGGACACATACTATCACATTTATTTGTACATTACAATTTTTCAAGATTCAGCCTATGAATCACAGACAAGATTTATTTATTTGTCTTATGGCCACAGCATATAATCAATAATACAATTAAAGATAGATTGCCTAGCATTTGCAGACGACTTAGCAATCTTAATCCGTGACATTGCAATAGCCCAAAAACAGATCGAACTCTTGAAAGAAATAGCGGAGAAAGTGGGTCTACAGATTTCATTCGAGAAAACTTTTTTTTTTTAACTGCTTTATGTCTCCTATAACAACGGTCTTTAGAGACGGGAAAGGATGGGGGGGGGGGCAAGGAATGGGAAGGAATTCGGCCATGGCCTTTTTGAAGGAAGCATCCCGGCATTCACCTGGAGTGATTTGGGGAAAACCATGGAAAACCCAAATCTGTATGCCCGGACGGGGATTCGAACCGCCGTCCTCCCGAATGTGAGGCCAGAACGCTAGGCGTTACACCAACACGCTCGGTCCGAGAAAACAGAATTTATGACCTGCAATAAAAGAAACACCAAAATACATGGAGACAAAATATGGAAAAATCAAATGAGTCTCATACTTCAAGTATCTAGATGAAATAATCCAAGAGCTAATGAAATTAGATGCAAAAAGATGGAAACAGCTTATCGCCTAACACAAAACGTCTACAACAAAAAATGCATCTCCAAGCACACAAAACTGAGACACTACAATACAGTTATTAAACCAGAATGTCTTTATGGATCAGAAACACTTATTTTGAACAGAAAAAAAGATATATAAAACACTGAGAAAAAAGAATGCAAAGTTATAAGGAAAATTTTGGGCCCAAGACTCATAGGAGACCAGTACAGACTCAAAAGTAATCAGGAAATTTTACAATATGCAGACATTCACAGTGATATTAGAAAACACCGACTAAAATTTAATGGACACATCAAAAGAATGAACCCTAACAGACTGACAAGACAAATAGTTGAAATCTATGAAAATTGAAGTAAATTAATATAGGATACTATGAAATGGGTTGGAGAAATCAAGAAAGATCTCAAATTAGCAGGAATTGTTCCAGAAAGTATTGAAAACAGAGACATATTTAAATCCAAAATTCACAAGTGGCAAGTTGACCTGGAGGAAAGATTTAAGAAAAAACCAGGAACAACATGGTCAGATGAGAGGAAAGAAGCCCATAGCAAACGTGTGAAGGAAATATGGGCACAAAGGAAAGCGAACAAATGCGTCTGAGTACTTTGTGTAGTCCTAATGGGTTTATCCGCAAATAATAACAATTATATGCAATTGTTTCACAATAGTAAAATGTTACATTAAATTATAGTTAAAATTCAAAATCAACATCAACATAGTGCAGCCAATATAAAGCTTCATTTGAAATACCTATGAAGTCTTTCAGTGATCCCCTGAAGGCTCGAAATGGGCAATCTAAGGTCACATGACGGATGGTTTGTTCTTTCTCACCACAGTTGCAATTTGATGAATCTCCCCATGTGTACAGAGCTTTCAAAAAGGACTTTACAACTTTGAAAACTCATATAAATTTTATGAAACAAGGTACAGAGCTGGTTTTGGTGTTGTTTTAAAGGAAAACACTTCAAGTTTTGACTCGCGTAGTCCGCTAGTGCCTAATCGCGCCGCACAAGCGCTAGCGGAAGTTACATTAAAGATGGCTGCCTTCACTGGACCTGAGAGTGCTAGCTGTGTCTTTTGGTTTGAAGAATCGAAGTCTGCGACAACAGTTCAGTGTAAGTTTCGTACCAAGTACGCTGAAGATCCTCCTAGTAGGCCTACAATTTATGAGTGGCATAGATGTTTTGTAGAAACAGGGTGCTCAGTAAAACATAAAAAATCCTCAGGTCATCCAAGCACATCTGACGAGGTCGTTGAGCAAGTGAGAAAAAGTTTTGTCAACAGCCCTATTAAATTGACCGGCGTGCATCTCGTGAGCTGCAAGTCCCACATACGACGGTTTGGCGTGTGTTGAGAAAACATTTGCATTTGAAACCATACCGATATTCGCTTTTACACGCAATTAAAGACACTGATAAGATTGCACGTAGGATCTTCCGTGTGGATATGTTAACACTTTCGGGACCAGCAGCATAGGTACATTCCTGGCCCAGAAAACCAGCCATTTATGGCATTCTTTAAAATGTCACTGACATGTTTGTATTTGACATATTTCAAAAAGAATTTCATATAATAAAAGAACAATCTTCAAGGTTGGTTTTACATGTTTATTTTAATTTTTTTAGTTGGTAACAACAATGTTATTGACGAACAAAAAATGTATCATTTTTGTTTCACAGAAAAATTGCGTTTTCAGTTTTTAGTATAATTTCACAGGTATTTGGCTTCAGTGTGGAAGATTTTGAAGCATTCTGGCATACAGAGAGGTATATTACAGTCAGGACACCACCAAATCGTTTCCTTTCTACCTAAAATTTATTGTTCACTCAAAAATCGTGACATATTTGCGAGGAACAAACAAGAACTTGCAAAACTCGTGACGACGCAACTACACAATGGCGCAGCTGAAGCTGTCTGGCACCGCTTACTGTTTCTTTCGAAATAATTCCATAAGCACATCAGAGAGGGCAGCACCAGTCAAGGAGAATATAGACAGATGTTACACGCAGCACTATTACATTAGCCGGCCGCTTCCGAGTGAGAAACAGGCATGTGAGCCCCGAGAAACAGTCGCCCGAGCTATGCTCGGGCGCGGTCTTTTCAAAACAGTTTTGTTGCCCGAGCATAGCTCGGGCTCGGTCCCGAAAGTGTTAAATCGAGTGGATGATGATGAACATTTCTATGTAATCTTTTCTGACGAGTCAACTTTTCACTTAAGTGGCAAGGTTAACACACATAACTGTACGATTTGGGGCAGTGAAAATCCACATGAAACATTGCAACATGTTCGTGATAGCCCTAAAGTGAACATTTTTTGTGCGTTGAGCAAGAGGAAAATGTACGGCCCCTTTCTTTCCAAGAGAGAACCATCAACGGGATAGTGTACCTTGATATGTTGCAACAATTTGTAGTGACCCTGAAAGCTGATTGATAAGAGCAGACAGGGTAACTTCCACTGGAGCCGTGGATAAGGGTCGACCATAGGAGATCGACCATAGTTCTGATATGAATATTCGTCATAGGTTCCTACTGCAACACCTGACAGGTTATTATGCTCAGTACATTCAGATAATAACAGTGGAATGGCTGAGGAAGCTAGGATAAATTACGGTAAACGGCAATTACATATTTACATATTTATTTACATGAGCAATGACTGATGGCATATGTGAACATTTACATTGTATAATTGGAGTTGTAACAAAGCATTAGAGATACGGCCAAGGACGGGGCGAGCATGTAACTTATGGGCACCTCGCAGCCCAAACTAACTGGAATATTGATAAGAACTCTACAAGATTATTCCCATATGACTATGACCAAATTATTCTTTACTGTCCACATGAATATGCCCCTCTGACTATCCACACCAGCTATCGCAGCAGAGCCCACCTTAGTAGTAGACGACAGTTATCTTCTTCTCTGCAACCGCCGCCCCGGCGGCGCCGACGCCTCCCGGCGCCCTCGGCGTCGATCTGGTACGTTGAAAGACTTTCGTCGACAGACAGACCCACAGACCCCTGCTCCCAGGGTTTAAATAGTTATTCCCCCTTCCTATCATCACTGTGTGGAGAGGGCAATACTCCTCACTAACCTGTTGTATGAAGTCACTTTACCAGCTTGCAATATAGGCAGGCGCTTGGCAACTGGCTTGCTGATATGCGTGCTACTTCTCAGGTCATAGCTCTATTGCTTAACTTTTTCATGCTCGCCCGCCCTGGATACCGACTTGAGAAATTAATTTGACGTATTTGGGCAAGTGATCGCCTAGATCACTACATGTCCCCCCCTTCGCCACGTCCGGAGTCTACGGAGGACGTGTTTTGTAAACGCAGTTTGCAAAATTACTTAAAACTAAATACAGGTTTTCCTTAAAAGTAATTACAATTTCTTTTTCTTCGTGATACTGAGGTATTGGTGTGTTGTTAAATACAATTGGAATGGTTTATCTGTTTTATTTTGTTTTGACTTGGACTGGATTGATTTGTGGTGGCGGTGTCGACCTTGCCGACTCTTGTTTGGCGTGGCTCAGCGGATACGGGCGTCCCCGCCAGCTGAGACTACGCGCGGCTGCGCCAGCAGTTGACATGATTCGCGACGTCACGTCAGCTCTGCGTTGTAAGGACAGCTCAGCGTCTTACTTGTTCCCATTCACCACTCCAGCCTTGTTACAGGTTACTATAACACTCGTAAAGTTTTGCATTAGTGGAACATCCTCTTAATTCTATACATACAATGTTTCTTTACACTTCAGATGACCCCTCCAT
This sequence comes from Vandiemenella viatica, assembly GCA_031002005.1. Taxonomy (NCBI): domain Eukaryota; kingdom Metazoa; phylum Arthropoda; class Insecta; order Orthoptera; family Morabidae; genus Vandiemenella; species Vandiemenella viatica. The sequence continues at coordinate 8,724,538 of JARYHS010007075.1, forward strand.
ATACAATCTTCAGCATATTTCCTACCGCATAAATTTACATTTACATTTCTATTGTTATCTAGTATACTCTCTTTTGACGTTTGGTTATCATTCGCTTTTTAATTCATGATTATTAATGACCGTCTAATGACACACCTCCATATTGATTTACATGAATGATATTTTTTCACAATGCATTTTTTTTTCCCAACTAACTCTGGGTCATTAACATTAAATCTTCAGTTTCTCAGAACCCCAGGTTACTCAGTAATTATGAAGATAATGTACACAACAACAATGATGACTTTTCATTTGATTTTTCACTACTCCCTTATGATTTAAAAGCATATTCATGCTTTAATATTACATTTCTACCATATGACTCGAGACCATGTAATCACTCCAAAATAGTTTAATATGATCTTATTTCCTTGATGCCAGTGACTGCTATTACGAAAATGCACCATGACTGGTTAGCTCATTAACTCCACTTAATTTATCTTATTTATACTTAATGGTTAATTTAACCTTCCACAATATCCCATCGAGGAACTAAGATCACATTCTCCCCAAACATTTTAATACATTGAGTACAACAATTATACACATAACATGATTTCATCTCTTTTAACACAACTCTTAATTTATTCTGCAGGACTCACATTACTTCAATGATACACCAGTTAACACTTAGGAACTAACTTATTCTCGCCATTTTCTGTGCGGATTTTCATATGCGTAGAATACATCTCTCGTCTCTACTATATAAAATACTATTCATTTTACTCCTTTATTTTATTTTAATTCATAAAAGTTACCCTTTTCTATATTACCTTCTTTACTTTAATTAGTCCCCATAAATTAAATTCCCTTTAATAACATCTCTTCTGCTTATTCTATGTAAATGGGCAGTTATGCTGAATGATAATTATATTAGATATGTATTTACATTTATTCTTTTCAACTCCTCCTCTTCTAACTACCGCTAATTATAAGGGATATTTGATCCGATTCTCCCTATTAATGCTTGCAATTTTTCTCCTCCCCTACGCCTTATTAAGTAATTTAGCTTTATATTCAAAATTCATATAGTTTTACGCGCTTCCACTGCGCCGCCGTACTACCCACTCAACTTCTGACGTCATGCTTCGCCAGCGACACAGTTTCGCTGCTGACAGCAGCACCCACTAAGCACCAACCGAACTCTCCACAGCTCGATAATTACCACATTAACTCCCCTCGACCTTTGTGTGTAACCATCCACGGTTCACGTCTTACAATTATGGAATCCCTTGACTTACCATTATTCTTCAACCTTATTTTGGTTCTTCGTGTCACCTTACCCCGTGCACGGCTTAATAGTATTGGAGTCCTCTGCCCCTACTTTTTATTTTATAACCTCGCGGGTTCTTCGTACCTTACCTAGTACGGATTAACATTAAGGATTTCCTTGCCTCCCTAATACACTTCGCACCTACCTCCCCATAATCTCCCTAACACCATTCGCCTAGAGGTTTTCCCTTACCTCCCTCCTTTACCAGATACTGCATCCCTCTGCAATACCTTTATTTTACCCTCCATTTACTTGTGACGACCCCCAATCGTCTTTCGCCAGTTAACTAGTAACGTCCACTCTGTTACTATTTTTCCCCCGAATTCTCCTCCATAATTCCAATGATGACCCTTTCGTCATCTCTCCTTAATCTCCCATTACCCTCCAAATAATTCTACCAATTATTTCTTATATAACTTAGTTCTACTCTCTCTATAATATTGCTTCACTCAACCTACCTTTCATCTTTAACACCATTCCTTCGTCAGCATAGGGACATTTAAGTCCACTGACACCATGCTACCATTGGCAACACCTAGTCACCGAATTCACTTACCTTTTCCTATTTCCTCACAGGCACCCTGGACATACACTTCCCGCGTTAAAGTGGATTCAAGTGTGTTGCACCAGGCATCCTCATTTTCACCCAATTCTCCTCAAATCTCGCCTCACCCGGCGACATCATGTAACCCCTTCAACTCTCGCCAGTTTTCGCCTCTCCCGGGCGACTCCCCTCTATTGCAATTTTCGCCACCCTGAGCGACTCTATTTAAACCCTCCAGGTTTATGTTTAACCCCGCAAACCACCGCTAATTTTTGGACGGTATTTACCCGTCTTCCACCTTACATGGAGATCAATTTTTCTAGATCCCTCCTTATAATCTGTTATCTACTTCTTTAACACACAACCATTCTCTCGTTCCAACTCGTAGGAAAAGCACTTATAGAATTTCTCATATAATTAATCATCGGCCCCAGTTCTTTCGGTTATGCATTATGATTACATTTGTGCCTCGTCTATAACTTATTTTAATTTATTTTACTGCCCTTTACTTGAATACTGCCATATTAACTCCCTTTAATTTATTTTACTGCCCTTTACTTCCATACTATCATGATAAGCTCCCTTTAATTTACTGATAATCTCATTTAATATGGATGTTCTGTCCTCGCATTTCTTGATCTCTTAAAACATCGTACCACCTTATTTTCAAGATTCCTTTATAACATGTTATATTAAGTGATTTGATTCTTATATATTACAGTCTAAGACTTAATACTGACCAATTACCCATGTAACTCACGTACGATAATTTTTACAACAGCTGAACACTCTTACAGCAATATTTTTGTTACCAACATGCGATTCTATTCGTTACTATAATTTATAATTCTTAATTCATCGTTCATTACGTTTCTGTACTTTCGTCTCTTGTGAATTTCTCTTTATTAAAATGTTCAAAGATTAACTTTCTCAATTGACGCTTTCATTTGTATTACATTACAATTGAAGTCTTTACCTAACCACCAATAAAATTTCATTTAGTTTACGATCACTCGTTCACTTCTTATGATTAACTAACACTCTGGTTTTCATTTGAATTTTACCATTAAACATTCCGAATTTTATTCTCCCCGGAGGTGCTGTCTATTTTTGTTAATAAAGAAACTCTTATGTTATTACACCTTTCAAAGTCAGGTAGCCAAAATCACGCGTAACTGTTAGCATGTTTTAATTTCCAATGGTCCTCCTATTTATGAAATCATCATTCTAACTCCCGATTACATAAACTTCTTTGTACACTTTCTTTTAATCATTAACATGAACTTGAAACATTTATAAAGATTTCCGTTCCCAACGGTTCTTCTTTAACTATTATAATCTTAATTAATAGGTACTCTTCAACTGCATATAATTACTGATAATTTTGTATACCCCTTTACTCAACTGCTAAAATGGATTTACTAATCAAATAATATAATTACTCCGTCTTAACATATCACATTAGTTCGAGCGTTAATTGTACTTGTAAGTTATATTAGCGTGACACCTTGAAAAATTTAATTCTATTTAACATCACTTCTCCCTCAGATGTTCATTCAGAATTACAGGATAAATACATTTTCTCTTTCAAAACTTGTAATATAATTACATTTTTCTGGCAGGGCATTGACACAACGAATTACTGGAGATTTCATAATATGCGCGTTCTTAATTGCAAAGCTTTGAACAATTTAACATTCTACTTCTTACTGGCAACAATTTTCACCAAAGTACTTGTCCACATTTATTTCTGCTTTTCAGATAGTAACAAACACTATGCACCTTCACTTCGGGATTTAATTAACAAAATTACCTTTATGATTATAGCATTTTCACGATTCGCTTCTACTAAATTTTCTTATAATCACATATTTATAACTTATAATTTGGTAGTTAAAGGTGGACTCTTGACATCAAATTCAACTTATTTACATAACTAATTTCATGAAATTACGCTTTAACTAGTAACGTTACACATCTTTTAAAATTTAATACTGTAGCACTTTTCTTTGCGTCTTAAATTCTGAGGGCAACAACACTTTCTTGATTTAAACAATAGGGCTTCCTTGGGGCATTGATACTTGGAGCTTGCGTTATTTTTTTCTTCCGCCTACTGCTTGCGACTTACTTGCGTCTTGTGGCCTGCTTAAGAATGCTGACCCAAACTGCTCGCTCGGCGATTTCCTGCTGTCGCGGCGAAGGCTCGTGTCGTCGACCTGCTTGCTGAATGCTGCGGTATGGCTACCTCCAACTCCACTCGGCCGCTTCCGTAATCGGACCATCTCCTCCTCCTACGACGTCTTCTGTGGGATACTGGATAGTGGATGTGGATTAACTATTGCCGTTTAATATAACCATAACTATACCCAAGCCGTGTCGTCTGTTGGACGCAGGGCTGGCCAAAGGACAGAAACCCTGAGCTGACGTCATGGACCTACATAGGACGAAATATTCAGTGATCTTGCGAACCACTTGCACCCCGTGCAAGTGCACCCCACATCATGACACCACAATTTTAACCCCTTCTTGTAGTGACCCTGAAAGCTGATTGATAAGAGCAGACAGGGTAACTTCCACTGGAGCCGTGGATAAGGGTCGACCATAGGAGATCGACCATAGTTCTGATATGAATATTCGTCATAGGTTCCTACTGCAACACCTGACAGGTTTTATGCTCAGTACATTCAGATAATAACAGTGGAATGGCTGAGGAAGCTAGGATAAATTACGGTAAACGGCAATTACATATTTACATATTTATTTACATGAGCAATGACTGATGGCATATGTGAACATTTACATTGTATAATTGGAGTTGTAACAAAGCATTAGAGATACGGCCAAGGACGGGGCGAGCATGTAACTTATGGGCACCTCGCAGCCCAAACTAACTGGAATATTGATAAGAACTCTACAAGATTATTCCCATATGACTATGACCAAATTATTCTTTACTGTCCACATGAATATGCCCCTCTGACTATCCACACCCAGCTATCGCAGCAGAGCCCACCTTAGTAGTAGACGACAGTTATCTTCTTCTCTGCAACCGCCGCCCCGGCGGCGCCGACGCCTCCCGGCGCCCTCGGCGTCGATCTGGTACGTTGAAAGACTTTCGTCGACAGACAGACAGACCCCTGCTCCCAGGGTTTAAATAGTTATTCCCCCTTCCTATCATCACTGTGTGGAGAGGGCAATACTCCTCACTAACCTGTTGTATGAAGTCACTTTACCAGCTTGCAATATAGGCAGGCGCTTGGCAACTGGCGACTTGCTGATATGCGTGCTACTTCTCAGGTCATAGCTCCTATTGCTTAACTTTTTTCATGCTCGCCCGCCTGGATACCGACTTAGAAATTAATTTGACGTATTTGGGGCAAGTGATCGCCTAGATCACTACATGTGAGGCATGTGAGCCCCGAGAAACAGTCGCCCGAGCTATGCTCGGGCGCGGTCTTTTCAAAACAGTTTTGTTGCCCGAGCTATGCTCGGGCTCGGTCCCGAAAGTGTTAAATCGAGTGGATGATGATGAACATTTCTATGTAATCTTTTCTGACGAGTCAACTTTTCACTTAAGTGGCAAGGTTAACACACATAACTGTACGATTTGGGGCAGTGAAAATCCACATGAAACATTGCAACATGTTCGTGATAGCCCTAAAGTGAACATTTTTTGTGCGTTGAGCAAGAGGAAAATGTACGGCCCCTTTCTTTCCAAGAGAGAACCATCAACGGGATAGTGTACCTTGATATGTTGCAACAATTTTTGACACCACAGATCGATGAGGATGACCGAGAACGAAATGTTTTCTTTATGCAAGATGGCGCACCACCACACTATCTGACTGACGTCCAGAATTTTCTCAATGACCGCTTTCCAGGTCAATGGATTGGCCGTGATGCGCCAATTGCATGCCCCCCCCCCCCTCCCCCCGTTCCCCAGACCTGACACCGATAGATTTTTTCTTCTGGTGTTTCATAAAAGATATGGTGTACGTACCTCCTTTGCCGGCCACTCTACCTGAACTTAGAGCAAGAATTTACGCTGCTGCTGAGCAAGTTACACCTGAAATGCTAGTGCGAGTCTGGGAAGAAATTGACTACCGATGGGATGTCTGCAGAATAACCAATGGAAGCCACATAGAACATCTTTAGTTTAAGGTAAAAAAACTTGAAGCGCTTTCCTTTAAAACAACACCAAAACCAGCTCTGTACCTTGTTTCATAAAATTTATATGAATTTTCCAAGCTGTAAAGTCCTTTTTGAAACACCCTGTATGCTGTTTAGCGGTTTTTATGTTTGGACTTCTCGATTTAAATCTCTGAAATTGTGTTTCCATGTCATTGATGATGGGGAGATCCAAGTTATGACAGATTATATTGGGTAATTTGGTGAATGCGTCATTTTATCGTAGGCAGTTTGATGTTATTCAAAACGGATAGCCAGTACAGTGGAGTGGACTTGATACATCCACTAATTATCCATAGTCCGGTTAAAAACTATGTAGATCTTTTTTTGTGTCCATGCTATTCATCCAGCTCTAACCATGATCAAATTAATGTGAATGTCCCATTTCATGTTTCTTTGTAGTGTTATGCCCAAATATTTCAGGCCATTTACTATTTACTTTGTATTTCTGACTAAACTGATACTATTTCAGTTATACACACTGCATTGCACATTTCAAAATTTAGTGTGATTTGTGACTTCTTGCACCATGCCAAAATAACATCCATATTGTGCTTAATTTCTTCCAATCAACCAAATTTCTTACATCCCTATAGACAACCACATCACCAGCGAACAATATCAAACTGTTATTCACATTTTTCTCTGATAAGATTAAGAAAAGTAGCAGTCTTATTACACTTTCTTGCAGGACAGCTGATGTAAAATCTAGTTCAGAATAGGCTACGCCATCGATGAAATATTGCAGCTGAGCAGTTAGAAAATCTATTAACCATCCACATAGCTGTATACTCAAACCTTCACCAAAAGGCAGTTGTGTGGCACAGAGTCAAAGGCTTCTGAAAATTCAAATAAATTACATCAACTTGTGATCCAACACCAATAACTTTCATTATGTCAAGTGTAAAAAGTGCCAGCCACGTTTCAGATGATCTTTTCTTCAAAAATCCATGTTGGTTCAGAGTAAGCAAATCATTTTCTTCTGGAAAATTCACAATGTTCAGGCATATCATCAACATCGAGGACATTAGAAGTGGGAAAATACTAGGTACAAGAAATGTGAAGGAATTCTGCCATCGCCTTTTTGAAGGAAACATCCTGGCATTTGCCTAGAGTAATTTTGGGAAACCATGAAAACACAAATCTGGATCCCTGGACTTGGATTCGAACTGCCATCCTCCCAAATGCGAGGCCAGAGTGTAAACCGTTCACCCACCACGCTCGATCCAGAAGTTACAATGTTATGTTAGACAAGTGGATAAATGATAAATCCACTAGCAATCTATTTTTCATTCAAAAGGTATGGAACAGCTAGTAAAGCAAATACTGTAATGTAGTTAGTGAAAAAGTGCAACACAAAGTTTGTGTGATGTCAAAAAGGCCAATGTTCTTTGAATACGACAGACTGACTACAGCCAGCCCATCAGCAAAATAAGTCAACTTGTGATTACATAACCTCACGTGTATGGCAAATACTCGCAGCAGAAACTCAGAGGAACAGCAGAACTCCAATTATCCGAACTCCGACTATCCGATTCGCTGGATATCTGAATCGGTTTTTTAAGCAAGACGGAAAACGTACTGCGATTCGCAAAATAATGATTCTGCCTACGTGCTATTACCCTTTCCAGTGGCGGATCTAGGAAAGGAGAAAAAGGAAAAAGAAGCTCGAAAGGAAAGGTAAGAGACAGGAGAAGTTGGGGGTGACATGTCAGTTGAGGAATTCAGAAACATTCTTTTGAAAATTCCTGAATGTTCAGAAGTTAGTGCTGAAGATATAGGAGAGTGGGTGGTGTGCGATTCGTCAGACCCTGGATATGAAATTCTAAATGATGATGAGTTAGATAAGTTAGAGGAGATAAGGAGACATGTCAAGAATGCAATGCGTGAGGCCTTTAATGACTTTCGTGCCAATTCTCTCTCTAAGAGCCTCACTGAAAACCCTAAGAAATTTTGGTCATATGTAAAAAAAAGTTAGTTGTAGTGTGAACCAAAAGCCAGTTCTAATAAAAGAAGGACGGGAAGTTGAAGACAGCCGCGACAAGGCTACCGTATTTAACACCGAATTCAAAAATTCATTCAGGCACGAAAAGATGGAAAACATCCCCACTTTACCACATGTTGTGGAATTAGAGATGGATCCGATATAAATTGATAGCGTAGGTATTGTAAAGCAATTAAAACTCCTGAAGTGGGGTAAAGCGCCGGGTCCCGATGGTATACCAGTAAGAGTATTTTCTGAATACGCGGAGGAAATTGAAACATTTCTGTCAGATCTTTAGAAGAGAGAAAAGTACCTTCCAGCTGGAAAATAGCCCAGGTAATTCCCGTTTTCAAGAAAGGAGATCGGAGTGATCCTAGGAATTATCGACCCATATCTCTAACATCGGCATAATTCTGGAGCATGTCATATGCTCAAACATTATGAAGTTTCTAGATGAGCACGAGTGTGAAACACAATTAGCTCTATTTTCCCATGACGTAATGAAAGTTATCAATGCAGGTTCGCAAGTTGATGCAGTTTTCTTGGATTTTCAGAAAGCTTTTGATTCTGTACCACACAACCGACTTTTAGCGAAGATTCGAGCTCATGGTATTTCGGCACAGATTTGCGAGTGGATACGTGATTTTCTAACTGATTGATCACAGTATGTCATTGTCGACGGGGAAGCCTCTTCTAAGATAAATGTTACTTCGGGCATTCCTCAAGGAAGTGTAATAAGACCACTTCTTTTCTTAATATTTATAAACGATCTAGGTGACAACGTAAAGTGCTGGTTGCGATCGTTTGCCGATGATGAAGTTATCTATAGGAAAATAAGGTGCCCCGACAATTGCTTAGAAATTCAGCTCAATTCGGATGCTATTTTCGATTGGTGCCGTAAATGGCAGATTACAATTAATTGCAAAAAGTGCAAGGCAATGCTGATAAGTAACGAGCACAAAATAAGCAATTCAGCTGTTGACATGGTTGATTCCGTGAAGTATCTGGGGGTGATAGGACAAAGCAACATGAAATGGGACATGCACATAACTTCCGTCGCAGGCAAAGCAAATTCTAAATTGCGATTCATAGGTCGTATTTTGAGGAATTGTAATGCTCATACGAAGGAGATAGCGTATAGAACACTAGTGCGTCCGAATCTGGATTACTGTTGCGGAGTTTGGGATCCGTATCGCAAGGTTCTGATTGACTCAGTGGAGAGGGTGCAGAGGAGAGCCGCTCGATTCGTGACTGGTTGCTACAGCCCTTATGAAAACGTCACAGAATTGATACATAGATTGAGCTGGGATAGTTTGGAAGATAGACGACGTAGCTTGCGTTCGAATTTATTGGAGAACATGCGAAAAAAAATTAAATTTCGAGTGGAATGAAATACTTCTTCCGCCAACCTATTTAGGTCGTAATGACTGGAGGGATAAGATTAGAGAGATAAGATGCCGTACGGATGCTTTTATGTCTTCGTTCTTTCCTCGTGCTATTCGGGATTGGAATCTGCGGGTTTAGGATTGGTGCTTAGCACCCTCTGCCACCCACAATGTTTGTTACTTGCAGAGTATGGATGTAGATGTAGAACTTATTGAAAGTGTGAGAAAAGAAAGTGTCAAGGAACAAGATGACCTTGATGTTGAAGTTGAAGCAGACACGGGACCATCAGCTAGTCAGGCATTTGCTGGCCTTGAAACTGCGATGAAGTGGATGAAGTGTCAGCCTGCGTGTGACCACATGCAACTTCTCACTGTAGAGTGGATGAATACAGTAAAACAACTTACTTTGACTGAGATGATCAGCAAGCAATGACTTATTTACAGTACAGTACATACCTACTGTACTGATGTACAGCACTTGTAAGTATGCCTGATAAGTAAAAGTGTTGCCTTTTCATTTATTTAATTAAAGGCTCTTTTTCTTTAAAAATAGTTTTTTCCTCCCATTTTCAACACACAGTAATTAATTAAAATAGACCCTTTTTCAGAAAAAAATCCAATTATCCAAATGGAGTCTGGTCCCAATTGCTCCGGATAATTGGAGTTCTACTGTATTAATGAGAAAAGGATCACAAATATCCTACATTCATTTGATTATCAAATTTAAAAACAGATGCAGAGATCAAGAAAAAGCCATGTGCAGACAATTGATCCAATGAATTTTTTTTTAACTTATGGCTTTATGCCTCGCTGACGTGGAGGTCATTAGAGCTGGGATGGGACTGGGGACAAGAAACGGGAAGGTGGTTTCTCTCTTAGCCAAATGTTTAATATATATATATTACAAAACAGGATAGTGAAATGAACCACCACTTACATTAGATGATGGTTTCATGGTGTGAACATATAAAAAACACACAAGAACAGAAAAACAACAAACCGTGATGTTTAAGTGTATAGATTCTTTAATTTTTTTTATTTTATTTTGTTTACTTTTGCTTACTCAGATTTATGCTGTGAAGATTTTAATGTATTATTCCGCTCTTTTTACAACATTTTGCATTGCTTGTGTACTAGCTCCAATTCACTGTCCCACTCTCCCTGTCCTCTGTTTGAATTTACCCCCACCATGTTCCTGACTAACGGTCATTCTGTGAGTCGGTCTCCTACATAATGTTCTGCTGGTTTTTTTATGTGTTCAAACCATGAAACCATCATCTAAGGTAAGTGGTGGTTCATTTCACTATCCTGTTTTGTAATATAGGATATTGAGAAGTTATTGAATGGCATGAACAAAATACTGAAGGAATATAAATCAAAGTAAGACAAAAGTGATGAAATGTAGCAGAAATGATACCAATACTAGTAGATTAAATATAAAAATAGTATCGGATGCAATAGGAGAAGTAAGTGAGTTCTGTTACTTGGGAAGCAAAATTACAACTGATGGCCAAAGCAGGAATGATGTTAAAAGCAGAATAGCACCTGCAAAAAGAGCCTTCATGTAAAAGAGAAACCTTTTAGTTCCAAATATTGATCTAGGAATTAGAAAGAACTTTTTAAAACTCTTTGTGTGGAGTACAGCATTTTTATAGTAGTAAAATATGGCCTTTAGGAATACCAGAAAGAAATAAAGTTGAAGCATTTGTGGTACTTCGGAAGAATGCTGAAAATTAAGTTGACTGACAAAGCAAGAAATGAACGAGTTTTGGAAATGATGGGCGAGGAAAGAAGTTTATGGAAGAAGCTTACAGAAAGAAGAGACAGTCTGGTAGGTCATATTTTGAGACATGCTGGATTGGATAATTTGTTAGTGGAGGGAACAGTCGAAGGTAAAAACTGTAGAGGTAGACAGAGATTAGAATATATGAAGCAGATATATGAGGACGTGGGTTGTAAGGGGTATGTAGAAATGAAGAGGTTAGCACAGGATAGGAAAGGATGGAGGATTGTATCAAACCAGTCTTAAGACAGCAAAAAAAAAAAAAAAAAAAAAAAAAAAAAAAAAAAAAAAAAAAAATTAAACGTTTGGATAAGAGAAAAACCACCGCTTACCATAAATGAGGATTCCAGTGGTGTTGATACACGAAAGAAACACGTACACAAATAGAATATAGAATTTTCGAGCCTATGGCCCTTCTTCAATAGTAGTGAGATGGCTGCATGTTGGAGGCTGACAGCCAACTGAGAAAGCCCGGCAGGCCGGTAGCTCATGGTGGGGGAGGCGGGGTACAACATGGCGGGGAGTGAGGGTGGGGGTAGAAAGCCATAAGCTAGAAAACACTAATAAATAGATAATAAACCTGTCCTTAGAGACCTGTCACGGAAGCGCAGTTGACAGCTGATGGTCCTAAATTGCCTATTACTGTAAGTAATAGATGTATGTGCAATATATATATATAACTAGAAAGGATAATAAATTAGTTTTATATGTATTTACATGTATTTTCTGAAACAGAAACATTTTAATCTGTATATTTATAATATCAACAAAAAATAGAATACTTACCTGGTCTAATTTTTGTTGTTTTCTAGGACGTTCAGCGAGAAGCTTATCATGCCAATCTCTTGTAACTAATGACGTTCGTCCCAGTTGACTCATTATCTGCAGTAAAAATAATGTTCCATTAACATCATTTTTCTAATATACGTCCTTTGATTGAAGGTACTTTTAACCTGCATCAACTTATACGTGGGTTAAAACAATACCAAGCTAAAATATTTAGCCAAAATCTTATCAACACAGCAGCAGATAGTTAACAACTGGAAGTATTTAATTTATTTTGCTTCAAATGCAGCACTTGACTTCTGTATATTCCTGTTATTCTGGTTCCCAAAATGGGAAATATGAGGCAGCTACGCTAGTGCAAAATGCGATCACACTGGAAAATACCACAAATATTGTCAATATAGGGGTCATATCAGTCTAAACTACTTTGTTTTCTTTCTGGCAGCCGTAGTTTGGATGAAACGGAGCCTGGACCAGAAGGAAATTTTTTTTTTTTTAATAAGCAATACTAAAATTTTTATGTGACATCCATCTTGCAACGTTGAATTTGTGTACAGCAAAAACAATAGATTCCCTCTATCACTGCAACATACAGCTATTGCTATGACCTACAAAATATTTTATTACAGTAAATTTCTTGCGACTTTTTACAAACTAAGGATAGTTGGTGAGTGGTAACGCTCTGGACACGCATTCAGGAGGACAGAGGTTCACTTTTATGCACCTCATCATCGATGTCAAGGTCATTGGATATGATAAGGGAATGGGGGGCAGCGAATGGGAAGGAATTCAGCCATGACCTTTCAAACATCTGTCAAATCAACTGTCTAATGCATTTTCATCCTCTTAGGGCAAATTGCAGAATGCGCATGAACATTCATATTTCAGGAATTACTGGAGAATGCAATACCATTACAATATATCTCCGTCACATTAAACTATATGTCACACCAAGCAGCGTAAGACATATAGCTGTAGCTGTGACATATGTAGCCGATATATGTTTTACTAGGGGGATCTGCACAAAAAATGGGTTTTCTTAGTCATGGACAAAGAAACTGGGTCAATTACTTTAAAAAAATAATCATAGAACAGTATAATTAATACCTATAAATTCTGGTCAGTTCACTGTAGAAACTTGATTCTTAAAAAAAAATAAAAACCCACTAAACTACGACAAAAGAAATATTTTCAAACTGAAAAAGTATGTTGTATCAAACATTTTGATACCATCATTTCCAATGTAACCCATTCACGTAATTCTACAACATGGAATTCAAAAACATTACAAATACCATAAACAATCCAAAGTAGAATACTGTTACACTTCTCATAAATTCAAAAAATAACTCAGGAACTTTCATAGTCCAGGCCCCATTTCAACCTAACCCCAACTGCAAAATTTATACATATATGGATTATTCAAACAGTATTTCAGAAGCATTAATATCTCACAACTACCCTCCAGCTTTGGTTAACAAACAGCTTTCACGTGCTACATCACAACTGAATCAGCCAATCAATCATCCCAAACCCACAAAAACCAACCACAATCCCGTCTTGGTTACACAGTACTACCCAGGCCTCAAATCCATCAACAGAATCCTCCAGCAGGGCTATGATTTCTTACAAACGTGCCCTGAAATGAGATCCATTCTTCCTAAAATCCACCCTTCATATATAGGTTTGACTACAAATCCACTCTCCATAAGAATGAATGGCCACCGTCAGACGGTGTTCACACAGAACCCAAAGCACCCAGTTGCTGCCCATGCCATCACCCACAATTTGAATAATTTCAACTCTTGTTACACAGTCCGTGCTATCAGAGTCCTCCCTAATAGCAGCAGTTTCTCTGAACTCGGAAGGTGGGAACTTGCCTACCAGTACAAACTGGGCACAAGGCAACCACCTGGTCTCAACTTCAGATAATACCCGGTCATTATTGTTATTACATATGTTTAACCTTTTTTATTCCTCTCCTTTCCATTACCTATATTGAACCACCACTAACCTAAGGTGATGTTTACTTCATAAAAATATTAAAAAATTATTATTTTTTATTTGTATTTGTATAATATTTTATATAATTTTTTTAAATATATATTTAGTTCTAATTATATTTTGATCTTCCCACCAACCAGAGATTAGTTTGGATATATATCTATGCTCGGGTATTAGCTCTGATTCACTGCCCCTCTACTTTTCCGATGTTTGAATTTACCCCCACCATTTTCTCGACCAGCGGTCTTTCTGTGAGGCAGTCTCCGGCTGCACCCACCTCTCATAATGTTCTCTCGTTGAAGTAGGGTTTTCCCCCCTCCCCCCCCTAAATTTCTTTATTATTTGTGTTTGTGTCTTTTCTGTGTTCGCGCCCCACATCCATCATCTAAAGGTAAGTGGTGGCTCATTTCCCTATCCTAAATTGATTCCTTTCCACTACTTAGCATCTTTTATTTCATTGTTACTATATTATATACGATATATATCTACAATGATACATCTATGTCAAGACAGACCAAAATTCGGCACAACACAGACATAAAACCAACAGTCCTCTATGCAAGTGAAACATTAACACTTAACAGAATACATGACCTTGAAGAAATTAAAAAATTAGAGAGAAAAGTCATTAGAAAAATTCTAGGAGCAAGACTCACTAAAGATGGTTACAGACTACAATCAATCAAAACAACAGAAAAGTTTTCAAACATCGAAATTGACATCAAGAAAAGGCGAATGAAATTCTATGGTCACCTTAAGAGGTTACCAGAAAGTCGACTGAGAAAAAAGATAACAGATTATGTAACTTCACTTAATAATCCAACACCTTGGCTGAATGAAATTCGGAAGGATCTTAAAAGTGCAAACATAGGAGCAACAGACATCTTAGAAAGAGACACAAAGTAGACAAATGGGAACTTATAACTGAGCAGCCAAAACAAAAATAATACAGACCAAAGTGCTCGAAAGAACGCAAGGAATCTTTCTCGGAAAGCATGAAAACCTATTGGAACAATAAGAACTCAAACAAAAATTGATTGCGTCATTTGCTTACCATCTTCCACTTATTGAGAGAATTGATCAATAATAATAATATATAAAACTAAGGATGGATAGGGAAATATGACCTAACACTTACCAAAGAAGAACCGGACGGCCGTCACTATGTACCCATCTGACTCCACCTTGTATCTCACTTCTTACTTCTGCATGAATAAGGCTATTGCCAAAATATTGTGCTTTTTTGTGTTTCTTTTTTGTGTTCGTCATCCCAGCCGCCTTCATCATTGGTAAGCGTTGGATCATATTTTCCTATCCATCCTTAGTTTTATTACCTTAAAGCATTTTCCTGCTCATTGTTATTACATATATATTTAATACTATACGCAACAGACTCTTAATTTCAATTTCCACCACACCTAAACTTCATTGATCTAGGTATCATATCAACCTATCTTACATCTGACAGGTTGATATAATCGATGGTCCAATGACGTACATACTAATTACTTAATTACAAAAATATCTTTATGTGCAGAATAGGTTTACACTGAAGCAATTGTTTGTCATGTAGAATTGCACTAGAATGTGAGATGCGGGTAAAGATGTCTCCATTGGGTTACTCTATACTGTATACTCGCATGTCACATTACTTGCCTCTTGTCTGTTATGTGCATCCTGCATACATTTTTAACCGATCAATAACACCCAAGGAACAACATATCCTGCCTGACGGCCACTGTTTTTTTTTTTTTTTTTTTTTTTAACTGCTTTATGTCTCTCAACAGCGAGGTCTTTAGAGACGGTGGGCCACTGTTGTTAAAGGTTATGACAACCATATTAGCCTCAATCATAAATGAATGCTATACTCTATATAGCCTTTGACGTTAACAGAGATTATTATCATAGCTAGCTTTAAAAAAAGACTGTTATGAATAAGGTCAGATGACAAGAGCCAATTTATCAAAATTACAATTTTTTTTTATGGTTTGACGACTCACTGACATCGAGATCATTAGAGGTGGGAAAGGATGGGGGACAAGGAATGGGAAGGAATTCAGCCAAGGTGTTTTAAAGGAAGCATCTCAGCATTTGCCTGGAGTGATTTCAGAAAACCATTGAAAACCCAAATCTGGATGCCCACATGGGTATTCGAACCCAAGTCCTCCCGAATGAGAGGCCAGAGCATTATTGCTTATCCGACATGCTCTGAGCTGCTTATGATACGATTAACCACAAAAAGCTGATAAGAAAATATATGACTCTATGAAGCACTTCTGGTTGGAGCAATCAATCCAATGCCTGTTACAGAACAGGTAATTTTTTGTAAGATCATAGTTTTTCACGGCACTGTATATAAACAAAATTTTCTCGCGCTTCCAGCCACGTAAAGAAGTCACACACTGGTTGCAGGCCGCACTGAGTTGATAACCAGTGTCCCTGTTAACTAATGAATCAGTTTTTCTGATTTCTACAGCTTCTGTAACAATGCTGGCCCAAAAGACTTTTTTTTTTTACTTACTGCTTTACGCCTTGTCGACATTGAGGTTATTAGAGGAGGGATGGGACAGGGGACAAGGAACGGGAAGCAATTCGGCCATGGCCTTTTGTAGGAAGCACCCTGACATTCGCCTGGAGTGATTTGGGGAAACCATGGAAAACCCAAAGCTGGATGCCAGGACGGGGATTTGAACCACCGTCCTCCTGAATGCGAAGCCAGAGTGTTAACCGCTTCCCCACCATGCTCGGTGGCATAAACGAGAAATCTACGGTGACTGAACACAATGTGCAAGAAGGTCATACATTTGATTTTGAAAAAATTACAATTTTAGCCCAAGTCAAAGATTTTTGGGCCAGCGTTATTACAGGACCTATAGAAATCAGAGCAACTGATTCATTAGTTAACAGGGACACTGGTCATCAACTCAGTGCGGCCTGCTACCTGGCTATTAAAATGCTGAAACAGTTTCGCCACAGTAACGAGCAGAACACTGGATGATGTCAACGCGCTGTGTTGGTTTTTGTTTTCAACCATTTCCGTGGCAGCAGCTAAACAAGCAGTTAATCATCGACATTTGGTTGAAAATGAAGGATGAGACAGACGCCTTCGAAATGTCCCACAAGTGTGACTTCTGGAAGCCAAAGAATTTATTTAGGTAATTTTTTGTTTCGCAAAAATGAGCCGATGGTGGAATCGGTAAGAATGACTTCCATAATGACAGTGTGCTTGCACCATTGATGTACAACATAAGCAGCCAGTCCGAGCTCTCACTCCGTTATCTGTGCAGATGACAGTCATTACTGCCAAGGGTAAAATCATCAAGCAGGTGGAAATAAAGCTGAAAACAGCACTTGAAGATGTGGCTGACTATTACAACAATATCCATCAGAAGCCAAACTAGTAAAAAAAAAAAAAAAAAAAAAAACACACACACACACACACAGGTCTGCACCTTCCATCTGTGGAACAGAGAGGCAGGTGGGGTAGGATATTTTCCAACAGCGAAAAACTGTTACTGACTGATAGAAATTTGGATTAACTGCTTACTTTTAATGTCCTCTTCATGTTTTGCACTCTCCTTTTTCGGAAAAGTAACCACCAATTAAATTAAAAATACCGAAATGTGGGTGCAAAAAAGGGCTGCTAGATTTGTTTCTGGAAATTATCGCAGAATGCAATCAGTGACGGATTTGATAAAGGAGCTGGAATGGGATTCATTGCAAGACAGGAGGAGGATGAGGAGGGTCATGGGAGTGTACAGGGCATATACTGGTTATGAGGCATGGAAAGATATTGCAATAGGTATGAAAAGTAGTTCATGGAAGGGAAAAGATGACCATGACCACAAGCTGGCACTCGATTTCAGGCACAAGGGTGTGGGAAGATTCACTTTTTTAGGTAAGGGTGTCAGGGATTGGAATGAGTTACCAAGAGAAATGATGAATAATTTACCGAAAACTTTGAAAGAATTTAAAGATAAAATTTGTAGAGAGCAAATGTAGGTGGGTGCAGGATAGGGGGAAGACGGGTGTGTAGGGAAATTGCCACCGGAGATTGTGCTCCATTGCAATTAAATTAAATAAAAAATGTTGGCAGCACTGCAAAAATGACACAAAAATTATTGGTACAGGGATCATATCAACCTAAACAGGTTCGTTTTGTCATAGTGATCATGGTTAGGTTGAAATTCGGCCTGGACCAAGAGTAGAAAAATTTACAGGAAATCTGTATTAGGCATCCATTTCGGAAATGTGTATTTGTTTACAACGGAAGCAATCGATTATCTCCGACTGCTTATATCGACTCTAAGATGGCGAGCCTTATTGTACTGCATTTCGAATAAATATTTTGTATCTGTTAATTTCATGCGACGTTTTACAACGAAGTGAAGCTAAAACGGCAATAAAACATTACAAAAAAGGATTAAACCAACATTTCAAGAGATTATCATTGTTTTTGCATCGCTGGCAGCATCTAAAAGCTGTGCTGCAATGTCATATTTTGGCATTTTTAATTTAATTGGTGGCGACTTTTACTGAAAAGGAGAGTGCAAAACGTGAAGAGGACATTATAAGGAAGCAGTTAATCCGAATTTCAACAGGTCATTAACAGTCAGTTTTTCGCTAGTGGAGAATATTCTACCCCACTCCAGAGAGGCTACGAGGGATCTCGACATAACCTGCAACCTGATACACCAAAGTACCTGGGAGTCAAGCTCGACCATACCGTCACCTTCAAAAATCATCGTGAGGACACGAAGTTGAAACTGTGTACTCAAAATCACATTATCTGCAAAGTTACAAATAGCAGATGGGGAGCACACTCGACAGTCCTGTGTACATGTGCTCTGTTTCATGTTTTTCAGCTAGCAGCAGTCTGAAAAAACTCCTCGCATGCAAAGGAGGTAAATGTAGTCCTAAAAGAGACAGGCCACATCGTAACAGGCTGCCTAATCTATCGGCTTGCAGGCATAGTCACTTCAGACATTGGAACAACAGCTGCAGAAACAAAGATGAAAACAAGAGGCAGACAACAGGCATCCAATGTTCGGGTAAGAATTTCAACCTCTGAGGCTGAAATCTAGAACACGATCTACTGGAGATCGCAATTTTGCTACAATAACATTCAATAATGATGTTATAATACTGCTGCAGTCAGTCCCAAGATATATTATTTCCAAACAGTAATTATATCGGTAACGGTGGAAGGAAAGAACTGCCATGAGGCAATATTGATACGGACAGGAGGGCAGCAGCAAAACAAAACAACACAGAAAATACAATACTTCGGGTTAAAACCCCTTTTTCAAGTTGACAGAAGTACATGGCTGGGCTTGCGCAAGCCCTGCATTCGACGCAGCCACTAATAGAATGAAAATGCCAATCAGAGGTGGTGGGGGGAGCAACAATAATAAATATATCCAAAAGTATAACTCACAAGAAGTTTAAAATGGGAAAAAAATAATAATAATTAAAAAATAAAAAAAAATAAAAAAAATGATTTTTCGCAAATTTTTAAAATAAGGTCTGTAAATATATATGAATCTATTGTGCTGGCCAGTGGTAGGTGTACCGGGTGAATGATGGAAGATATTGATGGAAATTAAGGCCTGGGGGGGTGTCTAGTCTGCAGGATGTGTTGATATGCCAGAGTTGAGATTGGGAGGTAGTGTCTGGAAGTACTCTAATGGCTCTGATTGTGAAGCAGTTATTAAGGTTGTGGGTGTTGTGAGTACTGTCATGGTGAGCAACAGGGAGGTCCAGGTTTTGGGAGTAAACTGTTCTGTCTGTGACCATTCATTCTGATGGATAATGAGTTTGAGGTGAGGCCAATGTAGGAACTTGGACAGTGGAGGCAGGTGAGATGGGTGGTTGTACAGGTGGCATGACCTATTATGGGGTAGGTTTCACCAGTAGTAGGGTTGCTATAGGTAGTGGTAGGTGGATGCATGTTGTAAGTTGTTTTATGTTGATGCTGCCCTCCTCCCATCAGCTTTGGTGAGCGTTGGGTGTATTTTATCTGTCCTGTCCATACAAACAGTAATTATGTTGTAATACAGTCTGGACCATTATTTTCAAGCAGAAATTAGGTTGCTAAAACAGCCTGGACCAGCATGAAACTGCTAAGACCTCTTCAGAAAGTATTTCTAGCAGTGACTTGCATTTGACTACTCCTGTATTATGACGCCAATTCCTCGCAGAATCGCCATCTCCAGTAATCTCCCAGAAGAAGCTTCTTGAAAACAATAACACCAAACAACATTACTATCAATGAATAAATAATGCCAAAGCAATTATTTGAGTATTTATTGAACCCCTGAACGTGTTTCACTTCTTTTGCAGAAGCATCTTCAGTGGGTTCTCCTGGTAATTAAGTACAAATGTTATAAACTGGTTTTGTTGTTGTGTTCTGTACAGTCGAATTATTATCGACATTAAATCTACTAACACTTTACGGTCTATTGCATTTACTTATGCTCCACTCTCAGCAGCAGTGATTTATTCTTTCTTTGTGACAAAGAAAGAGTAATAATTCCACTGTACAAAACACAACAACAAAATCAATTTGTAACATTTGTACCTAATTACCAGGAGAACGCACTGAAGATGCTTCTGAAAAAGATGTGGGTAATAGCGCAATCACTGGGACTCGTCAAGGAGTTGTAGTTTTCGTCTGAAAACTGTTGCACTTATTCGTTTGGTGATACTATTTAATATATGTTGCTCTTAGAGGTGTAAAATGTATAGATACCTCACAAACTTCACTCGAAAAGTGCGGTAACGTTATACCGCAAGCGACTGGGAGAAAGCATATTGCTATGTATAATGATAATGCTATCGTTCCTTCCACTATATTATTTATTAACTTTTGTTTCTATTACACCCAATGAAGATAGTGTATAACACACAAAATTCACGCAAAATAAAAATATAAAAACTGCTGTAACAGTACACACTAAACGATGAGCGAACGCCATTTGTTATCATATGCGACTTTCAGCAATAATAATATTACGTGCAACAAAATACATCAATAACCAACCAACAACAATCAAAACCAATCCAACTTTATTATAAAAACAAAATTTATGGTCCATTAAGCTACCAAAGGAAGCGTCTATGTCCACTTTGGTCCAGGCTGCATTCCAACCTATCCACAGGCGCCGCTAATGATTCTGCTTGAAACTCATGATAAATGTTTAATAAATCCAAATTTCTGGCGAATTATGCTTTAACAACAACAACCAAACGCCTTTTTTGTTCAGGCTGCATTTCAACTATAAAAAATAAATTCCTTCGACATAATGCTGGAACAAGTATATTGCCGCACTTTCAACCTAAACATAAGCTACGTTAATATTGCCACAACCTACTTGGAAATAACATGCGGATATGTTCTTGACGATGTACGAGTTATCGTTGGATGTCGCGTATGTGTACGTAAATTAGGCAACCAATGTTCGCTTACGGTTCAAAGGTTTTTTTTGTTTAGTGTGTAATCTTTTCCATATTTATACTTTTATAACAACATATTCCCAAATAATATCATTCAAAGAAAGTGTGCATGGTCATTATACTTCGCTATAAGGCTTCTCCAAGTCGCTAGTGGTATAGCGTTACGGCACTTCTCGAGTGAAGTTTGTGAGGTAGGGGCTATCTATACATTTTACACCTCTAAGAGCAACATATATTAAATAGTATCACCAAACGAACATGTGCACCAGTTTTCAGACCAAAACAACAATTCCTTGATGAGTCCCAGTGATTGCGCTATTGCCAAGAAGTGAAATGTGTTCGGGGGTACAATAAATGCTCAAACATTCAATTGCTTTGGCATTATTTATTCATCAATATTATCAGTAATTGAGGAAAATGATCCACAACTTCCAGATATTACATTACCATCTATAAAATGCTGAGTAGAACTTGGGAAAAATTTGAACCAGGAATAATTTGTAAAAATCAAATGGAGAAACCTGCAGCAAACTACAATATTCCTTTATGACCGGGGAAGCAATAAATAGACTTGGAACCTGTGTATCACGATGCAAAGAAAATATGAAGTAACAGAATTGCATAAAAGAAGAAGAGCTCTGTAAACACAGGGATGTTGAGGCCCACATTATCTGCTGATCTGTAAGAAACCTTGTTTTTCTGATGGCTTTACACCTCGTCGAGGTCATTACAGGCACAGGAAAGGACTGAAGGCAAGGAATGGGAAGGAATTCAGCCAAGGCTTTTTGAAGCAACCATCCCTCCATAAACCTAAGAGTGATATGGAAAAACCATAGAAAACCAAAATGTGGATGCCCATACTGGGATTCAAACCCACGTCCTCCCAAATGTGAGGCCAGGGCATAACTGATCACCCACCACACTCGGTGCAGGAAGCTAGACAAGATCTGTAAACTCGACAAACTGTTCACAGCAAATGACAAGGATATCCAGCAGTGGTGTAGCTAGGTCAACCAGAATTTATATTGGGCCCTCAGCCCAGATGGGCGACCTTTTCTTTGCTTTGTGTTGATGGTAGGGGCCCCCTCAGGTGAGGCTTGGGGCCCCTGAGTTGTGCTTGCGGGCCCCCTGAGCAGTGAGGGGCCCTTAGTGAGTGGCTTCCTATGTCTCAGGGGCCCCCTTAGACGACGTAGAGCTTTAAAAAAACGTCGCCAGTTTGCCGTGAAGTTGCATGGGCCCCTGTGAACTGCTCGTGGCCCCCAGAGGTGTGCATGGGAGCCCCTTGAGATATGCTTGGGGGGCCTCCTGAGAGTAGGGGCCCCGGTGCACTGCACCGTCTAGTAGCTACGCCCCTGCTATCCAGGCTGCTGCTTACTTCGCCTCTTACAGAATATAAATGGCTGTGTTTTAACATTGTTTAAATAAGAGTTAAGTTTGTTTCCTTAAATCGCATTAAAGTGGCATCTTGGACACAAATAAATAAATCTTTAGCCAAAAATATAAAGAAAACGGAACTGAACAATAACAGTAATTGGTAACAAGAAATGGGAAGGAATTTGGCCATGGCCTTTTTGAAGGAAGCATCCTGGCATTCACCTAGAGTGATTTGGGAAAACCATGAAAAAGCCAAATCTGGATGCCCGGATGGGGATTCCAACCTGCGTCCTCCTGAATGCGAGGCCGGAACGTTAACCGTTCACCTACCACGCTCAGTAAAACATCTGCCAATGAATTAAGGCTAACTGGAGATCGTGATATCACCATACACACTAATAGTGTGGCTGTCAATCATAAGACTATTATTTTCAAGCAGTATTTAGGTTGTAATGCACCCTGGACCAGCACAGCATGTAGGATTAATTATGTTGTAATCCATCCTGGACCATTCTAGCAGTCCAGGATATATCAAAAAACAAATATTGCTTGAAAATAATACATCTTGCAATTGACTAACAGCATGCAGGAATGTATAGTTACAGCAGAACAACTATCTCTCTAGTTCTGTAATTCGAGCATATATTTAATGAAATTACTATAAAGCACAAGTCATAAAGAACATTTAAAACAGCAAAAAAAGAACATGCGGATACTAAAATACAACAGCTGTTCAACATTCCCAGAACACCATTTCCAACACCATCCTCGACACCATTAGCAATAAATCACTAATGTCCCAAGAAAAGTATCAAATAGAAAATGTTCTGGAAGAAGGAAAACATTTAATAAGCGAATATGCCTACAGAAACCTCACTAATCGGACACTATATTCATTACCTAAAATAAGGCAAAAAGTATAAGTATCCACACACACACATGACATTATTAAAAGCGATCCACGCAAAACACAACAAATAACAGTAATATATAAATGAGACTGGGGACAAGGAACCAGAAGAAATTCGGCCATGATCTTTTGAAGGAAGCATCCCGGAATTCGCTTGGAGTGATTTGGGGAAACCATGGAAAACATAAATATTTACAAATCGCGGCAAACAGCAAATTAATAGAAGACATTAAAACAAAGAAATCACATAGGCCTACAGCGATGTACGTTAATTATGGAGATAATATACCGCCGTATTATAAGATAGGAAATTTAATTAAACACTAGTCGAACAAGCAAGAACGTGAGTTGAAATATTAGAGCAAAGCAAGCCGAATGTATGCGTAAATATAAAAGACACCTATGAGTTTCTAACTTAACATATTCTCACCAAAGTATAATACATGGAATCATGACTTTTACCTGAAATTTCTCAAAATTGCGTAACTAACGTAATGAAAACGTTTAGAAAGAAGTCACAAAATGTGTAATAAAAAGAAACAGTTCACAGTAAACTACTGTAGCAAGTGCACTTCACAGATTTCTGTACTCCCGCCAATGTAATTTTAATTCAAGTGTTAGTTTAAACTGTGGTCAGCAGACCGCGCTGCGCGTAAATAGGCGCGCATATGAAATCCACTCACTCCTAACCAGAGACAATACAAAGGCTCCTAACCTTGTATTGTCTCTGTTCCTAACCAAAAACTTAAGTCAAAATACTTGAGACTTAGGCGTGTTTATCAATACGTCACACGCTACAAAGTAGTATTAGTACGTTAGGGAAGGCAACGGGCTTCCCTCCCCATATAATATGTTCCTGTAATTTTCAATATTGCCTTTTATTAAGCGTTTTAACAAAAAGAACTCAAAGAAAACTTGATTATCATTCGCCAATAACAATAATAATTATTATTATTATTATTATTCACTTTCAATTTTTAGTATCAAATTACATAAGAATCCATTATCAAACTGCAGCGCCACGGTTATCGTAGAATGCCCCTTAATAGAAATACATTTGAAAATGCTTAAAAGTGGCGAAGTCAAAATACGGTGAATATAAAAAAAAAAGTAAATTAAAAATAAATGCAAATTCAACATATCTTACGCTTGACCACGGAATAATGATGTCATTCTGATCCAGGTTAAAATCCAACCTAATGAAAACCTATTCTAATATTGTTGCTCGAAAATTAAAACTTCTAACGCTAACTCACTAACCATATCGCAACCTATAATTGACCCACCTCATTCACCGGCAATAATACCGATGATAAACTGAAACTTCTATTGCCCTACCAACATAAAGCTACGTCCACACCAAAAGGAACACAGAGGAACATACTGTTGGTGTTGCTTGTTCCTTCAGTTTGTTCCCTCATGTTACCCAATGTTTCTCAATATTTCTCAGTGTTTATGTCAACAGAAACAAAAGTTCCTTGATGTTGACTGTTTCCAGAAGTAGCGGTAAAGATTAAAGGAAACAAAGGAACATTTGTAAACATTATCGTGTTTAAAACTGTTGTTAGTTTGGTGTGGACAGCTTATTCCGTGTTGCTGTTACCTCAGTTGTTGAACTCCCACAAAAATGTTAGAGTGGACGAATGAAAATTTAATAAATTGAATTCAATTATATAGAAGTGCAAAGTGTTTCTGGAACCCATGTGATTCAGACTATAAAGATCGGCTAAAGAAACACATTTCGTAGGTGATGTTAAGTAAAGCAACTGGTACAGACGTAAGTGAAGTAAAACGAAAAGTAAAAACTTAGTGTGCACAGTTTTTTAGAGAAAAAAAAAAACTGAGTTTTGAGAGTAAAAGGTTTGCTTAAAAATATTTGGAATTTCTTGCGGATAGGCATTAAGTGCGTTATTGTTCAGAAAAATGATTTAGTGATGTACAAGTAACTTCAAACAAAGTTTAATTATTTCTATAGAAATAGGTTTATCTCTACTTCATTTTTTAGCACAATTTTAACATTATTTAAAAATCAGTTTGCCACGGAACCATTCCTTCCGATGACACAAAATAGTAAGCAAATTCCTGTCGAATAATTTTTGCTTCAGTAGACGCTCGTTTCTGTAATGGAAACATACAGTTCCTGCTTCTTTTCTCCAAATACCTGGTATTAATTCACCATTATCATTGTCTGCAGCATCAAATGTACTGGGCGGCATGTAGAATTGTCTTGAAGAATTTCTACGCCCGAGGAAATTGTGTATACATATAGTTACAATTTTTTCACATTTTCAGGAGAGAGAAGTAATTGTTTTCGTAATACTCTGAATCGAGTTGATAGAATTCCCAGTACATTTCACACTTATCTGGCCCTAGAAAGCCGATAGTTAAATATTCTTTTCAATTATCCTTTTTCTTGGTGTCCGCGATAAGGTTTCAACAGATTAGGAAATAATGGAAAAGCATCATCGCCCAAAAATACATAGGGCACTGATTCCGTTAGATCAGGAAGAGGATCATAAGATCGTAAATAGTGTATTTGCAAATACACTACCATCTGATATGCGCCATTGAGATCCAACGTTCATGTACATAACCTTGTAATTAGCATTTACTATCACAAAGAGTATTCACTGAAGAATGTTCTATAGTTAAAAAAATTCGCTGCCACTGTTGTTTGGTACTTGTATCATCATATGCTTTAGCATTTTTGTAATTTTCATGTACCATTGGGGTTTGGAAATAAAATATAAAAATATAAAATTGCAAAATAATTCATGAATTTGAATCAGTTGTTAAGTTACAATTGAATTTACCTGTGTTTGATCTTGGAGAACTGAAATAATAGCATCACAAACTTCTGGCACAATTTTGGATATTGATTGTTTCGAAATTCGAAATAAGCACATCAAAGATGTATATGAATCTCCAGTAACTAGAAATCTTGAAGTCAGCAGCAAACGTTCCATTGGAAATATTGCGGCCCTGCAGTTTGCATTTTGTTTTCGAATAAACTGTTCAGTTTTAGTAAGTAGTCATTCTAAATCATTGTTACTCATTCGAATAAAGTGTTTGATGTGTCCATCCTCAATAAGTCCTGATAACAGATTGTCTTTTTCTTTTAAAGAATTTATGAGGCGTTCTACTCCGTGTTGGTTTCTCTCCAAGAAAGTTGGTCTCATCCAGCATTTGCTGCTTCTTTTTTTTCTTTTGACTCAAAATAATATAAACTGACAAAACATCACTGTCGCACCACATCATCATATACTAACTGTATTATAATTGTGACAGTAAGTTTTTATTTCGAAAAAAATAAAGATTGTTGCTCTTGGTGTAGACGGGTAACAACCGTAAACAGTAACACAAGTAAACTGTTCCTAAATTAGGTTTTCTGGTGTGGACGGAATGTTTCTGAAAGTTGCGATCTGTTTCTGTTTCTAGAAACGACTGCAACAGTTTAGCAACAAGAAGTTCCTCTGTGTCCTCTGGTGTGGACGCGCCTTAAGACATAATTATATCTCTCCATATCGTATACCAGAAATAATATGAGACGAATTTAAACTTAATATATGAGAGTGTTTAAAAAAATAAGGCCTCATACCGTCATCGAACCAGTCTCCCGCCGCGTAACGAAGAAATCGTATAACTGCGACCTGTACTTTCCATGGAGGAAGGAATATATGGAGACGACGCAAGGGACCTTCACCCATGGAGGAAGGAAATATATGGAGACGACGCAAGAGACCTTCACCACGCATTGAAGTGAAGCAGGGCGGAGAAGGAGTGGGGGGGGCATGGCCGGAGTGGAGGGGGCATGGCCGCTTCCATACAGACACGGGGAATATGTGCAAAAACCTCAAGGGGACTCTAGGATAAAGGTGACGCTGCAATCTGGTGATGGATTATTATGTAACTCGATATAACAAATGAAAAATAAAGAATAAAATTTTTCGATATCTCACCTAGTTCTAGAGATATACTGTATCAAAAGTGAGGTGTCTTGAGTTGAAATGGAGAAGAAAAATTTCGCAAAAGTCAAATTTAATGATCGATTCTTATGTAACACGACGAGACAAATCGAAAATAAAGAATAAAAATTTTCGATATCTTGCTTAGTTTTCGGGATATACTGGGAACATCGCAATTGTTTGGAAGCACGATATCGCCGCTGCCATGCGCGAGCCTGCTTCACCAATTCAAGGGAATCATAAGAAACCCGTGGCACTAAAGTTTGATGATGGATTATTATGTAACTCGACGAGACAGATCAAAACTAAAAATAATTTTTTTTTTTTTTTGATATCGTGCTTGGTTCTCGAGATTTACTGTCTCAAAAGTGTGGAGTTTCTGGTTGAAATTCAGAAGAAACATGTCCCCAAAGACAAATTTGATGGTAGATTCTTATGTAACACGACCTTACAAATCGAAAAATCAGGAATAAAATTGTCTAAATCTCGCTTAGTTCGCGAGGTATACTGTCTCAAAGGTGAGGTTGTTAGGTTATGAGGGGATCAACGATAACCGTGGCGCCGCAATTTGATGACGAATTATTATGTAACTCGATGAGACAAACTGAAAGTAAAGAATATTTTTGATATCTCGCTTAGTTCTCGAGATATTTTCCTTAAAATTGACGTGGTTAGGTTGAAATGCGGCCTGGACCAGAAGAAAACTTCCGCCATATCCAAATTTGATGATGAATTTGTACGCAACTTAACGAGACAAATCGAAAATAAAGAATAAATTATTTTGATATTTCGCTTACTCGAGATATCGTACCTCAAATGTGAGGAGGTTAGAGTCAGGGGCGGCCCTAGGGCGGTGCGAGCGGTGCGACCGCACCGGGCGCCGTCATATGGGGGCGCCGAAAATGCAGCGAGAGATAAAATATAAATTATATAATAGCCCAGATTGCTGTTCATATATTTTTTAAATACACTAATTATCCAGAAGAGTTTATAATCGTAAGAGCTTCCGTTCAATGTTAGTCCTAATCAGCTCAAGTTACTCCATTCAAGAAAACCACAACTCGTCCACAATTAGCATTCTTCGGGGTCGCGCAGCGGCTCTCGTATCTGTTTTCTATCTTTTCGGCTGTAGTCTTGCAGTTCATGCACCAGTGGCGGATCTACGAATTTTCCGAGTCAGGGCAAAGACCTGCGACTGCCGCCACTTCAAATATGAATTTGCCGCCTGCAACAGTTTAAGCGGCTCTTTTATTGTCCGCCCCCAGAAGGTTGCCGCTTAGGGCAGTAGAGCTAAGAAAGGTCACCACCCACGAATTTGTCATTTATCGCCCCTTTAAACATGATTTTGGCACCCGAGGTAAGCGCCCCGGTTTACCTCCCTCCAGATCCGCCACAGTCATTTGTATGTGCGTGCATGTGCATGAGGCGAGATTCTGCCCACTTATCTATTTATACAATGTTATACCTTAGGTGATTACAACTGAAGCTGGTAGCTTAAATATTTACAAAATGTATCTTTTACAGAAACGTCGCTACAACTTTAAATTTTTTTAACCCACGGCGAAACTGAGAAGGCTTCAGAATTACTTAAAAAATGTATTAGATTTGAGATGTCATCTGAATCGTCATCAGAACTAGTTCAACACGTGACGGAAGAAAACTTATTTTATAAAAGCTCTTCAGACGAGGGTCATGATGATAAGGAGCAGCATGTACGAGAAGATTTTGCTATGGCTGCAACGTCGTCTACACTTCAAAATGCGGTATACCATCCATACAACCGCCGTCGCATTTTCAAATTACCACCAATTATGACCATATTTAAAAATGGTCGCTCATTGACTCTGCAATCAAGGAAGAAATAATTATTCGTGTAACGAAAAAATCCAAGAAAAAAATCAAGGACGTCATTTTTCAAATACATGTTTTTAAAATGTCAAATGAAGAAACTTATAAAAGAATACGGCTTGTTTACTCGAAATCTGCATATATATTGCTGTTACTCTTGTTTATGCAACAGAAGGTCTCACTCTCATTGGGGAATAGAAGAATTTGATGACTGGAGCTACTTATCAGGGAGTCTTAAATCTCACGAAACTTCCTCAAATCGCCAGCACACCATGCTGAGTTGGATAGAAGCATTGATTCGACTAAAGAACTGTAGTGTAATAGACAAGCATTTGTAAATACAGATTGAAGACGAAAAATCACGGTTGGCTGCTATCCTCCAGTGAGTAATGTGAAAAATATTTTTTTTCTTGTTCAGCGAAAACTTTTGATCTGAAACACTAAATACTTCTAATAATGGTAACTAACTGAATATATTCCAAATGCTAGGAAAATATGACACTGTAATAGAGCATCTCCGCCGTATTGCTAATAAGGAGACTAATGTCTATTATTTTGGAAAATGTGTTCAAAACATATGAAGCTCTTAATAACATTTTGACTATGGTTAAGTCATCTAAATACTTTTCCATCATACTGAATTGATCTCCTGTTGCCAGTCACGTCGAACAATTATCTTTAACATTGCTTTTGCTGACAGTAATGACGACGAAGTGCGTGAGTGTTTCATTGCTTACAAGCCGGTAAGTGACTCTTCGAACCCGGGAGCTGGACTGTATATTAATGATACTTTACAAAAGTTTGATTTGGGTGTGAACGATTGCGAGGCCAAAGATATGACAGTGGATCCAATATGAAAGAAGGAGACAAAGTTACCCAAAGCAGAATTTTGAACCAATATCTTCCCAAATATTTTTTAATCCATGTAGCTGTCATTAAATTTGGTAATAGCAGGTGACGCCAAAACATCAATTCAATTAGACCGATTTCCTTGTCCGGATTTCTTTAAAAAATATTTCTTGATTCTCTCGATCAACAAAGCGATGGAAAGTGGTAGTCAAGAACTTAGAAGTACTATAGCA
Source organism: Vandiemenella viatica (assembly GCA_031002005.1). Lineage (NCBI taxonomy): Eukaryota > Metazoa > Arthropoda > Insecta > Orthoptera > Morabidae > Vandiemenella > Vandiemenella viatica. Next base: position 8,755,158 of record JARYHS010007075.1, read on the forward strand.
AAAACAAAAAAATAAAAAAAATGCGAAAATCGTTTGGAGAATAGATTTTCTATCCAAGCTGCAGTTCGTTAACAATATTCTTCAGTACGTGACGCCATTCTGCAAACGAATTTTTCATTTGCAGCAACATAGGCATTGCCCCTGAACCAGATCAAGGAGCAATTTGAGTTCATAGTTACAATTGTGACTTGGTATAATATATTGTTTCAAGTAAATATGGTAAGGAAGGCTATCCAGGATGAAAGTAGATCCATGAAACGCTTCACAATTGCTGGGAAAGTGCTCGGAATTTGAGAGAGAGTACCAAGCATATTCGTCTGTTCTGATAACAACTACAGAAATTGGTTCGCAGACTGGAATGTATCCTTTTATTAAGCCAGTCATATCACAAAGAAAAAAATGAGATTTTTGAGTACGAGGCTGTAGATGAGATAGTAACAGATCCTGAAGAATTTTTTACAATAAACATGTTTTAGCATAATCGGAGCAATTGATAATTCGTCAGTCACTCAATTTCCACAACTATCTAAATTAAATCATATAGAGTCATTCTTACACATTATCAAAACGATTCCTGAATCGTAATAATCCGGTGCAGATTTAGAAATGAGTTTTACTATTGAAAAAAGTGTGACATATCGGGTTGTGAATTGGCTGAGGAACTTTATAACTGAAACTATTGTTGATGGGGGTTTGAATCAGCAGAACCGTTTTACTTAATTATACCGATAATTTATAATTATGGTTGGCATGATATATGTATTTCCGAATGTGTGGACAGCACATAGAATTTTGTTGACCATATCTCTAACTGTCGCTGAAGGAGAACGAAATTTCAGTAAATTAAAACTTATTTACGGTAAACACTGACTCAAGATAGACTTTCAGACCTTGCAATTTTATCCTTAGAAAATAATATTGCCAAAGAGCAAAAACGATGAAGTTGGCATACTAGGCCTTGTAGTTATTTTATTTCCTCTTTTGTTTGTTTTAAACATTTTTATTAAAAACTATGTAAATTGACGAACTCATGATGTGAGCATCTTGTACGCCATAGTAGAGTAAACAAACCTTTTCAAACATATAATGTTCTTTAATACTGTCGTTGTTTCTCATTCATACCATTGCTATCCTATACTAATCTTTCTGAAGTTTGAGTTACTGTTTTCTGAATTAGGCTTTGCTCAATTGGAATTCATAACGAATTCATATATGTATTCTTATACGAATCGCATGGAAACAACTTTTTCGATCTGGATAAAAGTCGATAGCCAATACATTACTCCGAATTTTATTCTTATCTATCCAGCTGTTTCGACATGAAACAGTAGCAAATATGCAAGAAAACAAACTTTTACATTTATAATTTTAGTAGGGTGTAAAAAATGTATTTTACCTTCAATATATCTGTATGAACACCTTGATCGCGAATAAGCGATTACAAATTTGAGGCGCCACAATGAGATTTCGCACCACCTGAAAAACTTGTTAGGGCCGTGAGATCTGGCCTGGACAAGAAAAAATTCACCTAAACCAACCACCATATCTACACTGTGGAAATGCAATATAAATGTTTTATTTTCTTCCTAGTGATTGTTGTTAGGTTGAAATACGGCCTGAAAAAAAAAAAAACCTCACCAAAATTACAAGGAACTATACCTATAATTGATTTTTAACATGCTATATCTCGAAAACAAAGAGCGATATCAAAAATTTTAGTCTTTATTTTCGATTTGTTTCCTTGAGTTCTATAAGAATTCATCATCTGATTGTGGCGCCATGGTAATGATAGAACTGCCGGTTATGATGCAGACTGGACCAAAAGATAATTTTGCTGCACATGCAGATTGAGTGTTTTATTTTTTTTTACTAATCCTTGTGGTTAGGTTGAAACGCAGCCTGGACCAGTATAAAAACGTCACCAAACTCTGAAATTTTAAAAAATAACCTAAGTCAATGTTTAGAACTTTTTTAAAAAAATTATCACTTCAAATACCTCATAGTTTCTGAGCTTACTTAGAAGATATTGGGCTGTTAGTGGCCTATATAATTTTTCTAGCAACATCAGTGCATTCATAAGTCAGAAACTAACAAATATTAATAAATAAATTGGTTGTTCTCTTGTGGTACACACCGCATTTCTACCTACCAACATTTGCATTAATATTGCCGCTACAAAATCAAACTATGTAGAATGCATCGCGAATTACATTTCGGGCAACAATATTTATTTAATCACATTTAATAGCACAAATTATCACAGTTAATTTCATAATACACTTTCAGTATAAACTGAAACTTGAGTAAAGCCTGCAGAATACCATATTCATTGTGTCGCGATGTAAACTTGACCCCCTTAAATTAAATTTTAAACACTTGTCTCCAATAGGCTAGCTTTTCAGGTGCAAAGTAGTAACATATGCTAATCGTCTACACTACACCAACAAAAATTTGAGAACAATATGATCCTATTGACAGCAATGAATAAATTTATAGCGATAGGTCCTAATGTTGCAGTTACCTATCAGGGATCTTTGGTGAAGTGAGCTCTGTTTGTGTGTGTGAACTGCTGTGCACTAAACCTGAAATAACTTCGTCATCATCTAAGTTTACCATCTAAATTAGTTTAAACCTTTCAATTATAAAGCAATTAGTTAGGATTATTGTTAGTGAGGCGAAATACAAGATTTTAACTCGGTAATAGAGCTTCGAAAATAGCGTATTATTACTGGTTAATACTCATTTCTTTTTCGCTAGTTTTTTTTTTTATAAATAAGCTGAAAGCTTGATAGTTGGATTAAATATACCAAATTGTGATTAAGTTCTTAGGTATATCTAATTTAACATCTCAAATTTCTTGTACACCTAAAAAAATAAGTATTACAGATTGAGATTGTTGTCAATTATTGCTTAGACTTTTGTTTTGTCTGAAATACAATAGTTTGTTATTTTTATTAGTATTAAAGCATAAAAATAACAATAATCTTCTAGAAATACAGCTAATATATATATAATAGTAAATATCTGACTTCTAGTTTGATGCTATCGATTCAAAAATCGTTTGTAGATATAACTTCATAAATCAGATAGGATAGGGAAAAAAACAGTTACCCGTCACTTACCACAGATGAAGGCAGGAGGGCGAAACACGTAAAAACACAAATACAAAAGAATTACACAATATTTCGACTTTTTAGTCTTACTCATGTAGGAGGCGAGACATATGGCAGGGGGAAAGATGTGGTCACATCCGAGCCTGCCACATGAATGAAGCACAGGCGGAAAACGCGTGGTAGTGGAAGAATTGCCGGGAGGGGGGGGGGGGGGGAATAGGCTTGACCAGCGATAAAAGTGAAACAAATAAATATAATGTCTGAGTAGCTTAGTTCAGAAAGTTATAATTGAAAATAAAGGGAGATAGAAGAATTTAATATATATATACATATACAAAAGATAAAAAAAAAATAAAGAAGAAAAAAATATATATATATATAAAATATATATATATAAAATAATATATATATATATATATATATATATATATATAAAATATATATATATATATAATATATATAAAAATATATATATATATAAAAATATATATAAATAACCGACTGTAAAATGAAATGAGAGATGGCAAGTGACAGGTTTAGCGTAGGTTTATGCCAGGGGTGTGTCTGGTGTCAAGGATATGTTGATAGGCTAGTTCCCATCTGCGGAGTTCTGAAGGGGTGGTGGTATTTGGAAAAACTCTAATAGCTCTGACTGTGAAACAGGTGTTGAGGTTGTTTGAATTATGGAAGTTCGCATGAATTGCAACGGGATGGTCTGGGTTGGAAGTATAAACTGTTTGCCTGTGGCCATTCATTCTGTAGGAAAGTTGTTGAGTGGTGAGACCAATGTAAGAGGCAGTGCAGTGGATGCAGGTGAGTTGGTAAATAAGGTGAGTGGTAGCACATGTGGCATGTCCAATTATTGGGAAAGATTCGCCTGTGACAGGATTAGAGTAAGTAGTGGTGGCAGGGTGCATGCTGCAAGTTTTACAGCGGGGTCTGTTACACGGGAAAGATCCCTGTGGAGGTCTAGGGGAGTCGGCAGGTAAATACTTGTGGACCAAGATGTTGTACAGATTGGGCGGTCTGCTGAAGCAAGTGCGGGGAGCAGTGGGTAGGATTTTGGGAAGGAGGAGACGCATTTCAGGGAAGGAACGTAAGAAATCATGCCCACGGCGGAGTATCTGGTTGACAGATTCCAGGCCAGGAAAGAACTGGGTGACAAGTGTTGGACCACGGTCAGCTTTAGGAGGTGCAGAACGAGGATTGTGGGTGATGGCACGGGAAATTTGTTTTTCCACCAGATCATGGGGGTATTGGCGGGAAACAAGGGCTTGGGATAGTTTTTGGGAGTAACTGGAGATTGATTCATGATCAGAACAGATGCGTCTGCCACGGATTGCAAGGCTGTATGGGAGGGAACGTTTAATGTGGAAGGGGTGACAACTGTCAAAGTGTAGGTATTGTTGTAAATTGGTCGGTTTAATGTGTACTGAGGTATGGAGGGTCCCCTGCCGTAGGGTGATATCTACGTCAAGGAAGGTGATACAGGTGTGGGAATATGACCATGTGAAATTGATGGAGTGATTATCATTTAGTGAGTTGAGGAAGTCTAGGAGGTGGTCCTCCCCGTGGGTCCAGATCATAAATATATCATCTATGTATCTGAACCACACGAGGGGACTGAGGGGGGAATTCTTCAGAAAAATATTTTCCAGACGGCCCAGGAAAAGGTTAGCATAGGACGGGGCCATGCGGGTACCCATGGCAGTGCCGCGTATCTGGTGGTAAATCTGGGAGTTGAAGGAGAAATAGTTTTTGGAGAGGATAAAGTTGGCAAGGGATATGAGAAAGGATGTTCTGGGAAGACTGTTTGGAGGGCGCATATCCAAGAAGTGCTGAAGGGAACTGAGGCCTTCAAGGTGGGGAATATTGGTGTACAAGGAGGTTACGTCAATTGAAACAAGGAGGGAGTCTGGTGGTAGAGGACTGGGGACTTTTGACAGACTTTCCAAAAAATGTGGTGTGTCTTTGATGTAAGATGGAAGGTTCTGCACAAAAGGTTGGAGGTGTTGATCCACCAAGGCTGAAATTCGTTCAGTGGGGGAACCATAGGCCGCAACTATAGGTCGTCCCGGATTGCCAGCCTTGTGTATCTTGGGGAGAAGGTACAAAGTAGGTGTGCGGGGATTTTGAGGGGTGAGAAGGGATAAGGATTGTGAAGCAAGACCTTGTAAGGGGCCTAGGAGGTCCAGGAAGGAGCGAATTTCGAGGCAGATGGAAGAGGTGGGATCTGTGGCATGTGGACGATAGGTTTTGGTATCAGAGAGCTGTTTAAGGGCCTCCGCATCATAGTCACTGCGGTCCATGGCCACGGTGGTGGAGCCCTTGTCTGCTGGAAGGATAATGATATTTTTGTTATTGGACAGTTCTCTCATGGCCCGGATTTCAGTAGGGTTGAGGTTATTGGAGTTGGGAATAGAGTTGAGGAAAGATTTTGAGGATAAGGTCGATGTGAGGAAGTCTTGGAACAGGAGGAGGGGATGATTTTGGGGAAGTGGAGGAGGGTCAAGTTGGGATGGTGGTTTGAACTGCTCTAAGCTGGACTCAATCTCACCTCGGCGGCTGTCACTCTCCGTTGTGGTAGCAAAATGATACCGCCAGCGGAGTGTGCGGCAGAAAGCAAGCGAGTCCTGGACCAGAGCAGCATGGTCGACCATGCTGCACTTTTATCGCTGGTCAAGCCTATTCCCCCCCCCCCCCCCCTCCCGGCAATTCTTCCACTACCACGCGTTTTTTTCCGCCTGTGCTTCATTCATGTGGCAGGCTCGGATGTGACCACATCTTTCCCCCTGCCATATGTCTCGCCTCCTACATGAGTAAGACTAAAAAGTCGAAATATTGTGTAATTCTTTTGTATTTGTGTTTTTACGTGTTTCGCCCTCCTGCCTTCATCTGTGGTAAGTGACGGGTAACTGTTTATTTTCCCTATCCTATCTTATTTTCAGTGCCTCGCGGCAGTTTCTTTGTTTCCTTTATCCAACTAACTTCATAAATCTTAATATTGTGGAATGTTTAGAACCGCCCCTACATATCCGTTTGTGCATTCCTTAGGCACAAGTTCATTCTATGACTACTTGAAATAAAGGATAACCAACTCATTGCAAAAATATCTGCTCTTACAGTTCAGCTCATGAATCGGAGGTACTGGCAACAGAAGGAGGACCCTCCCCTCACAACTGCCTTCACGGAGGTGAAACAATATAGTAACATAATCTACATGTCATGCCTCCTTCCAGTAAATTTGCATAAAACTATAAGCACCATGATGAGACTAGATATTATCCTGGACATAAAATTTATGACGGAAGGAGGTAATAACGAAGCTATTTTGAAGAACCACATTGCGAATCTGGCAGGCAATCCCACATGCCTATACACGGATGGCTCTAAATCTGAAAACTTGGTGGGTTGCGCCTTTGTGGATCCTGCGAATGAAAAGTGGGGCCTATATCACCTACATTGAAACATCAGTCTACATTGTTGAATTACAAGCGATTTTGAAAGCTTTAGAATCGGCCTACAGTTGCGGACAGACCGGCAAGATATTTTATCAGATTCTTGATCCGTCCTACTGAGATTTTCCAACCTTGCAACGGACAACGGAAGAAGCTGGTTAATATTCGAGGTCCTACAGTTGGTAGCAAGACTTAGAGAAAATGGCTCGGAGGTAACATTTATCTGGACTAAATGTCACGTCGGAATAGAAGGCAATGAATTAGCTGATCAGCTGGCTAAGGCAGCACCACATCACGGCATAAAAATAAAACATAATCCGGCCTCTGACTTGATCCCCCTACTCCGTAATAAAACTAGAACGGAATGGAACAGAAAGTGGAGATCAAAAGACCTACACAAAGCTAGTCCTTATAGACAGATCCACCCAACAATCCCACGGACCCACTAGTGCGACAACACGCCAACTACTCTGAAGATCACATCATTTGTCTCCAGACTGAAATTCAACCACGGTCGCTATCCGAGCCACCTCTACAGAATCAACATGGTCAACTCCCCCATGTGTGAGTGTGATGGCAGAAGCTTTGGGAATATTGACCACATATTTTTTGCCTGCAGACGACATTGGGATGAATCATCAATATTAATAGCAGAGTTGTGCAGTCTCGGGGCAGAACTGCCTATCAAGGTGCAGATCCTCCTTCAAAAGAATAAAGCGGAAATCTTCATGACCCTATTCAAGTTTGCAGCGAGGAACAACATCGAAATATGGCACCTGAACGAGCCGAATAAAGAAGTCACACGGGTGGACCTTAAACAAAGCCATATACACTCAACAAAAAAACAAATCCTGTAACAACACTGACCAACAGAATAATCTGAGTGAAACATTTTAATAACTTTCATGTTAAATATTGTATTTTATAAATTTGTTTGCCACATATTTTTGTACATATATTGTATGTCATATATCGATAAATATATACACACTTATAAATTGTAAATCCGACCCTGTACTTAACCAAACGATAATATGTAGTATTTGATTAGATGTAATCCGCTGGCAGTATGCTACACACCAAATGCCAATAAAAGTAAATAAATAAATAAAGATATATTTATTAATTATTTCTGTTTTAAAAATAATAGTTTCTTAATCACTTATTTCAGTCTTAAATATAATAGTTTTTTATTTACTTATTTCCAAAAACATTAAAATAGTAACTTCTTAGTAAAAAAAAAATAAGTATTTTTATCCACTTATTAATTACAATAACTTGGTTGAGGGGTAAAGCTCTTATCCAATTTAATAAAAACATAGTATAAACTTTATTAGACTACTTTATCAAATAAATTTAAGTGTTTGGAGAAAATCATGACTGGAAAGTGTGGCACCTGTCGCAGGTACGTTGCGGAGGTTTTGGGTTGTAGTTGGTGTAAGAAGTGGTTTCATTGGGCATGTAGGGAAGAGGAAATCTGGGAAATAAATGAGGCACTCCCATGGTTTTGTCCACTTTGTCTTATGGATGAAAGGATGAGGGAAATGGGTGAAACGATTAGGGAGTTGCGTGAAAGGATCAAGGTTCTTGAGGCTCGTTCTATGGAGGCTTTGCTTGAGGGGCCTGGCCTGTGGAGGCTCAGCCTGCAGAGGCTCAACCTGTGGAGGCTCATGCTATAGAGGCAGAAAATAGAGATAATGGGTTGGAGGAAGTTGAGAAGGATGGGTGGGAGCTGGTAACAGGTCTTAGGAGAAATATGGTCAGTAGGATGAAGAATCCAGACACTTCTGATTTTGTGGGGAAAAATAGGTTTCACCTGTTGTCAGAATCAGGAGGAGAAGAGCTGTCATATTTTATTATGCTTATTGTCATCGTATTTAATGTGTTATCGTCGTGTTGTTATTCTAATAAATATTCTTCCCAAGTCTTGGGTCGAAACTTGAAAACAAACTTAATCCTTAAACACTTGAGTGATAATAACTTTCATTTAATTCATCGATCTTTATTTCATTTACTCTTTACTAATTCATATCCAAAGATTACGAAGGTCCTCCATAAGCAGCAACTATACATCTTCAATCCCAAACATTCACACTAAACCTTCTTGCTTGCCCGCTGGTTCTTGTTCTGCTGCTGTTTCCCTAGCAACCAACTCCTTTTATAACTTCTCCATGTTATGCCACAGAGCCTCATGTAGATGTAGGTGTAGGTAAGATTCAGAAGGCCTTTAGGAATAAGTGCATGAAGGAAAAAAGGGGTTCTGCTGCTAGGTAGTAGCCATGGGAGAGATGTAGGCCCTCTTCTGCAGGATCAGTTAGGCACAGATTACTAGGTCACAAGTTTTTTCAAACCTAGTGCAACATTAGGTCAGGTAATAGAGGATACAGGTTCACTTTGTGGGAGTTTCATTAATAACAATAGAGTAGTGATAATGGGAGGTGCAGGGAATAGTATTGATAGAAACGCGAGTTACAGTATAGAATGTGACCTGAGGAAGGTGGTGAAGGAGGCGCAGCATACCAGGGTAGAACTCATGCGGGTCCTAAGTCGCTATGACTGGCCAAAATTGAACTATGCTGTGAGGCGAGTAAATGTGGAAACGTAAGTGCTACATGGGAAAGGCATAAGTTCTGTTTTGGGGGTTGTGCCTGTGAACACCATTGGTAGGTGGGGTTTCACTAGGCATGGCCTACACGTCAATAGGAGGGGCAAGGGAGTACTTTCTGAGTAGTTAGTTAAAGCAGTGAGGGAGCCCATTTCCAGTGATGATGGGGTCAGGACTGTGCCTTTCTTATGTTAGAGGCTGCTGGTGAAGGGATGGAGATAGATGATCAAAGTGATACTAACTCTAGATCCACAGTGGGAAATATCACAGATGAAGTTACTGAAACAATAATAAACTGGGTTAGAACTGGGAAGGAGGAGGTAAATACTAAAAATATACAACCAGTTATAAGGGTGTTATTGGTGAACTGTAGAAGTATAATGAACAAAGTAATCGAATTTGCAAACTTAATTGAAATACATGAGCCACAAGTAATAATAGGGATAGAGAGTAGGTTAAAAGAAGAAGTACTAGACAGTGAGGTTTTTCCCGATAGTTATGCAGTGTATCACAGAGATAGGGGAGCAATTGGTGAAGGAGTTTTCATATTAGTTAACAGTTCGCTGGTGTTCATAGATCATGACCATCTACTTGGAGTAGATTTCTGGGGTAATAAAAAAGAAAAAATCAGGGTGTTGGCTGCTCACCGCAGTGGAAGAATGGCAGATGAAGATGAGGCTCTTGCGGGGAAATTAAATTCATACTCAGATTTCAGAGGTGAGAATAGAATGGTCATTATTGGTGCAGATTTAAATTTACCAGGTGTAAATTGTGTAGGAAATAAGATTAATAAGACAAGGGAACAGTGATATCTCCCCAATTGTGAACCAATTTTAATAAACTTTTTTAGTGGATAGGGTATACATTCAAAATGGTTCCATTTAAATTTCATTGAGAAACCACCCTTTCTACCCCTTTATTTTTATACAAACCCACATTTTTTAACCGATTTGTATGGAACTATGCACATGTATATAATTTAAAATAAAGAAAAAATACTCTCAACATTTGGTTTGAAAAAACACAACCCCTGTCCTCTTTTCCACCCCCTTAATTTTTCTAATTTTTTAAAAAAAGAAGCTACAGTCAACACCATTTGACCGATCTCCATGAAACTTGGCGTATACTTGTGTTTTTTTCATGAAGAAGGTTTCTGATCAAAAAAATTAAAAAACACGCCCTCTCCCCCTTTACACTCCTTAATTTTTATACAAACAAAAATTTTTTACCCAATTTCAATAGAATTTTACACACATATATACTTTAAAACAATAGGAAAAATACTGTCAAGATTTTTTTTGCAGAAACCCAATCCTCTCCCTCTTTTCATCTTTTTATACAGTTACAGTTTACATCATTTGACTGGGCAACATTTTTTTTTTTTTTTTTTTTTTTTTTTTTTTTTTTTTTGAGAAGATTTATTACCAAAACAAATCTAAAAACCTCAACCCTCTTCCCCTTTATAACCCATAATTTTTATACAGACTCAGATTTTTTTATCAGATTTCAATAGAACATTGCAGACATATTTTTTAAAGCAAAGAGAAGAAGAAAAATACTGCCCACAATAATTTTACAAAAACCAAATTCCTGTCTGCCTTTCGACCCCCTTGAGTATTGTCAATCTTCTTCATACAAAGTTACCATTTCTATCTGATTTTGAAGGAAGTTTGCACATGTATACTTTAAAACAAACAGAAAAATACTGTCTATATTTAGTTTACCAAAACCAAACCCCTTTTTACCCTTCCATCCCTTTTAATTTTTGTCATGTTCTTCATAGAAAGCTACAGTTTCCATGTGATTCTGAAGCAACTTTGCACACGTATACTTTAAAACATACAGAACAATTCTTTTTAAATTTGGTTTGCAGAAGCCTAACGTCTTTCCCCTTCTACCCCTACTCCTCTTAATTTCCAATGTTCTTTGTAGAAAGCCACAGTTTTTATCAAATTTTGATGAATACTCAGGTTATATCTCATTCTTTGCAATGTGGAGGCTTACATCAGTCAATCTATATGTTGCATAAACAAAATTTGCACTCAACATGCAAACAATGTCTACCTGGCTCAAACTGACAGGTCAGCAGTTGCTGAGCACAGCATCGACACGGGGCACGGCTTCGATCTTAAAGCTACAGAAATTCTCGCTCACACGAGAGGTTACTGGACCAGCATTTTTTCAGAAGATGTCAAAATCCGTATATCGGATAACCTAGTAAATAGAGATGATGGCTTTCAACTAAGTGAAGCCTGGAGACAATGGATCCAAAAAATGAAATTATATCAGAACTGTGAATAGCCTCTCTATCTGCCCCCCCCCCCCCCAACAATCGAGGCCAACAGCCAATGCCAACAATCCCGCCATGTATTTAGCGGTTCCGTGCAATATATAAGCAACCCCATTACCCATAGCCAGCAGTCACTTGACAAATGTGGTAGAGAATTACGACCGCTGAAACGTTGTTCTCACTTGGCTAGTTTCCCGAGAACATTTCATCTGCTTTTCTTGTTGTTGTCGCTCACTCGATTGAAGTTAGGTCAAAAGACACCACATTTGGTGCGACACTAGGCCGACGGTGTGGGCCAGTGTCAGACTGGTGGGTATAGAAAAGCGTATAGGGAAATTTCCGGTCCTTTACGACCAAATGTTGTTTTCGTGTTACTGATTGCCATAGAAGAGTGTAATTTTTCTTCAATCTCACTTCCATGCTAATGAAATATATGTAAAATGTAAGGAGAATGCTTTGCTAGAGATTTTAAATCCTGTAAAAATTTCACCCAAGGCCTGGCATTGAAGCAGACAATTCTATAAGTAATGAAAAATATGTATTCAACTATATAAAAGTACATTTATGTTTTAGGATAGCAATAATGAATGTTATAGAAAAAGAGTAAATTTTATTTTGTTTAAATATTTATTTTTCTTTACGTTTAGATTTTGTCTGATGATTCAGTTGGTTCCAGCATGTGATTGCAGTTCTGAAGGTCTCCAGTTCAAATTCTAGTCTCAGCGGTAATTTCTATGGACCTTAAAATTGATGGGTGAACAGTAATGTTCAAACCTCACATTCGGGAGGATGCGGGTTCAAATTCTCCGCCAGGCATCAAATTTGGGTTTTCAATGGTTTTCAAAGATCACTCCGGGCAAATTCCGGGAAACTTCCTTCAAAAGGCCATGGCCATATTCCTCCCCATTCCTTTCCCCCCAGTCGAATCCCGTCTTTAATGACCTCAACGTCGACAAGACATAAAAATACAAAAAAAAAAAAAAAAAAAAAAAGAATTCACTTCTGGCAATGCTGTCATTTGCTAATGTGAAGATGCTAGGGCGCTCCGTGGTTCTCACGTTAATCTGATATCTCCTTTTCAACTTAGATGTCGACAGTGTAGATGCACTGTGCAGCTGATAAGAAACTTTGTGACAAGAAAGAAATTGTTTTTACAATATCGAATCTTTACAGTCTTCGTTTAAATTAAAATGTATAATAATCTCACTTTTTACTAACAAAAATATTGAATGAATTGAAAGGAACCTCAAACAAAACCGAGTAGGAACTCGTCAGTCTCTCAGGCGAGCTACGGACCAGTGTGGACGCGAGGGGCGCAAGACAACACAAGGCCGAGTGTGGACCAGTATCAGCCTAGCATGGCCCGACCTTCGTACGCCATACCAATTGTACAACCCATCTCATATACCAGCTCACCTGCCTCCACTGTACAAGTTCCTACATTAGCCTTACCTCAATCTCATTACCGATCAGAACGAATAGTCACAAACAGTTTACTTCCAAAACTTGGACCTCCCTTTTGCTCACCATGCCAGTACTCACAACACCCGCAGCCTTAAGAACTGCTTCACAGTCAGAGCCATTAGAGTACTTCCAGACACTGCCTCCCAATCTGAACTCCGCAGGTGGGAATTGGCATATCAACACATCCTGCAGACTAGACATCCTCCAGGCCCAGGGGCAGATCCAAGATTTTGGGTTGGGGGGGGGGCCTTTGAGCGGAAGTTTGTTTGGTGGGGGGGGGGGGGGGTTGGCTTGAGTGAATTTTGGTTCAGAGGGGTTGAGTCGGCCATGGGGTAGTCTTTATAGCCTCTACGGGCCTCGAATCCGAAGAAATAATAATAAAAAAAATAGTCTCCAAAATTACAATGTTGGGGGTGGACCTAGATACTTTTGGAGGGGGCTTGAGCTCTGGAAGATTTGTCAAGGTATTATAGTACAAACCAGCTTAAACCAAATCCTACGAAGATACAAGTATGTGCTTTTCATTTAAGGAATAAAGAAGCAACTTGTAGGTTAAAGGTAACATGGTAGGGGGTTGAACTAGTACACTGTGACACTCCAAAATATCTAGGTGTGACCCTTGACAGATCACTTACATTCAGGAAACATTGCATGAACTCCAAGCTGAAAGTTTCCAGTAGGAACAATCTCATAAGAAAACTGGCTGGATCGCAGTGGGGCAGCTAACCTGAAACAATTCGAACTTCTGCCTTAGCACTATGTTATTCGGCTGCAGAGTATGCCTGTCCTCTATGGCACAGTTCAACCCATGCCAAACAAGCAGACATTGCACTTAATGACACATGCAGAATCATAACAGGCTGCTTAAAATCAACTCCAGTCGAATGGCTCCACTGTCTCGCAGGAATAGCACAACCTTCTGTTCGAAAGGAAATAGCAGTGAACAAAGAAAGGAGGAAAGTGAACCATGAAAAATCTCATCCACTATATGGGCATATCCCTCACAGGCAAAGACTGAAGTCCAGGAAAAGTTTCCTAAGAATATCTCAGGAACTTACAATGACAACTGAAGAAGCCAGGTTACAACTATGGGAAACTAAGGCTCCCCTTCCGCATGGCTGGGGAAGAGTGTCAGAATCTTTGCCACCTGGTTATGACAAGGGTTGGTTGATGTGGAAGTCTTTGAATAGGCTGAGATCAGGAGTGGGCAGATGCGAAGTGAACTTAGCAAGATGGGGCTATGCTGAGATCAATGATATCAAGTGCAACTGCGGTGAAGACCAGACTGTCCAGCACACGCTCCAGTGTCGACTGTGTCCAGCATCCTGCTTGGCTGCTAACCTGTGTGAGGCCTCAGAAAATGCACTGGAAGTGGCCAAGTACTGGTCCAGCATAATTTGATGTTTGTGATTATGTAACTGTATGTTTCTGATACGAAATAATAATACCCCTAAAATATTGTTTTTTTTTTTTTTTTTTTTTTTTCGTGTTTGTATATTCTTTTGTGTTGCTGTTTCCTCCCTTCAACTTTGGTGAGTGTTGGGAATAATCTATTAGGTAAAACAGGCAGAATTGAGAGAGATCTGGAGACTGTTTTGTTATGACAATATTTATTTTGATGTAAAAGCACTCTGTGTTGAGCAACAAAAATAGCTATAGAGCAGGGTTTTTTTTTTTTTTTTTTTTTTTTTTTTTTTTTTTTTTTTTTTTTTGTAATGTGGCTAGGCCTTTTTTACTTAATACTTTCAAGGCTTCCACATGGCACCATGTGATAGCGGTCATGTTACAAATTGAAGACCCACATTGCTGAGATTTTTTTGCCTACAATAGTTGAATCCTCGTGTTTGTTTGTATTAGAGACAGCTACTTTGCAGCTCTACACCTTGTTGACATCATGAGAGGTGGGAAAGGAATTCAATCATGGCTTTTTGGAAGGAAACATTCTGGCATTTGCCTGTAGAGATCTTGGGAAACCATACAAAACTAAAATATGGATGACGGTACAAGGATTTGATCGTGTCCTCCCGAATGCAAGCTTAGAAATTAATCGTTTTACTTCAGTAAAATTCACAGGTTAAATTAAAGTTATTTTTGCAGAATAGGAGATAATTACATATAAAAAAGTAATAATTGCGTGAACAACTGAATAACTGTTTGAACAAAAGATCTTTTCCATTGCATGCAAACGTAATGGATGAGGAGCACTTCATCTTGTTAGTGAGTTGTATGATTTATAACCCCCCCCCCCCAAAAAAGATGATTACCATAAAAGGGGGGGGGGAATAGAAAATAGGAAACTCATTGAGACAACCTGGTATAATCCCATAATTCAATATAATTTTCAATCAATTTCTTTGCATCCCATTTGCAATGCTTGTATGTTGACAGTTAACTTAGCCAGTTTTTGGCAAACATATTTTTAAATTTTTCCAAATGTTACTAGTTTCTTCTATAGTGTAACGAAAATCCTGATCGAGATTAGGGTTTTCCATGGTTTCCCCAAATCACTCCAGGTGAATGCCAGGATGCTTACTGCAAACTGCCATGGATGAATTCCTTACCGTTGCTTCTTCCAATTCCAATCCCACCTCTAATGACCTCAAGGTTGACGCATAAAGCAATAAATAACCAAAAAACTCCTGAAGTAACTCTGTTATAGCTAGAATTACTTGCATTTAAATTATTAGATAGCATCAATATTCTCATTTCATAAATTTCAACCTTTCCAACTACAATACCAAATGTGGCCACATTCACCCTCTTTGCTCTACCAGGAGGATTGATTGAATTAATCATCAAGAACTGATAGTGATAGCAGTGAAAATTTGACTCGCTGCATCCCGATCCGACTGTGTGTGTTGTAGCATTATTTTCGCCCAGTGTGATCCAAGCTGGCCCGCCCCACCCTTGCAGTACATCCAATCTTATTGCAAAACTTTCATCTTGAATCTGGTCAATATTGTAGTAGAACTCTGTTTATATGCATGTGGTGCAGGGTTTGAGTCCCGCAGATGACGCCAATGTTCTGTTTTTGGATGGCTGAGTGGATATTGATTGATTGACTGATTGACTATGGGACGTGTAATTACTAACCTGCCCGATAGTATCGTCTTCTTGATGTTCTTCTTCTTCTTAACAGGACGACGGCCTTCTGCACACACCAGCCAATATTGATGACGCAGATCGACAACTGCGAAGATGATAGCTGCCGAAACAACTATTGTCTAATAAAGATATTAAATATTTTTAAATGGAAGGCTGCATAGAGTTCTTTGGCTTGAGTGTTGTTAGCCTAATACGGATTAGAAAGGTTTTACGGAAGGAAACAGAAGTTACTAAATAGTTCCCGTTTATTTGTTGTAAATCACACACACAGACAGTTTCACAAACACAAGAACGTAATTTCTGTCCCACGCAATATGTTAGCAGTACCCCGCTAGCTTGAATTTAGATTCCTATTGCCGAAATGGGGTACAAAGTGATAATGTCGGTAGTAAATCACGACACACTCCCTACATCGATGTGTTACGTACGAAAGTCCCAGGCGCACTGCTCCAGTGCAAGTGCACTTGCGACAAGTTGCTGACGCTTAACAGCGGAGGCATAGTATTACGTTTCGCACCAGCGCTCTGCGCCTCTAGCAGAGGACGAATATTCACTCCGCTTTTACACAATATTACGGGGATTTGTTTGGTTCCCTTACAATATAACCACCGTAGGAGAATTTTTCCAATTATTTTCTAATTATTCATCATGCTAGATGTATTACAGTACATCTCATATACCAGCTATGTTGTTTACACTGTACCAGTTCAGGCCTTATCTTAAGAAACAGTTTCCCTAGACCAAGTGTTCCCAGCGTTTTATGTACTGCGCCCCACTTCCATCTCCACTTCCCCCTCAGAGTTTTTTGTTATTAATTAGGTAAATGTCTACTTTTCAATATTAACAGTGGCATGTCAAAGGGAACTTAATAAGTATGTGATGTTAAATTAAAGGTTTTCATCTCTAAGAGGCGATGAAGCAGACATAGTACTTGTGACACTGTAGAGCGAGGGTATCGTCCATACGGCCGGTGAAGCTGCCTGGAACTACCCTTCCCCCGACACGCCCCCCTGGTTGGGACCCTCTGACCTAGATCATACAGTGGCTGCCCAAGAGTTCTTACATCTTACACAACTGTTCTACAGAGAGAGGTGTCAAACTTTTTCTGGACACTACTGTCACTTCTGAACTCCATAGATGAGAACTAGATACCAGACAGTGTGTAACGATTAAATGTGGGCTGGGATATGTAATGTCTGGTAGCTGGGTGTGCTTCCAGCCTTATACCTGTTGCTGACCCACAAAAGTTGTCGCTACTGTGCCACAGACTTCAGAAAGCACTTTTCTGCACTTTGTTATTGTTGGGAGATTCAACAGAGATGATAGGAATAATTTGGACCGTGGCAGGAACGTAGTGGTATACTGCTAGGCACTGGGTAGGATATCTCACAGATTCGAAGGTTAACAATGGTGGCCACATAGGATTCTGGAATTTTATCAGGATTATTAATGGAAATGCTTGTCACTAGCAGGTTACTATTAAGGAATGTTTACAAGGATTCAGAAGATCCATTTCAAACTGTTTATTTTAAGACAAAAATGCCCTGACTAGTACCAGTTCCACATTGTAACAGCCCTCATACCTGAATTTTAAATAGTATTGTATTTTATGAAGTATTTGTAGTGAGCTAGAGTTTGCTTGAATATGATCTGGTATGTTTGTTTCACAATTAACTGTAAATAGACTTTGTTTTACGAAAAGAAATTATTTAAAGACCAATTAATATGTTTAGGAACAGAATAATGTAAGAGAATTGCTTAAATGTTTGTAATTCCAAGTATTAATGCAAGTTACGATGTCTAAACGACAATTTACGACAGTTTAAAATTATTTCTGAGAATAATTTTGTGTTTAAGTATCTTTAATTTCCATTCCTGACCATTTTGTAATGATGTTAAATGATTATGTATTAATTCTGATTGTTTTTAATATGTTTCAATTGTTTAAGTATTGTTAATGTTCGAGAAATATCTGGCGGAAGCTTTTGAAGAATTCCAGAAATTTCGATAGACCCTATATAAAGAAATAAGCAGAAGGACAGTTTTAGTTTATACAGCTTCACTTTGCGACTGACAAAGACTGTGTTAATAGTATTGTATGCAATCTTTGGATTGTATGAAGGCATCGTTGACATCGTGATTAAAAATAAACAGATGTTAAACTGAAATTTATGGTGGACTACTTAATTACTGTATTAATTAAACCACCAAGCATCTTACAACACTCCAATGAAAGTTTAGGCATTGTACTTCAACTTGAAGACGATAGTTTAGCAAATAGAAACTCGGCACCCTAAATAGCACTCGTTGATCTGATCGGGTTACCGCACACATTTGACATTCTTCGTGGTTCACATTAAGGCTAGGCGAGATATTAGAAAATGCCAGCGAACCAGCAAAGCACTGTGTATGGTCCACCACAAGCGATAGACACGTCAAATACCCATAGCCACTTGTAAAAGACTTACTAACAACAGGGCTGTCAGTCGTCTTGTTAATTTTTGCAGCCAATCGTAATTCGTTTGGTTGTCACCTGATCTAACCAACCAATCATGTCTCTCCTTCACCCCTTTTACACCAGTGATTACATTTAGATGTAGCCTGTCCACTCCACTCTTTTTCTCTCTGTTTAATTCTGAACTGTTCTATCTCACCATCTAACAATTCCTTTGCCAGCTTGGCCCCTGTACCAAAACAGTTCACCAAATCTGCTCTCTTAACACTTGCGTTACAAGTGACTTGTCCTTAATCTCCTATAAGAACTTAACACTAAACTTATTGTTTGATATAAATATCTTCACAAGATTAACGCATTATCACAATGCTCCTTCCCAATGTTTTGAGCAGAGACTCGGCAGGCGGCTAAGTCTCTTCAAGACGACTTTAGGCTCGGTAAAAAAGGTGACAAGAAGGAGGTGCATTGTTACACAGCATTAATCTCATGAAGATATTTATACAAAATAATAAGTTTATCGTTAGGTTCTTCTAGGAGATTGAAGCCAGGTAACTGTCCAGTATGACAGCTGCAAGAATAGCAAAATCTTTTACAAAACTTGTTATTTATTCATTTTTACATTGTATACTCATTTCACTTACTGCTCCCTTCTTTAATTATTTTATTTATTTCCACAACCCAGTCACAGTATAAGCACAACTCACTTTGCATGTGGCTTGTCTCTGTATATGAATAAGGTTTTAAACCATGATGAAACTAAGGAAAAAGGAAATGGCTTCTAGGCAATATAAATAATAAACGAAAGGGAAATTAACCCACCACATACCAAAGTATATGGCTGCGAGGAGAGAAAATACGAAGGAAGACAAAAAAAATATACAATATTTCGGTAACAATCCTCTTTGAGGAGTAGAGAAACAGGCCATTAGGTTCTGGACGTGTGCGCACACAGAGCATCACCCAATGACTAGCTAGTTAGTGGGAGAAATGGTGGGGGAATGGCTAAGGAGTAGACTATCGCTATATCGGCAATGTCTGAGATAATATATTGCAGGCGATGGTAAAATGAACATATGTAGCAAGGGTACCTAGTACTGACGCAAATAGTAATTACTAGTAATAAAAAAGGGGGGGGGACACCACTGCAACATAACTCTGGAGATGGGAACTAGCGTACCAGAATATCCTGGATACTAGACACCCACCTGACCATAACCACCAAGAAAATCCAACCAATTAACCCTTAACTTTCTTTTTTTCCTCCCCTATCTTTTTTTTTCTTTCCAACTAGTAATAACTTTTTACATCGGTACTAGGTACCCTTGCTACATAGCCATATTATCTCAGACATTGCCAATATATCGATAGTCTACTCCTTAGCCGTTCCCCAACTACCTAGCTGGTCATTGGGCAACGTTTTGCGTGCACACATCCGGAAACTGATGGCCCGTTTATCTACTACTGAAGAAGGCCATTACTGAAATATAGTATATTTGTTTCTCTGCCACCGTGTTTTCTCTCATTGCAGCCATCAACTTTGGTATTTGGTGGGTTATTTTTCTTTTCCTTTATTATTTAAGGTTTTAAACCGAAACATTGTGCAATGTGTTTGTCATTGCGCTGCTATCTTCCATCAGTGATGGGTCTGCCTTCCCCATGATTTGTTATTTATTTTCTTCTAAATCTGACCCTCCAGCATTGTGTTGTTCCTAGTCTCTTCATCCAGTCAGCTAATACTAACCAAAGTGCCATCAGTTGTCATATTATATTGTTGCCTGAAAGATTCAGTTATTGTTTCATGCTAACCTGTGTTAGATAAGCTGGCCACCTGTTGTGTGACATAAGCGACTTTTGTATCTGTCTCTTTATGTAGGATTTATAAATGTGAAAAGACAAGTTCTTTACACCACTTATTATAATACTTCTCTTTTAATGTTATCAAGGTATTACAGAGGTTGGACAAAGTAATATGAACAGCATGCGATAGAGTACAGGTTGTTGTTATATTGGCACCACTACTTCCGTGTGGATACTGTGATGCGCATGTATGGCATAGTTAAAGTGGCAGGTCTTGAAGGTTTTGTATCAGTGTATTATACGCTTTGTTCTGTGATGGTTTTAAAAAGCGATCGGTGAAATGCGTGATCTCTCAGACTTCGAAAGAGGGCAAATTGTTGGAGCTTGGTTAGCAGGAGTGTCTGTGACAAAAACAACTGAACTGTTTAACGTCTCACGAGCGACAGTACGCACGGTAATGAGAGCATACACAAAACATGGTAAAACATCATCGGCGAAGAGGAATAGTGGACGAAAACCAAAGTTAAACAACAGAGACCGACAAACATTTAAAAGGATTTTGGCCAGACAACACAAAACTACCATGGCAAAAGTGACAGCAGAACTCAACACACACCTGAGTAATACTGTCTCGACAAAAACAGTACGGCAGGAGCTCCACAAAGCTCACATTCATGGAAGGGCTGCAATTGCAAAACGCCTTATAACGGCAACCAACGTAAGCTGCGAAACAAGTGGTGCCACGATCATAAAAACTGGACACTTGATGATTGGAAGAAAGTGGTATGGTCCGCCGAATCATTGTTCACATTCTTTCCTACTAATGGCCGGGTTTATATACGGAGAACCCCAAAAGAAGCCTACGATCTGGACTGCCTGCGTCCTACAGTCAAGCTTGGGGAAGGTACCGATACGATTTGGGCGGCTATATTGTGGTATTCAGCTGGTCCTCTCATTCACATCACTGGCTAGATGACTGCGCATGAATATCTTGAAATACTCAATGATGAAATTCTTACTATGACTAGCATACTGCTGCCAAACAATGCCATCTTCCAAATGACAATGCGCCCATACACACAGCCGAAAAGGTTCTGTCCTGGTTCGAGAAGCATCGGAATATCATCAAACATCTTCCCTGTCCAGCACAACTGCCAGACCTCAACATAACTGAACCGTTGTGGGGAGTTTTAAAGCAGAGAATAAGTAGCAGATTTCCATCTCCAACATCATTGAAGTAACTGGCAAATGTTTTGGTACAAGATGTGACAATATTCTGTTGGAAACTATTCAGACACTCTACGAATCTATTCAGTGAAGAATTGCAGCTGTTCTACAAGCACACGGTAGCCCAACACCACATTAATAAATCAATAGTATGTAAATGTCAGGTGTTAATATTATTTTGGCTAACCCCTGTATTTGACGGTGAAAGTTACAGTGAACTATTTCATAATGAATGTTTGTTTGCCTGCAGGGTCATGAATTTAGAGCATTGTGAAGTGGATAAAAGTATAGTGAAGAGACTACGCAATCAGATTCCACACTTGCAGGTGAATTTTAAATCCGGAGGTACAGAAACTTGGGGATGACTGGAACACACAGTCAGAGAATTCCGACATCGAAAGCTCTGAGACAGAAGACGACGAGTTCAAAGTGAGAATGTGAATATTCACACAGAATATTCTATGCTCGTTATAGATTTCGTTACCTTTTTCAGATGACAATGATACGAGGGTGGCCCAGAAACTAATGCACGACATCTTTGATCTTGTACTTAACACCAAAAATTTCAACCAATTTTACGGTTAATTATACAGAAAAATAAGTTGATTTTTCACTTAATTGGAACATTTAATCAGAAAGCTGACATATTTGGAACTTATGCATCGAATCTGACTGCAATTTATGTTCAGCACATTTGTTGTGATAAAGTGTAGATTGCATTGCAGTCTGTTTACAGGTTTGTTTGTTACCTTTTCTTGCTGCAGTGTGTTGCTTCTTTGTTGGAAACAAAATACTTTAGGCCAGAGAAAACGATACTGCTTATAAGAAATTGAAAGCATTATATGTGACACATTGGCAACAATGGAAAGAAAGAACTGCTGCGAGGTAATATGTTGAAGGGAGGGGGGCAGTAAAAACATGAAATAATACACAAACACGGGGTTGAGTGTCGTGAGTGTTGGGTATATTTCATCTATCCTTTCCATATATGGTATGCGACACATAGAAATATAAATGTCTAGAGAAGCTGCAGTCAAAGTACTTATTTTTCTATTATGGTGTATATATTTAAATACATTTTATATTTAAAAACTCCAGAAGGATTTGCTGGCATACTAATTAAGCTGTATTGCAAATTGTAACTAACATTTACTTATTAAATATTGTCTTTTGTATTTTTTTAGTAACCCCAGAAACATTGGAAAATACTGACTGTCTGAATTTCGATACATATATTTCAATATTATTTTTTATCTTAGAATCTACCAAGTTAATTGAACAATGTATGAAACAACCAGATGTAATTAAACTTTGATATTGTCTTCTTGAGATAATTGTCTTCTGGCCAGAAGATGGCGATGGAGATCGATGATATATGAATTCTCAAGGCTGAGAAAAACTTCATTCTTATGTACTTAAACTTTGCTCAAGTTTTTAGAGTAATGATTTACTGTGGAATGAAACTGTCTATTAAGATAACTGATTATGTAGACAATATCTTAACAGTGCCTGGCTTTGTAATATGAGTGTGCCTTATGGAAGAAAGTTTATGTAAGTTTGTATTTTCTGATTTTAATTTAGCTGTTTATAGGGTAGGTGTTTTAATATTATACAATACAGAAATTATAAATTGTATTCATCCATTTTTTCCCTATCGCTAATTCTGTACATTTCCAGGTGGGTTGGTCTATTGGGATAAGTAGGCTGAACAACAAGTAGAAATATACTAGGCACAGTATAATTTTTGTTTAAGATGAAGAAGAGGGAAATTCAGAACCACAGTAACCAAATATAGTGTACATCTGATTATAGAATTGTGCAGTAACTCAAGACTAGAGGTGGGCGCCACTTGCCGAAATCTCGGCGGCGGCGCGCCAAAAATTTTCAGCCGTCAGCGGCCCGATTATTTTAAATACGGGTTTAATGATATATCATTACCTAGTATTAAAAAGAAAACATAAGTAACGTTTCACTTATATATTCAAAATTTTGCAGATGTTTGCACTCTTTGCAGTTATCATGTATAAAGATAATTTTATTTAGGCAAACTGAGCTTAGCCTAGACCTTTGCTTGGTGTGCTTGTGCAGGCACACAAAGAAAAGTCTTGGGCAGAAAACTGAGTAAAGTATTTTTTTTTCCCCAGTGTTCAAGTAACTTAAAAGATTTCCATTTTTAGGATCTGATGAAGCTAAATATCTCCAACATTCTTGATCGATCTGATAATCATTATCGACATATACACGATGTTTCATCGATACTTTTTGCAGCAATGATGTATCATTGGTGGATTTTGTAGAAGCAATAGGGTCCCTACCATCATTTGTTTCTGGTACATTAGGGGCAGTGATTACTTCATTGATATATGAGGTAAGAAAGTAAGTTCTGGTCTTTTCTATTGACTTAACATATGCATCTACTTCTATGAGACCCATAAAACGATAATCAAAAAGTGATACCGCTACGACCGCTCTTGCAACAGCGAATCATTGTTAATTTCCGCCACCATGTTGCGATTAAACCAAAACAATCAATAATTCATCATCTAAGACAGAATTCAGGATGTCAATTATTTCAGAATGGAACAGAAGAGTCACATTCAATGTACATATCTTTGAGATGACGTGACCTCAAGTGCTTTGCGAAACCTTTACAAACATTTTACTAGATCCTTTATGTCTAAAATATTAGACTCACTTTGGTTAATCTTTATCTCATCTTGTCCAGTCTTTCTAAACATCTTGTTTATTAGGTCACGGTTGTAAACGTTGGTTAAACTTTCCAGCATCTCTGGAAATTTGTGCCAACGAGTTTGGCTTGCAGTTTTGAGGAGTGCATATAATATTTCCTGATATGAATAGTGAGCTCTCTTCACTACTTTATCCAATCTTTCTATGTGCACTGCTTTCATCAAATCATTTTCTAAAATAGGATCGGACTCTTAATTTTCTAGGTATTGAACGACGTTATCAAGGGAATCCATAAAATCTTTTTCCATCTTTTTGGTATGTGCTTCTAGCTCTGGCAAGGGGTATCTCTTGACAATCTTCTTGCATTCTTTTTACGAGCGTTTCAATTTCTGAAACTTTGTTTATGCCTCCACTGTCACGAGATTATGAGTCCATAATTAAGACAGATGATGCTCCATATTTGCCAACAAAACTGCTTTTCGCACGTTTTCTTTTCAATCAATGACAGCTTCTTTTCATTCCGTCCCAACCATTTCTTTTCATCTCTTATCATGCCTCCTATTCTGTCCCCCATCTCCATTTCCTCCACACGTACAGTACTCGGGGTTAAATACTTCACTGCATTTAGGCTAGCTAAGCAATAGACTTGACCAGAATTCATGATTCTCTTGTTTTTGGCTTCTTCTGTCACAAAACTTCCGAAATATTTCCAACAAATAGTTTGGCTTATAGAATCATGTTTTTTTAACATTAGCTTTAGCTAATTCAGTCATTTTAACGGTTACTTATTCACTCAGTTTAACAAAAAAATTAAAAATGCACTGTGGTGCCAGAAAGTGTTGCTGAAGGACACGCCACAAAGCAAGTGTCGTCGGCGGCGTCACGCCGTTGCGGTACACAACTCACTCAAGACAGCATATACTTAATGGGTCAATGGAGGTTACCGGTAGGAATCTTGAGTAATGCATTTAAAGTGCCACCTTAATAATTGTATGGTTGTAGTATGTGTTATCTCGGTGGTCCAGGTGGAGTTACATAAATTTTTTGAAACTTTATGTTTCAGCCATCATCCTGTGGCTTTTATCTGGTTACAACAACTGCAAAAGTCACACAATCATATTCCAAATATGTTCAATGGGTCTCACATCTATAAATAATTTCTTAAATACTTTAATACCTCCTCTGACTCCTATATTTGATACCCAAAATGGATTCCTATCCTACCTTCCTATATTCAAGCACTTGTCTGGCTCATGTTGTTTGACCCAATTCCCTCATTTTCGTGGTTCATCTTCTTTTCACCATCTCAATTGAATGAAGACCTTAAACACATCTCCTTACCACCTGCCATTGGGCCCTTCCTAACTGAAATCACTACAAAAGTTTATGTCAAGATATTTACTTTTCTAGAAGCAATTACTACCCCAGTTAATAGTAATTAACTACCACAGACATGTTCCGAATTCTATAAATTGTTTAATATTGCTACATTTCACATTTAAGGAGATGGCAATACTTTTTGAGTCACTCTCCATCCCCACAAAAAATCATTGGGTGTGATATTATTTTAATACTAACATGTTACTATGCAGGGGCGGGGCTTGAGTCAGGAGAGGGGTAGTCTCATCGGGCCTCAAATCCGTAGAGCTAAAAGAAAAAAAAAAAAAAGGTCTCAAAATTACAATGTCGGGGTGGGCCCCTAGATCCCCCCCTCTGGATTCGCCCCTGTTACTATACAACGTGACACCAACAGTTTTAGTCTTTACAACATGGAATTTAATAATATGCACAGGATGTGATGATAAAGGGAAATGTTCTTCTGAGTCAGTGTCAGTTTCTTTGAAAATATTTGTGATTGTGTTGCTAAAAGACAAAGAGCCACAGCATTTAGGCTGCAGCCTCCAGCATGCTCATCGCCACTTTTTAACAAAAATCAATTTCACTTCCATTTACCATTTTCCTCAATAATGCCCCAAAATGTTCCCGTCAACTTGCGACAGTAATTGTTTTATTTCTCATTGCTTGTAGATTAGTGCTAGAGTGTAGTGGAACTATGTGGTGCAGGGTTTGAGTACCGCAGATGACACCAGAGATTGTCGGGTGGCAAAGTTGCTATTGATTGGTCGTCTATCAGCGTGGTGTTACTAACCTCCTTGATAGTGACGTATTCTTGATATTTTAGCAACTTAATGCATCTGCCCAAACAACTTGCCAACAAAACACATTCATTACACATACAAACTGCCAAGTAGCCCTAATTACATGCAAACAAAACTTGGACACTGAAAAGCAAGAACTTCAAAGAGTGATATAAAGCTTTTATTTTACATACCTACAAAATACACAAAATTAGAACATAAACGAATATAATACAGTGGCAGGACAACACACATGCAAATTGTGATAAGTTACACAAACAGCACACAACAATCCCTTCCGTTTATTTTTATGTCTCGTGGCTTCACATTCTCATCTAATACAAACCTTCAGGTCAGGCATCTGCTCCTGTAGTTTATCCAGTACACTACAATCCATTTCGACTCCAATTAATTCCAAGACCCTATAGTAAACACACAAAGCCCTTTCTTAACATACACATTTTTCTGAACCAAACTCAACAAAAATTGGTCAATGAATAGCAATTAATGTAATTAAGGACAAAAGAGTATAAAATGGAAACAGCTTGCACTTTATATATCTAAATCTAATGCCAGAGACTAAAAGATCAAAATTCCACTTGCCAGTTCATTGAACAAAGGATTTATTAGGGAGCATTTTAATAGGGAACAGCAGTGAGATGGGAAGAAGAAACAATTAACAAAAACTATGCAGATTTCAGTATCAAAACAACTGTACCAAGCACTGCTAATATTGGAGCATGAGAGAAGTAGGAAACAGCGGGAAACGAAGTTATTTGGAGAAGTAGGGATACAGTGTCAGTTCAGATTTTTTATGAATACTATTCGTCTGTGACCACTGCCTCTTTTACCCATGAGAAACAGTTTCTTACTTCCATATTTCCATCTTGGAATTATTCCTGTAATTGATTTTAACAGTAATAAGACTATTTCGCACAAATTTTCTTCCACCAGCACTTATCTTTGACACCCTACAACAGAATCTCTCCATTTTTCTGGATATGTTGTATCATATAACTACATTCAAACTGCTGTTGCCTTTACAGCATACTATATTCGGTAATACTACTCTCAAAAGCAAAACATGTTTTAATTTTCAAAATGCTTGTAACTTCAATATAATCAATTCATGAAACAGTCAGTTAGGAACCTAAAACTTGTCCAACTAGACTATTATCATTACTTCAACCAGATTTCACCCTCAGCTTGTCAGATTACATTTGACACATATCAACCTCGTGTGCAGGGTCCAAAATCACTAAAAGTGCGACTGGGGGTTCAGCCCCCCCCCCCCCCCCCCCCCCCGAATAAGAATTATTATATACAAGGGTAGGCTGAAAAGTAATGCACACATGCTTGTAGAACGTGAACGAAATGAGCTACAGAATCGTGCCTGGTGGCATTTGGAAGTACCATTCCTCCTTTACACACATGCACACTTTGAATTCTTTGTGTCCATTCAGTTGTTTTTTAGCAGCGTAAATAAGGAGACGTGTTCTCATGCTATATCAATGAGAGTTAAACAGCATGCTGTTATCGAATTTTTAACTGCTGAAAAAGAGGGTCCTACTGAAATTCTTCGCCGGTTAAAGGGTGTTTATGGTGACGATGCTGTTGATAGATCTACCGTCAATTGATGGGTAACAATATTTTGTGATTGCATTCCTGGAAAAGCCACAATTGTTGACAAAAAACGCATAGTATGCCCGATCACTGCCACTCGTCGATGACTTGATTCAAAATGAAGGCAAATCACTCAACAGCATATTGCAAACTGTTTTGGAATATCCAAGGAATGTGTCGGCTTTATTATCAACCAGTTGGGATACTGTAAAGTCTGTTCACAATGGGTACCACGCCGTTTAACAGACGAGAACAAACAGCGCCGAAAGGAATGCTGCCAGCAACTTTTGCAGTCACTACTGTGACGAAGGAGAATACTTCCTTCTGAATATCGTGACGGGGGACGAGTCATAGGTGCATCATTACAACCCAGAAGGGAAAAGACGAAGCGCTGAATATCAACGTTTGTCTTCTCCTCAGAAAAAAAAAAAATTCAAAACACAACCATCTGAAAAAAAATTTCTTTTGTCTGTGTTTTGGGATGCTCATCGAGTTTATGTGACTGATTATCTGGAACGAGATGCAGCGGTAAATTCTTCTCACTACATACAGACTCTACAACACCTCCGACGTCGAGTTTGTCGTGTCAGAGGCAGCCTGGAGCCAATAATCTTGCATCATGACAACGCACATCCACATACCTCGCGCTCAACTGAAGAGGTAATGAGAAAGCTGAAGTTTGACCCGCTTCCACACCCTCCTTATTCCCCCGATCTTGCGCCTAACGATTTTTATTTTTTTCCCCTACTCAAGAGAGACCTCAAGGGTAAACATTACACCTCAGACGATGAAGTGAAAGCAGCCATCGAGTCCTGGATTCGAGGAAAGTCGGAGGAATTTTTCAGTGACGGAATGAAAAAGTTGTTGCGCGTTGGGAGAAATGTATTAGTCTTAATGGCGACTATGTTGAAAAATAAATATATGTTTCTGAAGCTTAAGAATTGTACTTTAATTTAATTTTTGCCTGATCTTTCTAACTGTTTTTGTCCGATTTCTACAAGCACGTGTGCACTACTTTTCAGCCGAGCCTCCTACTAGTGTAAGCCCGTGACCGTTCTTTGCGTATCATCATGGGTCTAGAAAACTTCCAGTTTTTAGGGACAAAGACTATAAATGGTTTACCTGATCAGACAAAATATGAACTTGACCTGTGTTTCACCCTTAGGGTGAATAAAATCTCTTGTCCTTGAACATAGGTACTAAACATGGACAGGTAAGATTGTGCAATCAGTAACACCACAGAAAGAATTACGGTGTTACAACAGTATTAATGTACGAGGCATGTTTTTTTTAAGTAAGTATCGTTTTGAAATTAAAAAAGACGTGCAAATACATCTCAATAATTTTATTTTTACATGAAAGCCTGTACCTTACTCCACTTTTCTACATAATTCAATTCAATATTGAAGCACTTGTCATAACGTAGTACCAGTTTTTGAAAACCCTCCTCATAGAAGTCTGCCACCTGACATGTTAACCACTGCATCACAACTGTTTTGACTTCGTTATCGTCTTCAAGACGCCGAACGCCCAGGTGTTTCTTCAAGTGCAGGAACAGATGCTAGTCACTGGGCGCCAGATCAGGGCTGTACGGAGGATGATCTAGACTTTCCCATCGAAAAGATGTGATGAGATCTTTGGTCTGATTAGCCACACGTGGACGGGTATTGTCATGCAGCAAAACGATGCCCTTGCTGAACTTGCCACGTCTTTTTGTTCTGGATTGAACGGCGCAGATTGTTCAATTTCTCACAATAAGCTGCTGCATTGATTGTCTCATTACGAGGCAGAAATTCCACAAGCAATACTCCTTTTCTGTCCCAAAAAACTGGGCACATGATTTTCCGGGCAGAAATCGTTTGCTTGAACTTCACTTTTTTGGGTGAATCTGAATGCCGCCATTCCATGGACTGTTGCTTTGATTCAGGTGTGACGTAGGCCACCCATGTCTCATCGCCCGTAACAATTTGGCTTAAGAAATCATCACCATCGTTGTGGAAACGCTCAAGGAAAGTCAATGCACTGCCTAAACGTTTGGTTTTGTGCACATCCGCTAACATTTTCGGTACCCAATGTGAGCACAATTTTTGGTAATTCAAGTGCTCGGTCACAATGCCATACAAAACACTACGAGAAACATTAGGAAAGTCATCACACAAGGAGGAAATCATAAAGCGTCTGTTTTCTCTCACCTTATTGTCCACTTTTTACACCAAACTTTCATTAACGACTGAAGGACACCCACTCCGTTGTTCATCATGCACATTTGTGCGGCCATCTTCAAATGCTGTCACCCACTTTCTCACCATTCCATCACTCATAATGTTTGTTCGTAAACTGATCTCGTGATGAATATCGATCGGTTTTAGGCCTTTAGCACAAAGAAATCTTATAACAGCCCGTACTTCACAGTTGGTGGAACTCACGATTATCGGAGGCATCTTAAATACTCAGTGTACAATGTAACAAGGAAGAATTAGACAGTAATGGCGTCAGTGCGTAGGCAAGAGATGCAGGTACAAAGTGCGCATGTGCGGAACGCTGACTGTAGCACTGTAGCCACGGTGTGACAAAATGGTACTTACTTAAAAATAAGCCTCATATAAGAACGTGGATGGAACGATTTATTTTTCAGGTGTTGTAATATTGCAGACATGTGGGGGATTATCTCAGAAGAGAGAGAGAGAGAAAAAAAGAGAGAAGGTTGGTTGTTGAAAAAAGTTAGAGAAAGCGAGAAGGATGATTACGGAAAGGGAGAAATATGATAATGTGTGAGAAATTGATATAAACTGTGAAGGAAGTGTAAGAAGTCAGAAATAGGAAAAAGAGGAACAGGATTATGTGAAATCGAGATTGTGGTAATAGGATACAGTGAAGAACAATTATCACCACTATCTTTACGAACCTAATCTTCGGAGAAGAATGTCTGATTTGTCTGGTGGTTCGCGTTGGTGGAAATAGTCTCGTGTTAATAAAACTATTGCTGCACAAGTTAAACCCTGTGTGTGTTGGTACATTTGTTTGTTGTTGTGGTTATTTCCTTAACAGTGACAGAATTATTATTCCACCAAGCAGGGGTACCAAACTGGCAGCCGGAAAGTACTTTAAACAGAAACAACCAGTGTGTAAATATAGTCACAACTACGATAACTTTTAGGAACTTCCATATAACGAAGTCAACAAAAATACATCGTTTCAAATCGTATAAATGTTTCTAAGGACGTAGACTCGAACTTGCTTAAATACAAACTTGAATTTGACTCTTAAAAGTTCACTCTGCAAATTTAAAAATTAGCCGTTTTCTTCGAAAGCATCACGTTGTCTATTACTGATACGGGGCAAACACTCATAATGTAATCATTGGTTACAGTATCTGTAACAGCCAGAGAACTTAATACACATTCCATATTACTTAACAGTTGAACAACTGCGAAGAAATTAATTGCCAGAATAGTTGATTAGGTAATATATTTGGACTGATGTCCACTTAATACAACCTAATAACTTATGTACAGCAATCGTGAAGAAAGACCATTAACGAAAGTTGTCAGTAAAATACCTAAAAAGCAAATAAACCGTAATGGATAAACTTTGGTCAAACAACAACATTAGTGACAGTTTTAATTATATAAATAATTTTCTCGGGTGACTAGCCGAGTTATACGAGTGTTATAGTTACACGATATTTCGGCACTCTCAATCGTCGGCGCCATCTTCTGGTGAAGTGAGGTCAGGAACGTGCGAAGTTGCTGAGCTAGACCAGATTACCGCTGCTAACCTCTGATTGGTCGGCTGTAGAACCAGTCGTAGCAGGGGTCAAATCTCGTTGCGGCTTGAATCGATGCTAAGGTGGAGTTACGGCTAGATTTGATGTCCGTTTTTACATGGCATGTAGCGGACGGGCTTAGTCATCGTTCCTTCGAAGATGATATCATAAAACAAAGCATTCACCATAAATTGTTTATCAAACTGATGGGTCAACACGGATCCGTTGCGGGCCTCATATTGAGCCATGCTGCCACGTGATTGGTCACAACGTCCAAGATAGGACGGATTCTAGCAAAAACTGGAATCAAGACCATTTTCCTGCCACCACCGAAGGTGAAGAACATCTTGCGCTACAAGAATTTCAAAAGCTCAAGGAGATAATGAAAAAGGGTAAAGAAATATTTACTCGATAACAGAAAATAAAGAGAAATACAGAACCTATGTACTATAGTAGAGAGGTGAGGTGGTTAAAGAGATTGATAAGAAGAGAACATAAAAGAGTAAAGAGATAGCAAGGCAGGAAATACTTGAAACAACTAACAAAAAAAATTAATAATAGCAAAAGACTTGGCTAAAGATGGATTTATGA
Organism: Vandiemenella viatica; assembly: GCA_031002005.1. NCBI lineage: Eukaryota > Metazoa > Arthropoda > Insecta > Orthoptera > Morabidae > Vandiemenella > Vandiemenella viatica. The sequence goes on from JARYHS010007075.1 coordinate 8,787,478, forward strand.
CGAATATTGGTGCAGCTGGACCACTGATCAATGCACCGAGAAATTTCTACGGCTATGCTAGAAACCTGAGGGAAGGGATAGTGCAGAGGTGCTTATAGATAAGGATGGAGAAGATGTAACGATTTAGTGTGACGATTAGGAATTATGATTCACACAGTTACAAATAAGCAGAAATTCATTGTGGGGATATTGTGAAGGAACTAAGAGAGCTGAAAAAGCATAAAGGAGTTGGTATAGGTAATATTACTATGGATATCTTAAAGATGTGACATTGTAACTAATCTTAAAATGTTATTTAAATTGAGCCTGGAAACTTGCTGCTTACCAGAGGACTGGAAAAGTGTGTAGTAGTGCCAGTATATAAAGGAAGAGGTTGAAAATTATAGGTCAATCAATGTGAAAGCAGTGATAGGTAAATTAACTGAGATATAGATATGCAACTACATCAAACATGTATGAAAGGAAGTTGACAACATAGTTTTAGACATGCATATTCACGATACTCTCAATTAGTAGGCTATATGGCAGATATTTTGGATGAAATCGACACGGGAGGCCAAATTGATAGTGTAGCACAACATCTTTCAAAGGCTTCTGTCAGAGTGAGCGATAACAACTACTGGAGTGATTGGAAACGTGAATTGTTGAGTAGCAGAAAGCTAAAAGCAGTATCAATAGAAGTGGAAATGAAAATGGGAGTGCCTTAGAGTAGCATATTAGGATCATTGCTATTCATTATTCTAATGAATGACTGCATTAGTGGTTTTCTATCAGAAGTTTGGTAGTTTTCAGATAATATAATGCTATATAATATGATCGAAATGGTAGAAAACTGAACAGCTGCAGGGTGATGTGGACACCATTGGTAAACATGGGATCAAGATAAATGCAAATAAGAGTCAGTTTATTAGGTACACAGATACAAAACTAAATATTGATTACGATTATATGGTGGGGAAGGAACTGCTTTTATGACTTAAAATATAAATACTTTGGCATAATATTTGATAACAAACTCAACTGGGCAGGGCACAGGGAAAAGGTTTCAAAATCCTTCACTTACCGAAGAGAGTGATGACGGGATGTACCAAAGAAGAGAGGGAATTGAGTGACAAAATGTTGGTAAGACCATTGCTTGGATACGGTGGTGTAGTATCAGACCCACATTTTGGATATCAAATACAAGGTGGAGGTAGTGTAAAGAAGAGCTGATATATCTGTTCTGTAAATTGCCACACAATACAATCAGTAACAAGTATAGTAATGGAAAAGGAATGGGATTCATTGGAAGACAGGAGGAGAGTGAATAGAGTCATATTTGGTGATTAGGAGTGATGCATGGAAGGAAAAAGATGACCATGACCACAAGCTCAAATTTAGTCACAAGGGTGTGACAAGATTTTCTTTCATTGGTAATGGGGTTAGTGATTGGAATGCCAAAATAAATGATTACTAATTTATGAAAAACTGAAAGAAGTTGAAATTTGTAGATGGCAAAACTAGGCAGCTGCCGTCGAGGAGAAAATCGATGTGTAAGGAAATTGTCACTGGAACATACACACCATCATAAACTATTGTACCCGAAATTATTTCACAATTTAATTGCTAATAAGTTTTTAAATTCATTTAACAATTATACACCAGAGTCCCGCTAATCCAAACCCCAGTACGGTTAATCTGAACATGGCAAAAAATTAGTCAAGTATGAAAAGTGGTAAAAGAATTAAAATACAGTTCATACTGTATTTAATTGCGCGGTTAACTGCTGTACATACACACAATTTTAGTTTACACAGTACACATTAGAAAAATTAGCAAGAAAACATTAAGTTTAAACGGTGCGTGACAATGAAAGAAAAACAGCCAAACAATAGTTACAGTGCTTACCAGTGCCCATTTTATTCCTACTTTTTAGAAGACAAAAAGTCATTGTTTTTTGGTGTAATGAAGACAGTCTGTTATATGGCACATAGCTGCGCCATTGCCTCATAAACATTAAATCAGCAGGTGTTGCAATGTCCTGTTGCTCCAAATAGTGTAGCGCAAGATCAAGGTCCTCTGCCGCATCACTGTGTGGCTTATTCCATCACAACAGTCCCGATTTGCGAATGAATACGCGATTTTCTAACTGGTCGGTCACAGTATGTCGTTGTTGACGGGGAAGCCTCTTCTAAACTAAATGTTACTTCGTGCATTCCTCAAGAAAGTGTAATAGGTCCACTTCTTTTCTTAATTTTTATAAACGATCTCGGTGACAACATTAATTCCAGGATGCAATTTTTTGCTGATGATGCACTTATTTATAGGGAAGTCAGGTGCTCCAATGATTGCTTAGAAATTCAGCACGATCTGGATGTTATTTCGGAATGGTGCCGTAAATGGCAGCTTACACTTACCTGTAAAAAGTGCAAGGCAATGCACATAAGTAATAAAAAGACCCCGTTTGCTCACGAGTACAAAGTTAACAATTCAGTTGTTGACACTGTGGATTCCCTGAAGTATCTAGGCAGAACAGTACAAAGCAACATGAAATGGGACTTGCACATAACTTCCATTGTAGGCAAAGCTAATTCCAAACTATGACTCATAGGACGTATTTTGAGAAGTTGTAATGCTCATACAAAGGAAATAGCGTATAAAACACTAGTGCGTCCGCATTTGGAATACTGTTGTGGAATTTGGGATCCGTATCGCAAGGGTTTGATTGACACGTTAGTGAAAGTACAGAGGAGAGCCGCTCAATTTGTGACTGCTAGTTACAGTCCTTACATAAGTGTCACAGAGCTGATTCGTGGGTTGGGCTGGGATTGTTTGGCAGACAGACAACGTCGTTTTCGTTTGAATTTGCTGGAGAATATGCGAAAATCTTTAAGTTATGAGTGCAACGAAATACTTCTTCAGCCAACCTATTTAGGTTGCAATGACAGGAGGGATAAGATTAGAGAAATAAGATGCCGTACTGATTCTTTTATGTATTCCTTCTTTCCTCGATCTGTTCGGGATTGGAATGCGCAGAATTAGGATTGATGCTTAGCACCCTCTGCCACCCACAGTATTTGTGATTTGCAGAGTATAGATGTAGATGTTCTACCTGGTCTTGAGTCACAGCAGCCATTGTCGCCCCTCTTGTTCCCAATTGTTACCATGGTGTACCTGCTTATATGCTTGGTATACTTGATTCTAGAAACTATTCACTGTAATTCCGGCTAATCTGAACAAATCGGTAATCCGAACAAGGCCCGGTCCCCATTAGTTCGGATTATCGGGACTCTGGTGTACTTGAAATTACAACCTAAAATCTGATAGCTGATTACAGTAAATATTTAAAAACAATAGAATTATATTAGCCACCAAAAACAAAAGCATCTTGTAATCTTAAGCTTTTGCAGCTGGAGTTGAAGGTCTCTTGGCTGCACAGTGTGGTAAGACAGTCAAAACAATGGCCTTTTTATTAAATGAGCATTACCTGAGCAGCTAAAAAACAAAAACAATAAACTTTAATGCGATGTTGTTGCAGGCCATGTTTCCACAGTTGCTTAATTAATTACTAGTTGAATGAACATGCCAATGCAACTGTTTACTTTATTTATTGCTGCGTCGTACGCGTTTCAACTCTCATCGAGGCATCATCAGCGACGAATCTGTGTTACAGTTTTTATATACAGTTTTATCCTATTATTACACAATTTCAAAAAACAAGGCATCAACATTGCACTGCGAACTGACAACTCACTGCAAAGACAAATTAGACCCCATTCAGACACAAACAAATACCACAATTCAGGCATTTACCAACTCACCTGTCAAAAATTTGAACCAGTATACATAGGGCAAACACGAAGACAATTCCAAATCAGATACAAAGAACACATGAGAGCACTAAAATACAGTAACCATTCCATATTTGCCGAACACCTCATAGAAAAAGACCATTCACCAACAAACATAAACACAAATATACAAATTTTCACTATCAACAACCACAGACACAACACAATCACTATACAGGAAAACTTATATATACAAAAAGCAAAAAATGAAGGCAAACAGGTACTAAACGACCAAGTAAACCTCACAAATAAAACGTTACTCAATTTAATATACACAAACTCGACAGGCAAAACAAAATAAACACAAACTGTATAATATACATCATACATAAATATAAAACATTCTAACAAGACCATCACACATACACACACTTTTCAAAAATCGCGCTATCGGCCCGAGACATGACATATACAAACAAAATGGCCACAGCAGACAACCGAAGGACGCGAAAGCGCACCAGACACGATATAAACAAACAAGCTGACGCTAACAGACGACTGAACGATGATAACAAACAATATTGTAAATATGATACAGGCAAAACATGCGTTGTATATGAAAACAGAGATGCACAGCTGCATACTATAGTAACAAATGTAAATAGTAAGTAACTTTTAGCTATAAAATATTTCATGCCCATAATTATGTAATAATTGGATAAAACTGTATATAAAAACTGTAACACAGATTCGTCGCTGATGATGCCTCGATGAGAGGTGAAACGCGTACGACGCAGCAATAAATAAACTAAACAGTTGCATTGGCGTGTTCTTTCAACTAGTAATAAAATTTACTTTCAATATTATTTTAAAAATGTACAACTCAATTTGGTGTTAAAATAAACAAAACCATACATATTTGAACTTTATAATTTCTCTTCACATATACACTTCTCAAGGTGACCAACCAGGACAACAAAATGTTACGCACCTGAGATTTATGAGGTTTCCTGGAATCTTGTTGAAAGGAAAATATTGACATTACGCATAAAACTGAATCTGAGGAACTCCAGAGAGGTAATATCCAGTATTCTTTCCAGGCCAGGTTTCAACTGTTTTGCATTTAGACTCCCAAGAAGTAACTTACGTAGGCTTGTCATCTGGGCCACATGTGACAATGCTTCTCCTCGTAGCAATTCGCACTCCGACAACTCTAGTCTGAGAGAACAATAACAAACATGCTGCTTCAATTAAATAGGTGGAAGTAATATAAAATAACTCTTACAGTATATAACTAAGGAAGGATATTGAAATTCAACCCAATGCTTATCAAAGGTGAGGCAGCTGGGTATTAAATACAAAAAGTTGAGAATCATCATCATCATCAGTCATTTCTGCCTCTACGGGTCATCCTGCACATCCTCTTCCAAGTCTGACGGTCATTCCGAGATTTCTTCTCCACCACTTTTCTCCAAATGACTCCCTTAGCCTCTGCGTGTTTCTTCACTTGGTCCATCCATCTTGCCCGAGGTCTTAAAACTGGTCTCCTTCTCTTCCCGCTGTTCAGCATCGTCTCCTCCTGCATCCTCTTAACTTGTCCCAATCACTGCAGTCTTTTCCTCCTTAACATCTCATCTAATGCTTCCACTTGTAGTCTCTCCCTAATGTTTTCACTTCTAATTTTATCTTTCCTCGTGACATTCTCTATCGCTATGAAAAACCTCATCTCTGCCGCCTGCAATCTGCTAATATCTCTCTTTGTCCACGTTCTTGTTTCAGAACCATAAATCAGTATGGGCTGGCAATATACTTTATAGAGCAGAATTTTGACATCCTTCCCTATGTCCCACCTCCAGATTATATCTTTTATCTGATGATACAATTGACCACTCTTCCTTACACTCTGACTGATGTACAGTGGTTACGTAGGGTGCCCCGGGACAGATACGGTAACTGTGAAGGCCCTACTGGAACCCTGGACTCTGGTGAAGTTACGACAGATCTAGCCAGCCGGTAGTGAATGAAGCTAGCTTTCAAAACCAAGGAAAGCCCATAAAAGATGAGAATACGTAACTTAATATTTCAGTATTGAACCATATTTCTGCAAGTAGATGAGACACCAAATGATGCAAACGAGAACATCAACGCCTGCTTAGTGGATGGAGAAACCGTATAGCATAACAAAGGTGACCAAGGTAGTGGAAGGGTACACAATAGCACTCAAACAATAATTCTGGAGAAATTTTATCGTTGTAAATGGGGGAACATCGACAAAGTAATTAACGTGAGAGGATTTAAATATCAATAGAATAGTATATGTAGGAAATGTTAAACTTAAGTTGTATAAAATGTGAACAAATAATAATAACTTATCTGAGATTGAGGACTGGTGGATGTCTGGTGTCAAGAACATTCTGGTAGGCTAGTTTCAGAGTTCCCAAAGGAGGTTGCACTTTCAAGGAAAACTCTATCAGACCTCACTCTAAAATGTTAAATGTGTTCAACATGTGCGTAGTGGAATTTTCTGCCACTGGAGGGCACAAGTTGCCGGAATAAAATATTCTAATGACATGTGGGTTAGTGGCCAATGTAGGAGCTAGTACAACGGAGACGTGCAAGTTGATATATGAGGTGTGTTGTGGTTTAAGAGACATGTCCAATGTAAGGAATGGTTTCACCTGTGGTTGGACTGGAGTGGGTGGTGGTAGCCACATGTATGCTGCAAGTGATCGAGTGAGGGAATTACTGGGCGAGTGTTTGTGGACTGATATATTTTTGAGATAGGGTGGTCTGCTGAAATGTATGTGAGGGGCATTGGGCAGTGTGGAGAGAGGTTTGCATCAAGGGGAGGGAAGGAAACGTAGCAAGTCATGCCCACGACAAAGTATTAAGCTATGCAAATGGAGACATTTCCGGCGTATTGATTCAATGAAAGTTTCACGGATGTCTAACCGGATGGTGTCATAAAATGACCACGTTTCGACATCCTTGTTAATTTTGACGTGGTGTCTCTTTTTACTCGTGTGCCGGTAAAGGACACTTTGGACTTGATTTTCCGTGATTTTGAGCCAAGTACAGCAGACTTCTTTGATCATGTACTTACTTCCACCTACTTTATGTATGGAGGGAAGTATTATGAACAATCTGATGGAGTGGCCATGGGATCTCCTCTTTCACCGATGGTGGCTGACCTCTACATGGAAGATTTTGAAGAGAGGGCTCTAGAGAATGCTACCCTAAAACCCACTTGTTTTTACCGCTATGTTGATGACACCTTTGCCGTGTGACCACATGGTATGGAAGCGTTGGATGAATTTCTAGACCATCTTAGAGGGATCCATCCCAACATACGGTTTACGATAGAAGTTGAGAAGGACTGGTGCATCCCGTTCTTGGACATCTTAATCAAACGCAAACCTAATGGATCTTTGGCACATAACGTGTACCGCAAACCCACCCACACTGAACGTTACTTGGGTGCAACCAGTTACCACCACCCAGCACAACGCCACTCCGTATTGACCACATTGGTGCGCAGAGCAAGTGCCATTTCCGATCGTGAGAGCTTACCGCTGGAGTTGAAACATCTTAGGACTGTTTTTGATCAGAACGGGTACTCTCGGCGACAGATAGAGAGTGCTTTTATCCAGAAGCCACCAAGACCACCAACTGAACAGATTGAACTACCAAAATCTCTTGCCTTTCTGCCATATGCCGGCAACACGTCCGGAAAGATTGGAAGGCTCTTGGCGCGGTCTGGTATAAAAAGCATTTTTCGGCCGCCCGCCAAGATACGTGATGTGCTTCGCTCGGTTAAGGATGATTTAGGCCTAAGAATTCCTGGAATTTATTCAATACCTTGTGAATGCGGCCAAGTTTATATCGGACAGACGATCTGAACCATCGCTGAACGTATCACCGAGCACAAACGACACTTGAGACTGGTGCAAGTGGAAAAGTCCACAATAGCCGAACATCAGATAGTGTTTAATGAAACGGTGGTGCTGGCCAGAGTCTCTTCATTCTGGGACTCAGTAATTTGGGAAACATTGGAAATACAGCTTAACAATAATAAAATTAATAGGGACAGTGGACTGTACTTAAGTGAAACCTGGAGAAAAATTATTAGGGATCTATGTCTTGAAAAAACAAAAATCTTCTCAACAAGGCCAAATGGAAGCAAACTGACACCGTGGACATAGGTCGCCAGCACTTACGTCTATAGGTTAAGCAACGTTGAACGTGGCGAGTGCTTGGATGGGTGACCGCGTATGGCTCAATACGCAGTCCGCAACACTGATACCCTCAGTTCCAGCACGCTGATTGGGCGTCCTGGCAACCCTCTATACAGGACATTCAAATTTCGGTGGAAGCGAAGCCAGTCTGCTTGTGATTTTGAGAAGCAACATCTAAATAGACCTGATGAAGACAACCGAGCAGGTTGTCGAAACGTCGTCGTTTTATGACACCATCCGGCTGGATACCCGTGAAACTTTCATTGAAGGATTAAGTTAATTGACTCGAGATAAAACGAGAACTGGGAGATGAACGTGGGGCTGGTGTTAGTAAGGCATTGGGATGGTTTTATGAAGGTTGTGTTGTAGCTCTAGATATTTGTTTTGCACAAGATTGTGGGGAAGAAAGGGGTAGCAGTAGGACATGAGAGTTTATGACTGGTTTTCGATGTTTCTGGAGAGAGGTTCTTCATCAGAAAAATGCATTTGCCACCGATGGCAACTATTGAAGTGAAGGTATTATTGCAAGTTTTAAAAAAATATTTGTACTCAACATGCATCACAAAATACTTCATATTTCAGCTTACGTGCATTCACTGTACAACATCACTAAGTCTGAGCCGCAGTGGTTTAAGTGCAAGAAAAAGCTGGATCAACCTAACGGAAACTGCCAGCGTCCGCTCAGCAAAAATACGCCGCACGTGGCAGAAATCGCATACGCGGCTAAGTTCACCTTGCACCCAACTACTTGTAACTTTATTGATCAGGTACTGCCTCGGATCGTCTACCGGTCGAGAGCCGCTAGTACCCGTCAATTCTCGAATACCTGTTGTAGAATAATTTCTATTACAGAAATCTAGCATTGCTCACATTACATCACATGGAGTTCGCAGGTGTATTTCACTTGTAACAGAATCACTAAGCATGTTGCAATAAACATCGAGTATAGCGGCTTCAGTATTTTATTCGACTACAGTGTAAAACCCGAATGATTCTTCGATCCCAAGCGGCACACATTTTAGGTGTCAGATATTGAAGAATAGCAGAGTGACCGAAGAAGAAAGCTTTCCAAGCTTTAGAAAACATGAAGAAACCAGTTTACTCAAGTACAGACTATACACCACAGCTATCCAACAAAACATTTACAGCAGAAACTTATCACATCCAGTGGCAGTACCCGATCATTGAACAATTTCAACAACTACAGAGTTTTCCTTCATAGCACAATCTCCAACATATCCTGGACTCAGTCGCAATAAGACGCTTCCAATAGTCCCTTCACATTTTATAGCTCTTAACTTAAACATTTCCTACTTATATCTTTCTACTAATATTTAGTCTGTCTCACAATAATTACTTTAGTGATGTTTCCCCACTTTCAACAATAATATTTCTTTATAATTATCAATTTTATATTTAGTATTTTTGTGCACCCGTCCACCACCATCATCCTGTCCGCCCAGGTCATGCTATGTAAGTTCTCTACTCAGTAAGCAGACGTCGAGTTCACATTCGCCTCATTTCAGATTTTATCTATTTGCAGAGATAAGGTTCAATACTGTTGTTCCTAGCAGTCATTGTCTTTGATAAGTGCTGGGTTGAATCACTCTATCCTTCCTTAGTTTCATTGACTTATAGCATTTCCCTGCTCATTATGAGTCTTATAATATATATATTGGATAAAGGAAATAAAGAAACTGCCGCGAGGCACTGAAAATATATAATATATATAAATATATAATATATATATATATATATAGCAAACAATGAAATCACAGGCGCTAAGTAGTGAAAAGGAATTAAATTAGGATAGGGAAATGAGCCACCATTTACTTTTAGATGATGGATATGGGTCGCGAACACCAAACACACAGCAAAGATAAAAATACAACTGATAGAGAAATTTTCGGGACGAGCCCTTTGTCAACAGGAAAACATTATGGGAGGTGGGTGATGGAGACTGCCTCACAGAAAGACTGTTGGCCAGGAAAATGGTGGGGGTAAATTCAAACAGAGGAAAGGTAGCTAGAGCTAATACCCGAGCATAGATAAATATCCAAACTGATCTCTGATTGGTGGGCAGAGCAAAATATATATATATATATATAAAACTAAGGAAGGATAGGGAAATATGATCCAACACTTACCACAGATGAAGGTGGCTGGGATCGATGAACAAAAAACAAACACAAGACAAGCGCAATATTTCGGCTTACAGCAGCCTTAAACGTGCAGAAGGTGAAGCACCAGGCGGCGTCACATGTTTACACATAGACGGAGGCCGACTGGTTTTCCTGCTCACTGTTATTATAACGGTCCCACGGCCTCCTGTGTTGTCTTGCTCGTTCCTATCTCGTCGTTCTTTATCCTTTGTCTTTCCACCTTTCCCTTCTTGTCGTGTTATTAGATTCACCAGTCGGCCATCTATGTGTACACATGTGACGCCGCCTGGTGCTTCACCTTCTGCACGTTTAAGGCTGCTGTAGGCCGAAATATTGTGATTCTCTTGTGTTTGTTTTTTGTTCGTCGTCCCAGCCGTCTTCATCTGTGGTAAGTGTTGGGTCATATTTCCCTATCCTTCCTTAGTTTTATTGCCTAAAGCTTTTTCCTGCTCATTGTTATTATATATATATTCAGAGAGAGAGAGAGATTTTTAAAAATTAAATAATAAAATATATATTTATATACAATAATACAATAATTTTAAATTTTTTGAAACAAAAGACTATGAAAGTAAACATCAACTTACGTTGCGTTTGTTATCTTGGTTGTCCGGGTTGAACCATGTCAATTTATGAAAACCTAACGTTTCCGCCATCATTTTGCAGCCTTCTTCAGTGGACTGTCAAGGCTGGGATCCCTGTCATAGGTGACAACCAAGATAACATCGACAATGACCGCGGAAGTCTGCGTACCCATCACCTTAGGTTAGTGGTGGTTCCATATAGGTAGTGAAGATGGAGGCAAAGAGGGGATTAAAAAAGGGGTACAAATAATAATAATAATGAATGGAACATTTCGGTACGTGGATGACACATTTGTTGTTTGACCTCATGGTAGAGACAACCTAGATAAGATTCTCCTTCACTTGAACAGTGTCGACAAAAACGTCCAGTTCATGATGGAGGTTGAAAAGGAAGGTCGCCTGCCCTTTTTGGACATTCTGATTATAAAGAAAGCCGATGGAACTATAGGACACACGGTGTATAGGAAGCCAATGCACACGGACCTGTACCTAAATGCGCACAGTCATCATCATCCGGCACAGCGCAAGACAGTACTAACTACTTTTTTTATTTTATCCATGATAAATGGACTTTTGAAAGCCTGTAACTGTTTTGAAATATAAGGTGAGCAAATAATTATCCTGCAACACAGTTACTTTTAATAAATTGTTTATTTATTAATTTATGGCATGACGCGTTTCAAGATCTGAATCTCATTTTCAAACGCCATAAATTAATAAATAAACAATTTATTAAAAAGTAACTGTGTTGCAGGATAATTATTTGCTCACCTTATAGTACTAACTACTGTTGCCCACAGAGCATGGGCAATATGTGATAAAGACAGCCTTCCTAGTGAGTTAAAACATCTACGTGATACCTTCAGAAAGAATGGGTACAATGAACATCAGATACAGTTGGCATTCCGGGAAATGAAACGCAGGCCTAATACCCATGATAATGGTCCACATAAAAAATTAGCCTTCTTGCTGTACTCAAGGGTCGGAAGGGTCCTGGCAAGAAACGGCATTAAGACCATTTTCCTACCAGCACCAAAATTGAGAAACATTTTGTGCTCACCTAAATATGACCTTGCCCTGCGTACACCCGGAGTTTACTGCATCCCATTTGAATGTGGAAAGAAATACATTGGCAAGACGATACGGTGTGTACAACAATGTTGTTTGGAACACGCCCAACAAGTTCGCCTGGGGCAAAAATACAAATCCGCAGTGGCGGAACATAGTTTGGCAGAAGGACATGGTTTCGATTTCGAAGCGACTAAGGTGCTGACACATGCGAGAGGCTTCTGGGACAGCGTCATTAAAGAAGCATTTGAAATTCACCTCATGTCTGATTTGGTTAACAGGGATTGTGTGTTCCAGATAAGTGATGCATGGGTTCCTGTTATTGAGGCTGCTCGTCACCAACGCTCTGCTTTTTGTGTCCCGCGGGCGTCTAATGACATCTGAGATGCTGCTAGGCAACATAACAATGTCTGGTGTTGCCATGCCAGTTTTCAAACAACATGCTCAAGGCAGAGTTCAAGGCTTAGAACTGCACCTGAAGATGCTGACGGAGATTTATGTCGCCGAAATATTGTGCATCAATAATAATATTACTCGGTTTATTTCCCGAGAAACGTTTATAAATAATAATAATGATCGGGTATTATCTGAAGTTGAGACCAGGTGGTTGCCTTGTGCCTAGTTTGTACTGGTAGGCAAGTTCCCACTTTCCGAGTTCAGAGGAGCTGCTGCTATTAGGGAGGACTCTGATAGCACAGACCGTGTAACAAGAGTTCAAATTCTTTGAGTCATGGGTGATGGCACGGGCAGGAACTGGGTGCTTTGGGTTCTGTGTGAACACCGTCTGTGGTGGCCATTCATTCTTATGGAAAGTGGATTTATGGCGAGAGAGAGAGAGAATGTCTATGGCAGCATCTTGAATAAGGAGTGTACTCTCAGTTGTGCTAAGAGCATTTAGTGGTTATTAAGAACATACAATTCATTTTTAAAAGCAGCTACTGGATAACTGAACACAAAATGGATAAAGGTCATTTGGATAGCAAGGATTTAGGTAGTCTTCAGCATTTCTTAAAAAAAAAAAAAAAAAAAAAAAACTTTCAAATTACATTTATTGTCACTTTTACACTTGTTTTGTATGAAGACATTTGCAAGAAAACATTTCACTAGAGAGAGTATTATAAGAATTGAGCAATAAAAGCATGCTTGTGGCAGACAAATGGTACGAAGACGACTCAGTCAGAGCATCCCTAGAAAAAGGAAGAGAGACAATGTTGTTATTTCTGTCTTTTGTCTTGCAACACTTTAAGAAATGTGATGTGGTTTTCACCGTTGTGAATTGCCGTTATTTTAGAAGGTTTATGTACACTGCCTGATGAAACAACTGAAGCTCTCAGAAGGGGAGGAGGAAACAAAATTAAACTTCACAGATTCAGAGGGTATCTCAGTGATAACAAAATGGAGTCAAAAGTATAAAGAACTTAGCAGTATTAGCCCACTTACCAGAATCACACTGCACATCTTTTGCCCTATCCATTGTAGGTGTCATAAAGCCTTTGAATCGTGAAGAATTAACCCTATATGTGATGGGGTAGGAAAATCTAATAATCATAGCTGATTATAAAGCAGTAATAGCAGAAGGCAAAATGGTAGGAAAGCAGACATCAAGAGTTTAATTTACAATAGGAAGAGAAAAAAGGCTAAATGAAGACTGTCAAGAGACTGTTGATGCGGGAGAAGAGAATCAAAGTGAAATATTAAATACTGCACCATTTTAAAAATACAAATGGTTTGCTCACAAACAAAACATCAATCCTTTGACATTCAACTTAAGGCTACAAGCAAGGTACATTAAAATAATTACTCTTAACATTTTTATACTTGGTTTTCAGTATCCAAGGTTTTCATAAACACTTTAATTCTTCTTCTTCTGGTCTCTATTAGTTTCGGATGTCGGCAACCATCTTGGCTGTCTCATCTCTGCTGGTTGATGCTCCGATTAGCTCCGTAGTTGTCTTGGAGGTCCATATTCTTAGATTTTTTAACCAAGAAGTTCTTCTTCTACCAGCACTTCTCTTTCCCCTGGAGAACAGACTGCAGGAGTTCATAACGCCTACTATTCCTCACGATATGGACAAGGTACTAAACCTTCCGAGTTTTTATGGTGGTCAGTATTTCCATATATTTTTTCATTTTGCAGTGCACTTCAGCATTTGTGTAGTAGCCACATTTCAAAACTTTAATGACTCTCAATAATTTCCAGCATTAACTGCTTTCTCACTCCCTTTTCAATCAAGACTGATCAGCTCAGAGAATTGACTGGAGAATAAAAGCCAGGGGTCAAGGGAATAGCAAATCTTTTAAAGAAAATGTGTAATACTCTGTTGCTTGGGAAGCAGAGAAGGAAAAAGGAGCATAAGCTGTAAACTAGTATTATTCAAGTAATGTCACAAAAAAAGTGTCCGATGCAGAGCAGTTACCTTCAAATACCCAGACTTGTCCATCTCAATATAAATCATTTAGCAGCTGGAGAAACTAAACAGAAACTTGTACATTCAGAATCATGTTATCGCTCAACAACAAACTAATGTTCAACAACAAAGCTGTAATGCTAAAAACTTGTGTGGTGTTTTGAAGGCGTCTATCTCAGCCCTCATTGACACCTTTAGAGAGACATCTTTACACAGCTTGAAGCCAGAGAAGAGTTTATTTATATACAATGCCGTGAAAAACTTTTATCTTACAAAAAATTTTTCAATAGATATTAGCGGATAGGAGTAACAGAAGATATAATACACGATACTGTCAAAAGACTCATACAAAATTAAAAGGGTTTCCAAGACAAATAGAAGAGATAAAGTAATAACACCTGGACCAAGAAAGGAGGAAACAGTAAAGTGAAAAACTATTGGAAGCCAAGAAAAGAAGCATCAACATGAAAGGACGTAATTCGACACTGTGTCTCATACTAAGTTACTTAGGAAACTTCGTGGTTACGGCATATCTAGACAAATATGCGACTGGGTTGCAGACTTCCTGAAGGGCAGAACACAGTGTGTAGTTCTCGACGGTGAGCGTTCATCACTTACTGAAGTGGGGTCTGGAGTTCCCCAGGGAAGCGTGTTAGGGCCTCTGTTGTTTCTCATATACATCAATGATCTATGCAACATAATAGGGGGGATGAAAAGATTATTTGCTGATGACGCTATTATTTATCGCGAAATCAAAACCCAGGACGACTGTGCATTGTTATAAGACGATATTATGAAAATAATTGCGTGGTGTAAAGATTGGCTGTTGGAGTCAAACGCTAAAAAGTGCCAAGTCATGCGTGTAAGTAAAAAGGTGACACCATTTAACTATGAATATACAATTAATGGCACTGTCCTTAGAACGGTAGATTCCGCTAAATACCTAGGGGTAACAATTCGTAATAATTTGTCATGGAATGAGCATATCCAGAATGTAATGGGAAAAGCAAATCGTATGCTCCGATTTCTAGGTTGTAATGTAAATCAATGCACTCCGGAAGTTAAATTGATTGTTTACAAGTCACTAGTACGTCCTCACTTAGAGTATTGTTGTTCTGTATGGGGTCCCCATCAAAAGGGGTTAATGGAGGCTTTAGAGAAGGTCCAAAGGGGAGCCGCCCGATTCGTGACAGGTATATATAGTTGGAGGAAAAGCGTAAGTGCGATGTTGAAGGAGTTAGGTTGGGAAGACCTGGAACACCAAAGGCGCTGCTCTCGACGGAAGCTACTTGAAAAATTCAAGACAGATGTATTTCGGAATGTCAGCCAGCAAATATTGCTACCAGCAACATTCATATCTCGAAATGACCGCGAAAATAAGATAAGAGAAATCTGGGCCAGAACCGATTCATTTCTGTACTCATTTTTCCCACGAGTGATTAGGGAATGGAATAGAAAGGATTTACCGGGCGACTAAACATAAATTCCGACAGGAGTAGCTTTCAATAAAGTACTCCAGCCATCCTGATCTGGGTTTTCCATGGTTTTCCCAGATCAGTCCACGCGAATGTGGGGATGGTTCCTCACAATAGCCCATGGGCGCCTCCTGCCATATCCCTTATAACCCTTCCAACCCATAACCCTTTTCGATAGGTGCAATGCACCCTCCGCCACACACTTTTAGTGAATCGCGGAGTAATAATAATAATAATAATAATAATTGCTTCACGTGGTTCTTAGATGACCAAAATCAAAGAAAAGAGGGCACTATAAGATTTTTCACAAAAGACTTACACCTCTAGCTTGGTGAGGCGATGCGCCTGCCTGAGAGCTCGGTCCATGACCGAGCACCCTTTCAGAGACAGAATTCTCAACTCTGGACAGTGCTCGCAGGCGGCCGCCACTGTGCTGTCCTCGTCAGCGTTGCTACACATGTACAGGGCCTGCAGCCGTGAGAGGCCACCAGACCTACAACACAGACACATCTCATACGAACAGTGTATTTCTACTGTTCAATAACAGTTACAAGTACATTGTTTAAGATAAGGGCAGAGAAATCACAACTAGTATCAGAATAGTGCAACAACACATACAAATTAACACAGAGCTTTTCAAAATACAGTGGAATGTCAATAATATGAAAAACAGCAATTATCCGAAATGTCAACAACCCAAACATATATTTTACAAAATGTTTGCTATTTTACAGAAACATAAATTTTGTTTCTGCATACAATACCATAAATCATTGCAACTGTTACGTTCTGAAATTCCACTATTAAAGAACTGGGCACTATGACTATTCCTTTTACTTGGTGTACTTATTGAATACAGTATCCGACTGATCAGCTGGATAATGGCTTTGGTGCTGAATGTTTGTCATAACTGAAGTCCAATAACAATTACAATTGTAATTATAACAGTCTTTCAGTACGCCGGCAGTTTTGAAATAAATGCAAATCTTTATTATTGATTTGAAAGTTTACAATAGGGGTGGCCAACCCAAATGATCTTGTGGGCCACTTTGGAAAAGCATCATAACTCCACGGGCCACATATAAAATTATTTATTCCCATATTAAATTTAGACCCACTATAGACGTTTTTGGAGTGAAAAATTGAAACACAATGAGTTATTATTATCGTGTTTATTATTATTCTTACATGTAAACATAGATAATATAATAATAATGATGATAAACACGCATCTTAAACAAATATATTACACTAAAAATGAAATATAAACAATATTTTGTAAAAGTGTGATGGATCTCGCGGGCCGGAAAAATATTCAAGGCGGGCCACGGGTTGGCCTTCCCTGGTTTACAACATGAACTTAAAAAAAAAAGAGAGACAGGGCACACTTATTTAGAAGTTGGTTCCGTTTAGCTCTTTGGGGTCACTTCTTTTGCGTGAGATATGTAAAATTATAAAGTAGGGAACACAATATTTAAAGTAAAATAATTTGTTATACGTTATTGTATCAAACCATAAAAATTATACTGTAGTACATTTTGTATCTGAACAAATCAACACTGTACCGTAGCTTAACTGGCAGACAGTTACATTTCATCACTAGATAAAAAAATAAAAAATAAAAATAAAAAAAAATCAGCATTTGAAGAAACCTGCAGCGCTTACTTGAAAGCAAGTGCAGACGATCCAGGTGGACTTCTTTCAAGGCCGATCATGGTGAGTGAACGGAGGTTCGACAGATGGCCCAGAGCGATGAAGCTCTGGTGCACGTCACTGCCACGGAGGTTCACCTCACTCATCGTATACAGTACTAATCGTAATTCAATCAGTGAAGTGCACACTTTAAGTGGGGGAACTGGGCACCTGTGGAACAGAACACATCATCAACTTTTTTACATCATCAGTCTCCCAACTGGTTTGACACAACCGACAGCCTGGATTGAGTAGTTCTGGGACTAAACAGAAGGGGAAATAAGCTAAATGGAAACAATTAGTTAAAGTTTCAGAAAAATATAAAGAATAGCAAAATAATAAACTCAGGATGAATATACATCATCGGGTGGTTAGAAGCAAAACAAAGGATCTACTGACCAAATTAAAGGACACAAAGGCTAAAGTACAATGGGAAGAGTGTAACCTAGCAATTCATTAAAATAAATAAAATTATATATTCAGACTGATAAAGGTAGTAATACTGGTAAAATAAAAGTTTAAGCAATTAATAAAAAAGAATGCAGGTCTAATGGAGATTGTTTGAAAATATAGGATCTCTGGAAAAATTAGAAATGAGGAGGATTGTTGGTAGAACTGGTGAGCAAGACAGGATGATTGAGCAGAGTTTAGAAATACTTATAGTTGCATAGTGATAAGATTGGAAATAATAGTTGCGCAGAGAAAATTTGATAGATCTTGAGTAGAAGAGAACCTGTTAATCTTTTGGATTGAAGTTAGTT
>JARYHS010007075.1:8806632-8965719 GCA_031002005.1 Vandiemenella viatica
GGCCCCAGAATATCGTCACACACGTTTATAGGCTATCACCTCGCATAATAAATTTAGTTATATACTTCTCTATGAAATCAAAGTATCTGTAACAAGGAAAGAAATGCCGTGAGGCAACATTTACATGGAAAAGAAAGGGAAAATACACCCAACACTCACCAAAGTTGAAGGGAGGAGGGCAGCAGCAACACAACACACAAACAAAGAAAAAACAATATTTCGGGTGAAAATCCCCAAGTTAACAGAGAGGTGGCTGGTCTTGCGCCAAGACTTGCGTTGGACGCAGCCACTCATAGAACGCAACAGACCGTCGGAGGTGGTGGGGGCAGCAACGATAATATAACCTTGAGTATACGAAAGATTAAAAAATAGTAGTTATTAAAAATATAAATAAAGAAAAAAAATGAAAATTAAAAAAAAATGAAACTATTGTACTGGCCAGTGGTGGGTGTATAGGGTGAGGATGGAAGATGTTAACGGAAATTAAGGCCTGGGGGATGTCTGGTTTGAAGGATGTGTTGATAAGCCAATTCCCACCTGCGGAGTTCAGATTGGGAGGTAGTGTCTGGAAGTACTCTAATGGCTCTGACTGTGAAGCAGTTATTAAGGTCGTGGGTGTTATGAGTACTGGCATGGTGAGCAACACGGAGGTCCAGGTTTTGGGAGTAAACTGTCTGTCTGTGACCATTCATTCTGATGGATAATGAGTTTGAGGTGAGGCCAATGTAGGAACTTGGACAGTGGAGGCAGGTGAGCTGGTATATGAGATGTGTGGTTGTACAGGTGGCATGACCTATTATGGGGTAGGTTTCACCAGTAGTAGGATTGCTATAGGTAGTGGTAGGTGGATGCATACCACAAGTTTTGCAACGGGGTCTCTTACAAGGGAAGGATCCAAACGGTGGTTTAGGAGCATCAGAGGCTTGATATATATTAATTTTCAATTATATTTTTTCTTTATTCATATTTTTAATAACTACTATTTTTTTGATCATTTTAATCTTTCGTATACTCGCGGTTATATTATCGTTGCTGCCCCCACCACCTCCGACGGTCTGTTGCGTTCTATGAGTGGCCGTGTCCAAGGCAAGTCTTGTGCAAGACCAGCCAACTCTCTTGAAAAAGGGGATTTTCACCCGAAATATTGTTTTTTCTTTGTTTGTGTGTTGTGCTGTGTTGCTGCTGCCCTCCTCCCTTCAACTTTGGTGAGTGTTGGATGTGTTTTCCCTTTCTTTTCCATGTAAATCAAAGTATCTGTTGTTTTATAACCACTACTATTTATTAACACTTAGATTCAATTGAAACAATACACTTTCTAGCATTCATGAAATCAAATACAAAGGACAGCACTCTAATCATCAATTAATCTCACCACCATCTTTTTATCTACAACTTCTTTATATCTATCCACATCTCCTTGGCTAAACGAACAATACCATTACAGTCTAACATATGAAAACTTAAATTTACCCCTTTTCTACATGAACTATTATACTGTACGGCCTAACAAGAAAAGATGCACTCATACATTGCATACAAATTTGTATAATTATTATTATTTCTCAATGTCTGATGAAGAGGGACATCACACTGTTTTTTAAGATGTACTGGCATGTTTGATTTAAAAACTATGGAATGGTCATATAGGTGCCATGAAAATTCAAGAGAGCCACTGTTATGTTACCTCTTGCATGGTTCTCTTCCTTTCCTTCTGGATTTGCATTGTATGCAAATGTTTTAAAGATGTTTATTAATTTAATTTGTTTGTACCAATTGAATCTGCCAGTTCTTTGTAAAATTTTATGGTGTGCAATATTTCTGTATTCTTCACAAAGAGTTCTCGTTATATAATATCTGAAGGTGTACTCTTTAGCGTGTTTGTCAACAGGCTGTCCACGTCACTGCAGCCGTGGGAGAGGACAAGCGTCAGCCCCTGTTCCCTGCTGATCATGATTACTGTGGAACCTTGTCTGTATGTATATAAACTAATACAATAAATGCTTTATTACATCACAAAGTCAATCTGTATGATTTAAACACACTACAAAATGATATAAAATTTTAACGTTGCCATATATGAGCAAGCAATTTCCATTGGTAATTTAGAGTTTCTTTTAAGAAATCTGAAACCCACCATGTTTGTCCTGCTTTTTTGTTATTGATTTGCTGTGTTGGTATCGTGTACCAAAATTATATGCCTATAATAGCATCATCTTCTAAAATAAAACGTAACTGTCTCCAAAATGAAGTGGAACCAAATAAGAGACTTCTTTTGCTTGGGATACGTAAAATTATAATGTAACTAATTTAATTTTAAAGGCAAGATAAAAACTATTTAAACCGAAACTATACAAACCACCCTCGGTCCCAATTTGTTCAGATTATCGACTCTGTACTGTATATGCAATAGAAGAAGTGATTCTACTACTTGGGAAGTAAAATTACAACCAATGGCTGAAGCAGAAATGATGTTAAAAATAGAATAGCCTTCATAACAAAGAGAAATCTTTTACTCTCAAATATTGATTTAGCACTTGGAAAGTACTTTTTGAAACTCTATATGTGGAGCACAGTGCTTTTTGGCACTGAAGCATGGACTTTAGGAATACCAGAAAGAAAGAAAATTGAAGCATTTGAAATATGCTGCTTTGGAAGAATGTTGAATATTAAGTGGACAGACAAAGTATGAAATGAACGAGTTTTGGAAATGATGGGTGAGGAAGTTTGTGGTAGAAGTGCGCAGAAACAAGAGACAGGCTGGTAGGTCAATTTTGAGACATGCTGGATTGGTTAATTTACTGGTGGAGGGAACAGTCGAAGGAAAGAACTGTAGAGGAAGACAGAGATTGGAATATCTGAAGCAGATAATTGAAGACGTGGTTTGTAAGGGGTATGTACAGATGAATAGGTTAGCACAAGATAGGAAGGAATGGAGGATTACATCAAACCAGTCGAAAGAAGCAATATATATATGAGAATGTACAATATATGGTGGCAGTTGGTGAGAAGGTTTGTTGTTGAGAATGGCCGTTCAGATCAATAACACAATAAGAAATTAACGAACTAAAGCTGTTGATGCTAACAACTACAGGGAAGACTATTGTCAATTTTCTTGCCATTCCTTGTTCTCTCTCTCTCTCTCTCTCTCTCTCACTCTCTCTCTCTCACACACACACACATTAAGACCACAGCCCACCGTGAGATTGAGTGCCATCTGGTGAAGTTGTGGGTACGTCATGTGGTAAGGAAGGTATACAAGCAGAGCAGAGATGCATGGGAAGTCATTCCACTGATGACATTTGTGGCAAATGGGGAAATCCTCTGACATATGTGACTTTGACATAGGGCAAATTGTTACGGCCCAATGCAAGGGAATAATTATCTCGGAAATGGTGAGACTGGTCTGCTGTTGGCATGCTACTTTAGTGAGCATCTACGGAAAGTGGTTGAAGGATGGTGAAACCACGAGTCGGTGACAAGGTGATGGGACATCCACGCCTCATCATAGAACGTGGAGGTCATAGACTTGCCTGCTCTGTAAAGCAGGATATAGGATAATCTGTGGCAGTTCTAATGACAGAGTAGAAAGCTGGTGCAGGCACAAGTGTTCGGAGCACACCGTTCGGTGCAAATTGTTGAACCTGGAGTTCCGCAGCAGACAGCCCCTGTATGATACCGTTTTGGCTCAACATCATCACCGAGCGTGATGGGTGAACGGATAACTTTCTGGCCTCGCATTCGGGAGGATACGGGTTCGATTCCCCTCCCGTCCAGATTTGGGTTATCTGTGGTTTCCCCAAATCACTCCAAGCGAATGCCGGGATGCTTCCTTCAAAAAGGCCATGGCCGAATTCCTTCCCATTTCTTACATCCCGCCTCTAATGACCTTAGCCGTCGACGAGGCATAAAGCATCATTGTGATTGTACCATAGACCAATGGGAACATATTTATGGTCAGATGAATCATGTTTCTTGCTACACCTGGTCAATGGTCATAATTGCCTTATAATAAACGAATATATGCTCAAAACGCATTGGTTCACAGATGCAGGATGATGATTGGGCCAGTATTATTCTATGGTGAACTTTACCACCAAGCTTGGTGGGTGAGTGATTAACACTCTGGCCTTACATTCATCTACATCTACATATATACTCTGCAATTCACAAAATTGTGGGTGGCAGAGGGTGCTCAGCACCAAAGCTAATCTCTTTGTTGTGCATTCCAATCCCTAATGGTACGAGGGGAAAAAAGAATTCATATAAGAATCATCGCGGCACCTTATTTCTCTAATCTTATCTATCCTGTCATTCCGGCTCAAATAGGTTGGTGGACGAAGTATTTCACTACACTCGTGAGTGAAAGTGGGAGTACGCATGTTTACCAATAAGTTTAAACGAAACGTGTGTCGTCTATCTACCAGAGACTCCCAGCCTAGTCTACTAATCAGTTCTGTGACGCTTTCATAAGGACTGTAGCAAGCGGTCACGAATTGAGCGGCTCTTCTCTGTACTTTCTCTATACTTTCGGGAGAATGCCGGTTGGAATCCCTGTCTGGGCACCCAGATTTGGTTTTTCCATGGTTTCCCCAAATCACTCCAGGTGAATTCCTGGATGCTTCCTTCAAAAAGGTCATAACCGAATTCCTTTGTCCA
Source organism: Vandiemenella viatica (assembly GCA_031002005.1). Taxonomy (NCBI): domain Eukaryota; kingdom Metazoa; phylum Arthropoda; class Insecta; order Orthoptera; family Morabidae; genus Vandiemenella; species Vandiemenella viatica. The sequence goes on from JARYHS010007075.1 coordinate 8,811,289, forward strand.
TGTCCCCATTCCCATCCCGCCTCTAATGACCTCGATGTCGACGAAGCGTAAAGCCACATGTAAAAGAAAAAAACAATATGGAACTTTAACTGCCCTTCCAGTGCACCTGTGGTAGTGATGGAAATCACCGTGCCAGTTGGGGACTACGTGAAAATTACTGTGGCTCACGTACATCCCTTTATGCTTCGTGTCTTCCATGACGGTGATGACAGGATTATTGTACTACAGTGGTTTTGAGAGAATCATAGTGAACTCATGCAGACATCTTGGCCACCAGATCCGCCTGATCTTAACCCAATAGAACACATCTGGGACACTATCGGGTGTCCACAAACTCTGTGTCCACAATTTAAGGGAATTGCGTGACCTGTGCATAGACTTCTTGTGCCAGACAACTCCAGAAATCAACTAAGGACTTGTCGAATCCATTTAATGCCGAATTGCTGCTGTATTACATTCCAATGGCGGATGAACATGATATTAGGTGGGTAGTCATGTTTTGGATCATCAGTGTGTGTGTTTCTGTTGGAAAAAGTGGTAGTTTTAATATAAATGATGGGATGTTAAACAAATGAGTGTGTTCTGGTAGCTCAGTGGTTAAGGCACTTACTTTCGAAAGTTCGCTGCTCTGGACGGATTCTAATCCAAGTAGGAGCATGAATTTTTAAGAGTTGCGTTCAGTCGTATGAACTACACCAGGTCAATCTGTGGTTCGAATTCCATGTTAAACTGTAGGTCCCAGAGGAAAGGAACTGGCCGTCCTACCTCTGACACAATGGCTTAGTATACCTCCTTCGGGAGGATCCAACCAACCTTTGGGTTGTGGACTAAGTTAGTTTTAATTAAACAAATATGTGTTCGAATAGAATGTTGATAGTTAACCCTGTAGTTAGGTCAGGTTTTTACTATTTGCAAAGATTAGCCGTTTCTTGGGAGTATTGGTAGGGAAAAATAAAGGGAGATCGCAATTCTGCTACTACATTCACTAATGAGGTACTGCTGTAGTCAAACACAAGATGTATTATTTTCAAACAGTAATTCCGTTGTAATGAAGCCTGGACCATTATTTTCAACCCAAAATTCGGTTGTAATACATCTTGGACCAGCATGACACTGTTTATTGTACTTCGGAAAGTATTTCTAGCGGTGTCTTGCGTTTGACTCCTGCAGTATGAGGACGCCAATTCCTAGTGGAATAACGATCTCCAATAATACCAAATAAGTAATTTTGGATTTATTGGATAGAGATCAGCATCTCTTTTAGTGCCTGGTCTGTAGTGGTGGGACAATTCACTCAACCTGAGTGATACATTTGTGCAAGTTGTTTGTGAAACGTGCTTTGAAAAAAAAGCAGAGATGTGTGGTTACGAACCTGGAAACCACTAATTTAAATAGTAAGTTGTAAATAATCAGAAAATTTTTCAATTTAGAATTAGGTTAAACATCATAGAATAAGTTTATAATACTCTGTGTAAAATTTTAAAATAGATTTGCACTTATGATGCCTTGTTGAGAGATGAAACACGTATGATTTTTTTTTATTTAATTTAATTGCAATTGCAATGGAGCACAGGCTCCGATGGCAATTTCCCTACATTCCAACTTCTCCCTATCCTGCACCCACCTACATTTGCCCTCTACAAATTTTAACTGTAAATTCTTTTAATGTTTTCAGTAAGTTATTCATCATTCCCCTTGGTAACTCATTCCAATCCCTGACACCCTTACCTAAAAAAGAAAATCTTCCCACACCCTTGTGCCTGAAATCGAGTGCCAGCTTGTGGTCATGGTCATCTTTTCCCTTCCATGCACTACTTTTCATACCTATTGCAATATCTTTCCATGCCTCATCGCCAGTATATGCCCTGTACACTCCCATGACCCTCCTCATCCTCCTCCTGTCTTGCAATGAATCCCATTCCAGCTCCTTTATCATATCCGTCACTGATTGCATTCTGCGATAATTTCCAGAAACAAATCTAGCAGCTCTTTTTTGCACCCTCTCTAATTCCTGTATTTGATACGCAAAATGTTGGTCCCATACTACACTACCATATTCGAGCAATGGTCTGACCAAAGTTTTGTAACCCAATTCATTGACTTCTCTCATACATCCCCTCATCACTCTCTCCAACAAGTGCAGAACTTTGAAACCTTTTCCTACCACCTGTCCAATGTGTCCTGCCCAGTTAAGCTTGTTATCAAATGTAATGCCAAGATATTTACATTTCAAGTCTTCTGCATTCAATTCTTTCCCCACCTTATATTCATAATTAACCTTTTGTTTTTTATTTGTGTATCTAATTAGCTGGCTCTTCTTTGCATTTATCTTCATCCCATGTTTACCAACCCAACTAGTTATCCTGTCCAGATCACCCTGCAACTGTTTACAATCCTCTATCGTTTTGATTATTTTATACATCATTATGTCATCTGCAAACAATCTAATTTCAGATAGTAAACAATCAACACAATTATTCATTAGAATAATGAATAGCAATGGTTCCAATATGTACCCTGTGGCAGTCCCATTTTTACTTCCACTTCCTTTGATACCACATTTCATACCCTAACTTTCTGTTTTCTACCTTTTAAAAATTCTTCTACCCAGCAAATCACTTTCTCATCCACTCCAAAAGTTTTTACCTTATTTACTACCATTTTATGGCTTACTCTGTCAAACACCTTTGAAAGATCTAGTGCTACACTATCAATTTGGCCTCCCTTGTCCATTTCATCTGAAATATCTTGTATATATCCCACCAACTGAGATTTGCATGAATATCCTTGCCTGAATCCGTGTTGTCTACTGGAAAACCACTTACGTTCCTCACATACATTTCTGATGTTGTTGCATATCAGTCTTTCCATTAATTTACCTACCACTGAAGTCAAACTGATTGGCCTGTAATTTTCGACTCTATTTCTCACTCCTCCTTTATGTACTGGTACTACTATCGCACTTTTCCAGTCTTGTGGTAAGCAGCAAGTATCCAGACTCAATTTAAATAATATTTCAAGATAAGGTACAATGTCACATCCGGCTATCTTTAAGATATCTGTAGTAATATTATCTACACCAGCCCCCTTATGTTTTTTCAGCTTTCTTATTTCCTTCATGATTTCTTCAGGATGAATTTCAAATTTTTAGTATCTTCATTTCTAATCGTATTGTTAAGCTCATTCTCTGAATTAGACCTTCCTGTTTCTGATTCATTGTCCCTAATGCTCTCACTAAACCAGTTACTTAAAATCTCTGCCTTTTTCCAATCCTCAGTAACTACTTCTCCATCCTTATCTATAAGTGTCTCTACACCCTCCCTTCCCCTCAGTTTCCTGATATAGCCATAGAAATTTCTAGATGCATCAGTCAGTGGTCCTCCTGCACTCACAATACTCTTCATAAACCCATCTTTACCCACCCTCTTTGCTGTTATTAAGTCCTTGTTTAGTTGTTTCAAATGTTCCCAACTACCCTGCTGTCTCTTAACTCTGTTATGTTCTCTTCGCACCAACCTCTTTACCTCCTCACTTCCCTATTATAGTACAAAGGTTCTCTACTTCTCTTTTTTTTTTTTTGCTTTGGAATGAATTTTTCTTCCCCTTTTCTTATTATCTCCTTGAACTCTTCCCACTTTGACTCTACTGTAAGTGTGCCTTCCTTCCATTTGTTGAAACGTTCTCTGAAATATATCTTCAAATTTGAAATCTGTGCCTTTTTATAATTGTACCTGTTTCCCCCTTCAATTTTGGCTGCTGGTTCTCTGAATTCTCTAATATCCATCAGAACTGCTTCATGATCACTTATTCCTTCCGTTACTTGACACCCTAAAAGGTTATCATCGGGCTTTATTAGGAATATATCCAAAATATTTTGTCCCCTAGTGTTTTGCTCTTCCACTTCCCTTAAGATATTTGCAAATCTTCGTTCCCGTGTGTTATTAATCTTATTTCGTTCCCAGTTTACACTTGGTAAATTTAAATCCCCACCAATAATGATCATTCTATTCTCACCTCTGAAATCTGAGTATGAATTTAATTTCTCCCGAAGAGCCTCATCTTCATCTGTCATTCTTCCACTGCGGTAAGCAGCCAACACCCTAATTTTTTCTTTTTATTAAAGCTACAAAAACAGTTGCATAGGTGTTTTTTATCATTTAATTTAAAATACTTGAAATGGTTACTGCTTTGGAAGATGATATGGCTTTGGTTAGATGTTATGGTTTTGGTTGACCCAGATACATCCTTCAGTATTGTTCACAGATTCTCTATATACAATTATTGAAGTGTCAATTTCTGGTGCATTTACCAACAGATTCTCAACGTTGCTGAACCACACGAGAGCTATGAACAAAGGGACATGGGAGAAGTGAATGCCCAGGACATGCAGCATGTAGACCCGTGCCTTGTTGATCACGATTACTGTGGAAACTTGCTGGTACGTATATAAACTGTCGTGTAAAATCCTCGATTGTGTTGAAGAGTTCAACTGCTTCAGTCTGTATGATTTAAAGACACTGTCAACATATATAGAATGGCAGTGCTACCATCTGTGGACAAGTAAGTGCATATTTGCCAAATATACAAGGCTAATACTTATACCTATACAAACTTAAAAATTACCCCTAAATTTCTCTTTGCTTGAATAGCTTTTATAATTTTGGAAATTTATTAGCATTTATACACTGATTGAGTCAAAAAGAACTTTACAACTTTGGAATGATATAGAAATTTATTGATATAACTTATAGAATGAATAGATTTGTCATTTTGTAACAAACAACCTCAAGTTTCACATAAAAGTGTCAAGTGTCATTTTGGTTCAATATGACTACCACTTGTCATGCGGCAAACATCTCACCAGTAATCAATTTCTTCCTACATTCGTTGCATCAAATTGGGCGTAACTTATGCCACGGCAGTATAGATTCAATTTTTCAGCTCTGCCAAATTGTTTGGTAGGGAAACATTATACACACGCTCTTTAATAAAACCCCAGAGAAAGAAATCCACTGGTGTAAGTCTGGCGAATGAGGTGGCCATGTGATTGGCCCTTCATGGCCAATCCACCGACCTGGGACGTGATTATTGAGGAAACCTCAAACATCCGAGAGGAAATGAGGTGGTGCACCATCTTGCTGGTAGTTAGCCACTCCATCTTGGACATCTTCATTGATCTATGGACTAAAAAGGTTGCTGAGTTTGTTTCTTGAAACTAAAACACACAGCGAGAATGCTCTGCGGCAGTGAAAGTAGCCATTTTAACTTTGCTCTACACTGGCGCTCCTGTTGGCAGAATGGTGTACTGATGCACTACTTGCATCAAACTTGAGGTTGTTTGCTACAAAATGACACATCTACTGACTCAAAGTTATCTCAACAAATTTCTATATCTTCATAAAACTGTAGGTTTTATCAGGGTTGAATATGAATAAAATCTTCTCGGTTAGTTAACCTAGAAGATTTTATTCAAATTTCTCTTCTTCTTCTTCTTCCTATCCAGTGTTAGGCCTGGTGGCCTGTTACGGTCTCAATCCATCTTCTTGGTGGTCTTCCTACATCTCTCTTGCCTCTAGGATGGTATTGATAATTTTCCGTGGGATCCGGTCCGTCTTCATCCTCAGTATATGTTCTGTCCAAGATGTTCTGTAATTTTGTACAATTTGGAGAATTGGTTTTACTTTAAGTTCTTTAAGGATATCATCAGATCTCTTTCTGTCTTGTAATGTGTAGCCAGCTGTTCTCCTCATAAATTGCATCTCAGCCGCCGTTAGTCTCCGTTCATCACCTTTGCGTAGTGTCCAGGCCTCGCTGCCATACAGTAGTGTAGGTTTAGCCAGGGTGTTATATAGCCTGATTCTTGTGTGCCGTTGAACTAGAGATGGTCTGAAAATGTTATTTATTATTCCTGTAACTTTCGTGAAATTTGTGATTTTTTGTTGCATATCGGTTTCTAGGGTGTAGCTGAGGTTGTAACCTAGGTATTTAAATTCTGCTACTTGTTCTATGGGCGTGTTGTCTATTGAGATTTCGGTTCTTTTGTGGTTTTTTCCAACAAAGGCCATAACCTTGGTTTTATTGAGGGAAATCTCAATGCTGTACTGTTTTGCTGTCGTATGGAGGTTATATACCGATCTCTGCAAATGAGAGTATAGGAATGAAGAAACGCTGGAATAGAAAACAAGGATTAAGAGCTTGGGATGAAGAAATCAAGAGTGTTATTGAAGATAAGAGAAATGCTTATAAGAGATATCTAGCAACAAAGAAAGCAGAGGATTTTACTGAATGAGGAAAAGAGCGATTGCTAAAAGAGAAACCCGGAAAAGGCACAGAGAACACCGCTTCATTAACAATCTCGAAAGAGATGTAAAAAGACCATCACCCACAACATTAAAAATTATAAAAAAGTTAAACAGAGAAGTAAGATGCGACTCAGACATTCAAGTAATAAACAAAGAGACATGGCTAAAGTATTTTCAACAGTTGTGGACCCAAAATCAAGCAGACAATGAACCGGAGGTAATGTCACTACCAGAGACTAACAGCCCAGATGACATTCACTACAAAGAGTTAGAATCAGTGCTAAAAGCCTGTAAATGTAACAGAGCTCCAGGAGAAGACGGCATTCATATGGAACTTTTTTTAAATTCAAATTTATATATCATTTAAAAGTTGTAAAGTCCTTTTTGACTCACCCTGTATAAGCTATCTCAGTACAATTGATTAAAACTCGTATGTTATTTTGGTATACTTGGATATTTTCATGTTATCTTGGAGAAATATTTATCTTGAGATAAAAATAGCTTACATGGTAAAACCTGACATAAAGTCATCACTATGGTAAGTTTCATCAGAATCAGTTCCTTACCTTTAAAAAAAAAAATCGAAAATGTACTGTTTTGACCCTAACATCAGTAGAATTCAATACAATTAGCATTTTTTAAAAAAAAAAAAAACAGCTCACAGCACTTCTACAATTTTAGAATGTGTACAAATTTAATTTATGATTTTACATTTGGTTCATGGACTTAGAGAAGAATTTGTTATAAAAAATACATAATTATGGCTGAGTGCAACAAATATTTTAAGTTTTTCAAACATATCTGTGATTATGAAACTGATATAACACAACCATAAAGAAAAGTTAGTAAAATTTTTGCCAAGAATATATGTTTGTGATGTTTCAGAGTAGAATTTTTTGACCAGTAATAATTTGGAATTTGCTGTTCATAGAAAACACAGTAGTTTGTTGCTGACTATAGACTGTAGTCATTTTACAGGTTTGTCTAGGAAATCCTAGCTTTAGTTCCTTATTATTTTTTCAGTGCTTGCAGCTACCTGTGACTAAGGTCTATGCAGAATGTGAGCTCCCTGCAGAAAGAGTCGGAATCGATAAACTTCCTGATGAAATACTGCTCAGGATCCTATCGTATTCGTCACTGAAGGAGTTGACGAAAGTGATGCAGAATGTGTGCAGTCGATGGAGACGCTTGTCTCACGATCCTGTACTGTGGCGCAACAAGGAATACTTTGTCGAGTGAGGGTTCTCTGTTTATTTTAATATATTAAATTATCCTTAATATACAGGGTGTTACAAAAAGGTACGGCCAAACTTTCAGGAAACATTCCTCACACACAAACAAAGAAAATATGTTACGTGGACATGTGTCCGGAAACGCTTACTTTCCATGTTAGAGCTCATTTTATTACTTCTCTTCAAATCACATTAAACATGGAATGGAAACACACAGCAACAGAACGTACCAGCGTGACTTCAAACACTTTGTTACAGGAAATGTTCAAAATGTCCTCCGTTAGCGAAGATACATGCATCCATCCTCCGTCGCATGGAATCCGTGATGCGCTGATGCAGCCCTGGAGAATGGCGTATTGTATCACAGCCGTCCACAGTATGAGCTCTAACATGGAAAGTAAGAGTTTCCGGACACATGTCCACGTAACATATTTTCTTTGTTTGTGTGTGAGGAATGTTTCCTGAAAGTTTGGCCGTACCTTTTTGTAACACCCTGTATATGTGTTGAAAAAGTAATGGGAAGTTTGAAATTTCACAGGTTATATTAGTCTAATTGCCACGATTTTTTCGTTGTTGTTTTGACAAACATTCCTTAAAAGTAGCTACACATTTTGAGCTATATTGGATTTTTAAGCTCTAGTCAGCTGTTGAAAGGATGACATGTGTTTTGATATAGTCATCGATTTTTCATTTATGTAAATCATGGATCAGAGAATTTGCTTTAAATTTTGGTATAAAAATGGAACCAAGTGCAACGAAGTTTTAGAAATATTAAATACCCCTTTTGGTGAATCTATTATGAGTAAAACAAGTGTTTATGAATGGTATAAGAGTTTTCAAGATGGCCACGATGAGGTTGAAGATAACAAGCGTACTGGTCGTCCTATCACATCAATAACTGATGAAAATGTGGAAAAAGTGAATTAAATTATTAATAATTGCTGAATCACAATTAGAGAAGTTGCTGATGATGTTGGCTCATCAATTGGCTCATGCCTTGAATTTTTTTCACGTTTTTTTGTGTACGAAACTTGTTGCAGCAAAATTTGTTCCAAAGTGTTCAGTTTTGAACAACAACAGCGGCAAATGATAGCTGCGCAGGAAACGATAAATGAAGTCAGCAACAATGCAGAACTATTGAAATGTTCATAACAGGTGATGAAACATGAGTTTATGGGGAGGATGTCGAAATTAAGGTTCAATCGTCCCAGTGGAGGCATCCTGGATTGCCTAGGCCAAAAAAGTTGGAAAAGTTCAGTCAAATTTGTAGGTTATGCTCACTGTTTTCTTTGATTTATCGCATAGTGCACCACAAGTTCTTGCCACAAGGTCAAACAATTAATAAGGCATACCACTTAAAAGTTCAACACTGTTTGCATGAAGCACTCTAAAAAAAATGACTGGATTTGTAGCAAAACAATTCATGGCTTTTGCTTCATGATAATGCAACTGAACAGAAATTGTTGCAAGTTCATGAATTTTTGTAAAAAAAACAACACTATGATGCGCCAGCCTCCATATTCACCAGACATGGCCCTGTGTCAGGGGCGTACCAATCAGAAATGGCGCCTAGAGCAGTCATCGAAGTTGCGCCCTTTCGTAAATTATTTGAATGCAAAATAAAACTATCATGAATATTAATAAACTTTTATTTCCTGTTTTAGAACAAAATTATATCATAATATTAAATTTAAAATTGCAACTTTCTTGCCTTCTGCGACGCAAATAGATAAAATGATAATTCCGTGTGGTCACACAACGGAGTGGATACAGGGTTTCTATTGGCTGCGCATTCTGCCCCTGCCGTAGTCGCCTTAACCTAACCTGGCAATCCTGCTGGGTACAGAGGGGCCTACAGTTTCACGTGGATTCCAAACCACAGAAGCTTTCTGTTGTATTTCACATTACACAGCAAGCTGTGCCAGATGTGAAGGTCGGGCTAAACGCCTTTGAAAATCTCCGCCGGGACAGGGATTCGAACCGGGGACCTTTCGAGTCACCAGGCCGCTACGTAAATAGATTAATAACAATTCTGAAATATATTTCTTCAGTTTCTTCTCGCTCTACACTGAGCAAAGGCTTTCTTGACACATTGTAGTCCTCAAATACGAAAGTAGTCCCTATTAGTTTTAGCTTACTGAAAGATCGCTCGCAACTTGTCGTGCAATTGCAGACGTAAGCATAACCAATATTGATATGCGCAGATTCAGAAAGATGCTCTCATCTCCTTACTCAACAACAAATTCAAGAAGCTCTTCAGATATTTTTAAGTTTATCTTTTTTCTTGTGGATATTAGTATTTCGAACATCCAATATTTATTTGTATCTATTCTCCATTGACATCACAACCATACAAGTATCAAAATTCTTTAGATTTCTTTTTTAAATGGTCGCATTTGCCAGTGCCGTAATACAGTTTTTTAATATCTAGGAAAAATCCAAATCTGGTGTTGGTCTCATGAAGTCGACTGAATCTTTCATGCATTTCACACACAACATGATCCAGTGATTCCTTCATAACGCTTTCTATTTCTTACTTAGCACCCAAACCAGCGCATTTTCTCTACACATATGTTTTTTTCGTGTTTGGAATTTTTCAATCAGATCCCATTACCTTTCTCGAGTGCATCACTAACCGACCTCTCTTTTTCACTAGTAAAATGGTCTCGGAGGGCTTTTATATCAATGGCAGCATCATGAAAATTCATGCTAAGATCCTGGAACCACTTTTGAACATGGTCGATAGTCAGATAATTGTAGGACAACACGCGATCGTATAGAAATCCTGCCTCACTTTTTGTTTCACTAGTTTGATTGCCATCGTCTGTCATGTCTTGGAGAACATATCTTGAAGATATTTGTTAGCTGGCTTAACTGCTTCAATCCTTGCACTGCATCTTGTTTCAAACTTTGACTTTACAACAACAGGCACCGAGTTCTTTGGTTTTTCCAAGCACAAAGTGGAACGAGAAAAGAATACAAAAAAGGTATCATATTTCTCTGCATGTACTCCACCAAAATTTTATTTTATTTCTCGTGTCCAGGACATAACATTACAAGTTGGAAAAAAAACAAATAACATTAATTAATTAATATTAAACTATAAACACAATTAAATTAAATGTGACCAGAATTCCGCAATATTGATGGCCTTCTCATTTGCCCTATAAAGGTCGTCGATATTGCAGGTTTCAGGGAGATTCCTGCATATCAGAAGATGTTGTGGGTTCTGAAGCTCACCACATTCACATAGATCGTTGTCATTAGTGTACCCCCATTTTTAATATTATATCTACATCGGTACACTTCAGTTGTTAATCTGTTTAGAGCCTTCCATATAGCATATGGCTGATTACACCCCGCAGCTGGTGCCTCTTTGATGTTCCTCCACTGTTCTTCAGGCAACGAATTTCGCCGTAGTTGTAGATGGCGTGCTCCAGTAGAAGATGTTATGGCTGTAGTTGATTGTACGAAGCTCTTCCTTGACTTCAGCCTTGTGGGTTGAGGTTCGTGTCGAAACAAAGGGTGTCTGGGGTCTGTTTCTTGTTTCCTCTTCTCCCTCTCTGCAGCTGTTTTCCTATGAATGTCAGGTGGTGCTATACCCATGATTTGGTATATTTTACTAATAGGAGTTGGTTTTAGGCAACCTGTTACAATGCGACCAGTATCATTCAATGCTGTATCAACCTGCTTAGCATGTGCAGAGTTTTGCTAAACTGGTGCTGAGTATTGTGCTGCAGAGAAACTAAGTGCCAGGGCAGATGTACGAAGCACATTTGGATGAGCTCCCCAGGAGGTACTTGTAAGTTTCCGGATGAAGTTGTTCCGGGCAGATACTTTAAGTTTCAGATCCTCACAATGGGTTTTGAATGTGAGAGATCGATCAAGCTTTACTCCTAGATATGAGTAGTTGATTATCGCAATTCACAAAAGTCTACTGTTGTTTTCGCTTATTCTTTTTTGAACACCAGTTCGGCGCCCAGCCATCACAGCAAAGTTGTAATAACGTTGTGAACGACAATCCTGCATATCTATATCACTTTTCTCTAGTTGTTTAAGGATTTTATCAACTAAGCTTCCAGCGTCCTTTTGGCTCATCTGAATGAACCTGAGAAAGGACTCTCTAATGCAAACTGATTTCCTTTCAAAATCAACTTCTGTGTATATCACTACTTCTGACATCTGCTAACAATGTGCATGGTCAGGAGTAGAGTCAAACATGAGACCATAGTATTTTGCCAATTTTTTTTATAAAGGTGAATAACACGCCAAGGCAATTGAAGTTTGTTTTATTTTTGTGTCATACGCGTTTCGCTCTATTTACAGAGCATCATCAGCGACATCTGTTTGGTATTTATACATTCAGTTAGTTACATTTGGCTTAAAAAACAAAGTTCAGGTGAAATTAAATTTACTTACAAATTACTTTTTTCTCATGATCAGAGTTAGTTTCTCTGTGTAGGTTTTGTAGAATTTTCTAAAGGTATTAAGCACTACACTGCATCGACCAAATTTCACATTATCACTATTATTTACTGTCACTATCATTTTCAAAACATGAGAGAGTAAACACCACGCCATGTTTTTTACAAGTCCATAGAGTGTGTGTTTGTTTATGTTTCAGCTTTCATTGTGAAAAACATGGCGTGGTGTTTACTCTATTGTGTTTTGAAAACGATAGTGGCAGTAAATAATAGTGATCATGTGAAATTTGGTCGATGCAGTGTAGTGCTTTATACCTTCAGAAGATTCTACAAAACCTACACAGAGAAACTAACTCTGATCATGAGAGAAATGTAAAAACGTAAAATATAAGTAAATTTAATTTCACCTGAACATTATATTGTTTTTTAAACCAAATGTAACTAACTGAATGTATAAATACCAAAAAGATGCCGCTGATGATGCTCTGTAAATAAAGCAAAATGCATATGACACAAAAATAAAACGAAATTCAATTGCATTGGCATGTTATTCACCTTTACATAAAAAATTTATTAACTCGCAATTGAGGAAATGGCTCACAATATCCAGTTATCATAGTACACAGTTCAGTCACATTAATGTGACCACCACCTACTTTCGACTTCAACATGAAATAACCAATCACAGAAGGCAGGTGGCAGCACATTACAGTGGAGTGTATATAAAGGATGTCCTAGGGCATTGGAAAGCATTTCAATTGTTAGCGTAATGCAGAAACGTAGCGATGTATCCAACGTCCAAAAGGGCATGATTATTGGCTTTCGGGCCAAGGGTGGAAGCATTGCGGAAACGGCTAATATTGTGAACTGTTCACGTACCGCCGTGGTGAAAGTATACCGTACACAGCAAAATGGCACTATTCAAAATCAGCGGTGTGGACCATGTGGTGCACCACGGGCTATAGATGACAGAGGCGAACGAAGGCTACGGAGATGCATTCGGGCAAATAGACGTGCAATTGACCGCCCAGATGAACCAAGGGGCTACCAAGAATGTTTCCTTAACAACGGTTCAGCGAACGTTGCTGCGCATGGGCCTCCGCAGCAGACGCCTGGTTAATGCACCTATGCTGACTGCTGTTCATTGGCGACGAAGGCTGGAATTTGTACGCCAGTACCGCAACTGGACGTCCACAGAGTGGCGACAGGTGGCTTTTTCCGATGAATCACGTTTTATGCTCCATCGAACAGATGGACGTTGGCGCATAGGGCATGAAACATCTGAAAGCAAACACCCTGCAACAATTGCCAGAAGGATCCAGGGTGGAGGAGGGAGCATTATGGTTTGGGTAATATTTTCCTGGCATTCACTGGGTGAACTCATGATTGTGGAAGGCACGATGGATCAGCACAAGTACGTATCTGTCCTTGCGGACCATGTCCACCCTTACATGCGAATAATTTTTCCTCAGAATGATGGCATCTACCAGCAGGACAATGCGAGGTATCATGCTACTCGCAGTGTATGTGCGTGGTTCAAAGAGCAACAGGATGAGTTTTCCTTACTCCCCTGGCCAGCAAACTCATCGTATTTAAACCCAATCGTGAATCTGTGGGACCACCTCAATCAGGTTGTTCGCCCCATGGATCCTCAACCGCATAATTTAGCGCAGCTGGCCACGGCACTGGAGTCGGCATGGCTCAACATCCCAGCGAACACCTTCAGAAACGTAACTGACTCTCTTCCTGCACGCCTCACAGTGGTCCGCTCTGCCAAAGGTGGTTATTGAGAGGTGGTCACATTAATGTGACTGGACTGTGTATTTTGATTTGCGAATGTTTCACAATAAACATAAGCGAAAAGTGCTCGCCATCAGATGAATGAACTCATTTTGATCACGAGGTGAAAAGTAAGATGTGCCAGGATGATTTTTGACCTGAGCAAGACGGTTACTCCTGATGGAGTCAAATATGTGTGGGAGCAGGGGCGGACCCATGATTTTTGTTTGGAGGGTTCTAGGATTTTGGGTTGGGGGGGTCTTGACTTGGTGCCTTTACAGGACAGAAGAGGGGGGGGGGGAGGAAAGATTGCTCCCCATATAAAAACAGTATACAAAAAAAAGGTCCCCAAAATTACGATGTCGTCGGGGGTGACCTAGATGCTTTTGGGGGGGGGGACTTGAGACCCTTAGTCCTCTCCCCCCCCCTGGATCTGCTCCTGTCCAGGAGCTTTATCAATCCAAGGAAATTACCAACATTATCGGATTCAGCTCCAGCGCATGTAGGCTACTAAGTGACTCTCTGTGACCTTGAAATCAAGATTTTGAGTGGCAAGGAATTTGATGCAGTGAAAGATTCTCTTTAATACATTACGCCACTTTCGTTTTTCTGTATATAGCTGTGTTTGAAGTTAAGTGCCAATAATACCTTTAGCTGCAGCAAAATTCAATTTCTTTCCATCGGGTGAAGCACTCATGATGATTTTTCGCATTTTCGTGTACAGTGAGTCTTTCAGATGTTTTCCAGGCGCTAAATCTATCCTACGTGCTCTAATGAAGATAGATTATCTAATTGTGAAAAGATAAGATGACAGATGCAAAACAACAACAGATTTTTTAGATGGGGTATAGACTAGCCATGAGCAAGTCACCTCTCCACCATAATTTTCTTGTTTCTTCTTAAACCAGCATTTGTCATACCATGGTTATTTATAGGTATTTTGAACCCATTTTAATTATTTCATTTTCAAACGATTTGACAGAAATAATTTCCCATTTATCTTATCAAAATGTAGAATTCCAATGTCATGCTGCTTAATTACTTCTGGTATGACAGTGATTGGGTTTTCTACATCATCCAGCATATCACCTCCACCAGCTTTTTTTCCTACTAAAATACTAATGTTTTCATCAAATTCTTCAGGAGCCTTCACAACTCATAGCCTCAACGCTCTCAATCTCGTCATACTCAAAATTATCCAAAGTTAAATCCTCCTTGTCTTGTGCTGAATTAGAGTCTGATACTTTGTACATGTCGATGTAGGCAATTCCTTAGAACATGTCGAACTTCAAGTAGCACACTTTTCAAGAATAGATATCTATAGTTCTTGAAGTACTTGCTGGATTTTTGTGCTACTTCATCCTGCAATTTTCGTTTTTCAGTCCCTCGGTGCATTTCTCTCTTTTATTTGAAAAAATCGATTCACATTGTGTTGGTATTATTGCGAAATAAAGTTGCTTCACGCTCGTTCGCAACACATGCAATGCAAATCAAATACACAACTGCACCACACTAATCATCTCAACAAGCAATTAAGCAATGGAGAAAGTATCGCTTGTCTTATATCCTTAGAACAAAATTTGCCAGTGCGGGCGCGGGGCAGGAGCCGTTGCTATTGGTCCATTCGTAGACATCTCGACAGAGCCCACAATATACCTTCCGATTGTGTTCTAATTTTCTGTTTACACATTCCTTCTCGCTAGTTCGCTATAGTTCACCAGCCGCGCGCTGGTATTGCGGGATTATTTTCAAAATTTCTTGGAATGACGTTTAGTGCAAAATAATTTCATCATTTTGTGTACTATTTTCACTGCTTAAATTTGGTCTATTTATCATTTTGGATTTTATGCAAAAAGGTATTCCTTCTTTGTCTCATTCTGACCTGTCAATGTTCTATGATGAGGCATAATGGAAGTAGTTGCAAATATCTGAATTGGGGGGGGGGGGGAATAATTGAAAAATCAAGAGGCCCTTAACAAAAGTTTAGTTTAACCTTTTAAATAATAAAATGTACTCACTTTTTTTAACTAACGATCCAATTTACTTTTCTTTTTCACAGAAACCATAGGCAAGACTAAAGGCAATTCAAATTATCCCTTAGGATGTCGAATTCTCCATGATATAGAAAATATGCCTTTTAGAAATGTTCCTTTTACAAGTTCAAAGATTAATCTCCACTTTATACAATGGTTCTGTTTCACTAAAGACCACAGAATATCCAATGCTGGGAATACACGTCAGATAGTTGGCTTCGATCCAATTTAAATCGTGCGCGCACACACACACACACACACACACATGCGAATTTATTTTTTATTCAGTATTGTATTTGTAACACATATATTAACAATGCTTATTATATTTTTTCTTTACTGTTGACCAAAGACCACAGACATTGGCAGAATCATTATGTGTCGTTGCGATTAAAAAAAAATGTAATGTAAACAACAAATGTTATATTTTATTTAATTTTGATGTATTTGTAACACATACAGGGATTGCAATCCAGCAAAGCGGGATCCTGCATCATTAGGAGGTCTTGCGTATCCCACACAAAATTAAGTGGATCCGCAATCCACCAAATCTGGGGAATATATGTGTCAGTCTGCATGACTCGCTGCCCCACTCGGTCTCTATCGGATGTATCACACTGTTTGCCTGCACCCTTTCAGTTGGCATTTGACTCGAGTGAATGATTGTTTGCTTTTGTCAACCTTCGTGACTCGTAAATAAATAGATCCCCATTTATGTATTCATCAAAACTTACATTTGTTTTGAGCACACATTTCTATAATTTGAGTTATGTTGCATATTTAGTATTGTTAGTATTTTTTTGTGTGTCACACACGTCATCTGTATTTGCAAATAAAGTAATTGTGACAACTTCCTGTATATGCGGCTAAAAATTTTATTATCCGTCGATACAGAACTAATGTTATTGTAGTTTTAACGGTTGCATCCCTATCTATTAGCATTTATCAAAAGGCAATTGTATATTCTTTGATTTATTGTTGTCTCTACTGCCGCCTCAATGTGTTTGAAATACATGTTCTTTGACGAAAGCTGCCTGCTTACATGTGCCACTCTGGCTTTCGATTAATCCCTCTTGGGTGGTAAATCGCCAAAATACATTAATATTGAGTGAATAGCATGCGTCCTTTCGACTCATTATTTCGACTAAGGCAACAAAAGTTTTAATTAAGTATTTGCGAGTGTATCGCCGAATTGTGTTGCAAAACACCATGCCTCAGCCATCTTCTTCACATGTGAAATATCGTTGTTTTACAGCACAGTCCGGCGATAAACCCATGAGGACTTCATTGCAATTATACGCCAAGAAAGTCTCCTTTCTTACAAAAAAATTAATTTCCACTCTAAAAAAGTCATTACGTCACTTGAACTAAAACTGAAATACTTGACAGTTTACATCTTGGTGAGTAGTTCCTTTTAATACCAATGAATCAAGAAATCAGGAGACATAGTAATGAATCCCACAAAAACAATTCTTCTAAAAATAGACCAAGTCTCGTGATTGTGCAGTGACAAAAAGTAATGAGACCTTGTTCTGAGCCATGTCTGCACTTTACAGAGTTATTCACTTCACTTTGTGAAATAGAATGCTTTCTCTCGGCATTATACACCGTTTATTTAAAATAATAATAATAAAAAAACTGTTGACTTGGCCACTATGCGTACCATGTTTTCAAACTGATATGACTTATTGTAAGGCACATAATTTGACCTAAGACTGCATATTTTCCATTTTTATTATTTATTTTAAAATTTTAAAATTGATTTAGATTTTTTTAAATGTAAATCTCTAATTATTATTAAGATAAGCTAAAAAAATTAATGTCATATTGCCGATTAAAATATTGTTAACTGTTAATTCTTATAATTTAACATAAAAATCGATTTATTAATTTAACTAACAGACTTTTATTATTTAATTTGTTAACACTTTAAAAAAACTATGATTTAAAAATATGCGTAAAAAAACTATTAGCACCAATCTCGCGGGCCAAATCCCACGGGATTGAAAACATTGCGGATTGCAATCCTTAAACACACATTATATTTAAGTTTTTGCTTTATACACTTCTTCTCCATATAAACTTTAAATATGCCAAATCTCACACTCCTCTGTGCGAGCAATATTATCAAAAGGGGATCCGAAGATTTCGCTTCACTTATTAATATATAGCATATATGGGCAACCCCCGGCCAGATCTGGCCCTCCACCAGCTTCAATCTAGCCCGCGAGAGGTTCAGAAATTTCAGATACAGAACATACCTTTCAGAATAAAAATATCCTAAGCTGAGAGTTTTCTTACGGAAAATAATTTACACATTCGGAAGCAAGTATAAATGTGAGCAGCTTTTTTCAATCGTGAAAATTAATAAAATTAAGCATCGTACTCTGGATAGAGCATGGTTGGCCAACCCACGGCCGCCTTGAAGATTTTTCCACCCCGCGTGATTCATCACACTTTTTCAAATTATATTTAGTTTATAATTGCCAATGTAGTTAAAACCAATGTATTTAATAAATACATTATTTGTGCATCCATATATTTCAAAATTAACTGTCAAAATTATGAGAGAAAAATATCTTTGATTTTAAAATAATGTTTTTGCAAATACGAGGGTTATGTAAAAAATAAGGTTCCCATATTTTTTTAAAACGTAAAACATGATTTATTTAAAATGAAAAATACATTATTGGAAAGCTTAATTTCTAATCCCCAGATTTTTCCATGCATTTTTGCTGCCGACTTATCCACTTTTGAAATCCGACTTCAAAGAAGTCTGCCGCCAGTCCATTGAGAAACTTGGTGACCGCTTCCTTCACTTCCTCGTCAGTTGTGAAACGTTGTCCACCCAAGTGTTCCTTTAATTTTGAAAACAAATGAAAGTCATTTGGGGCTAGATCAGGGCTGTAAGGAGCATGATCAACGAGATCCCAGCCAAAACTATCGATCAAATCCCTGGTTTGGCGAGAGACGTGCGGGCGCGCATTATCGTGGTGCAATCTTACGCCTTTTGTTAATCTTCCTCTCCGTCGATTTTGTATGGCTCTTCTGAGATTTTTTAAAGTCTCACAATACCTATCCGAATTGATTGTGCTCCCTCGAGGCATAAAGTCAACAAGAAGAATGCCCTTACGGTCCCAAAAAACCGTAACCATCACTTTTCCTGCGGACAGCGACTACATGCACTTCTTCGGTTTCGGCGAATCAGTATGGCGCCATTGACGAGATTGTTGTTTTGTCTCCGGGGTGACGTAATGACACCATGTTTCATCCCCGGTAACAATGGAGTCTAGGAAATCTTCGGTATTCTCATTGCATTCTCGAAGAAACTCCTGGGCACACCTGACACGATCAGCTTTGTGGGCTTCAGAAAGCATGTGCGGGACCCATCGCGCACAAACCTTGTGATAACCTAATCTTTCCGTCACAATTGTGTGAACTGTTTTTTCACAAACTTCAGGAACCCAGACAGCCAGGTCCTGAATCGTTATTCTCCGATCTTTGAGCAGAATTCGCTCAATCTTCGTCACAACTTCGTCGGAGGTCGATGGCCTACCGCTTCTTTGCTCGTCACGAATGTCTGTGCGTCCTTCAGAGAACTCCCTGCACCGTTTTCGGACATGTTGAATACTCATACACGCCTCCCCATAAACTTCAGACAACTGCTTATGAATTTCAACCGGTGGTAATTTTTTTGCGTGCAAAAACTGGATTACAGCACGAACTTCGCACCTGGCGGATAGCTGTCAGGCCGGCACTGAATGTCACAGCGAGTTCTATCTGGGCGAGATCTAGAATGGGGGAACCTGCGCAGACGGCGGTGTTGCCAGATTTGGCCTAGCATCTCGCGCGGCGACTATTACAGCGTTGGGAACCTTACTTTTTATATAACCCTCGTATATGACAGATATTGCCTGTTTTATTTATGAGTTATCAGTTCGCGGAATAATTATGTTATATTCTGCGAACTCATAATAAGCACGCATATCGGAACATCTAATATACAATATATAATTTTATATGCGGCCCGCGGACTTATGACGCATTTCCAAAGTGGCCCGCAAAATCATTTGGGTTGCCCACCCCTGATACATAGATTCTTAAAAAACAAATAATAATAATAATTTGTACAAACCTCGTATTTCCTATACTTTCATTTCTATGAGATTGGTACAGTTGCAGTACAGTTTTATTGTTACAGTAACCAAAGGAGAAGGTGCTGTATTATTTGAATTGGAGTTTTCAGCTGCCGTTGCTCTGACGACGAAGTGGAGGCTATGCTGCAGCAGATGCCACAGCTTCGCAGACTGACGGTGGGTCCTGGCATCGGGTCGGACGTCATCCGCACCTTGTGCGACTGCTGCAGTCGCCTCGACACTCTCAAGTTTTGTGGCTCTCAGAAGATCAGTTTCCCAGTAAGTTGCATTCTTTGATGCTCGTACGGAAAAATTTTTATGCACCTTATTATTTCTCAGCATCACGTGCGAGGCAGAAACAAAAGTTATAATTCTGGAAATTATTTCAGATACAAAAGATTTTATTCATTTATTTATACACCATTCGGCTTTGTATATAAAAATAATAAAATAATACTAAAGATCAAAGTATAAGGTATGTATATGGTTATACACTGAAGAGCCAAAGAAACTGGCACACCTGCCTAAGGCCGGCATTACACTGTAAAAGATCTTTGTCCAAGATCTTTTATAAAACATTTTATCATATTTATTTTATCAAAGATATTTTATGATATTTTTTCAGTCCCATTGCACTAGATAAAATTTTTCGTCATAGTTCCCTGAAATGAATGGAGTAAACTTGTAAGCTTTTGCAGAACCAGTTAGTGCAACTGTCACAATATGCATTTTATTGAAGATAAAAAAGAGAAGTAAACATATTTACGTTAGACCGTGGATTACGAGACTTGATATGATAGGAGTTCATCAAAATTTAGTGAAAGAGCTGCAATGTGAGGACACGGCAAATTATAAAAATTATGGTCGATGCTGAAGTATACGTCCAATAAATTCTTACAATATTTTCATAAATTTCTACATCATAATTATTTCCCCATTTATACTATTGGGTGTTTATTTTTACGGTGTATGTGCCATAGGTAGTACTCGATTGATGGTGACGGATCTACACCATTCTTCAATACAGCACACGCATTGGTCTGCGCATTACTTCTGTTATTATTCCAGAAATCTGTCAAATACTAATTTCTTAACACATTAATTTTCTCTTTTTACGTCTTCTACAGTACAGCCTTCTATCATAGCACTAATTAAGTTTTCGTAAGTGTTCACCTTTTTATTCCTAATCTTATATTCTATATGTTTCTGAGTTTACAACATTTCCTTTTGTTCATACTCTGAAAGAAGGATTTTCGTGGATTCGACAGTCATAACCAACTTTGGTAACGTCCCTTACGCCATTTTCTTTGTTTACGTTTGGAGGGTGGTGAAATCTTTTATAAAATGTAATGCCAATGTCTTACATTTTATAAAAGAAATCTTTTATAAAATGTGCCCTATTATACTGTAAAATATTTTATAAATTATCTTTTATCAAAGATCTTGGACAAAAATCTTTTACAGTGTAATGCCGGCCTAATATCGTGTAGGGCCCCCGCGGGCACGCAGAAGTGCCTCAACACGATGTGGATTGGACTCAACTAATGTCTGAAGTAGTGCTGAAGGGAATTGATGCCTTGCATCCTGCAGGGCTGTCCATATATCCATAAGAGTACAAGGGTGTGGAGATCTCTTCTGCATGGTATGTTGCAAGGCATCCGAGATATGCTCAGTAGTGTTCATGTCTGGGGAGTTTGGTGGCCAGTGGAGGTGTTTAAACTCAGAAGAGTGTTCCTGGAGCTACTCTGTAGCAATTCTGGACATGTGGGGTGTCACATTGTCCTGCAGGAATTGTCCAAGTCTGTCAGAATGCACAGTGGACATGAATGGATGCAGATGATCAGCCAGGATGCGTACGTTCGTGTCAGCTGTCAGAGTCGTATCTAGACTATCAGTGGTCCCGTTTCACTCCAACTGCACACGCCCCACACCATTACAGAGCCTCCACCAGCTTGAACAGTCCCCTGCTGACATGCAGGGTCCATGAATTCATGAGGTTGTCTCCATACCTGTATACGTCCATCTGCTCGATACAATTGGAAACGAGACTTGTAAGACCAGGCAGCATGTTTACAATCATAAACAGTCCAATGTCGGTGTTGATGGGCCCAAGCGAGGCGTACAGCTTTGTGTTGTGGACTCAGCAAGGATACACGAGTGGGCCCTCAGCTCCAAAAGCTCATATTGCTGATGTTTCATTGAATGGTTCGTACGCTGACACTTATTGAAGACCCAACATTGAAACCTGCAGCAATTTGTGGAAGGGTTGCACTTCTGTCACATTGAATGATTCTCTTTAGCCGTCATTTATCCCATTCTTGCAGGATCTTTTTCCGGCCGCAGTGATGATGGAGATTTGATGTTTTACCAGATTCCCGATTTTCACGGTGCACTCGTGAAATGGATTTACAGGAAAATCGCCACCTAATCTCTACCTCGTAGATGCTGTGTCCTGTCTCTTGTGAGCTGACTATAACACCACATTCAAACTCGCTTAACCTGCCATTGTAGCAGCAGTAACCGATCTAACGCATGTGCCAGACACCTGTTGTCTTATGTAGTCATTGCCGACCACAGCGCCGTACTCTTAGTGCTTGCATACACATGCCTGTACCAGTTTATTTGGTGCCTCAGTGTATAATTCATAAAAATATCTTAATGTTAGAGATTAGTCCAGCATGAGATCCTCCAAAGATGTTGATGTTGGTAGGATGTAAGTTAAGCAGACTTACTATTTTATGGTATAGTTCAAAAGCAACATACTTTTTGTTGTGTTTTACAGCATGCAGCAGTCTCCTTGTTCGAAGATCTACCATAGTGCAATTAAATTGGAATTGGTAGACTGTTTCTGGTGAATCAATAAGTCCGTTAACAACTTTGTAGAAAAAGCACAGGTCTGTCAATTGCCTCCAACTTTGTAGGCCGTTAATGTTATAATAGAGATACGCATCACACACGTCTGTAATGTTTTCATCATGAGGATAGTGTAACAGGAACTTACAGAACTTTCTCGACAGCTAATTTGTTGATCTGTAAATGGCGATCAGACAATACTACCATATTCCAATAATAGTTTGACAAAGGCAGAGAAAAGTCGAAACAGTGTATTAACGTTTTTGAATTCTTTCCCAGATCTACATACGAATCCAAGGACACAAAATGATAACTCAGTTATGCAGTTAATTTGATCAGAGAAAGAAAGGCTATCATCAATCATCACTCCCAGATCTTTTATTGAGTTAGCTATTTCCACATTTTGACCACGTAATGAGTAGTTAACAGGCAGCAGTTTGTGACATTGGGAAAACGCCATGATAGCACGCTTTATGTTAAAGTGCAACTTATTTACCTGACACCATACCCCTAACTCGGAAATGTCTCGTTTATGCACAAAGGAATTAAAGCACTCTTGCAAACTAAATTTAAAGTATTTTTGTTTATTTATAACTAGATGTCCCAAGTGAAAATTTTGTGAATAATGTTTGATGAATAGTGAGGTTGTGGTTTGTACTAGGGTGAAAGAAGAACAAACTTATTTGCAGTAATTGTTTGTTTGTTTGCTGGTGCAGTGTGGCATTCATTAGTTGGCCATTCTAATGCAGATCTGTGATGCACCGAGCGAGGTTGGTGAGTGGTTAACACTCTGGCGTCGCATTTGGGAGGACAGCGGTTTGAATCCCTGTCCGTGCATCCAGGTTTGGGTTTTCCGTGGTTTCACCAAACCACTCCGGGCGAATGCCGGGATGCTTCCTTCAAAAGGCCCATGACTGAATTCCTTCCCATTCCTTGTCCCAGTCCCAGTCCCATCCCGCTTCTAATGACCTCGACGTCGACGAGGCGTAAAGCCATAAATAATTTTTAAAAATCTGTGACATAAAGTGTCGAATGGAGCCATACCGTGAAGAAGCAACAAGGTTGTTAGAATTGATATAAGTTTTTGAACAATATCTGAAATAGCCGATAAATCGTTGACAAAAGTAGATAATAAATTTGGTAAATAATACCATTGCCTGAGATTTGTTAAGAACTGTTCTCAAAGTGTTTCATTTTCTCGGAATCAGTCTTCTATATCTATTACCACATAATTGTAAAAAAGCGATTAGACATCTGATAGCTAGTTGTGTATTATGAATAAAAACTTAACTGTGTAGTTTACTATGTTTTGCAATTATTACATGTAGAACTGTCTTTTCCTGCAGTTGCTCAACAAATTGGTGGAGAAGTGCCAAAACATCCAGGTACTGTTCATCCCACACCACCTGCTCTGCGACAGTCGCAATGCGCAGACGTTGTCGCAGCTGAATCGACTCCGGACACTGGTGCTCGAAGTACAGTACTCCACGAGACGTAAACTTATACATTTGAGACCTCTAGCAGACGGGTGCCGACAACTCGCCACTTTTCAAGTAACCGATATGCTTCATGTTAAGATGCAAGATCTGAAGTATTTCTTCGAGGTTAACTGCGGGACACTTACCCTTATTTCATTACCGTGGGCCGTATACACTCCTAATGGCTTAAGGTAAGTACCAAAACATGTGTCAAGTAGTAACTGCTGTTCTTTAACTCTGTACATTTGTAAAGACGTGAAACACTCTTAGATTTGAAATTTGATGCCACTTGAGAATTCTTGTATTCTGAAAATTGTGGTTAGAACTGTCAAAAATTATGTTTCATTACTTTTAAGGTGCGTTTCCACTGAGGCAACAACAAGCAACATGTAGCATGCTACACGAGTTATTTTGTTGCTATATGTCGCCGTGCGTCGTCATACTTTGTCGCAAGTCGAATGTCGCCCAAGAATCTGTTGCCAGTTGTCGCTTGCTACTTGTCGCTGTTGCTTGTAGCATTTCACGTTATGCGGCCAGTAGTGTGCGTCATGGCATCAGAAGCAGTGGCAGCTGCTGCTTATTTGATCCTCGCAAATGGAAATAAAAGAAGAAAACAGAAAAAACCTAGGTCGTGGATCAGAGATTTATTTGTTAAAAGTAGTGCGAATCGCAAGGTACTTTATGTCAAAAAAAGGAAAAGTATCTTGGCAAGACAAAAACATAAACTATGTATTCGTACGTAAAGTAATGTATTTAGCTACTTTACCATTATATGACAATTTATCCCTATCATACACAACTGTATGAATGAAAGGTCGAATCAAGAAAAAAAAATTACTATTATTTACCATAATCTAAATTTGGAAACACTTTTCTACATACGCTGTTAATACAGCCTATCTTAATTATATGTAAGTCCTTTTGTAAAGCTTTAATTATGACAATTTTTTAAACATATATATATATTTCAAACCCAGCATAAAACTACTTTTATTTACTTGTATAACTAAAAATATTGTAAAGCCCCTATTCCGTCTCTGGATCTGTCATTGGTAAACTATTCTGTCAAAAATAATTAGTTACGTGTATTAATTAACGTACCTCATAATTTTCTGCTGTTGAAAAAGTTTGTCTTGGAATGTCAACATCTAACAGAAATGTCTGGAGTTTATTAAGCAAACCATTTCTCTTCTTTAGGAGAGGAGCCGCTCTTTGGTTTAGTAATTCTTTTATGTTCACGATGAAAAACAGACCTCAAATTCTTGATTTTCTTTTTTATTTCATCTAATGAACATTCGTAATTGTTAGCAAGTAGTATTAATTTGTCACTTTCCGCTTTCCTGTCTTTACATCATGCACTTTTGTTATTCCACAACTCCGGTGAAGTATGATAATCTTCATTAAATAAAGTTGTTTTCTGCACATTCCACTCCATGTCGCCCGTTTTCTGTCGCACTCTTCCACTGTCATTTGGATACTGGCAACATCGTACGACGCGCTATATTTTTGTCGCACAGTGGCCCATACGACTGGTGACACGGCCCAACCTGTAGCATGCGTCATTGTTGCTTGCTACATGTCGCAGCGTGTTGCTTCACTTGAAATACTCCTTGTCGCATGCGTCAGTGCCGCATGCCACATGTTGCCCAGAAGTTGCCTCAGTGGAAATGCGCCTTTATAAATGACAGAGGGGACAATCACTTAGGGTAGATGCAGGAAGGACAAAATACCTGCATAAAAGAATTAGTAGTAGAAGAAAATCTGTTGGGGTTTATATGTTTCCTGAGCAGATCACTTGTATGAGGGGGAGGGGGGGGGCAAAAGTAACGGGAATTGGACTGCGGTGGGGATGGAGAGTGGGGGAACCCATCGTTCGACCCGGTGTCCGTCACGGTCACGCCACCTGAGTCACTGAGCGAAGTTGTGTCGCTGTGAGTGCATCGGTTCACCCGTGGTAGGTTTTTTTAATAAACCAATTTTTTCCATTTCGGCGAAAACGTGATGGCAGATTGTCGAGAGCAACGCACGGCTGTGAAATTTTGTTTCCTGTTGGGGAAATTGGCCGCGGAAACTATTGTAATGCTGAAGATTGCTTATGGGGATGCTGCCCTAAGTAAAACTAGAGTCTACGAGTTGTTTTCACATTGTAAAAATGGAGAAATGTCAATTGATGACCAACCCTGTTCAGAACGCCCCTCAATGTCGAGAAGTGACGAAAAAGTCGACAACATCAATGATCTGGTTCGTGAAGACCTTTGACCAACTCTGTGAGATGTCTGGAGATATCACAGAGTTCAATTCCGAGGATTTCATCTGATGATTTACACATGAGAAGGGTTGCAGCAAAATTTGTCCTTCGCCTTCTCACATACAAGCAAAGGAAGCGTCGATTTCAGGCATGTTTTGAGCATCAAAATCAGCTCGAAGAGAACGCTGAATTTTTTCCGAAGGTGATTACTGGTAATGAATCGTGGTGCTAAGGATACAACCCCGTAAAAAAGCGGCAATCAAGCCAGCAGAAAGCATATGGCTCTCCTCGTCCCAAAAATGCTTGCCAAGTGAAGTCAAACATCAAGACAATGATCATTTGTTTCTTCGATTGCAGAGGTGTTGTGCATGTGGAGTTCGTTCCCCCAGGTCAAACTATCAACCAGGAGTTCTACTTGGAGGTTTTGAAAAGACTGAGGGAGAATATCCGGAAGAAATTAGCAGATCTTTGGCGCATAGGCGACTGGTTCTACCATCATCACAATGTGCTGTAAAGCAGTTTTTGACCAAAAATGGAATGACATTTATTGTCCAACCCCCCCCCCTTTTCCCAACTGACGGATCTATCCCCCTGTGATTTCTTCATGTTCCTCAGACTCAAAAGGGACATGAAACGAAAGCATTTTGCCACTGTTGAGGAGATGAAACAAAAATCACTGGAAGGCATAAAGAACATCTCAATAAGTGAATTTAAAAACTGTTTTGAACAATGGAAGGATCATTTGAAGAAGTGCATTGTGATCAATGGAGAATACTTTGAAGGTGATCAAAATTTGGTGATGAATTTCCCTTTTTTTGGGAAGGAAGGGGGGGAGGGTTCCCCTTGTATTTGCTGCATACATGGAATATGACTGAATGACTGATAGATACGAAGCTAATGTGTGAAATTATGCAGTGGGATAAGTTAGTTTTTTTTTTTGCGGTATTGTTGTTTACTCTATAGTATATATGATAAGGAATGGAAGATTATTTGTGGTAAGCAGTGATTTCTCTTCCTTCATTGAGATGAATAAATATATGATTTTTTTTTCCAAAACATTGTATGATTCCATTTATAGTCAACACAGATTTTATTTAGGGCATTATGGAAGTTACTTACTAAGCTTTAATAGTAACATTAGCAATTATGAAATAGTCTAAAACACGAACATTAAACAGATACTAAAAAACTCGTTTTAGTGCCAATTCCTTTATCAAGAGAAGAGTTAGATTCTTAATGTAAGTTTAGTATCTGGCACATACAAATATCAACTCCACAGACAAAGGAACCAACCTGTATATGTCTTATGTGCAGAGATGTAGAAAATAGTTTTTAAAAAGCATTTAAATACACAATGCAAATACTTTGTTGTTTTTCTATTTCAAATACAATAGGGTTTGAAATGTTAGTATTTAATGGGTATTTTTAAAGTATGTTATTTATTTAACTTTATGGATTTTAACACTACTACTTTTTCAGACAAGCAGAACTAGAAATCAAGTATTATTTTTTAGGAACACTTTTTTTTACTTTCGGGTTTATTTAAGCAATCTAAATTAGCATCACTATCCCTTAAATATTGCAGTATTTTTAGGTCTATAGCAGAGTTTGCATTGAATCTTTTTTACTTTTTTCCCCAGTTGGATTATATATAGTTTGAAAATCTTATTGTTATTAATAACTCGGTAACAAATTATTCTTTTATGTATTCTTCATTTACATTTGGCAACCATTTGAGTTTTAAAAAAAGAATAAGATATAGATGCAAATATGCTATCCTTTGCCTTGATTCCTTGTTCTTGGTAGAACCTCACATAATGCCTTTTAAGGCTTCCTTTAATTATATCTATCGACATACTACAGTCCATGATCCATTCATAAACTACTTGACATCCATTGCATTCTCATTCATTTCTTTGCTGCCCTAAAAAATTCAGACATCTTGAACAATACGTTTTTACTGATTATATTTTCAGTAAGAACATAAATTTCAATATCCTTACAAGTTGACAAATCTAGTTTCCACAATGTTTCAGTCAAAGTCTCCTTTACCACACACAGATCTTGAATAGAATTATATTACGAATTGACACGAATTTAATTTAATTGTAATGGCATGCATGCCTCGGACGTCGTGTTGGACATACAAAAGTGTAGGATTTGCCAATAGACTCTCAGGTTTGTTTCACATGCTTTTGGACACCCTGAACTAATATCAATGTGTTGACATTTTACAATTGCTGCATCGTGAAGATTCTTGTACGAGTTGCTTGGACGTCTTGTCTATATAAATGATGAAGGAAAGGGAAATTAACTGACCTTATACCAAAGTTGATGGCTGCGATGAGAGAAAATACTTAAGCAGTCAAACAAATACACAATATTTGGGCATCTGCATTCTTCAGTAGTAGATAAACGGGCCATTAGGATCAGTACATGTGCACACACAGAACGTCACCCAATGACCAACTAGGTAGTGGGGGGAAGGGTGGGGGGACGGCTAAGGAGTAGACTGTCGATATATACACAGTGTCTGAGATA
This sequence comes from Vandiemenella viatica, assembly GCA_031002005.1. Taxonomy (NCBI): domain Eukaryota; kingdom Metazoa; phylum Arthropoda; class Insecta; order Orthoptera; family Morabidae; genus Vandiemenella; species Vandiemenella viatica. Next base: position 8,840,315 of record JARYHS010007075.1, read on the forward strand.
ATATATTGCAGGTGATGGTAAAATGAACATATGTAGCAAGAGTACCTAGTTTTTTTTTTCTGTCGTCAGTCTTTAGACTGGTTTGATGCAATCCTCCATCCCTTCCTAGTACTGACACGAAAAGTTATATCTAGTTAAAAAAAAAAAAAAAAAAAAAAAAAAAGTGAAATGGGTTGAGATAGTTGAAATCATGGCTATTATTATGGTCTGGTATTGTTAATGTCAATGACTTGTTTTACTGTGAGAGCAGTCAGAGTTTCCCTGATACCACCACTGCAGCAGAACTCCAGAGATGGGAACTTGCGTACCAGAATATCCTGGATACCAGATATCCACCTGGCCTTAACCACCGTTAATATCCAACTACTTAACCCATTACACTTTTTTTTAAAAACTAGATATAACTTTTGCGTCAGTACTAGGTACCCTTGCTACATATGTTCATTTTACCAATCTATAAAAGGTAGCCTAGAAAATGCAGTCCCATACCCAGCCCGCTGCCACACTGTCAGCGAGTGCGCCGGCCCCCCCACCACCGTGCCCGTGCCGCCTCGCCCACCGTCCAATAAGCGACCAGGAGTAGCCAGGAGTAGCCGCACTGCCACAGGCCGTGGCACACGCCTAGCCGCAGGTGGTCAAGCGGCCGTCCTGCGACAGCTTCTACAAGCTGTGTTTGACCGCACACACCTGGTGGCCACACTCGAGCCGTGTTAGACCGCGAAGCTACTCCCCAACCCACAGCCTGCCAGCCGGTCCGACTGTTGTCACATCGACCGGCCCAAAATTGTACAGTCGACATTTAATCTGAAGGATGGAGGTGCGGGAAACGCCCAGAGCGTCCCGTAACAATGATGGACGAGGCATTCACAGTCGGTGCCGTGTAGTCGCAGTAGCAGCTTCGATATGACAATTCACATGAGGAAGGCAGCGGAGGTTGCTGACGAAATGTTGTGGAAAGAAGAAATTATCTGGCAGAAAATCTGTGAAGAATTCACGTTATCCTATGTTTATCCAAGGCCAGAATGTACTATCGTGTACACCAGGGGTCCCCAAAGTGGTGGATACCGACCCCTTGGGGTCGATAAGAGATCTCCCAGGGTCGATTAATACAGGGGGGTGGAAAGGGGGTCGATTAATACTAAAGAGGATCAATTAAACTGTACAGGAAAAAATAGGAATGTTCTACTAACAATCAGGTCAAGAAATTAAAGTAAAGCTCATCCTCTCAATTCTCGTCTGTTTGCGAAGTCATGTGAAGTAAATGATGAAACTTTCAACCAATTACTTTTGCTCACTGAGGTAAGGCGAGTGTCAAGAGGTGATAATTGCAGAGACTTATCTGAAGAGTGCCTTAGGAAGGTGGATTCATTGCTATGTGACAAGTTAAAACAGTACAACAACCATCTGCTCTTTTTGGCAGGTCTATACTTGAAATTTATTCAATCTATCCATGGTTTTGTTCCTATTTTTTTAGATTATTATAATAGTGGAAAGTATCTTGATTTTCTGTTAATGTTGTTGGGTGGATTTTATAAATTATTTCGCTGAGTTGTTATGCAGGCCTCCTTATTGCTTATCATCAGAAATGCCAAAAATGATTTAATTTTTTTATTAAATACTTGTGGGGGTCGATAAGAAGGCAAATATCGTATCAAGGGGTTGACGGGGTAAAAAGTTTGGGGGCCCCCAGTGTACACTGTAACATGCATCCATTGAGACCATTAGTAATTGCTGATAGTACTGATGATATTTTACCTGCGGCTGGTTTAAAGCTATTATAAGGCTTACTATTAAGTCTACGATCTGAAACCATGTCATCATTCTCCGAACTCTTTTTCTTGACATAGTAATGTATTCTTTAGGAGTTTTTCAAACGCTGTAGCACATCAGTGTGACACTCCTACAATGGTTAAAGTCTTTCCTGTTTCCTTATCTGAAGAAAGGCACAGTTGTCCCTTTATTCCATTCCATATTGTTTTACTCACATAAAATTGCCACTGATGTGTGAATGAAGATTTTACCAGCTTGTTAATGCAGTGTAGTCCTCAAGGGTTTGCTGTCGCTTGGTGTTGTAAAAAGACATTGTCTCGATAGTGTTCTCTGCCACCTTCGTCGGCTATCTGCTGTTTGAGAAATGCAGAAATATTCTGTCAATCAGTGGGCAGAAGGACTTTAGTAATATTCTCACTGCCATGTGTTCAGCTGCTATTATGAAATCAAACTTCATATGAATACATTCATGTCTCTTACTTACGGAAGTAGATTCTATCAACAAACTGTTGGTGTGGCAATGCGATCACCTCTGTCTCTAGTAGTGCACAGTGAATCACAAAAGTTCCCGATTATCGTGGTATACTGTTTTATTCCCATTTCCTTTCACTATATTCGAGTATGATTTATTGCAAAAACTTTATACCCAAATCGCTTTGTGTAGTAGTTATTAACTAGCTGGTACCCACGACTTCGTTTGTGTTTGTATTGACAGCCACCGACATCTAACAACCATAGTGCACGATGCTATTACCACACACAAACGCCAGTCATCTGGGCTATGTAGTTCAGGCAGCAAAGTAAAATTTACGGACACACGTCTTTGGATGAAATACTAAAATATCCTTGATCTACCACTTTCAGCCACCATATCTCCCACACTCCCACAGTTACCGAAATTCGGCCAACTTTGTGATCAATGGGTGACACTGTGTTACTACCACACACAAACGCCAGTGATCTGCGCTAGATAGTTTTGGCTGAAAATTGATACACCATGACACATGCGTCTTTAGCCGAAATATGAAATTGCCGCAGGCCGACCACTTTCAACCCCCATATCTCCCACACCCCCATAGCTACCGACATCTAACAACCATAGTGCATGACAGGAGAGACGATTATACTACCACACACAAACACCAATGGTCTATGTTATGTAGTTGTGGCAGAAAAGTGACATATGTGGAGACACATGTCTCTCGTCGAAATACGAAAATATCCTTGATCGGCCACTTTCAACCACCATATCTCCCACACTACCAACTTATTGAAATTTGGCTGACGTTGTGATCGAAAGGTGACTCTGTGTTACTACCACACACAAACGCCAGTGATCTGCGATAGATAGTTTTCGCTGAAAAGTGATACACCATGACACATGCGTCTTTGGCAGAAATATGAAATTGCCGCAGGTCGATCACTTTCAACCCTCATATCTCCCACACCCCCCCTAGCTACAGACATCTAACAACCATAGTGCACGGCAGGAGACACGATTCTACTACCACACACAAATACCAATGGTCTATGCTATGTAGTTGTGGCAACAGAGTGACATATACGGAGACACATGTCTTTGGTCTAAATACGAAAATATCCTTCATCGGCCACTTTCAACCACCATTTCTCCCACATCCCTACAGCTATCGACATTCGTCCAACGTTGTGCATGACAGGAAACTCCATGCTACTACCACACACAAAGACCAGTGAACTGTGCTTGGTAGTGGTGGCTGAAAAGTGAAATATATGAAAACACACTTCTATTTTTTTTTTATGTATATATAAGATTTAAGTTTTTAAAAGGTCACCACTATAGATTAAGCAACAAGATCCTGTTTTTCATCATTTATTCATATTTTTAGCTTTCTATTTATTTTATTTTACGATTTGACTTTCTTTTATGGACTAAAAAAAAAACATAGGGTTTATTTACCAGCTTTAACTTTGTCAGGATGTGTTCCTAGGTGCCGGGAACATAGTGCCATTTAGTTCGTCTATTTAAGGGAACAACTTTTCATTGTTTAAAGTGTTTTCAACTGTCTGCTGGCTCCATGATTTTGTCACAATTAGCACATGCAAATAGATTTTTAAATTACTCTATCTTCTTTTACAAAATTTTCTGACCGTGGAAATACTACTTCAAATTGCTTATCTTTCCCTACACCACCTGTGAGAATGTTGTCAAAGTTTTCCTTACAGTTTAGTTTCTCAGCCTTCAGTTTTTACATGCTCACATTATACTCTAAACGTCCTTTATATCAAGTTTATGACTGTACACTTTACTTTCAGTGCTAAAAGCTTTAAATTATCTCCTCCTATGAGATTATGTGAACCTAATTTCTATCCTACATTCTCCCCCCCCCCCCTCTTATTTTTTCTGTATTTTTTCTTCATCCTAGGGTCTTAATTTTTTTATTGAGAGAAACTTGTGTTAGTCAAAGAAAAATGTTTCTTATTGAACATGATAAAGTATGATGTAATATCTTACATTAAAGTGATGTTCACAAAAATAATTTGTCTGTAGATAAATGTGCACAATCGCAACATACCGTTTTGTCTATTAGTTTTTCATTTTTAAATGTAAATAAACAATTTGTCAGAGTTTTCCCTGACAGCACCACTGCAGCAGAACTCCGGAGATGGGAACTAGCGTACCAGAATATCCTGGATACGAGACACCCACCTGGACTTAACCACCGTTAAAATCCACTTAACCCATCACTTTTTTTTTTTTTACTTTTTTGCGTTTATACCGTACCCTTACTACATATGTTCCTTTTACCATAGCCTGCAATATATTATCTCAGCTATTGCATGCCGATATACCGATAGTCTATTCCTTAGCCGCTTCCCCACCCTCCCACACTACTCGGTTAGTCATTCGATAACGTTCGTTGTGTACACACGTTCCGAGCCTAATGGCCAGTTTTTCTATTAGTGAACAAGGCAGATGCCGAAATATTGTGTAGTTGTCTGTCAGCATAAGTGTTCCCTCTCATCGCATCCGTCCACTTCGGTATGTGGTGGGTTAATTACCCTTTCTTTTCTTATTTAAACAATTTGTTCAGAATTTTAATTCATTTGTTTTCACATTGCGGCACTCTACGTAATTTATCACTGAAATGAGTGAACTAATGGTTTGTTTACATCAACGCAGTGAGTAATGTAATATAAGGTAAAATGTTAGGTACGAGCATTTTGGTGCCAACATTCAAGTTAATATTTAAAAAAAAAAAATCCTTTTCTTTGTTTGGTTTTTTCCAGAAATATCATTATTATTATTTTAGTGTAGTGTACTTATAGTTACTGTACTGACTACATTTCTAAATTTTATTGTGTATCTAATTCTTGCTGTTGAGCGATACAGTGTTTATTGATATCTTCAGTTTATTTTTTTCTGCTATCATCTTCTTTCAATGTTACCCCATTGGAGTCGGCCACTTTTCCAATTCTCTTTCCAGATTCTGTTGTGTCTCCTCCCATATCATCTGCATATGCCATTACTTTTAGTTTGGCTAGATTTTTGAACTTTCTTAATCATTTCTTCATCTGTTACTCTCTCTCATGGACCATGTGCTTTTCCCTTTACATTTTTTCATATGCTTTTTTATATCTATGAAAGTTATTATGGTGTCCTTGCCATCCAACTTTTTCTCTTTGACCGAGCGTAGTGGTGTAACGGATAGCGTTCTGGCCTCGCATTCGGGAGGATGGCGGTTCGAATCCCCGTCCGGGCATCCAGATTTGGGTTTTCCATGGTTTCCCAAATCACTCCTTGCAAATGCCGGGATGCTTCCTTAAAAAGGCCATGGCCGAATTCCTTCCCATTCCTTGCCCTCATCCTTTCCCGTCTCTAAAGACCTAGTTGTTGAGAGACATAAAGCAGTTTTAAAAAAATTATCTTTGTTAGAGCATAAAAATTGCATATACTGTTAATCTCCTTGCCAAAATCCATACTGTTCTTAGCTATTTCCTTTGTTCATTGTATGTTTGTGGATAGGATAATTTTTAATATTTTCAGGTAGTGATACCTGTATAGTTCTCACAATTTGATTTATTTTTATTTAAGTTGGCACTATGTCTTTCTTCTTTGAGGTCTAGTATTTTCTTTTCCTTCCGAACTGTCGACATAATTCTGTAAAACCATTGAATTCCTATTGCTCGTACTGCATTTACCATTTATGTTGTTAGTTCAGGTATTACTGGTGATTTCCTGTTTGATATTTTTTTCACTGCCATCTCTAGCTCCAGCATGCTAAATTCTTCCATATCCTTTTCTAAAGCTTTTGTCTTACTTCTATGATCTTTGGTTTTTTTTCTTTCTTCCAGGATTTCCTTAAGTTCCTTGCAGCAGGTATAAAAAGTACTATTTCCATGTTATCACTAATATCTTTATCTTGTCACAGTATTATGCCGATTGCGATGTGAATAAATAGATCTTATACAAGCATTGACATTGTATCTTTTGCCATTTATTTCCTTTTGTTTGTTCCTTTCAAATTCCCTCTCACACCAACAACAACTCCTGATTGTGTCTGGAATATTCTTTAACTAACTTCAATCCGAAAGATTAACAGGTTCTCATCTACTCAAGATCTATCAATTTTACTCTCCACAACTATTATTTCCAATCTTATCCCTATGCAACTATTGGTATTTCTAAACTCTGCTCAATCATCCTGTCTTGCTCACCAGCTCTACCAACAATCCTCCTCATTTCTAATTTTTCCAGAGATCCTATATTTTCAAACATATCAGAGCAAACAATCTCTATTAGACCTGCTATTCTTTTTACTAATTCCTTAAACTTTTATTTTACCGGTATTACTACCTTTATCAGTCTGAATATATAATTTTATTTATTTTAATGAATTCTAGGTTACACTATTCCCATTGCACTTTAGCCTTTGTGTCCTTTAATTTAGTCAGTAGATCCTTTGTTTTGCTTCTAACCACCCCATGATGTGTATTCATCCTGAGTTTATTATTTTGCTATTGTTTATATTTTTCTGTAACTTTAACTAATTGTTTCCATTTAGCTCTTTCCTCTTCTGTTTAGTCCCAGAACTACTCAATCCAGGCTGTCGGTTGTGTCAAACCAGTTGCGAGACTGATGACGTAAAAAAGTTGATGATGTGTTCTGTTCCACAGGAGCCCAGTTCCCCCACTGAAAGTGTGCACTTCACTGATTGAATTACGATTAGTGCTGTATACGATGAGTGAGGTGAACCTCCGTGGCAGTGACGTGCACCAGAGCTTCATCGCTCTGGGTCACCTGTCGAACCTCCGTTCCCTCACCATGATCGGCCTTGAAAGTAGTCCACCTGGATCGTCTGCACTTGCTTTCAAGTAAGCACTGCAGGTTTCTTCAAATGCTGATTTTTTTTTATCTAGTGAACCTGTGAGATGAAATGGACTTGTTTGTCAGATAAGTTACAGTAGAGTGTTGATTTGTTCAGATACAAAATGTAATACCGTATAATGTTTATGGTTTGATACAATAACGTATAACAAATTATTTTACTTTAAATATTGTGTTACCTACTTTATAATTTTACATATCTCACGCAAAAGAAGTGATCCCACAGAGCTAAACGGAAACAACTTCTAAATAAGTGTGCCCTGTCTCTCATTTTTTTTTTTTAAAGTTCATGTTGTAAACCAGGGATGGCCAACCCGTGGCCCCCCATGAATATTTTTCCGGCCCGCGAGATCCATCACACTTTTAGAAAATATTGTTTAAATATCATTTTTAGTGTTATATATTTCTTTAAAATGCGTGTTTATCATCATTATTATTATATTATCTATGTTTACATGTAAGAATAATAATAAACACAGTAATAATAACTCATTATGTTTATGATCAAATACCAAGTAAAATTGAAGAAGAGGCACAGGTAACAGAAGATGGAAAGGGCTATGAGATCCTAGAGACAGAGGTAGGAAAGGCTCTGAAGGAGATGAAGAATCGGATGGCATGCGGAATAGATAATTTACCTGCAGAATTGTTGAAGAGTTTAGGAAACAAAGGAAGAAGGGAGAGAGTACACCTTTGTAATAAGATATATGACCAAGGGGAATGGCCAGATGACTTTCTTGCAACGGTAATGATACCAATTCAGAAGAAAAAGAATACTAATAAATGTGAAGAGCATAGAACTATCAGCCTAATTTCACATGCTGCTAAAGTGTTGTTGAGAGTGCTGAACAGAAGGCTATATGGAAAGTTAGATAGATTGATTGGAGAAGAACAGTTTGGATTTAGAAAAGGAACAAGAGATGCTATCGGCCTGTTAAGAATCATAGGGGAAAGATATATTGAGAAAGGAAGAAACATCTATGCCACCTTTATTGACTTGGAAAAAGCTTTTGATAGGGTGCAATGGAAGAAGCTGATTGATATCTTGAAGAGCAAAGGCGTAGATTGGAAGGAGATAAGGTTGATACAGAACCTATATTTACAACAGAAAGTACGAATAAAGATCGGAAACGAGATGTCAGGAGAAAGCAGCATTGGGAGAGGCGTAAGACAAGGTTGTTGCCTTTCCCCATTATTGTTCAGTTTATACTTAGAAGAAATCATTGGAAAAGGCTTAAAGGGAAAATGAGGAGTGCGTATTGGTGGCAAGAAAATAGAGTGCATGCGATTTGCTGATGATATGGTATTGTTGGCAGAAAGCGAACAAAATCTAAACAGAATGCTGAAAGGTCTAGATGAAGCTTGCCAAGAGTTTGGAATGAGAATCAATGCAGCAAAAACTAAGAGTATGGTCATTGGAAAAGGAAGGAATATAATAAATATTAAGTTAGGAAAAGCTGATATCAGGCAAGTAAGATCGATCAAATATCTTGGGAGTATGATCACCGAAGATTTGAGGTGCCATCAGGAGATAAAATCTCGCATTGCCGTAGCGAAGGAAGCTTTTAATAGGAAAAGGAGGTTACTAACGGGAAAAATACACAAAACACTTAGAAAAAGACTCTGTAAATGTTTTGTATGGAGTGTAGCTCTTTATACGTCGGAGACATGGACACTGAGACGAGAGGATGAAAAGCGGTTAGAAGCATTTGAGATGTGGATGTGGAGGAGGATGGAGAAGATAAGCTGGGTGGATAAAATAAGCAATGCTGAAGTGCTGGACAGGGTCAGTGAAAGCAGAAAAATTCTCCAAATAATAAAGGAGAGAAAGAAAAACTGGATGGGTCACTTGTTGAGAGGGGAGTGTCTGATAAAAGACGCCTTGGAAGGTTTAGTCTGTGGGAGGAGAATAAGAGGAAGAAAGAGGTACAAAATTATAGACAACATCAAGGAAGACGGCAACTACATGGTTCTTAAGAGAAAGGCAGAAGATAGAAGAGCATGGAGAGCAGCCAAGTGAAAACCTGCCTGAGGGCAGAAAACTAATGATGATGATGTTTAAAATTTTTACTCCATAAACGTCTATAGTGGGTCTAAATCTAATATGTGAATAAATAATTTTATATTTGGCCAGTGGAGTTTGATGCATTTCCAAAGTGGCCCACAAGATCATTTGGGTTGGCCACCCCTGTTGTAAACTTTCATATCAATAGCAAAGATTTACATTTCTTTCAAAACTGCCGGCGTACTGAAAGACTGTTATAATTACAATTGTAATTGTTGTAGGACTGCAGTTATGACAAACATTCAGCATCAAAGCCATTATCCAGCTGATCAGTAGGATACTGTATTCAGTAAATACACCAAGTAAAAGGAATAGTCATACTGCCCAGTTCATTGATAGTAGAATTTCAGAACGTAACAGTTGCAATGATTTATGGTATTGTATGCAGAAACAAAATTTATGTTTCTGTAAAATAGCAAACATTTTGTAAAATATATGTTTGGGTTGTTGACATTTCGGATAATTGATGTTTTTCATATTATTGACATTCCACTGTATTTTGAAAAGCTCTGTGTTAATTTGTATGTGTTGTTGCACTATTCTGATACTATTTGTGATTTCTCTGCCCTTATCTTAAACAATGTACTTGTAACTGTTATTGAACAGTAGAAATACACTGTTCGTATGAGATGTGTCTGTGTTGTAGGTCTGGCGGCCTCTCACGGCTGCAGGCCCTGTACATGTGTAGCAACGCCGACGAGGACAGCACAGTGGCGGCCGCCTGCGAGCACTGTCCAGAGCTGAGAATTCTGTCTCTGAAAGGGTGCTCAGTCACAGACGAAGCTCTCAGGCAGGCGCATTGCCTCACCAAGCTCGAGGTGTAAGTCTTTTGTTTACTGAGTATAATTTTAGTGAAAAATCTTATAGTGCCCTCTATTCTTTGATTTTGGTCATCTAAGAACCACGTGAAGCAATTATTATTATTATTATTACTCCGCGATTCACTAAAAGTGTTTGGCGGAGGGTGCATTGCACCTATCGAAAAGGGTTATGGGTTGGAAGGGTTATAAGGGATATGGCTGGAGGCGCCCATGGGCTATTGTGAGGAACCATCCCCGCATTCGCGTGGAGTGATCTGGGAAAAACATGGAAAACCCAGATCAGGATGGCTGGAGTGCTTTATCGAAAGCTACTCCTGTCGGATTTTAAGTTTACTCGACCGGTAAATCCTTTCTATTCCATTCCCTAATCGCTCGTGGGAAAAATGAGTACAGAAATGAATCGGTTCTGGTCCTGATTTCTCTTATCTTATTTTCGCGGTCATTTCGAGATATGAATGTTGCGGGTAGCAATATTTGCTGGCTGTCATTCCGAAATATGTCTGTCGTGAATTTTTCAATTAGCTTCCGTCGAGAGCAGCACCTTCGCTGTTCCAGGTCTTCCCAACCTAACTCCTTCAACATCGCACTTACGCTTTCCCTCCAACTATATATACCTGTCACAAATCGGGCGGCTCTTCTTTGGACCCTCTCTAAGGCCTCCATTAATCCCTTTTGATGGGGACCCCATACAGAACAACAATATTCTAAGTGAGGATGTACTAGTGACTTGTATACAATCAATTTAACTTCCTGAGTGCATTGATTTAAATTATGACCTAGAAATCGGAGCATACGATTTGCTTTTCCCATTACATTCTGGATATGCTCATTCCACGACAAATTATTACGAATTGTTACCCCTAGGTATTTAGCGGAATCTACCGTTCTAAGGACAGTGCCATTAATTGTATATTCATAGTTAAATGGTGTCACCTTTTTACTTACACGCATGACTTGGCACTTTTTAGTGTTTAACTCCAACAGCCAATCTTTACACCACGCAATTATTTTCATAATATCGTCTTGTAACAATGCGCAGTCGTCCTGGGTTTCGATTTCGCGATAAATAATAGCATCATCAGCAAATAATCTTTTCATCCCCCCTATTATGTTGCATAGATCATTGATGTAAATGAGAAACAACAGAGGCCCTAACACGCTTCCCGGGGGAACTCCAGACCCCACTTCAGTAAGTGATGAACGCTCACCGTCGAGAACTACACACTGTGTTCTGCCCTTCAGGAAGTCTGCGACCCAGTCGCATATTTGTCTAGATATGCCGTAACCGCGAAGTTTCCTAAGTAACCTAGTGTGAGGCACAGTGTCGAATTCCGTCCTTTCATGTCAATGCTTCTTTTCTTGGCTTCCAATAGTTTTCACTTTACCGTTTCCTCCTTTCTTGGTCCAGGTGTTATTACTTTATCTCTTCTATTTCTCTTGGAAACCCTTTTAATTTTGTATGAGTCTTTTGAAAGTATCGTGTATTATATCTTCTGTTACTCCTATCCTCTAATATCTATTGAACAAATTTTTTGTAAGATAAAAGTTTTTCACGGCATTGTATATAAATAAACTCTTCTCTGGCTTCCAGCTGTGTAAAGATGTCTCTCTAAAGATGTCAGTGAGGGCTGAGATAGACGCCTTCAAAACGCCCCACAAGTTTTTAGCTTTACAGCTTTGTTGCTGAACATTAGTTTGTTTTGAGCGACAACATGATTGTGAATGTACAAGTTTCTGTTTAGTTTCTCCAGCTGCTAAATGCTTTATATTGAGATGGACAAGTCTGGGTATTTGAAGGTAACTGCTCTGCATCGGACACTTTTTTTGTGACATTACTTGAATAATACTAGTTTACAGCTTGTGCTCCTTTTTCCTTCTCTGCTTCCCAAGCAACAGAGTATTACACATTTTCTTTAAAAGATTTGCTATTCCCTTGACCCCTGGCTTTTATTCTCCAGTCAATTCTCTCAGCTGATCAGTTTTGATTGAAAAGGGAGTGAGAAAGCAGTTAATGCTGGAAATTATTGAGAGTCATTAAAGTGTTTATAAAAACCTTGGATACTGAAAACCAAGTATAAAAATATTAAGAGTAATTATTTTAATGTACCTTGCTTGCAGCCTCACTAGTGAAAGTTTAAGTTAAATGTCAAAGGATTGGTGTTTCTTTTGTGAGCAAACAATTTGTATTTTTAAAATATTGCAGTATTTAATATTTCACTTTGATTCTCTTCTCCCGCATCAGCAGTCTCTTGACAGTTTTCATCTAGCCTTTTTTCTCTTCCTATTGTAAATTAAACTCTTGATGTCTGCTTTCCTACCATTTTGCCTTCTGCTATTACTGCTTTATAATCAGCTATGATTATTAGATTTTCCTACCCCATCACATATAGGGTTAATTCTTCACGATTCAAAGGCTTTATGACACACTCAATGCATAGGGCAAAAGACGCGCAATGTGATTCTGGTAAGTGGGCTAATACTGCTAGGTTCTTTATACTTTTGACTCCATTTTGTTTTCACTGAGATAGCACCTCATACCATCTGAATCTGTGAAGTTTAATATTGTTTCCTCCTCCTCTTCGGAGAGCTTCAGTTGTTTCATCAGGCAGTGTACATTAACTTTCTAAAATAACAGCAATTCACAACGGTGAAAACCACATCACATTTCCTAAAGTGGTTGCAAGACAAAAGACAGAAATAACAACATTGTCTCTCTTCCTTTTTCTAGGGATGCTCTGACTGAGTCGTCTTTGTACCATTTGTCTGCCACAAACATGCTTTTATTGCTCAACTGTTGTAATACTTTCTCTAGTGAAATGTTTTCTTGCAAATACCTTCATACAAATAAATGTAATTTGAAAGTTTTTTTAAGAAATGCTGAAGACTACCTAAATCCTTGCTATCCAAATGACCTTTATCCATTTTGTGTTCAGTTATCCAGTAGCTGCTTTTAAAAATGAATTGTATGTTCTTAATAACCACTAAAGCACAACTGAGAGTACACTCCTTATTCAAGATGCTGCCATAGATATTCTCTTTCTCTCTCTCTCTCTCGCCATAAATCCACTTTCCATAATAATGAATGGCCACCACAGACGGTGTTCACACAGAACCCAAAGCACCCAGTTCCTGCCCATGCCATCACCCATGATTCAAATAATTTCAACTCTTGTTACACGGTCTGTGCTATCAGAGTCCTCCCTAATAGCAGCAGCTCCTCTGAACTCAGAAAGTGGTAACTTGCCTACCAGTACAAACTGGGCACAAGGCAACCACCTGGTCTCAACTTCAGATAATACCCGATCATTATTATTATTTATAAACGTTTCTCGGGAAACAAACCGAGTAATATTATTATTGATGCACAATATTTCGGCGACATAAATCTCCGTCGCCATTTTCAGGTGCAGTTGTAAGCCTTGAAATCTGCCTTGAGCATGTTATTTGAAAACTGGCATGGCAATGACAGATGTTGTTATGTTGCCTAGCAGCATCTCAGATGTCATTAGACGCCTGCAGAACACAAAAAGCAGAGCGTTGGTGACGAGCAGCCTCAATAACAGGAATCCATGCATCACTTATCTGGAACCCACAATACCTGTTAACCAAATCAGACGCGAGGCGAATTTCAAAAGCTTCTTTAGTGACGCTGTCCCAGAAGCATCTCGCATGAGTCAACACCTTAGTCGCTTCGAAATCGAAACCATGTCCTTCTGCCAAACTATGTTCCGCCACTGCGGATTTGTCTTTTTGCCCCAACTTGTTGGGTGTGTTCCAAACACCGTTGTTGTACGCACCGTATCGTCTGGCCGATGTATTTCTTTCCACATTCACACGGGATGCAGTAAACTCCAGGTGTACGAAGCACAAGGTCATCTTTAGGTGAGTGCAAAATGTTTCTCAATTTTGGTGGTGGTAGGAAAATGGTCTTAATGCCATTTCTTGCCAGGACTCTTCCGACCCTTGAGTACAGCAAGAAGGCTAATTTTTTATGTGGACCATTATCGTGTTTATTAGGCCTACGATTCATTTCCCGGAATTCCAACTGTATCTGATGTTCGTTGTATCCATTCTTTCTGAAGGTATCACATAGATGTTTTAACTCACTAGGAAGGCTGTCTTTATAACATATTGCCCACGCTCTGTGGACAAGAGTATTTACTACTGTCTTGCGCTGTGCCGGATGATGATGACTGTGCGCGTTTAGGTACAGGTCCGTGTGCGTTGGCTTCCTATACACCGTGTGTCCTAAAGTTCCATCAGCTTTCTTTATAATCAGAATGTCCAAAAAGGGCAGGTGGCCTACGTTTTCAACCTCCATTGTGAACTGGATGTTTTTGTTGACACTGTTCAAGTAAAGGAGAAACTTATCTAGGTTGTCTCTGCCATGAGGCCAAACAACAAATGTGTCATCCATGTACCGAGAGAAGGCACTGGGCTTCATGGGGGCACTTTCCAACGCTTTCTCCTCAAAATGTTCCATTCATTATAATTATTATCTGTACTTACGTTTACCCCTTTTTTAATCCCCTCTTTGCCTCCATCTTCACTACCTATATGGAACCACCACTAACCTAAGGTGACGGGTGCGCAGACTTCCGCGGTCATTGTCGATGTTATCTTGATTGTCACCTATGACAGGGATCCCAGCCTTGACAGTCCTCTAAGAAGGCTACAAAATGATGGCCGAAACATTAGGTTTTCATAAATTGACGCGGTTCAACCTGGGCAACCAAGATGATAAACACAACCTAAGGTGATGTTTACTTTCATTGTCTTTTGTTTTAAAAAATTTAAAATTATTATTATTGTATTATTTTATATAAATTATTATTATTTAATTTTTAAAAATCTCTCTCTCTCTCTCTCTCTGCATATATATATATATATATATATACACACTAAGGAAGGATGGGGAAATATGACCCAACAGTTACCACAGATGAAGGCGGCTGGGACGACGAACAAAAAACAAACACAAGAGAAGCGCAATATTTCAACGTACTAGGAAACAAAATCTTGGGAACTTAATAACACGGCAAGATGGGAAAGGTGGAAGAAAACAAAATCTTGGGAACTTATTAATATATATTATTGTATTTTTCTCTGCCCACCGACCAGAGATCAGTTTGGATATTTATCTATGCTCGGGTATTAGCTCTAGCTACCTTTCCTCTGTTTGAATTTACCCCCACCATTTTCCTGGCCGACAGTCCTTCTGTGAGGCAGTCTTCATCACCCACCTCTCATAATGTTTTCCTGTTGACAAAGGGCTCATCCCAAAAATTTCTCTATCAGTTGTATTTTTATCTTTGCTGTGTGTTCGGTGTTCGCGTCCCACATCCATCATCTAAAAGTAAATGGTGGCTCATTTCCCTATCCTAATTTAATTCCTTTTCGCTACTTAGCACCTGTGATTTCATTGTTTGCTATATATACATGGTATATACCAAAAGTAGTAGGACTGATTTTTTCTAAAAAAAAATATTGAAGATATCTTTACAATTCCTTAATCCTCTTCGAAATAGTACCCTTAGGCAGCTACACGCCAAAAATTACGCTGCTGCCATTGGCCATACGCCTTCTGGAAGTCAGTTTCGGGGACGCTGTTGAGAGCCCTCGTCGATGCTGCTTCAACGTCCTGGATTGAGTAAAATCGCTGTCCCTTCAGCTGCTTTTTCATCCATGTGAGTAAGAAAAGTCAGATGGAGCCAAATCAGGACTGTAGGCGGGGTGCAGCAACGCGGCAATGTCAATTCGGGTCAACAGTTGGCTCATGACAGCGCGCCTTGGCACGGCGCATTGTCGTGATGCAGAGTCCAGTTGGCGGAGATGACTGGTCGGACGCGATTCACTCGGTCTCACAGGCGGGCTGACACTTGCACGTAAAAGTTCGAATTGACAGTTTCCCCAGAGAAAACGAACTCCTTATGAATCACCCTGCGACTGTCAAAAAACACGATCAGCATTGTCTTGATCTTTGATTTGCTCATGCGAGCCTTCATTGGACGGGAGGATGAAGAAGGCAACTGTTGGCCCAATTCAGCGTTGCCACGTTGCTGCACCCCGCCTGGCTCCAACTGACTTTTTTTTATTCCCACGGATGAAAAGGCAGCTGAAGGGACAGCATTTTGACTCAATCCAGGACGTTGAAGCAGCATCGACGAGGGCTCTCAACAGCGTCCCCGAAACTGACTTCCAGAAGGCGTACGGCCAATGGCAGCAGCGTAATTTTTGGTTTTTAGCTGGCTAAGGGTGCTATTTCGAAGAGGATTAAGGAATTGTAAAGATATCTTCAATATTTTTTTTTTTTAAATCAGTCCTACTACTTTTGGTATAGACCTGTATATTGTAAGACTCATAATGAGCAGGAAAATTCTATAGGTCAATGAAACTAAGGAAGGATAGAGTGATTCAACCCAGCACTTACCAAAGACAATGACGGCTAGGAACAACAGTATTGAACCTTATCTCTGCAAGTAGATAAAATCTGAAATGAGGCGAATGTGAACTCAACGCCTGCTTACTGAGTGGAGAACTTACATAGCGTGACCTGGGTGGACAGGATGATGGTGGTGGATGGGTGCACAAAAATACTAAATATAAAATAGATAATTGCGAAGAAATATTATTGTTGAAAGTGGGGAAACATCACTAAAGTAATTATTGTGAGACAGACTAAATATTAGTAGAAAGATATAAGTAGGAAATGTTAAAGTTAAGAGCTATAAAATGTGAAGGGACTATTGGAAGTGTCTTATTGCGATTTATGTTCGAGAGTGTGGTATGAAGGAAAACTCTGTAGCTGTTGCCGTAATACAGTTGTTGAAATTGTTCAATAATAGGGTACTGTCACTGGATGTGATAAGTTGGGATCGAAGAATCATTCGGGTTTTACACTGTAGTCGAATAAAATACTAAAGCCACTATACTCGATGTTTATTGCAACATGCTTAGTGATTCTGTTTCAAGTGAAATACATCTGCGAACTCCACGTGATGTAATGTGAGCAATGCTAGGTTTCTGTAATAGAAATTATTCTGCGTCAGATATTCAAGAATTGACGGGTACTAGCGGCTATCGACCGGTAGACGATCCGAGGAAAATAGTTTATCCCGGCAACTTGTTCCCTCCAGTGGCAGAAAATTCCACTATGCACATGTTGAACACATTTAACATTTTAGAGTGAGGTCTGTTAGTTTTCCTTGAAAGTGCAACCTCCTTTGGAAACTCTGAAACTAGCCTTCCAGAATGTTCTTGACACCAGACATCCACCAGTCCTCAATCTCAGATAAGTTATTATTATTTGTTCACATTTTATAGAACTTAAGTTTAACATTTCCTACATATACTATTCAATTGATATTTAAATCCTCTCACGTTAAATACTTTGTCGATGTTCCCCCATTTACAATGATAATATTTCTCCAGAATTATTGTTTGAGTGTTATTGTGTATCCTTCCACTACTTTGGTCACCCATGTTATGCTATACGGTTTCTCCATCCACTAAACAGGCGTTGATGTGATCTCGTTTGCATCATTTGGTGTCTCATCTACTTGCAAGAATAAGGTTCAATACTGAAATATTAAGTTACGTATTCTCATCTTTTCTGGGCTTTCCTTAGTTTTGAAAGCAAGCTTCATTCACTACCGGCTTGCTAAGCCTGTCGTAACTTCACCAGAGCCCTGTTGGCCATCATTTTTCAGGGTTCCAGTAGGTCCTTCACAGCTACCGTATCGGTCCCGGGGCACACTGGGTCACCACTATACATCAGTCAGAGCGTAAGGAAGAATGGTCAATTATATCATCAGATAAAGGATATAATCTGGAGGTGGGACATAGGGAAGGATGCCAAAATTCTGCTCTGTAAAGTATATTACCAGCCCACACTGACTTACGGTTCTCAAACAAGGACGTGGACAAAGAGAGATATTAGCAGATTGCAGGTGGGAGAGATGTTTTTTTTTATAGGGATAGAGAATGTCACGAGGAAAGACAAAATTAGTAATGAAAACATCAGGGAGAGACAACAAGTGGAAGCATTAGAAGAGATGTTAAGGAGGAAAAGACTGCAGTGGTTGGGACATGTTATGAGGATGGAGGAGGAGAGGATGCCGAACAGCGAGAAGGGAAGGAGACAGTTGGAAGACCTTGGGCAAGATGGACGGAACAAGTGAAGAAACACGCAGAGGGTAAGGGGGTGATTTGGAGGAAAGTGGTGGAGGAGAAATCTCGGAATGACCGTCAGACTTGGAAGAGGATGTGCAGGATGACCCGTAGAGGCGGAAATGACTGATGATGATGATGATTCTCAACTTTTTGTATTTGAAACCCAGCTGCCTCACCTTTGATAAGCATTGGGTTGAATATCAATATCCTTCCTTAGTTATATACTGTAAGAGTTATTTTATATTATAGGGTGTTTCAAAAAGAATATACGTATTACAAAGTATTCTTTTGTCCAAACTATCGATCGCTGCGCCCCGGCTTGGCTATTGGAGAAACGAATACATAGTCTAGTTTATTTAATAGCCGCTAGATGTCAGTCGTCTTGTGTTATTCTTGGTAACCGTCATATTTTTAAAATGGCTACTCCACAGCAGAAATCATTTTGTGTTATCGAGTTTGCGAAGTGCAATTCCGTGATTACAGTGCAAATACGTTTCAGGTTGAGGTAGCAAATACGTCCTCCGAATGGGTGGAACATTCGTAGATGGTATCGACAGTTTGTAGATACCGGATGTGTATGTAAAGGAAAGAGTCCTGGCCGCCCTCGTGTTTCTGAGGCACATGTTGCACGAATTCAAACTGCTTTCCAATGTAGTCCTTCAAAATCAACTCGTCGTGCTAGTTGGGAGTTACAACTACCTGCAACAACAATTTGGCATGTTTTGAGGCGTCGGTTGGTTATGAAGCCGTACAAGTTACAGTTGTTACAAGCTCTGCGTCCTGATGACAAACGGAAACGTGTGGCATTTTGTAACGAGATTAATGATGCTATTGACAATGATAACACTTTCGCACAACGCATCGTTTTCAGTGATGAAGCGACTTTCCATGTTAGTGTTCAGGTAAACAAACACAATGTTCGAATTTGGGGTCTACAGAACCCACATGCAGTCATTGAACATGTACGAGATTCGCCTAAAGTCAATGTGTTTTGTGCGATATCCCGATCATCTGTTTACGGCCCATTCTTCTTTGATGTAAACACGGTTAAGGGTCAGCAGTATCTCGCTATGTTACAAAACTGCTTGTTTCCGAGGCTGCACGAAGACAACTTCATTTTTCATCAAGACGGGGCACCCCCTCACTGGAGTTGCCAAGTGCGTGAATATCTGAATGAAACTCTACCGAACCGTTGGATTGGTCGTCAAGGAACTGGCGACTTAGCATTCATCAGCTGGGCTCCACGGTCACCGGATTTGACACCCTGTGACTTCTTCCTGTGGGGTTTCATTAAAGACAACGTTTATGTACCACCACTCCCACAGAACCTTGAGGAACCGGATCCGTACTGCCGTAACATCAGTGACGAAGGACATGCTTGCCCGAGTATGGGAGGAATTTGAGTATCGATGTGATATTGTTCGTGTGGCTGATGGAGGACATATTGAACATCTGTAATCTGAACCTAAGAGGTTCGTAAATATGTGTGTAAAGTTTCATATTCGTATGTCTTACAGTTTAATAAATATATGCATTCGAAATACGTATATTCTTTTTGAAACACCATGTACTTCCACCTATTTAATTGAAGAAGCATGTTTGTTATCATTCTCTCAGACTAGAGTTGTCGGAGTGCGAACGGCTACGAGGAGAAGCATTGTCACGTGTGGCCCAGATGACAAGCCTACGCAAGTTACTTCTCGGGAGTCTAAATGCAAAACAGTTGAAACCTGGCCTGGAAAGAATACTGGATATTACCTCTCTGGAGTTCCTCAGATTCAGTTTTATGCGTAATATCAATATTTTTCCTTTCAACAAGATTCCAGGAAACCTCGTAAATCTCAGGTGCGTAACATTTTGTTGTCCTGGTTGGTCACCTTGAGAAGTGTATATGTGAAGAGAAATGATAAAGTTCAAATATATATGGTTTCGTTTCTTTTAACACCAAATTGAGTTGTACATTTTTAAAATAATATTGAAAGTAAATTTTATTACTAGTTGAAAGAACACGCCAATGCAACTGTTTAGTTTATTTATTGCTGCGTCGTACGTGTTTTACCTCTCATCGAGGCATCATCAGCGACGAATCTGTGTTACAGTTTTTATATACAGTTTTATCCTATTATTACATAATTATGGGCATGAGATATTTTATAGCTAAAAGTTACTTACTATTTACATTTGTTACTATGGTATGCAGCTGCGCATCTCCGTTTTCATATACAACACATGTTTTGCCTGTATCATATTTACAATATTGTTTGTTATCATCGTTCAGTCGTCTGTTAGCGTCAGCTGGTTTGTTTATGTCTTGTCGCGTCCTTCGGTTGTCTGCTGTGGCCATTTTGTTTGTATATGTCATGTCTCGGGCCGATAGCGCGAGTTTTGAAAAGTGTGTGTATGTGTGATGGTCTTGTTAGAATGTTTTATATTTATGTGTGATGTATATATGTGTGGGGTTTTATTATACAGTTTGTGTTTATTTTGTTTTGTCTGTCGAGTTTGTGTATATTAAATTGAGTAACGTTTTATTTGTGAGGTTTACTTGGTTGTTTAGTACCTGTTTGCCTTCATTTTTTGCTTTTTGTATATATAAGTTGTGTCTGTGGTTGTTGATAGTGAGAATTTGCATATTTGTGTTTATGTTTGTTGGTGAATGGTCATTTTCCATGAGGTGTTCGGCAGAATGGTTACTGTATTTTAATGCTCTCATGTGTTCTTTGTATCTGATTTGGAATTGTCTTCGTGTTTGCCCTGTGTATACTGCTTCACATTTTTGACAGGTGAGTTGGTAAATGCCTGAATTGTGGTATTTGTTTGTGTCTGAATGGGGTCTAATTTGTCTTTGCAGTGAGTTGTCAGTTCGCAGTGCAATGTTAATGCCTTGTTTTTTGAAATTATGTAATAATAGGATAAAACTGTATATAAAAACTGTAACACAGATTCGTCGCTGATGATGCCTCGATGAGAGGTGAAACGCGTACGACGCAGCAATAAATAAACTAAACAGTTGCATTGGCGTGTTCATTCAACTAGTAATTAATTAAGCAACTGTGGAAACATAGCCTGCAACAACATCACATTAAATTTTATTGTTTTTGTTTTTGTCTCTTAGCTGCTTAGGTAATGCTCATTTAATAAAAAGGCCATTGTTTTGACTGTCTTACCACACTGTGCAGCCAAGAGACCTTCAACTCCAGCTGCAAAAGCTTAAGATTACAAGATGCTTTTATTTTTGCTGGCTAATATAATTCTATTGTTTTTAAATATTTACTGTAATCAGCTATCAGAGTTTAGGTTTTAATTTGAAGTACACCAGAGTCCCAATAATCCGAACTAATGGGGACCGGGCCTTGTTCGGATTACCGTTTTTCCGGATTAGCCAGAATTACAGTGACTAGTTTCTAGAATCGAGTATACCAAGCATATAAGCAGGTACACCATGGTAACAATTGGGAACAAGAGGGGCGAAATGGCTGCTGTGACTCAAGACCAGGTAGAAGTGGACTGTTGTGACGGAAGTGACAATGAGGAAGAATATGCGACACAGTGACGCAGCAGAAGCCCTTGATCTTGCGCTATGCTATTTTGAGCAACAGGACATTGCAACACCTGCTGATTTAATGTTTATGAGACAGTGACCAAATCGCACAAGGTCTCACCAGAAAAGGGGAGGGGGGGGTCTGGAAATACATAAAAACACCTCACATAATTAAAGGAAGCCCCCTTAATATCTCTTCAGTTTCATAATCTGTGCCTTTTTATAATTGCACTTATTTCTCCCTACAGTTTTTGCCACTGGTTGACAAAATTTCGTAATATCTATCAGAATACATTGTGATCACTTATTCCTCAGATTCTTGTCACCCCACAAGCTTATGATTGGTCTTTATTAGCAAGATATCCAACATGTTTGCTCTATGATTTGTGTAAAGTCTCCTTCCCTTACTAAGGTGTTTGCAAATATCTGTTCCCTTGTGCTAATAATCTTATTTCATACCCAGTTTACACTGGTAAATTTAAATCCCCACCAATAATCAGGGCCGGCGTTAGGGGGGGGTAAGCGGGTGAAATGTACCCGGGCCCGTGGCTGATGGGGGCCCAATCACCAGCTGTGTAGGGGCCCCCAATCGTAATTTGTAAAGCTTAAAAAAAAAAAAAAAAAAGTCGCCCATTTGGTGTGAGGGAGGGAGGGCCCAAACTGGTGAATTCACCAAGGGCCCCCAACTGGTTACCTCGGGCCCCAAAGTCCTAGCGCCAGCCCTGCCAATAATAACCATTTTACTCTCACTTCTGAAGTCAGAGTATGAATTTAGTTTCTCCTGAGAGCCTAGTCTTCACAGTAAGCAGCCAACATCCCGATTTCAATCAGAATTCATTGATAGCAAGCAGATGAGGCATTTGAGGGAAGTCTTGTGAAATGTTTTCAGTGTCGTTTGGGAATGAATTTATCTGATGACCTTAACAAGGATTTCATTAGGAAGGAAGTAAATTGGAAAAGAGACTTGACAGTGAATTAATATATATCGTGTACTATATAATTTTGTAAGGTCACTCATTCACTCACCTCTATAGCTATTGGCTGGAGAACGGTGTCACGTGTCAGCCTTCACTCACAAAACAGCGACCAGAGATACCATTAGAAGGAATTCGTGGTTATGTCCACAATTAAATAGCAACTGCTACACAATTAATTGCCATCATACATACATTAATTTTGCATTTCGTAGCATTTCATAGTTTAAAAAATATCCATAAACTTTACGTGGATCTGCTATTGAGTAAACTTATAAAAAAAAATTACTCATGGTCTCTACTGTAACCATGAATGCCAATTGTCATTCCGGCTTGGCATAAATTTCAATTTAATTAAAACTGTCACTAATGTTGTTGCTTGACCAAAGTTTATCCATTATGGTTTATTTGCTTTTTAGGTATTTTACTGACAACTTTCGTTAATGGTCTTTCTTCATGATTGGAATGTGTATTAAGTTCTCTGGCCGTTACAGATACTGTGACCAATGATTACATTATGAGTGTTTGACCCGTCTCAGTAATAGACAACGTGATGCTTTCGAAGGAAACAGGAAATTTTTAAATTTTGCAGAGTGAACTTTTAAGAGTCAAATTCAAGTTTGTATTTAAGCAAGTTAGAGTCTACGACCTTAGAAACAATTGTTTACTTCGTTATATGGAAGTTCCTAAAAGTTACAGTAGCTGTGACTATATTTACACACTGGTTGTTTCTGTTTGAAGTGCTTTTCGGCCGCCAGTCTGGTACCCCTGCTTGGTGGAATAATAATTCTGTCACTGTTAAGGAAATAACCACAACATCAAACCAATGTACCAATACACACAGGGTTTAACTTGTGCAGCAATAGTTTTATTAACACGAAACTATATCCACCAACGCGAACCACCAGACAAAAGATTAGACAAATCAGACATTCTTCTCCGAAGATTAGGTTCATGAAGATAGTGGTGATAATTGTTCTTCACTGTATCCTATTACCACAATCTCGATTTCACATAATCCTGTTCCTGTTTTTCCTATTTCTGACTTCTTACAATTCCTTCACAGTTTATATCAATTTCTCACACATTATCATATTACTCCCTTTCCGTAATCATCCTTCTCACTTTCTCTAACTTTTATCAACAACCAACCTTCTCTTTTTTTCTCTCTCTCTCTCTTACTTCTGAGATAATCCCCCACATGTCTGCGATATTACAACACCTGAAAATATCGATCTTTCCATCCACGTTCTTATACGAGGCTTATTTTTTAAGTAAGTACCATTTTGTCACACCGTGGCTGCAGCGGTACAGTCGGCGTTCCGCGCATGCGCACTGGGTACCTGCATCTCTTGCCTACGCACTGACGCCATTCCAGTCTAATTCTTCCTTGTTTACGTTGTTCACTGAGTTTTTAAGATGCCTCTGATAATCGTGAGTCCCGCCAACTGTGAAGTACGGGCTGTTATAAGATTTCTTTGTGCTAAAGGCCTGAAACCGATCGATATTCATCGTGAGATCTGTGCAGTTTACGGACAAAACATTATGAGTGATGGAATGGTGAGAGAGTGGGTGAAACCATTTAAAGATGGCCGCACAAATGTGCATGATGAACAACGGAGTGGGCGTCCTTCGGTTGTTAATGAAAGTTTGGTGCAGAAAGTGGACAATAAGGTGAGAGAAAACAGACGCTTTACAATTTCCTCCTTGTGTGATGACTTTCCTAATGTTTCTCGTAGTGTTTTGTATGGCATTGTGACGGAGCACTTGAATTACCGAAAATTGTGCTCACGTTGGGTACCGAAAATGTTAACGGATGTGCAAAAAACCAAATGTTTAGGCAGTGCATTGACTTTCCTTGAGTGGTATCACAACGATTGTAATGATTT
Organism: Vandiemenella viatica; assembly: GCA_031002005.1. Taxonomy (NCBI): domain Eukaryota; kingdom Metazoa; phylum Arthropoda; class Insecta; order Orthoptera; family Morabidae; genus Vandiemenella; species Vandiemenella viatica. Next base: position 8,864,915 of record JARYHS010007075.1, read on the forward strand.
CTTAAGCCAAATTGTTGCGGGCAATGAGACGTGGGTGGCCTACGTCACACCTGAATCAAAGCAACAGTCCATGGAATGGCGGCATTCAGATTCACCAAAAAAAGTGAAATTCAAGCAAACGATTTCTGCCGGGAAAATCATGTGCACAGTTTTTTGAGACAGAAAATGAGTATTGTTTGTGGAATTTCTGCCTCGTAATCAGACAATCAATGCAGCAGCTTATTGTGAGACATTGAACAATCTGCGTCGTTCAATCCAGAACAAAAGAAGTGCTAAGTTGAGCAAGTGCATCGTTTTGCTGCATGACAATGCCCGTCCAAATGTGGCTAATCAGACCAAAGATCTCATTACATCTTTTCGATGGGAAACTCTAGATCATCCTCCGTACAGCCCTGATCTGGCGCCCAGTGACTACCATCAGTTCCTGCACTTGAAGAAACTCCTGGGCGGTCAGCGTCTTGAAGACGATAACGAAGTCAAAACAGTTGTGATGCAGTGGTTAACAAGTCAGGCGGCAGACTTCTATGAGGAGAGTTTTCAAAAACTGGTACCATGTTATGACAAGTGCTTCAATATTGAAGGGAATTATGTAGAAAAGTGGAGTAAAAATAAAATTATTGATATATATTTGCACATCTTTTTTTAATTTCAAAATGGTACTTACTTAAAAAACATGCCTCGTACATTAATACTGTTCTAACACCGTAATTCTTTCTGTGGTGTTACAGATTGCACAATCTTACCTGTCCATGTTTATTACGTATGTTCAAGGACAAGAGATTTTATTCACCCTAAGGGTGAAACACAGGTCAAGTTCATATTTTGTCTGATCAGGTAAACCATTTATAGTCTTTGACCCTAAAAACTGGAAGTTTTCTAGACCCCTGACGATACGGAAAGAACGGTCACATTCTTACACTAGTACAAGGCTAGACTGAAAAGTAGTGCACATGTGCTTGTAGAAATCAGACAAAAACAGTGAGGAAGATCGGGCAAAAAGTAAATTAAAGTACAATTCTTAAGCTTCAGAATCATATTTTTATTTTTCAACATAGTCGCCATTAAGACTAATACATTTCTCCCAACGTGCAACAAGTTTTTTCATTCCGTCACTGAAAAATTCCTCCGACTTTCCTGGAATCCAGGACTTGATGGCTGCTTTCACTTCATCGTCCGAGGTGTAATGTTTACCCTTGAGGTCTCTCTTGAGTAGAGGTAAAAAATAAAAATCTTTAGGCGCAAGATTGGGGTAATAAGGAGGGTGTGGAAGCGGTTCAAACTTCAGCTTTCTCATTGCCTCTTCAGTTGCGCGCGAGGTGTGTGGATGTGCATTGTCATGATGCATGATTATTGGCTCCAGGCTGCCTTTGACACGACAAACTCGACGTTGGAGGTGTTGTAGAGTCTGTATGTAGTGAGAAGAATTTACCGTTGCGCCTCGTTCCAGATAATCAGTCACATAAACTCGATGAGCATCCCAAAACACAGACAAAAGAATTTTTTTTGCAGATGGTTGTGTTTTGAATTTTTTGTTTTTTTTTCTGAGGAGAAGACATGTTGATATTTAGCGCTTCGTATTTTCCCTTCTGGGTTGTAATGATGCACCTATGACTCGTCCCCCGTCACGATATTCAGAAGGAAGTCTTCTCCTTTGTCACAGTAGTGCTGCAAAAGTTGCTGGCAGCATTCCTTTCGGCGCTGTTTGTTCTTGTCTGTTAAACGGTGTGGTACTCATTGTGAACAGACTTTACGATATCACAACTGGTTGATAATGAAGCCAACACATTCGTTTGATATTCCAACATGGTTTGCAATATGCTGTTGAGTGAATTGCCGGTCATTTTGAATCAAGTCATCGACGAGTTTGCAATGCCTATCACCTGTGGCAGTGATCGGGCGCCCACTGCGTTTTTTGTCAACAATTGTGGCTATTCCAGGCGTGCAATCACGAAATTTTGTTACCCATCGATTGACTGTAGACCTTTCAACAGCATCGTCACCATAAACACCCTTTAAATGACGAAGAATTTCAGTAGGAGCCTCTTTTTCAGCAGTTAAAAATTCGATAACAGCATGCTGTTTAACTCTCATTGATATAGCACGAGAACACGTCTCCATATTTACGCTGCTAAAAAAACAACTGAATGGACGCAAAGAATTCAAACTGCGTATGCGTGTAAATGAGGAATGTTACTTCTGAATGCCACCAGACGTGATTCTGTAGCTCATTTCATTCATGTTCTACAAGCATGTGTGCATTACTTTTCAGCCTACCCTCGTATATAATAATTCTTATTCGGGGGGGGACTGACCCACCCCACAGTCGCACTTTTAGTGATATTGGACCCTGCACACGAGGTTGATATGTGTCAAATGTAATCTGACAAGCTGAGGGTGAAATCTGGTTCAAGTAATGATAATAGTCTAGTTGGACAAGTTTTAGGAACATAACTGACTGTTCCATGAATTGATTATATTGAAGTTACAAGCATTTTGAAAATTAAAACGTGTTTTGCTTTTGAGAGTAGTATTACCAAATATAGTATGCTGTAAAGGCAACAGCAGTTTGAATGTAGTTATATGATACAACATATCCAGAAAAATGGAGAGATTCTGTTGTAGAGTGTCAAAGATAACTGCTGGTGGGAGAACATTTGTGCGAAATAGTCTTATTACTGTTAAAATCAATTACAGGAATAATTCCAAGATGGAAATATGGAAGTAAGAAACTGTTTCTCATGAGTAAAAGAGGCAGTGGTCACAGACGAATAGTATTCATCAAAAATCTGAACTGACACTGTATCCCTACTTCTCCAAATAACTTCGTTTCCCGCTGTTTCCTACTTCTCTCATGCTCCAATATTAGCAGTGCTTGGTACAGTTGTTTTGATACTGAAATCTAAATAGTTTTTGTTCATTGTTTCTATATTTGACACAATTGTCTTTTCTTCCCATCTCACTGCTGTTCCCTGTTAAAATGCTCCCTAATGAATCCTTTGTTCAATGAACTGGCATGTGGAATTTTGATCTTTTAGTCTCGGGCATTAGATTTAGATATATAAAGTGAAAGCTGTTTCCATTTTATACTGTTTTGTCCTTAATTACAGTAATTGCTATTTATTGACCAATTTTTGTTGAGTTTGGTTCTGAACAATGTGTATGTTAAGAAAGTGCTTTGTGTGTTTACTATAGGGTCTTGGAATTAAGTGGAGTCGAAATGGATTGTAGTGTTCTGGATCAACTACAGGAGCAGATGCCTAACCTGAAGGTTTGTATTAGATGAGAATGTGAAGCCACGAGATATAAAAATAAACGGAAGAGATTGTTGTGTACTGTTTGTGTAACTTATCACAATTTGGATGTGTGTTGTCCTGCCACTGTGTTATCATTTTATGTATTTTGTAGGTATGTAAAATAAAAGCTTTTATATCACTCATTGAAGTTATTGCTTTTCAGTGTCCAAGTTTTGTTTACATGTAACTAGGGCTACTTGGCAGTTTGTATGTGTAATGAATGTGTTTTGTTGACAAGTTGTTTGGGCAGATGCATTAAGTTGCAAAAATATCAAGGAGGTTAGTAACACTACGCTGATAGACAATCAATCAATAGCCACTCGGCCACCCAACGCTATCTGGTGTCATCTGCGGGACTTGTAACGATACACAGCCTCTTAGGTTTTGAAGAGTTAGTAATTAATGTTTCTTTTTTATGTTATTTCTGTGGGAATTTGTTATTGACAGTGGTATTTTTGATTCACTATTTTGTATCTGATTAATGTTAAGCTAATTATATGTGTATGATGTTAAAAGTGCTTTATATTGTGTTATTATTATTTCTTAAGTATTGTGTCAAAGAAATCTACGCGTCATTATTACCAGATGAACAAAGTACATGAAAATCTCTGGACGATAAACAGTACAGGAAGAAGATCTTTGGGCAAAGAGATGAGATGAGATGAAAGCGTTATGCACAGCGGACATTTAGATAAACTGTGAGTTGTTTCTGTGCACAAAAAGAAATAATAAATTAATGAAAGTTAATATAAAAACCAAGTGAATGTTTTTGTGGGTTATCTTTATTCTTTTGGAGTTATAAAGAAGAAATATTGGCACTTTAAACACTAGCAATAAGGTTAGTAAAGAGCACAAAAACATTATAGACTCAAATCTTGCACCACATAGTTCCACTACACTCTGACACTAATCTACAAGCAATGAGAAATAAAACAATTACTGTCGCCAGTTGACGGGAACATTTTGGGGCATTATTGAGGAAAATGGCAAATGGAAGTGAAATTGATTTTTGTTAAAAAGAGGTGATGAGCATGCTGGAGGCTACAGCCTAAATGCTGTGGCTCTTTGTCTTTTAGCAACACAATCACAAATATTTTGAAAGAAACTGGCACTGGCTAAGAACAACATTTCCCTTTATCATCACATCCTGTGCATATTATTAAATTTCATGTTGTAAATACTAAAACTGTTGGTGTCACGTTGTATAGTAACAGGGGCGGATCCGGAGGGGGGGATCTAGGGGCCCACCCCGACATTGTAATTTTGATACCTTTTTTTTTCTTTTAGCTCTACGGATTTGAGGCCCGATGAGACTACCCCTTTCCCAATTCAAGCCGCCCCCCCCCCTCCCCCAACGAAAGTCCACTCAAGCCCCCCCCCTCTCCCAAACCAAAATCCTGGATTCACCTCTGCATAGTAACATGTTAGTATTAAAATAATATCACGTCCAATGATTTTTTGTGGGGATGGGGAGTGACTCAAAAAGTATTGCCATCTCCTTAAATGTGAAACGTAGCAATATTAAACAATTTATAGAATTCGGAACATGGCTGTGGTAGTTAATGACTATTAACTGGGGTAGTAATTGATTGTGGAAAAGTAAATATCTTGACATAAACTTTTGTAGTGAATTCAGTTAGGAAGGGTCCAATGACAGGTGGTAAGGAGATGTTTCTAAGGTCTTCATTCAATTGAGATGGTGAAGAGAAGATGAACCATGAAAACGAGGGAATTGGGTCACACAACATGAGCCATACAAGTGCTTGAATATAGGAAGGTAGGATAGGGTTTACATTTTGGGTATCAAATATAGGAGTCAGAGGAGGTATTAAAGTGTTTAAGAAATTATTTATAGATGTGAGACCCATTGAACATATTTGGAATATGATTGTGTGACTTTTGCAGTTGTTGTAACCAGATAAAAGTCGCAGAATGATGGCTGAAACGTCAAGTTTCAAAAAATTTATGCAACTCCACCTGGACCACCGAGATAACATATTTCATGTGTAAGGTCCAACACATACAACCATACAATTATTAAGGTGGCACTTGAAATGCATGACTCAAGATTCCTACCGGTAACCTCCATTGACCCATTACATTTATGCTGTCTTGAGTAGAGGTGTACGCCACCGACTCTTGCTTCGTGACGTGTCCTTGAGCAATACTTTCTGGCATGACAGTGGGTTTTTTAAATTTTTTGTTAAACTGAGTAAACTAAGTAACCAGTTAATTGACTGAATTAGCTAAAGCTAATGTTAAAAAAACTCTCTCTAACAGTGTTACATGGTTCTATAAGCCAAACTAGTGTTGGAAATATTTCAGAAGTTTTGTGATAGAAGTAGCCAAAAAGAAGAATATCATGAATTGCGGTCAAGTCTATTGCTTAGCTAGCCTAAATGCAGTGAAGTATTTAACCCTGAAAACTGTATCTATGGAGGAAACTGAGACCGGAGACAGAATAGAAGGCATGATAAGAGATGAAACGAAATGGTTGGGACTGAATGAAAAGAAGCTGTCATTGATGCAAAATAAAACGTGCGAAAAGCAGTTTTGTTGGCTAATATGGAGCATCATCTGTCTTAATTATGGGCTCATAATCTCGTGACAGTGGAGGCGTAAACAAAGTTGCAGAAATTGAAACGCTCGTAAAAAGAATGCAAGAGATATCCCTTGCCAGATCTAGAAACACATGCCGAAAACATGGAAAAAGAGTTTATGGATTCCTTTGATAACGTCGTTCAATACCTAGAAAATTAATAGTCCGATCCTATTTTAGAAAATGATTAGATGAAAGCAGTGCACATAGAAAGATTGGATGATGTAGTGAAGAGAGCTCACTATTCATATCAGGAAATATTATATGCACTTCTCAAAACTGCAAGCCAAACTCGTTGGCACAAATTTCCAGAGATGCTGGAAAGTTTAACCAACGTTTACAACCGTGACCTAATAAATAAGATGTTTAGAAAGACTGGACAAGATGAGATGAAGATTAACCAAAGTGAGTCTAATCTTTTAGACATAAAGGATCTAATAAAATGTTTGTAAAGGTTTCCACTCTGAAATAATTGACATCCTGAATTCTGTCTTAGATGACGAATTATTGATTGTTTCGGTTTAATCGCAACATGTTGGCGAAAAATTGACAACGATTCGCTGTTGCAAGAGCGGTCGTAGAGGTATCACTTTTTGATTATCGTTTTATGGGTCTCATAGAAGTAGACACATATGTTAAGTCAATAGAAAAGACCAGAACTTACTTTCTTACCTCATATATCAAGGAAGTAATCACTGCCCCTAATGTACCAGAAACAAATATGCTGGTAGGGACACTATTGCTTCTACAAACTCCACCGATGATACATCATTGCTGTAAAAACTATCGATAAAACATCGTGTATATGTCGATAATGATTATCAGATTGATCAAGAATATTGAGCTTCAGCAGATCCTAAAAATGGTAATCTTTTAAGTTACTAGAACAACTGGAAAAAAAACAACTACTTTCCTGCCCAAGACTTTTCTTTGTGTGCCTGCACAAGCACACCGAGTAAAGGAGTATTTTCTGCGACTAGGTTAGTCATTTCTGCGAAAGGTCTAGCCTAAGCTCAGTTCGCCTAAATAAAATTATCTTTATACATGATAGCTGGAAAGAGTGCAAACATCTGCAAAATTTTGAATATGTAAGTGAAACGTTACTTATGTTTACTTTTTAATACTAAGTAATGATATATGCATATATCATTAAACCCATATATAAAATAGTCGGGCCGCTGGCGGCTGAAAATTTTTGGCGCGCCGCCGCCGAGATCGGCAAATGGAGCCCACCTCTAGTCTTGAGTTACTGCACTATTCTGTAATCAGATGTACACTATATTTGGTGACTGTGATTCTGAATTTCCCTCTTCTTCATCTTAAACAAAAATTATACTGTGCCTAGTATATTTCTACTTGTTGTTCAGCCTACTTATCCCAATAGACCAACCCACCTGGAAATGTACAGAATTAGCGATAGGGAAAAAATGGATGAATACAATTTATAATTTCTGTATTGTATAATATTAAAACACCTACCCTATAAACAGCTAAATAAAAATCAGAAAATACAAACTTACATAAACTTTCTTCCTTAAGGCACACCCATATTACAAAGCCAGGCACTGTCAAGATATTGTCTACATAATCAGTTATCTTAATAGGCAGTTTCATTCCGCAGTAAATCATTACTCTAAAAACTTGAGACTTGATATAGTCTTCGATCTCCATCGCCATCTTCTGGCCAGAAGACAATTATCTCGAGAAAACAATATCAAAGTTTAATTACATCTGGTTGTTTCATACATTGTTCAATTAACTTGGTAGCTTTTGAGATAAAAAAAATTATAATATATGTATCGAAATTCAGACTCAGTATTTTCCAATGTTTCTGGGGTTACTAAAAAAATACAAAAGACAATGTTAGTTACAATTTGCAATACAGCTTAATTAGTATGCCAGCAAATCCTTCTGGAGTTTTTAAATATAAAATGTATTTAAATTTATACACCATAATAGAAAAATGAGTACTTTGACTGTAGCTCTCTAGACATTTATATTTCTATGTGTAACATACCATATGTGGAAAGGATAGATGAAATAGACCCAACATTCACGACACTCAACCCTGTGTTTGTGTATTATTTCGTGTTTTTACTGCCCTCCTCCCTTCAGCATATTACCTCGCAGCAGTTCTTTCTTTCGATTGTTGCCAATGTGTCACATATAATGCTTTCAATTTCTTATAAGCAGTATCGTTTTCTCTGAGCTAAAGTATTTTGTTTCCAACAAAGAAGCAACACACAGCAACAAGAAAAGGCAGCAAACAAACCTATAAACAGACTGCAATGCAATCTACAGTTTATCACAACAAATGTGCTGAACATAAATTGCAGTCAGATTCGATGCATAAGTTCCAAATATGTCAGCTTTCTGATTAAATGTTCCAATTATGTGAAAAATCAACTTATTTTTCTGTATAATCAACTGTAAAATCGGTTGAAATGTTTGGTGTTAAGTACAAGATCAAAAATGTGGTGCATTAGTTTCTGGGCCACCCTCGTATCATTGTCATCTGGTAAAGGTAACCAAATCTATAACAAGTATAGAATATTCAGTGTGAATATTCACATTCTCACTTCGAACTCGTCTTCTGTCTCAGAGCTTTCAATGTCAGAATTCTCTGACTGTGTGTTCCAGTGATCCCCAAGTTTCTGTACCTCCAGATTTAAAATTCACCTGCAAGTGTGGTATCTGATTGCGTAGTCTCTTCACTATGCTCTAAATTCCGGACTCTGCAGGCAAACAAACATTCTTTATGAAATAGTTCACTGCAACTTTCACCGTCAAGTACAGGGGTTGGACAAAATAATATGAACACCTGACATTTACATACTATTGATTTATTAATATAGTGTTGGGCCACCGTGTGCTTGTAGAACAGCTGCAATTCTTTGCAGAATAGATTCGTAGAGTGTTTGAATAGTGTACAACAGAATATTGCCCCATTCTCATACCAAAACATTCGCCATTTGCTTCAATGATGTTGCAGATGGAAATCTGCTCCTTATTCTCTGCTTTAAAACTCCCCACAACGGTTCAGTTATGTTGAGGTCTGGCGGTTGTGCTGGACAGGGAAAATGTTTGATGATATTCCGATGCTCCTCGGACCAGGAGAGAACCTTTGTGGCTTTGTGTATGGGCGCGTTATCATTTGGAAGATGGCATTGTTTGGCAGCAGTATGCTAGTCATAGTAAGAACTTCATCATTGAGGATGTCAAGATATTCAATCGCAGTCATCCGGCCAGTGATGTGAATCAGAGGACCATCTGAATACCACGATATAGCCACCCAAATCATAGCAGAACCTCACCCTAGCTTGACTGTAGGACGCAGGCAGTCCGGATCGCAGGCTTCTTTTGGGGCTCTCCATACATAAACCCCGGCCATTAGTAGGAAAGAATGTGAACGATGATTCAGCGGACCATATCACATTCTTCCAATCATCAAGTGTCCAGTTTTTACGATTGTGGCACCACTTGTTTCGCAGCTTAACGTTGGTAGCCGTTATAAGGTATTTTGCAGTTGCAGCCCTTCCATGAATGTGAGCTTTGTAGAGCTCCCGCCACAATGTTTCTGTTGAAGCAGCATTAATCAGGTGTGTGTTGAGTTCTGCTGTCACTTTTGCTGCAGTAGTTTTATGTTGTTTGTCCACAATCCTTTTTAATGTTCGTCGGTCTCTGTCGGTTAACTTTGGTTTTCGTCCACTATTCCTCTTCCCCGACGATGTTTTATGATGTTTTGTGTATGCTGTCATTACCGTGGATACTGTCACTCATGAGACGTTAAACAGTTCAGCTGTTTTTGTCACAGACACTCCCGCTAACCGAGCTCCAACAATTTGCCCTCTTTCGAAGACTGAGAGATCACGCATTTCACCGATCGCTTGTTATAACCATCGCAGAACAAAGTGTATAATACACTGATACATAACCTTCAAGACCTGCCATGTCAGCTACACCGTACATGCGCATCACAGTATTTGCACGGAAGTAGTGGTGCCAACATACAACAACCTGTACTCTATCGCATGCTGTTCATATAACTTTGTCCAACCTCTGTAATACCTTGATAAAATTAAAAGAGTAGTATTATAATAAGTGGTGTAAAGAACTTGTCTTACATTTATAAATCTTACACAAAGAGACAAATACAAAAGTCGCTTATGTCACACAACAGGTGGACAGCTTATCGAACACAGGTTAGCATGAAACAATAACTGAAGACCAGTGATAGCCCCGACAGGTGAAAGAGGCAGCAGAAATTTTAAAAAATACCAACAACATCAACGAAGATAGTGGCCTTTTACTCTGCGATGCTTGCTACTCGTTGCTATGTCAACATAAACAGTATCTCTGACGAAGGCTGGAGGATACCAGCCGAATGCTCAGGTAATGAAATAAACAACGCAGCATAACGCGAAAGTCAATTAATCATGAATAACTTAATCTTTCAGGCAACAATATAATATGACAACTGATGGCAGTTTGGTTAGTATTAGCTGACTGGATGAAGAGACTAGGAACAACACAATGCTGGAAGGGTCAGATTTAGAAGAAAATAAATAACAAATCCTGGGGAAGGCAGATCCATCACTGATGGAAGATAGCAGTGCAATGAAAAACACATTGCACAATGTTTCTGTTTAAAACCTTAAATAATAAAGGAAAAGAAAAATTACCCACCACATACCAAAGTTGATGGCTGCGATGAAAGAAAACACAATGGTAGAGAAACAAATATACAATATTTCAGTAATGACCTTCTTCAGTAGTAGATAACAGGCCATTAGGTTCTGGATGTGTGCACACAAAACGTCACCCAATGACTAGCTAGGTAGTGGAGGAAATAGTGGGGGAACGGCTAAGGAGTAAATTATCAAGATATATCGGCAATGTCTGAGATAATATGGCTATGTAGCAAGGGTACCTAGTACCGATGTAAAAAGTTATTACTAGTTGAAAAAAAAAAAAGATGGGGGTAAAAAAAGAATGTTATGGGATATGTGATAGGATTTTAACGGTGTTTAAGGCCAGGTGGGTGTCTGGTATCCAGGATATTCTGGTACGCTAGTTCCCATCTCCAGAGTTGTGTTGCAGTGGTGCCCCCCCCCCCTTTTTATTACTGGTAATAACTATTTGCGTCAGCACTAGGTACCCTTGCTACATGTGTTCATTTTACCAACGCCTGCCGATATAGCGATAGTCTACTCCTTGGCCTTTCCCCCTTCTCCCACTACCTAACTAGTCATTGGATGATGTTCTGTGTGCGCACACATTCCGAACTTAATGGCCTGTTTCTCTACTCCTCGAAGGTCATTACCGAAATATTGTAAATTTTTTTGTCTGCCTTCGTATTTTCTCTCCTCACAGCCATATACTTTGGTATGTGGTGGGTTAATTTCCCTTTCGTTTATTATTTATAGTGCCTAGAAGTCATTTCCTTTTTCCTTAGTTTCATCATGGTTTAAAACCTTATTCATATACAGAGACAAGCCATATGCAAAGGGAATTGTGCTTATACTGTGACTGGGTTGTGGAAATAAATAAAATAATTAAAGAAGGGAGCAGTAATTGAAATGAGTATACAATGTAAAAACAAATAAATAGCAAGTTTTATAAAAGATTTTGCTATTCTTGCAGCTGTCATACTGGACAGTTACCTGGCTTCAATCTCCTAGAAGAACCTAACGATAAACTTATTATTTTGTATAAATATCGTAACGAGATTAATGCTGCGTAACAATGCACCTCCTTCTTCTCGCCTTTTTGACCGAGCCTAAAGTCGTCTTCAAGGGACTCTGGTCAAAACATTGGGAAGGAGCATTGTGATAATGCCTTAATCTCATGAAGATACAGTATTTATACCAAATAATAAGTTTAGTGTTAAGTTCTTATAGGAGATTAAGGACAAGTCACTTGTAACGCAAGTGTTAAGAAAGCAGATTTGGTGAACTGTTTTGTTACAGGGGCCGAGCTGGCAAAGGGATTGTTAGATGGTGAGATAGAACAGTTCAGAATTAAACAGAGAGAAAAAGAGTGGAGTGGACAGGCTACAACAAAATGTAATCACTGGTCTAAAAGGGGTGAAGGAGACACATGATTGGTTGGTTAGATCATGTGACAATCAAACAAATTACCATTGGCTGCAAAAGGAACAAGACGACAGACAACCCTGTTGTTAGTAAGTCTTTTACAAGTGGCTATGGATATTTGACGTGTCTATCGCTTGTGGTGGACCATATACAGTGCTTTGCTGGGTCACTGGCGTTTTCTAATATATCGCCTAGCCTTAATGTGAACCGCAAAGACTGTCAAATTCGTGCGATCAGATCAACGAGTGCTATTTAGGGTGCCGAGTTTCTATTTGCTAAACTATCGTCTTCAAGTCGAAGTACAATGCCTAAATTTTCATTGGAATGTTGTCAGATGCTTGGTGGTTTAATTAATACAGTAATTAAGTAGTCCACCATAAATTTCAGTTTAACATTTGTTTATTTTTAATCACGATGTCAACGATGCCTTCATACATTCCAAAGATTGCATACAATACTATTAACACAGTCTTTGTCAGTCGCAAAGTGAAGCTGTATAAACTAAAACTATCCTTCTGCTGATTTCTTTATATAGGCTCTATCGAAATTTCTATAATTCTTCAAAAGCTTCTGCCAGATATTTCTCGAACATTAACAATACTTAAACAATTGAAACATATTAAAAACAATCAGAATTAATACATAATCATTTAACATCATTACAAAGTGGTCAGGAATGGAAATTAAAGATACTTAAACAGAAAATTATTCACAGAAATCATTTTAAACTGTCGTAAATTGTCGTTTAGACATTGTAACTTGCATTAATACTTGGAATTACAAACATTTAAGCAATTCACTTGCATTATTCTGTTCCTAAACATATTAATTGGTTTTTAAATAATTTATTTTCATAAAACAAAGTCTATTTACATTGATTTACAGTTAATTGTGAAACAAACATACCAGATCATACTCAAGCAAACTTTAGCTCACTACAAATACTTCATAAAATACAATACTATTTAAAATTTGGGTATGAGGGCTGTTACAATGTGGAACTGGTACTAGTCAGGGCATTTGTGTCTTAAAATAAACAGTTTGAAATGGATCTTCTGAATCCTTGTAAACATTCCTTAATAGTAACCTGCTAGTGACAAGCATTTCCACTAATAATCCTGATAAAATTCCAGAATCCCATGTGGCCACCATTGTTAACCTTCTAATCTGTGAGATAACCTACCCAGTGCCTAGCAGTATACCACTACGTCCTTCCACGGTCCAAATTATTCCTATCATCTCTATTGAATCTCCCAACAATAACAAAGTGCAGAAAAGTGGTTTCTGAAGACTGTGGCACAGTAACGACAATTTGTGTGGGTCTGCAACAGGTATAAGGCTGGAAGCACACCCAGCTACAAAACATTACATATCCCAACCCACATTTAATCGTTACACACTGTCTGGTATCTAGTTCTCATCTATGGAGTTCAGAAGGGACCGTAGTGTCCAGAAAAAGATTGACACCTCTCTCTGTAGAACAGTTGTGTAAGATGTAAGAACTCTTGGGCAGCCACTGTATGATCTAGGTCAAAGGTTCCCAGTCAAAAGGAGATGTCAGTGAGAGGGTGGTTCCAGGCAGCTTCACCGGCCATGTGGACAATACCCTTGCTCTACAGTGTCCAACCTTTTTTTTTTTTTTTTTAACTTGTGGCTTTACTCCTCGACGACGGCTAAGGTCATTAGAGGCAACCCAAACCTGGATGCCCAGACGGGGATTCGAACCCACGTGCTCCCGAATACGAGGCCAGAACGCTAACCGTTCACCCACCATGCTTGGTGTCACAACTACTATGTCTGCTTCATCGCCTCTTAGAGATTTTAACATCACATACTTATTAAGTTTCCTTTGACATGCCACTGTTAATATTGAAAAGTAGACATATACCTAATTAATAACAAAACTGTGAGGGGGAAGGTGAGGGAGAAGAGTTCTTTTGACAGAAGTGGGGCGCAATACAAAAAACTCTGGGAACACTTGGTCTAGGGAAACTGTTTCTTAAGATAAGGCCTGAACTGGTACAGAGTAAACAGCATAGCTGGAATATGAGATGTACTGTAATACATCTAGCATGATGAATAATTAGAAAATAATTGGAAAAATTCTCCTGTGGTGGTTATATTGTAAGGGAACCAAACAAATCCCTGTAATATTGTGTAAAAGCTGAGTGAATATTCGTCCTCTGCTAGAGGTGCAGAGTGCTGTGGCGAAACGTAATACTATGCCTCTGCTGATAAGCGTCAGCAACTTGTTGCAAGTGCACTTGCACTGTAGCAGTACGCCTGGGACTTTGGTACGTAACACATCGATGTAGCGAGTGTGTCGTGATTTACTACCGACATTATCCCTTTTTACCCCATTTTGGCAATAGAAATCTAAATTCAAGCTAGCTGGGGTACTGCTAACATATTGCGTGGGACAGAAATTACGTTATTGTGTTTGTGAAACTGTCTGTGTGTGATTTACGACAAATAAACTGGAACTATTTAGTAATTTCTGTTTCCTTCCGTTAAACCTTTCTAATCCGTATCAGGCTAACAACACTCAAGCCAAAGAACTCTACGCAGCCTTCATTTAAAATATTTAATATCTTTATTAGACAATAGTTGTTTTGGCAGCTATCATCTTCGCAGTTGTCGATCTGCGTCATCAATAATCGGCTGGTATCAGCAGAAGGCCGTCATCCTGTTAAGAAGAAGAAGAACATCAAGAAGACGATAGTATCGGGCAGGTTAGAAATTACACGTCCGATAGTCAATCAATCAATATCCACTCAGTCATCCAAAAAGAGAACTTTGGCGTCATCTGCAGGACTCAAACCCTGCACCACACGCATATAAACAGAGTTCTACTACAATATTGACCAGATTCAAGATGAAAGTTTTGCAATGAGATCGGATGTACTGCAAGTGTGGGGCGGGCCAGCTTGGATCACACTGGGCGAAAATAATGCTGCAACACACACAGACGGATCGGGATGCAGCAAGTCAAATTTTCACTGCTATCGCTATCAGTTCTTGATGATTAATTCGATCAATCCCGCTGAGTAAAGCGAAGAGGGTGAATGTGGCCACATTTGGTGTTGTAGTTGGAAAGGATGAAATTTATGGAAGGAGAATATTGATGCTATCAAATAATTTAAATGCAAGTAATTCTAGCTATAACAGAGTTACTTCACGAGTTTTTTGGTTATTTATGGCTTTATGGGTCAACCTTGCGGTCATAAGAGGTGTTACTGGAATGGGGACAAGCAACGGTAAGGAATTCATCCATGGTATTTTGAAGTAAGCATCCTGGCATTCGTCTGGAGTGATTTGTGGAAACCATGGAAAACCCAAATCTCGATCAGGATTTTCGTTACACTGTACAAGAAACTAGTAACATTTGGAAAAATTTAACAATATGTTTGCCAAAAACTGGCTAAGTTAACTCTCAACATACAAGCATTGCAAATGGGATGCAAAGAAATTGATGGAAAATTATATTGAATTATGGGATTATACCAGGTTGTCTCAATGAGTTTCCTATTTTCTATCCCCCCCCCTTTTTATGGTAATCATCTTTTTTTTGGGGGGGGGGTTATAAATCATACAACTCACTAACAAGATGAAGTGCTCCTCATCCATTACATTTGCATGCAATGGAAAAGTTCTTTGTTCAAACAGTTATTCAGTTGTTCATGCAATTATTACTTTTTTATATGTAATTATCTCCTTTTCTGCAAAAATAACTTTAATTTAACCTGTGAATTTTACTGAAGTAAAACAATTAATTTCTAAGCTTGCATTCGGGAGGACACGATCAAATCCTTGTACTGTCATCCATATTTTAGTTTTGTATGGTTTCCCAAGATCTCTCCAGGCAAATGCCAGGATGTTTCCTTCCAAAAAGCCATGATTGAATTCCTTTCCCACCTCTCATGATGTCAACAAGGTGTAGAGCTGCAAAGTAGCTGTCTCACTGTCTCTAATACAAACAAACACGAGGATTCAACTATTGTAGGCAAAGCTAATAGTCTGTTTATCAAAAAAATCTCAGCAATGTGGGTCTTCAATTTGTAACATGACCGCTATCACAAGGTGCCATGTGGAAGCCCTGAAAGTATTTAGTAAAAAAGGCCAAGCCACATTCCAAAAAAAAAAAAAAAAAAAAAAAAAAAAAAAAAAACCTGCTTCATAGCTATTTTTGTTGCTCAACACAGAGTGCTTTTACATCAAAATAAATATTGTCATAACAAAACAGTCTCCAGATCTCTCTCAATTCTGTCTGTATTACCTAATAGATTATACCCAACACTCACTAAAGTTGAAGGGAGGAAACAGCAACACATAAGAATATACAAACACGAAAAAAAAACAATATTTTAGGGGTATTATTATTTCGTATCAGAAACATACAGTTACATAATCACAAACATCAAATTATGCTGGACCAGTACTTGGCCACTTCCAGTGCATTTTCTGAGGGCTCATACAGGTTAGCTGCTGAGCAGGATGCTGGACACAGTCAACATTGGAGCATGTGCTGGACAGTCTGGTCTTCACCGCAGTCGCACTTGATATCATTGATCTCAGCATAGTCCCATCTTGCTAAGTTCACTTTGCATCTGCCCACTCCTGATCTCAGCCTATTCAAAGACTTCCACATCAACCATCCCTTGTCATAACCAGGTGGCAAAGATTCAGACACTCTTCCCCAGCCATGCGAAGGGGAGCCTTAGCTTCCCATAGTTGTAACCTGGCTTCTTCAGTTGTCATTGTAAATTCCTGAGATATTCTTAGGAAACTTTTCCTGGACTTCAGTCTTGGCCTGTGAGGGATATGCCCATATAGTGGATGAGATTTTTCATGGTTCACTTTCCTCCTTTCTTTGTTCACTGCTATTTCCCTTCGAACAGAAGGTGGTGCTATTCCTGCGAGACGGTGGAGCGATTCGACTGGAGTTGATTTTAAGCAGCCTGTTATGATTCTGCACGTGTCATTAAGTGCAATGTCTACTTGTTTGGCATGGGTTGAACTGTGCCATACGGGACAGGCGTACTCTGCAGCCAAATAACATAGTGCTAAGGCAGAAGATCGAATTTTTTCAGGTTGGCTGCCCCACTGTCATCCAGCCAATTTTCTTATGAGATTGTTCCTACTGGAAACTTTCAGCTTGGAGTTCATGCAATGTTTCCTGAATGTAAGTGATCTGTCAAGGGTTACTCCTAGATATTTTGGAGTGTCACAGTGTTCTAGTTCGACCCCCGACTGTGTTACCTTTAACCTATGAGTCACTTCTTTATTCCTTAAATGAAGAGCACATACTTGTGTCTTCATAGGATTTGGTTTAAGCTGGTTCGTGCTATAATACCTTGACAAATCTTCCAGAGCGTAGGTAAGGGTGCTCTTCACTGATTCAAAGTCTTTGCTCTGTAACCCTTTTTCATGTTGCGAGTGACAATATAATCACAAGAAAGAAAAATTGGGCATTTAAAAGGAGAAATAATAATAACAACGATAGTAAATTTAATTGAAAGTAAATTTTGAAATAAGGTCTGTATATAACGAATCTATTGTGCTGGCCAGTGATGGATATAACAGGGTGAGGATGGAAGGTATTATCTGAAATTAAGGCCTGGACAGGGGCGAATCCAGGGGGGGGGGTGCTAGGGGGATCAAGCCCCCCCCCCCAAAAGTATCTGGGTCACCCCCAACATTGTAATTTTGGAGACCTTTTTTATTATTATTTCTTCAGATTCGAGGCCCGTAGAGGCTATAAAGACTACCCCATGGCCGACTCAACCCCTCTGAACCAAAATTCACTCAAGCCAAACCCCCCCCAAACCAAATTCCACTCAAGGCCCCCCCCCCAAACCAAAATCCTGGATCTGCCCCTGAGCCTGGAGGATGTCTAGTCTGCAGGATGTGTTGATATGCCAATTCCCACCTGCGGAGTTCAGATTGGGAGGTAGTGTGCGGAAGTACTCTAATGGCTCTGACTGTGAAGCAGTTATTAAGTTCACGGGTGTTGTGAGTACTGGCATGGTGAGCAACAGGGAGGTCCAGGTTTTGGGAGTAAACTGTCTGTGACTATTCGTTCTGATCGGTAATGAGATTGAGGTAAGGCCGGTGTAGGAACTTGGACAGTGGAGGCAGGTGAGCTGGTATATGAGATGGGTTGTACAATTAGTATGGCGTACGAAGGTCGGGCCACGCTAGGCTGATACTGGTCCACACTCGGCCAAGTGTTGGCTTGCGCCCCTCGCGTCCACACTGGTCCGTAGCTCGCCTGAGAGACTGACGGGTTCCTACTCAGCTTTGTTTGAGGTTCCTTTCAATTCACTCAATATTTTTTGTTAGTAAAAAGTGAGATTATTATACATTTTAATTTAAACGAAGACTGTAAAGATTCGATATTGTAAAAACAATTTCATTCTTGTCACAAAGTTTCTTATCAGCTGCACAGTGCATCTACACTGTCGACATCTAAGTTGAAAAGGAGATATCAGATTAACGTGAGAACCACGGAGCGCCCTAGCATCTTCACATTAGCAAATCACAGCATTGCCAGAAGTGAATGTCTTTTTTTTTTTTTTTTTTTTGGTAGTTTTATGTCTTGTCGACATTGAGGTCATTAGAGACGGGATTCGACTGGGGGGAAAGGAATGGGGAGGAATATGGCCATGGCCTTTTGAAGGAAGTTTCCCGGAATTTGCCCGGAGTGATCTTTGAAAACCATTGAAAACCCAAATTTGATGCCTGGAGGAGAATTTGAACCCGCATCCTCCCGAATGTGAGGTTTGAACATTACTGTTCACCCATCAATTTTAAGGTCCATAGAAATTACCGCTGAGACTAGAATTTGAACTGGAGACCTTCAGAACTGCAATCACATGCTGGAACCAACTGAATCATCAGACAAAATCTAAACGTAAAGAAAAATAAATATTTAAACAAAATAAAATTTACTCTTTTTCTATAACATTCATTATTGCTATCCTAAAACATAAATGTACTTTTATATAGTTGAATACATATTTTTCATTACTTATAGAATTGTCTGCTTCAATGCCAGGTCTTGGCTGAAATTTTTACAGGATTTAAAATCTCTAGCAAAGCATGCTAGAATTCTCCTTACATTTTACATATATTTCATTAGCATGGAAGTGAGATTGAAGAAAAATGACACTCTTCTGTGGCAATCAGTAACACGAAAACAACATTTGGTCGTAAAGGACCGGAAATTTCCCTATACACTTTTCTACATCCACCAGTCTGACACCAGCCCACACCATCGGCCGAGTGTTGCACCAAATGCAGTGTCTTTTGACCTAACTTCAATCGAGTGAGTGACAACAATACGAAAAGTAGATGAAATGTTCTTGGGAAACTAGCCGAGTGAGAATGTTTCAGCGATCGTATTCTCTATCACCTTTGTCAAGTGACTGCTGGCTGTGGGTAATGGGGTTGCTTATATATTGCACGGAACCGTTAAATACTAGCAGGATTGTTGGCGTTGGCTTCGATTTTTGAGGGAGCAAATAGAGAGTTCCAATGTAATCTCATTTTCTGGATCAATGGTCTCCAGGCTTCACTTAGTTGAACACCAGTATCTCTATTTACTAGGTTATCCGATATACGGATTACGACAGCTTCTGAAAAAATGCTGGTCCATAATCTCTCGTGCGAGCGAGAATTTCTGTAGCTTTAAGATCGGAGCCGTTCCCCGTGTCGATGCTGTGCTCCGCAGCTGCTGACTTGTCAGTTTGACCCAGGTAGACATTACGTGCATGTTTGGCACACAATTGGCTTACACAACGTATAGATTGACTGATATATGCCTGCACATCTGCAAGAAATGAGATTGGTGTATGCCTGCACATCGGCAAGGAATGAGATTGATGTATGCCTGCACATCGGCAAGGAATGAGATATAGCCCGGGTATTCATCAAAATCTGATAAAAACTGTGGCTTTCTACAAAGAACATCGGAAATTATGAGGAGTAGCGGTAGAAGGGGAAAGACATTAGGCTTCTGCAAACCAAATTTAAAAAGAATTGTTCTGTATGTTTTAAAGTATATGTGTGCAAAGTTGCTTCAGAATCACGTGGAAACTGTAGCTTTCTATGAAGAACATGACAAAAATTAAAAGGGATGGAAGGGTAAAAAGGGGTTTGGTTTTGGTAAACTAAATATAGACAGTATTTTTTTGTATGAAGAAGATTGACAATACCCAAGGGGGTCGAAAGAAAGACAAGAATTTTTTTATTATTATTATTATTATTATTATTTTTAGCTATTGTGGACAGTATTTTTCTTCTTCTCTTTGCTTTAAAGACTATGTCTGCAACGTTCCATTGAAATCCGATAAAAAATCTGAGTCTGTATAAAAATTAAGGGTTGTAAAGGGGAAGAGGGTTGAGGTTTTTGGATTTGTTTCGGTGATAAACCTTCTCCAAAAAAAAATAAAAAATAAAAATAAATAAATAAAAATAAAATAAAATAAAATGGTGTCCAGTCAAATGATGTAAACTGTAACTTTGTATAAAGAGATGAAAAGAGGGAGAGGATTGGGTTTCTGCAAAAAAAAATCTTTTGTTTTAAAGTATATATATGTGTAAAATTCTATTGAAATTGGGTAAAAAAATTTTGGTTTGTATAAAAATTAAGGAGTGTAAAGGGGGAGAGGGCGTGTTTTTTTAATTTTTTGGTCAGAAACCTTCTTCATGAAAAAAACACAAGTATATGCCAAGTTTCATGGAGATCGGTCAAATGGTGTTGACTGTAGCTTCTTTTTTTTAAAAAAAAAAAAAAAAAAATTAGAAAAATTAAAGGAGTGGAAAAGAGGACAGGGGTTGTGTTTTTTCAAACCAAATGTTGAGAGTATGTTTTCTTTATTTTAAATTATATACATGTGCAAAGTTCCATACAAATCGGTTAAAAAATGTGGGTTTGTATAAAAATAAAGGGGTAGAAAGGGTGGTTTCTCAATGAAATTTAAATGGAACCATTTTGAATGTATACCCTATCCACTAAAAAAGTTTATTAAAATTGGTTCACAATTTGGGAGATATCACTGTTCCCTTGTCTTATTAATCTTATTTCCTACACAATTTACACCTGGTAAATTTAAATCTCCGCCAATAATGACGATTCTATTCTCACCTCTGAAATCTGAGTATGAATTTAATTTCCCCGCAAGAGCCTCATCTTCATCTGCCATTCTTCCACTGCAGTAAGCAGCCAACACCCTGATTTTTTCTTTTTTGTTGCCCCAGAAATCTACCCCAAGTAACTCATGGTCATGATCTATGAACGCCAGTGAACTGTTGTAGGTTTTGTTAACTAATATGAAAACTCCTTCACCCATTGCTCCTCTATCTCTACGATACACTGCATAACTATTGGGAAAAACCTTACTGTCTAGTACTTCTTCTTTTAACCAACTCTCTATCCCTATTATTACTTGTGGCTCGTGTATTTCAATTAAGTTTGCAAATTCCATTATTTTGTTCATTATACTTCTACAGTTCACCAATAACACCCTTATTACTGGTTGTATATTTTTAGTATTTACCTCCTCCTTCCCAGTTCTAACCCAGTTTATTATTGTTTCAGCAACTTCATGTGTTTCTTTAACATCTGTGAGATTTCCCACTGTGGTTCTAGAGTTAGTATCACTTTGATCATCTATCTCCATCCCTTCACCAGCAGCCTCTAACTTAAGAAAGCCACAGTCCTGACCCCATCATCACTGGAAATAGGCTCCCTCCTGCTTTAACTAACAACTCAGATAGTACTCCTATGCCCCTCCTATTGAGGTGTAGACCATGCCTAGTGAAACCCCACCTACCAATGGTGTTCACAGGCACAACCCCCAAAACAGAACTAATGCCTTTCCCAAGTAGCACTTCCGTTTCCACATTTACTCGCCTCACAGCATAGTTCAATTTTGGCCAGTCATAGCGACTTAGGACCCACATGAGTTCTACCCTGGTATGCTGCGCCTCCTTCACCACCTTCCTCAAGTCACATTCTATACTATAACTCGCGTTTCTATCAATACTATTCCCTGCACCTCCCACTATCACTACTCTATCTTCCTAAGTGAAACTCCTACAAAGTGAACCTGTATCCTCTATTACCTGACCTAATGTTGCACTAGGTTTGAAAGAAACTTGTGACCTGGTATCTTGTACCTAACTGATCCTGCAGAAGAGGGCCTACATCTCTCCCATGGCTACTACCTAGCAGCAGAACCCCTTTTTTCCTTCATGCACTTATTCCTAAAGGCCTTCTGAATCTTACCTACACCTACATCTACATGAGGCTCTGTGGCATAACATGGAGAAGTTATAAAAGGAGTTGGTTGCTAGGGAAACAGCAGCAGAACAAGAACCAGCGGGCAAGCAAGAAGGTTTAGTGTGAACGTTTGGGGTTGAAGATGTATAGTTGCTGCTTATGGAGGACCTTCGTAATCTTTGGATATGAATTAGTAAAGAGTAAATGAAATAAAGATCGATGAATTAAATGAAAGTTATTATCACTCAAGTGTTTAAGGATTAAGTTTGTTTTGAAGTTTCGACCCAAGACTTGGGAAGTATATTTATTAGAATAACAACACGACGATAACACAATAAAATACGATGACAATAAGCATAATAAAATATGACAGCTCTTCTCCTCCTGACTCTGACAACAGGTGAAACCTATTTTTCCCCACAAAATCAGAAGTGTCTGGATTCTTCATCCTACTAACCATATTTCTCCTACGACCTGTTACCAGCTCCCACCCATCCTTCTCAACTTCCTCCAACCCACTATCTCTACTTTCTGCCTCTATAGCATGAGCCTCCACAGGTTGAGCCTCTGCAGGCTGAGCCTCCACAGGCCACGCCCCCACAGGCAGAGCCTCCATAGAATGAGCGTCAAGAACCTTGATCCTTTCCCTGATCGTTTCACCCATCTCCCTCATCCTTTCATCCCTAAGACAAAGTGGACAAAACCATGGGAGAGACTCAATTATTTCCCACATTTCCTCTTCCCTACATGCCCAATGAAACCACTTCTTACACCAACTACAACCCAAAACCTCCGCAATGTACCTGCGACAGGTGCCACACTTTCCAGTCAAAATTTTTCCCAAATACTTCTAGCACCTTCTAAACGAACCTTAAATTTATTTGATAAAGGAGTCTAATAAAGTTTATACTATTTTTTTAACGTTTTTATTAAATTGGATAACAGCTTTACCCCTCAACCAAGTGATTGTAATTAATTAGCAGATAAAAATACTTAATTTTTTTTTTACTAAGAAGTTACTGTTTTAATGTTTTTGGAAATAAGTAAATAAGAAACTATTATATTTAAGACTGAAATAAGTGATTAAGAAACTATTATTTTTAAGACAGAGATAATTAATAAATATGTCTTTATTTATTTTTATTGGCATTTCGTGTGTAGCATACTGCCAGCGGATTACATCTAATCAAATACTACATATTATTCTCTGGTTCAGAACGGGGTCGGATTTACAATTTCTAGGTGCGCATATATTTATCCATATATGGCATACAATATATGTACAAAAATATGTGCCATACAAATTTATAAAATACAATTTTTAACATGCAAGATATTAAAATGTTTCACTCAGATTATTCTGTTGGTCAGCGTTGTTATAGGATTTGTTTTTTTGTTGAGTGTATATGGCTTTATTTAAAGTCTTTATTCGGCTCATTCATGTGCCATATTTCGATGTTGTTCCTCGCTGCAAACTTGAAGAGGGTCATGAAGATTTCCGCTTTATTCTTTTGAAGGAGGATCTGCACCTTGGTAGGCAGTTCTGCCCCGAGGCTGTGTAACTTTGATATTAATATTGATGATTCATCCCAGTGTCGTCTGCAGGCAAAACATATGTGCTCAATATACCCAAAGCTTCATCCATCACACTCATACATGGGGGAGTTAACCATGTTGATCCTGTAGAGCTGACTAGGATAGCGACTGTGGTTGAACTTCCGTCTGGAGACAAATGATGTGACTTTCCTTGTAGTTGTCGTGTTTTACGCACCAGTAGGGCCGGCGGATAATTTGGGTATGGTGGGTAGCAGTACCCACCCGGTAAATTCCGGGTGGGTAAAATACCCACCCAGAAAACGAGAGCGACAAAGCGTGCATATAGGATAAAACAGGCAGGGGAAAAAATAAATAAATAGTAGAATTATAGCGTATATATTAGACTGTTCATCCTTTTATATTCCAGAGCTCCAAGATATAGAGTGCAATCACAGCTATGTACATTCTAATACCATTTGCCTGTTAGAGAGAGACGGAATAGCAATGGCAAATACACCATTTTTTTTTTTTTTTTTTTTTTTTTTTTTTTTTTTTTTTTTTTTTTTTTTTTTTTTTTTTTTGCCATGGCCTATAATGTGTATCTGTGGTACAAACACAGGCACACACCTTTTCGTTATGGTACAATTTTACAAATTAGGCAAGTGACACATTGAATTCAATATTTCCAAATCCAATTTAACAAACCTAAAAAGTACTCTTTTAATATTATTTTTTAAAGGGGGAGGGGGGGGAAGCAATGCGAAATATAATCTCTTCTTTTGAATACAAAATTAGGTTTTGTATGACATTTTCAATTGTCCACTCTTCTCCATGGCGCCAACCATATTGTTTATTTTTTTCCTGGAATAGGTCTCCGTTTAAATTAAGTATAACGTGATCCCCTCGATCGTATTCTGTTGCAGTGGGCGGAGGGTCTGTCAGTGGAAGTAACAACAATTAAAAACCAAATGTTGTGTCTTTTTTTAAAGGCTCCAGCTGAAGATGTGACTGAACTGAAATCATGGCTGCTAAGAGATGCTCACAAATAGCTTCATCATGACTGACACACTGAAATTATTGATTTGATGCCTACCACAGTGCTGCATGGAAGAAAGAGCACCTGATTTTTTCCCCTATTTCTGAACGTGAGAATCGTTTCTGAAGATTTCATTGTTTTCAACTGCGAACACCAGGGCAGAAACCGTATTTGATCTGGTCATTGACATTTTCACTAAGCACAATTTGCCATTCTCAAAACCCAGAGGCTATGATGCGGCTTCACATTGTTTTTTTGAGACTGGGCAAACACTCATAATGTAATCATTGGTCATAGTATCTGTATCGACCGGATAACTTAATACACATTCCATATTATTGATCAGTTGAATTTCCAGAATATTCGGTAACATATTTGGTCTGATGTCCACTTAAAATAACCTAATAATGCACGTACAGCGAACATGAACAAAGACCATTAACGAATGTGGTCAGTAAAATACCTAAATTTAATTTAATTTTTAATTTAATTTAATTGCAATGGAGCACAGGCTCCAGTGGCAATATCCCTACACACCCATCTTCCCCCTATCCTGCACCCACCTACATTTGCCCTCTACAAATTTTATCTTTAAATTCCTTCAAAGTTTTCGGTAAATTATTCATCATTTCTCTTGGTAACTCATGCCAATCCCTGACACCCTTACCTAAAAAAGAGAATCTTCCCACACCCTTGTGCCTGAAATCGAGTGCCAGCTTGTGGTCATGGTCATCTTTTCCCTTCCATGCACTACTTTTCATACCTATTGCAATATCTTTCCATGCCTCATCACCAGTATATGCCCTGTACACTCCCATGACCCTCCTCATCCTCCTCCTGTCTTGCAATGAATCCCATTCCAGCTCCTTTATCATATCCGTCACTGATTGCATTCTGCGATAATTTCCAGAAACAAATCTAGCAGCCCTTCTTTGCACCCTCTCCAAGTCCTGTATTTGATACGTAAAATGAGGGTCCCATACTACACTACCATATTCGAGCAATGGTCTGACCAAAGTTTTGTAACCCAATTCCTTTACTTCTCTCGTACATCCCCTCATCACTCTCTCCAACAAGTACAGAACTTTGAAACCTTATCCTACCACCTGTCCTATGTGTCCTGCCCAGTTAAGTTTGTTATTAAAAGTAATTCCAAGATATTTGCATTTCAAGTCTTCAGCAAGCAATTCATTCCCCACCTTATATTCATAATTAACCTTTTGTTTTTTATTTGTGTATCTAATAAGCTGACTCTTCTTTGCATTTATCTTCATTCCATGTTTACCAACCCAATTAGATATCCTGTCCAGATCACCCTGCAACTGTTTACAGTCCTCTATCGTTTTGATTCTTTTATACAGCATTATGTCATCTGCAAACAATCTAATTTCAGATAGTAAACAATCAACACAATTATTCATTACAATAATGAATAGCAATGGTCCCCAATACGCTACCCTGTGGCACTCCCATTTTTACTTCCACTTCTTTTGATACTACATTTACTAAAAAGCAAGTAAACCGTAATATATAAACTTTGGTCAAGCAACAACATTAGTGAAAGTTTTAATTAAATTGAAATTTATCCTAAGCCGGAATGACAATTGGCGTTCGTGGTTACAGCAGAGACTACGAGTAATTTTTTTTAAGTTGCTTTCATTAGCAACATGTTACTGAAAAGCAGATCCACGTATTTTTAAGCCAGAAAATTTATCAATATTTATTTAACTATGAAACGCTATGAAAATCACACTTAATGAATGTATTATGGCATTAATTTGGTAGCAGTTGCTATTAAATTGTGGACGTAATCACGAATTTCTTCTTATAGTGTCTCTAGTCGCTGTTTTGCGAGCGAAGGTTCTCCAGCCAATAGCTATCGAGGTGAGTGAATGAGTGAGCTTACGAAATTATATAGTAGATTAGTACGCCAATGATGTTATTTATTTTCGGACGCATTTCGCCTCTCGTCGAGGTATCTTCAAGGTACACTTTTTTGTGTAGTAGGTTATAAGTTTTAACTTTTATATATAATGATTTTTGTTTCCATATAATACCTATCTTACATATATAAATCACATTATGATTCAATGATGTAAGATTAGTGTTATATGTAAACAAAAACAGTTCTGTACAAAAGTTAAAAACTGATAACCTATTATATAAAAACGTGTATGCTGACAATACCTCGACGAAAGGCGAAACGCGTCCGAAAATAAATGACATCAACAGTTGCATTGGTGTACTCATTAAAATAAATCGAATTTGGGTATTATTGAATCGAATGAGAAGATAGAAACAATCACCAATGTTTCATACTTCGTTCGAGATTAAAAATTCGAAGAAATCTGGTGGAAAAGTATCTAGTCAGATACGCTCTTTGAAATCAACGAACCACAAATTCCACATTAGCGTAAAATTCCCAAGCGCCTCTACAAAGATAAGAGTGAAAAATCCGATTCAAAACAACTCAAGATGTTTTTCCGAAAATCTTAAAGTTCATGTGCAAGTGCTCACGTCGTTTAAGAGTCGATTCTACAACGATTCCACCCACTTCTCCATATCGTAAGAACGATCCGCTTTGGGAAGCCCACAAATGTTGAAAGAATTATAAATTTCTGTAACAATGACTGATGGAGAAAGATTTCTGAGTGATAGAGACATGTTTTTACAAATTTTTAAAGGCAGACAAAAAATTTAAGAGGCTTTATAAATTTTTGGTTTAATCCTAGACTGCGATTCCGCCACTGACCGGCGTTGACGTGACGTTGTTTTGACGTATTCGCTGTCGACTACCAACATAATTAGGTTTATTCCTTTTAGTGCTATTGTGACCGAGCGTAGCGAGGTCACAATAATTTAAAGCTGTACAATATCAACCTAAACTGATATCCCGAAGGTGAATCAGATGCAGGCGGCCGCTGGTAAGCGGCCGCAGATGTCCGATAACACAACCAGATGTTCAGTGTTTGATGTGTTATCGGATTTCTGCGGCCGGTCACAATAATAAATTATCTTTATGTTGGTACATCGACAGCGAATACCTCAAAACAACGTCAATATGACGTCACATCAACGCCAGTCAGTGGCGGAATCGCAGTCTAGGATTAAACCAAATTTTTTACAGAAATACAAATGTACTAGAGGACTCATACCACAGATTATGCGCTTCGCCCGGCTACTCGACACTATTCCTGGCTCGTCTTGTTCGAATGAACGAAATTTTTCGGTTTTGCATCTACTAAAGAATTACTTAAGATCTACCATGTAGGAAGATTGACTCAATAATATCGCCATATTACATTTATATAGTAAACTCACAGACACACTTGATTTGAAATATTGTTGAATTAGTTGATTTCCAAAGACGCAAAGTGCAGCACAGTTTTTGCATTGCGCAATTAATACCGAGTAACAGTAAATCAAAAAAAAAAAACTATATATATATGAGCAGTTAAAATGTATTTAATAAATTAAATGATAATTTTTTTAAAAATTCATGTTGTTTATACCTCTAACGATCAGTCTTAATGATCATCACTATTATTATTATTTTAGGTAAGATACCCAAATAACATTTTCATGGGATACCCCCCTCCCCCTCCTGTTTGCCTGACTACCCACCCGGGATTAACATGAAACGCCGGCCCTGCGTACCAGTGGGTCCGTGCGATTGTTGGGTGGATAATGACTAGCTTTGTGTAGGTCTTTTGATCTCCACTCTCTGTTCATTCCGTTCTAGTTTTATTACAGAGTAGGGTAATCAAGTCAGAGGTCGGATTATGTTTTATTTTTATACCGTGATGTGGTGCTGCCTGAGCCAGCCGAACAGCTAATTCATTGCCTTCTATTCCGGCGTGACCTTCAGTCCAGATAAATGTTACCTCCGAGCCCTTTTCTCTAAGCCTTGCTACCAACTGTAGCACCTCGTATATTAACCAGCTTCTTCCGTTGCCCGCTGCAAGGTTGGATAATCTCAGTAGGACAGATCGAGAATCTGATAAAATAACCAGCCGGTCTGTCTGCAACTGTATGCCGTATTCTAAAGCTTTCACAATCGCTTGTAATTCAGCAATGTAGACTGATGTTTCTTCTGGTAGGTGATATAGGCCCCACTTTTCAATCGCAGGATCCACAAAGGCGCAACCCACCAAGTTTTCGGATTTAGAGGCATCCGTGTATAGGCATGTGGGATTACCTGCCAGATTCGCAATGTGATTCTTCAAAATAGCTTCGTTATTACCACCTTCCGTCATAAATTTTATGTCCAGGATAATATCTAGTCTCATCATGGCGCTTATAGTTTTATGCAAATTTACTGGAAGGAGGCATGACCCGTTGATTATGTTACTGTATTGTTTTACCTCCGAGAAGGCAGTTCTGAGGGGAAGGTCATCCTTCTGTTGCCAGTACCTCCGATTCGTGAGCTGAACTGTAAGAGCAGATATTTTTGCAATGAGTTGGTTATCCTTTATTTCAAGTAGTCTTAGAATGAACTTGCACCTAAGGAATGCCCAGCGGTTATGTAGGGGCGGTTCTAAACATTCCACAATATTAAGATTTATGAAGTTATATCTACAAACGATTTTTTGAATCGATACTATCGAACTAGAAGTCAGATATTTACTATTATATATTTATTTGCTGTATTAATTATTATTTAAGAGACAGAGATAATTAATAAATATAACATAGGATTTACGAATTTATATCTACAAACGATTTTTTGAATCGATACTATCGAACTAGAAGTCAGATATTTACTATTATATATTATTTATATTTATTTGCTGTATTTCTAGAAGATTATTGTTATTTCTATGCTTTAATAGTAATAAAAATAACAAACTGTTGTATTTGAGACAAAACAAAAGTCTAAGCAACAATTGACAACAATCTGAATCTGTAACACTTATTTTTTTAGGTGTACAAGAAATTTGAGATGTTAAATTATATACCTAAGAACTTAATTACAATTTGGTATATTTAATCTAACTATCAAGCTTTCAGCTTATTTCTAAATAAAAAAACTATCGAAAAAGAAATGATTATTAGCCACTAATAATACGCGATTTTCGAAGCTCTATTACCGAGTGGAAATCTTGTATTTTGCTTCACTAACAATAATCCTAACTATTTACTTTATAATTGAAAGCTTTAAACTAATTTAGATGTTAAACTTAGATGATGACGAAGTTATTTCAGGTTTAATGCACAGCAGTTCACACACATATACAGAGCATGGAGGAAGGAATAATATGGAGACGACGCAAGAGACCTTTGCCACGCATGGAAGTGAAGCAGGCCGGCGGAGGAGTGGGGGGGCATGGCCGGAGTGGTGGGGACTTGACCGCTTCCCAACAAACACGGGGAGTATGGTTAAACACCTCAAGGGGACTCTAGGATAAACGTGACGCCGCAATCTGGTGATGGATTATTATGTAACTCGATGAGACAAATAAAAAATGAAGAATAAAATTTTTTGATATCCTGCTTAGTTTTCGAGATATTCTGTCTCAAATGTGAAATGGTTTTGGTTGAAATTCAGAAGAAAAAATTATTCAAAGTCAAATTTTATGATGAATTTTTATTTAAAAAGACGAGACAAATAAAAAATAAAGAGTAAAATTTTTCGATATTTCACCTAGTTCTCGAGATATACTGTCTCAAAAGTGAGGTGTCTTGAGTTGAAATGCAGAAGAAAAATTTCGCAAAAGTCAAATTTAATGATGGATTCTTATGTAACACGACGAAAAAACTCGATAATAAGGAATAAATGTTTCCGATATCTTGCTTAGTTTGGGGGATATACAACAACCAAATTGAGGGGTTTAGGTTTGGATGCAGGCTGGACCAAAAATTAATTCTGTCAAAGCCACAATGATTACATGGTTGACATGCAGAATGGATATTTCAGTTTTATTACTACCAATTGTGGTTAGTCTGAAATGTATCCTAGACCAGAAAAAAGTAAGAGGACCCACTCTAGGGATGAGCAACCCAGACATTTTGTAGGCTGGTACCAGAAATAAAATGTTTCCGCATAATTTATAGTTAATATAAAGTGTATCAACAAAAAGTAAAGAGTGATACTTTACTATAATGTATGGTTGGCATCATGCGGTGTTCTTTTAAGTAACTTCAAGCAAGTGTGCTCCAATCATAAATGCGATGATGAGTCACTGTCTGAACAAGCCTATACTTTTTTCAACAAAATAACTTATCACGCTAGAAGAACTCTACTTCAACTTCTGTTTAAAAGGGCAGAGGCTTTATTATTACCTTTAAAAATAAAAGAGCCGTTTCACAATTGTTGCTATTACAGGAATGTACAAGTAACTTTATGACACAGAATTTGATTCATTATTTTCCTTTACTTCACATTATTAATAATGAATTAACATGTGGTTAAAGGTAGGGACCGTGCACAAACTACACGGCCTGGTCCGGGGGGGGGGGGGGGGGGGGGGGGGTGCTGGAAGGCTACGTTGAGCTATGTAGGGAGAGGGGGGGGGGATTCCAAGCCAGGCCACGTAGCTATCCTTTCATAAAATTTGTCACAGTTAAAATGAGGAATGGAATTCACAACAGCATGTGAATATTTATTGGTTTAATTCTAGATGGCGATACCGCTATAGCACCTTTCTGCCACACGCAGCTATCAAAGAATTATCCGTACCACTTTTATGACATTTTTCTTCTGGTCCAGGCTGTATTTCAACCTAACCTCAACTGCTAGGAATAATTTTAAAAAAAGCTAGATCCCTGTACTGGTAGTAGGCCTAAAGTAGTTGTAGCAGTATCATGATCTAGAATTAAACCTATTTATTTCCCTCAGCTAATTATCTCCTTATGTAATTTATAATAGTCTGACAAGAGAAAACAGTGCAAAATGTCTTCTGGAATCAAAAGGGGGAAAAAAACCTACTTGCTAGGTGAGGGGGGGGGGAAGGGGGGTGGAGGCAAAAGCCAAGTTGGTCTACATGGGGAGGGATAGTGGTTCACAGGAGGCCAAATTGGAGCTATGTGGTTTATGCACGCTCTCTTATGTATGTATCTCAATTGATGCTATCTATAAACATTAGAAATTAAGGAAAAAAAGTCTGTTAAAAATTATTTTAATAGAATTTTATTTGCCAAAACATCTACAGCCACAAAAAAAGACTAAGGGTATTATTATTTTATTTTATTTCAATGGAGCACACGCTCCATAATATCCAAGTGTAATTAGGAAACAGTGATACAAGATTGATTGAAACAGAAAGTTATATATGTAATTTGAAAGTGTCACCATATGGCAAGATAATACTTGACAGCAGTAGGAGCACTGGATTCTTAGGTTTTCTGATTCATGTTTGAAGTATTTCTTTAATTCCTTAGTTATTGATCAAAAAATCTTAAAATATATATTAGCATATAAATTTAGTCAGGATCACTTTGAAATATTTTTACAATGTATCAGATCTTTGGGGGGTGGAGGGGGGGGGGAGGAATTCAAACAATCCCACTGCCCATACAATTTAAAGCAGCTTATAAAAAAAAAAAACCTACTCTTGAAATGTGAAGTGAAATATGCAAACACTGGTAATTGTATACTCCTGGAAAAATTGTTAATCATGCTCCAGAACATATTATAAATTTTACATCAAGACATCATCGAATTATTGAAGAGGAAAAAGAATTACAGTTTCCTCCCAAGTCCGACCACGAATGTATGTTTGATGCAGGTGCACTAACTGTTTTAATAGATCATATTGTACACTACATTTCAGGATTTGTGGTACACAAACATCTAAAAATATTAAAAAGTGAAGAGTGTGTTAGTATATTGTGATCTCCATTTCTATTATTTTGGGGATCTCTCAAAACGTACAAAAGTAGAGATGGTCTTATTCATCGTTCACTTGATATAAGTAACATTTGTGAAACGTTTTAAAAAGTATTTAGCAGAAATGTGCATTCAAATTTTGGTTTATTTTTTTAAAAAGAAGTTAAACATTTTGCAAACTGAAACACAAGTTGTTCAATTGATAATCTGTGAAAATTTATTCAGTCACCTTAATTTGCGAACAAAGTCATCCCATTGAGAGCTATGACTAAATATTTATAGACGTGCTGCAAAGTTTGCTGTGTCTACCGCTCACTTCAACAACGATAATTACAATTCAACTTACTTATGAAATGATATTCCAGGTTCATTCCTGTCTGGCCTATTTGTGCAACCGTACGCAACACAAGCTGGCATTTTTAAACACTTATACACAATACTAAATGAAATAATCACTGCCTCTACCACAATGTGAACACCTTAATTGTTGGGAAGCGCCATATGGTCGCTGCCGGTGCTGCCACCATGCGGGAGAGTTTAGTGCTTGCTTCACCGATTTAAGCTCACTTCTTCTCCATATAATTCCTTCCTCCATGATACAGAGCTCACTTCACCAAAGATCCCTGATAGGTAACTTCAACATTAGGACCATGGATTAGGACCTATCGCTATAAATTTATTCATTGCTCTCAATAGGATCATATTGTTCTCAAATTTTTGTTGGTGTAGTGTAGACAATTAGCATATGTTACTACTTTGCACCTGAAAAGCTAGCCTATTGGAGACAAGTGTTTAAAATTTAATTTAAGCGGGTCAAGTTTACATCGCGACACAGTGAATATGGTATTCTGCAGGCTTTACACAATTTCAGTTTATACTGAAAGTGTATTATGTAACTGTGATAATTTGTGCTGTGCGAACTACTAAACGTGATTAAATAAATATTGTTGCCCGAAATGTAATTCGCGAAGCATTTCATGTGTTTAGGCGTGTCTACATAGTTTGATTTTGTAGCGGCAATATTAATGGAAATGTTGGTAGGTAGAAATGCGGTGTGTACCACAAGAGAACAAACAATTTATTTATTATTATTTGTTAGTTTCTGACTTATGAATGCACTGATTTAGCTAGCAACATTTACTATAGACCACTAACAGCACAATATCTTCTAAGTAAGCTCAGAAACTATGAGGTATTTGAAGTGATAATTTTTTAAAAAGTTCTAAACATTGACTTACTTTATTTTTAAAATTTCAGATTTGGTGACGTTTTTATACTGGTCCAGGCTGCGTTTCAACCTAACCACAAGGATTAGTAAAAAAATAAAACACCCAATCTGCATATGCAGCAAAATTATCTTTTGGTCCAGTCTGCATCATAACCGGCAGTTCTATCATTACTGTGGCGCTACAATCTGATGATGAATTCTTATAGAACTCAACGAAACAAATCGAAAATAAAGATTAAAAATTTTATGATATCGCGCTTTGTTTACGAGATATAGCATGTTAAAAATCAGTTATGGTATAGTTCCTTGTAATTTTGGTGACTTTTTTTTTTTTTTTATTTCAGGCTGTATTTCAACCTAACAAGAATCACTAGGAAGAAAATAAAACACTTATATTGCATTTCCACAGTTTAGATATGGTGGTTTAGGTGAATTTTTTTCTTGTCCAGGCCAGATCTCAATCTAACCTCCTCACATTTGAGGTACGATATCTCTAGTAAGCGAAATATCAAAATAATTTATTCTTTATTTTCGATTTGTCTCGTTAAGCTGCGTACAAATTCATCATCAAATTTGGATATGGCGAAAGTTTTCTTCTGGTCCAGGCCGCATTTCAACCTAACCACGTCAATTTTAAGAAAAATATCTCGAGAACTAAGCGAGATATCAAAAAAAAAAAAAAAAAAAAAAAAAAAAAATATTCTTTACTTTCAGTTTGTCTCATCGAGTTACATAAGAATTCGTCATCAAGTTGCGGCGCCACGGTTATCGTTGAATCCCCTCATAACCTAACAACCTCACTTTTGAGACACTATACCTCGCGAACTAAGCGAGATTTAGACAATTTTATTCCTTATTTTCGATTTGTATCGTCGTGTTACATAAGAATCTACCATCAAATTTGACTTTAGGGACATGTTTCTTCTGAATTTCAACCAGAAACTCCACACTTTTGAGACAGTAAATCTCGAGAACCAAACACAATATCAAAAAAAAATTATTTTTTTCAATAATAATCCATCATCAAACTTTAGTACCACGGGTTTCTTATGATTCCCTTGAGGTTTTTGTTCCTATTCCCCGTATTTCTACGGCCAACCAATATAGCGGCCTCCCCACCCCACTTCTCTCCACCCGGTTTCACTACAGTACGTGATAAAGGTCCCTTGCGTCGTCTCCATATATTCCTTCCTCCATGGAAAGTACAGGTTCGATGACGGTATCAAAAAGCTCGTGGCGCGGATACCGAAGGTCATCGAACGGGAAGGCAACTACATAGAAAAATAGCTAAAACTTCAAGCTTTCGAATGATGAGTAACAATTGCTGAATAAATGTGATTTTCTATGTATAAAAAAATAGGAGGCCTTATTTTTTTAAACACTCTCATATATTAAGTTTTAATTCGTCTCATATTATTTCTGGTATACGATCTGGAGAGATATAATTATGTCTTATGTTGGTAGGGCAATAGAAGTTTCAGTTTATCATCGGAATTATTGCCGGTGAATGAGGTGGTTCAATTGTAGGTTGCGATATGGTTAATGAGTTAGCGTTAGAAGTTTTAATTTTCGAGCAACAATATTAGAATAGGTTTTCATTAGGTTGGATTTTAACCTGGATCAGAATGACATCATTATTCCGTGGTCAAGCGTAAGATATGTTGAATTTGCATTTATTTTTAATTTACTTTTTTTTTCATATTCACCGTATTTTGACTTCGCCACTTTTAAGCATTTTCAAATGTATTTCTATTAAGGGGCATTCTATGATAACCGTGGCGCTGCAGTTTGATAATGGATTCTGATGTAACTTGATGATAAAAATCGAAAGTGAGGAATAATAATAACAATTATTTTTATTATTATTGGCGAATTCTACCAGTAAATGGAAGACGTCAAGCAAATGACCCAGTCAAGTTTTCTTTGAGTTCTTTTTGTTAAAACGCTTAATAAAAGGCAATATTGAAAATTACAGGAACATATTTGATGGGGATGGAAGCCCGTTGCCTTCCCTACTAATACTACGTACTAATACTACGTACTAATACTACTTTGTAGCGCGTGACGTATTGATAAACACACCTCTCAAGTATTTTGACTTAAGTTTTTGGGTAGGAACAGAGACAATACAAGGTTAGGAGTGAGTGGATTTCAAATGCGCGCCTATTATTACGCGCAGCGCGGTCTGCTGACCACAGTTTAAACTAACACTTGAATTAAAATTACAGTGGCGGGAGTACAGAAATCTGTGAAGTGCACCTGCTACAGTAGTTTACTGTGAACTGTTTCTTTTTATTACACATTTCGTGACTTCTTTCTAAACGTTTTCATTACGTTAG
Organism: Vandiemenella viatica; assembly: GCA_031002005.1. Lineage (NCBI taxonomy): Eukaryota > Metazoa > Arthropoda > Insecta > Orthoptera > Morabidae > Vandiemenella > Vandiemenella viatica. The sequence continues at coordinate 8,901,154 of JARYHS010007075.1, forward strand.
TTACGCAATTTTGAGGAATTTCAGGTAAAAGTCATGATTCCATGTAATATACTTTTGTGAGAATATGTTAAGTTAGAAACTCATAGGTGTTTGCTTATATTTACGTATACACTCGACTTGCTTTGCTCTATTATTTCAACTCATGTTCTTACTTGTTCGAATAGTGTTCTATTAATTCTTATAACACGGCGGTATATTATCTCCACGATGTATATCGCTGTATTTGATTTCTTTGTTTTAATGCCTTCTATTTATTTGCTGTTTGCCGCGATTTGTAAATATTTATGTTTTCCATGGTTTCCCCAAATCACTCCAAGCGAATTCCGGGATGCTTCCTTCAAAAGACCATGGCCGAATTCCTTCTGGTCCCTTGTCCCCAGTCTCATTTATATATTACTGTTATTTGTTGTGTTTTGCGTGGATCGCTTTTAGTAATGTCTTGTGTGTGGATACTTTGTGCCTTATTTTAAGTAATGAATATAGTGTCCGATTAGTGAGGTTTCTGTAGGCATATTCGCTTATTAAATGTTTTCCTTCTTCCAGAACATTTTCTATTTGATACTTTTCTTGGGACATTAGTGATTTATTGCTAATGGTGTTGGAAATGGTGTTCTGGGAATGTTGAACAGCTGTTGTATTTTAGTATCCGCATTTTTTTTTTTTTTTGCTGTTTTAAATGATGAAGGAGCTGGAATGGGATTCATTGCAAGACAGGAGGAGGATGAGGAGGGTCATGGGAGTGTACAGGGCATATACTGGCGATGAGGCATGGAAAGATATTGCAATAGGTATGAAAAGTAGTGCATGGAGGGGAAAAGATGACCATGACCACAAGCTGGCACTCGATTTCAGGCACAAGGGTGTAGGAAGATTCTCTTTTTTAGGTAAGGGTGTCAGGGATTGGAATGAGTTACCAAGAGAAATGATGAATAATTTACCGAAAACTTTGAAAGAATTTAAAGATAAAATTTGTAGAGGGCAAATGTTGGTAGGTGCAGGATAGGGGGAAGATGGGTGTGTAGGGAAATTGCCAGCGGAGCCTGTGCTTCATTGCAATTAAATTAATTGTTCTTTATGACTTGTGCTTTATAGTAATTTGATTAAATATAAACCTGAATTACAGAACTAGAGAGATAGTTGTTCTGCTGTAACTACATTCCTGCGTGCAGATCAATACTGCTGTTAGTCAATTGCAAGATGTATTATTTTCAAGCAATATTTGTATTTTGATATATCCTGGACCGCTAGAATGGTCCAGGATGCGATGGATTACAACATAATTTATACTACATGCTATGCTGGTCCAGGGTGCATTACAAACTAAATACTGCTTGAAAATAATAGTCTTATGATTGACTGCCACAGTATTAGTATGCATGGTGATATCGTGATCACAGCTAGCCTTAATTCATTGACAGATGTTTTACTGAGCGTGGTAGGTGAACGGTTAACGTTCCGGCCTCGCATTCAGGAGGCATCCAGATTTGGCTTTTCCATGGTTTTCCCAAATCACTCTAGGTGAATGCCGGGATGCTTCCTTCAAAAAGGCCATGGCCAAATTCCTTCCCGTTCCTTGTTACCAATTACTGTTATTGTTCAGCTATTATGTTCCGTTTTCTTTATATTTTTTGGCTAAAGATTTATTTATTTGTGTCCAAGATGCCACTTTAATGCGATTTAAGGAAACTCTTATTTAAACAATGTTAAAACACAGCCATTTATATTCTGTAAGAGGCGAAGTAAGCAGCAGCCTGGATAGCAGGGGCGTAGCTACTAGGCGGTGCAGTGCACCGGGGCCCCTAATCTCAGGAGGCCCCCCAAGCATATCTCAAGGGGCTCCCATGCGCACCTCTGGGGGCCCCAAGAGCAGTTCACAGGGGCCCAGGCAACTTCACGGCAAACTGGCGACCTTTTTTTAAAGCTCTACCGTCGTCTAAGGGGGGCCCCTGAGACATAGGAAGCCTCTCACTAAGGGCCCCTCACTGCTCAGGGGGCCCGCAAGCACAACTCAGGGGCCCCAAGCCTCACCTAAGGGGGCCCCTACCATCAACACAAAGCAAAGAAAAGGTCGCCCATCTGGCCTGAGGGCCCAATATAAATTCTGGTTGACCTAGCTACTCCACTGCTGGATATCCTTGTCATTTGCTGTGAACAGTTTGTTTAGTTTACAGATCTTGTCTAGTTTCCTGCACCGAGTGTGGTGGGTGATCAGTTATGCCCTGGCCTCACATTTGGGAGGACGTGGGTTTGAATCGCAGTCTGGGCATCCACATTTTGGTTTTCTATGGTTTTTTCCAAATCACTCTAGGTTTATGGAGGGATGGTTGCTTCAAAAAGCCTTGGCTGAATTCCTTCCCATTCCTTGCCTCCAGTCCTTTCCCGTGCCTGTAATGACCTCGACGAGGTGTGAAGCCATAAGAAAAACAAGGTTTCTTGCAGATCAGCAGATAATGTGGGCCTCAACATCCCTGTGTTTACAGAGCTCTTCTTCTTTTATAAAATTCTGTTATTTCATATTTTCTTTGCATCGACATACGTGTTTTTGTTTTGTTTTTTTTGGTAAGTGCTTTACGTCTCTTTTTTAACATCGAGGTCTTTAGAGACGGGAAAGGATGGGGGGCAAGGAATGGGATGGAATTCGGCCATGGCCTTTTGAAGGAAGCATCCCGGCATTTGCCTGGAGTGATTTGGGGAGACCATGGAAAACGCAAATCTGGATGCCTGGACGGGGATTCGAACCGCCGTCCTCCCGAATGCGAGGCGAGAACGCTAACCGTTACACCGCCCCGCTCGGTGCATCGACATACACCGGTTCCAAGTCTATTTAAGGCTTCCCATGTCATAAAGGAATATAGTAGTTTGCTGCATTTTTCTCCATTTGATTTTTACAAATTATTCCTGGTGCAAATTCTACTCAGCATTTTATAGATGGTAATGTAATATCTGGATGTTGTGGATGGTTTTCCTCAATTGCTGATAATATTAATGAATAAATAACGCCAAAGCAATTGAATGTTTGAGCATTTATTGAACCCCCGAACTCATTTCACTTCTTGGCAATAGCGCAATCACTGGGACTCATCAAGGAATTGTTGTTTTGGTCTGAAAACTGGTGCACATGTTCGTTTGGTGATACTATTTAATATATGTTGCTCTTAGAGGTGTAAAATGTATAGATACCTCACAAACTTCACTCGAAAAGTGCCGTAACGCTATACCACTAGCGACTTGGAGAAGCCTTATAGCGAAGTATAATGACCATGCACACGTTCTTTGAATGATATTATTTGGGAATATGTTGTTATAAAAGTATAAATATGGAAAAGTTTACACACAAAATAAACCTTTGAACCGTAAGCGAACGTTGGTTGCCTCATTTACGTACACATACGCGACAACCAACGATAACTCGTACATCGTCAAGAAACATATCCGCATGTTATTTCCAAGATGTTAATATTCTACAGCATTTATCAAAGTAGGTTGCGGCGATATTAACGTAGCTTATGTTTAGGTTGAAAGTGCGGCAATATGCTTGTTCCAGCATTATGCCGAAGGAATTTATTTTTTATAGTTGAAATGCAGCCTGAACAAAAAAGGCGTTTGGTTGTTGTTGTTAAAGCATAATTCGCCAGAAATTTGGATTTATTAAACATTTATCATGAGTTTCAAGCAGAATCATTAGCGGCGCCTTTGGATAGGTTGGAATGCAGCCTGGACCAAAGTGGACATAGACGCTTCCTTTGGTAGCTTAATGGACCATAAATTTGGTTTTTATAATAAAGTTGGTTTGGTTTTCATCGCTGTTGGTTGGTTGTTGATGTATTTTGTTGCACGTAATACTATTATCGCTGGAAGTTGCATATGATAACAAATGGCGTCCTCTCATCACTTAGTGTGTACTGTTACAGCAGTTTTTTTTTTTTTTTTTTATTTTTATTTTGCGTGAATTTTGTGTGTTATACACTATCTTCATTGGGTGTAATAGAAACAAAAGTTATTAAATAATATAGTGGAAGGAAACGATAGCATTATCATTATAAATGGCAATATGCTTTCTCCCAGTCGCTCGTGGTATAACGTTACCGCACTTTTCGAGTGAAGTTTGTGAGGTATCTATACATTTTACACCTCTAAGAGCAACATATATTAAATAGTATCACCAAACGAATAAGTGCAACAGTTTTCAGACGAAAACTACAACTCCTTGATGAGTGCCAGTGATTGCGCTATTACCCACATCTTTTTCAGAAGCATCTTCAGTGCGTTCTCCTGGTAATTAGGTACAAATGTTACAAATTGATTTTGTTGTTGTGTTTTGTACAGTGGAATTATTACTCTTTCTTTGTCACAAAGAAAGAATAAATCACTGCTGCTAAGAGTGGAGCATAAGTAAATGCAATAGACCGTAAAGTGTTAGTAGATTATAATGTCGATAATAATTCGACTGTACAGAACACAACAACAAAACCAGTTTATAACATTTGTACTTAATTACCAGGAGAACCCACTGAAGATGCTTCTGCAAAAGAAGTGAAACACGTTTGGGAGTTCAATAAATACTCAAACATTCAATTGTTTTGGCATTATTTATTCATTGATGGTAATGTAGTTGGTGTTATTGTTTTCAAGGAGCTTTTTCTGGGGTATTACTGGAGATGGCGATTCTGCGAGGAATTGGCGTCATAATACAGGAGTAGTCAAATGCAAGTCACTGCTAGAAATACTTTCTGAAGAGCTCTTAGCAGTTTCATGCTGGTCCAGACTGTTTTTACAACCTAATTTCTGCTTGAAAATAATGGTCCAGACTGTATTACAACATAATTACTGTTTGTATGGATAGGACAGGTAAAAATACACCCAACGCTCACCAAAGCTGATGGGAGGAGGGCAGCAGCAACACAAAACAACTTACAACATGCACTATGCATCCACCTACCACTCACTACCTATAGCAACCCTACTACTGGTGGAACCTACCCCATAATAGGTCATGCCACTTGTACAACCACCCATCTCATATACCAGCTCACCTGCCTCCACTGTCCAAGTTCCTACATTGGCAACTCATTATCCATCAGAATGAATGGTCGCAGACAGACAGTTTACTCCCAAAACCTGGACCTCCCCGTTGCTCACCATGCCAGTACTCACAACACCCGCGACCTTAATAACTGCTTCACAGTAAGAGTCATTAGAGTACTTCCAGACACTACCTCCCAATCTGAACTCCGCAGGTGGGAATTGGCTTATCAACACATCCTGCAGACTAGACATCCCCCAGGCATTAATTTGCGATATCATCTTCCATCCTCACCTGATACACCTATCACTGGCCAGAACAACAGATTCATATATATATATTTATACACCTTATCTCAAAAATTTACAAAAATTTTTTAAAATCTGTTTTTATTTATTTATTATATTTTTATTATTTTTTAATGATTATTATTATTTTTCCCATTTTAATCTTCTTGTGATTTATACTTTTGGTTATATTATCGTTGCTCCCCCCACCACCTCCGATGGGCATTTTCATTCTATGAGTGGCTGTGTTGAACTCAGGGCTTGTGCAAGCCCAGCCATGTACTTCTGTTAACTTGACAAAGGCTTTTAATCCAAAATATCGTATTTTCTGCGTTTGTGTGTTGCTTCCCTCCACCTTTCAGCTTCGCTGAGTGTTGGGTGTATTTTATCTATCCTGTCCGTATAAATATTGCCTCACGGCAGTTCTTTCCTTCGATTGTTACTGATATAATTACTGTTTGAAAATAATATGTCTTGGGACTGACTGCAACAGTATTATGACATCTTCAAGTGCTGTTTACAGCTTTATTTCCACCTGGTTGAAGATTTTACCCTGGGCAGCAATGACTGTCATCTGCACAGATAATGGAGTGAGAGCGCAGACTTGCTGCATATGTTGTACATCATTGACGCACGCACACTGCCATGACGGAAGCCATTTTTACCGATTCCACCATCGGCTCTTTTTTGCGAAACAAAAAATTACCTTAATAAACTCTTCTCCCATTTCCAACTACGTGATGAAGTCACACTTGTGGAATTTCAAAGACATCTATCTCGGCCCTCATTTTCAACCAAATGTCGATCATTAACTGTTTGTTTAACTGCTGCCGCAAAAATGGTAGAAGGCAAAAACCAACACAGCGCGTTGACGTCATCCATTCTTCTGCTCGTTACTGATACGAAACTGTTTCATCAGTTTAATAGCCAGGTTGCAGGCAACTCTGAGTTGATAACCAGTGTCCCTGTTAACTAATCAATCACTTGCTCTGATTTCTACGGGCCCTGTAATAACACTGGCCCAAAAATCTTTGACCTGGGCGAAAATTGTAATTTTTTTCAAAATCAAATGTATGATCTTCTTGCACACTGTGTTCAGCCATTGCAGATTTCTCTTTTGGCCCCGCTGTAGAAATCAGAACAACTGATTCATTAGTTAACAGGGACACTGGTTATCAACTCAGTGCGGCCTGGAACCCGTGTGTGACTTCTTTACGCTGCTGGAAGCGCGAGAAAAATTTGTTTATAGACAGTGCCGTGAAAAACTTCAATCTTTCAAAAAATTACCTTTTCTGTAACAGGCATCGGATAAATTGCTCCAACCAGACGTGCCCATAGTCATATATTTTTCTTATCAGCTTTTTATGGTTAATCGTATCATAAGCAGCTATGAGGTTGATACTGAGCATGTCGGATGAGCAATAATGCTCTGGCCTCTCATTCGGGAGGACTTGGGTTCGAATACCCATGTGGGCACCCAGATTTGGGTTTTCCATGGTTTTCTGAAATCACTTCAGGCAAATGCCGAGATGCTTCCTTTAAAACACCATGGCTGAATTCCTTCCCATTCCTTGTCCCACATCCTTTCCCACCTCTAATTACCTCGATGTCAATGAGGCGTAAATCCATAAAAAAAAATTGTTAGGTTGATAATTTGGCACTTATGATCTGTCCTTGTTTGTAAGTCTTTTGTAAAGCTAGCTGTGATAATAATCTCCATTAACATCAAAGGCTATATAGAGTATATCATTCATTTATGATTGAGGATAATATAGGTGCCATAACCTTTACCAACAGTGGCCGTCAGGCTGGATATATCATTCCTTAGGTGTTATTGTTCAGTTAAAAATGTATGCAGGATGCACATAACAGACAAGAGGCAAGAAATGTGATGCGAGCATACAGTATAGAGTAACCCAATGGAGACATCTTTACCCACATCTCACATTCTAGTGCAGTTCCAAATGACAAACAATTGCTTCACTGTAAACCTATTCTGCACATAAAGATATTTTTGTAATTAAGTAATTAATATGTACGTCATTAGACCATCGATTATATCAACCTGTCAGGTGTAAGATAGGTTGATATGATACCTAGATCAATGAAGTTTAGGTGTGGTGGAAATTGAAATTATGAGCCTGTTGCGTAGAGTACTAAATATATATGTAATAACAATGAGCAGGAAAATGCTTTAAGGTAATAAAACTAAGGATAGGGAAATATGACCCAACGCTTACCAAAGATGAAGGCGGTTGGGATGACGAACACAAAAAACAAACAAAAAAAAGCACAATATTTTGGCAATAGCCTTATTCGTGCAGAAGTAAGAAGTGAGACACCAGGTGGAGTGAGATGGGTACACAGTGACCACCATCCGGTTCATCTTTGGTAAGTGTTGGGCCATATTTCCCTATCCATCCTTAGTTTTATATATTATTATTATTATTGATGAATTCTCTCAATAAGTGGAAGACGGTAAGCAAATGACACAATCAAGTTTTCTTTGAGTTCTTATCGTTCCAATAGGTTTTCATGCTTTCCGAGAAAGATTCCTTGCGTTCTTCCGACCACTTTGGTCTGTATTGTTTTGGTTTTGGTTGCTCAGTTATAACTTCCCATTTGTCTGCTTTGTGTCTGAAGGTGTCTCTTTCTAAGATGTCTGTTGCTCCTATGCTTGCACTTTTAAGATCCTTCCGAATTTCATTCAGCCAAGGTGTTGGATTAATAAATGAAGTTACATAATCTATTATCATTTTTGTCAATTGACTTTCTGGTAACCTGTTAAGTTGACCATAGAATTTCATTCACCTTTTCTTGATGTCAATTTCGATGCTTGAAAACTTTTCTGTTGTTTTGATTGATTGTAGTCCGTAACCATCTTTAGTGAGTCTTGCTCCTAGAATTTTTCTAATGACTTTTCTCTCTAATTTTTTAATTTCTTCAAGGTCATGTTTTCTGTTAAGTGTTAATGTTTCACTTGCATAGAGGACTGTTGGTTTTATGTCTGTGTTGTGCCGAATTTTGGTCTGTCTTGACATAGATGTATTGTTGTAGAGATTTTTATATATATATATATATATATATATGTTGGGGTTAGGTTGAAATGGGGCCTGGACTATGAAAGCTAATAATTACCCCTGAGTTATTTTTTGAATTTATGAGAAGTGTAACAGTATTCTACATTGGATTGTTTATCGTATTTGTAATGTTTTTGAATTCCATGTTGTAGAATTAAGTGAATGGGTTCCATTGGAAATGATGGTATCAAAATGTTTGATACAACATACTTTTTCAGTTTTTAAATATTTCTTTCTGTCATCATTTAGTGGGTTTTTATTTTTTTTTAAGACTCAAGTTTCTACAGTGAACTGACCAGAATTTATAGGTATTAATTATACTGTTCTATGATTATTTTTTAAAAAAGTAATTGCCCCAGTTTCTTTGTCTGTGACTAATAAAACCCATTTTTTGTGCAGATCCCCCCAAGTAAAACATATATCGGCTACATATGTCACAGCTACAGCTATATACCTTACACTGCTTGGTGTGACATATAGTTTAATGTGACAGAGAGATATTGTAATGGTATTGCATTCTCCAGTAATTCCTGAAATATGAATGTTCATGCGCATTCTGCAATTTGCCCTAAGAGGATGAAAATGCATTAGACAGTTGATTTGACAGATGTTTAAAAGGTCATGGTCGAATTCGTTCCCATTCGCTGCCCCCCCCCCCCCATTCCCTTATCACATCTAATGACCTTGACATCGATGATGAGGTGCATAAAAGTGAACCTCTGTCCTCCTGAATGTGTGTCCAGAGCGTTACCACTCACCAACTATCCTCAGTTTGTAAAAAGTCACTGTCAGCATTCCCTAAAAACAACAACAACAACAACTGTAAAAGGTCGCAAGAAATTTACTGTAATAACATATTTTTTAGGTCATAGCAATAGCTGCATGTTGCAGTGATAAAGGGAATCAATTGTTTTTGCTGTACACAAAATCCACGTTGCAAGATGCATGTCACATAAAAATTTTAGTATCGCTTATAAAAAAAAAAATCCTTCTGGGCCAGGCCCCGTTTCATCCAAACCACTACTGCCAGAAATAAAACAATGTAGTTTAGATTGACATGACCCCTATATTGACAATATTTGTGGTATTTTCCAGTGTGATTGCATTTTGCACTAGCATAGCTGCCTCATATTTCCCATTTGGGAACCAGAATAACAGGAATATGCAGAAGTCAAGTGCTGTGTTTGAACCAAAATAAATTAAATACTTCCAGTTGTTAACTATCTGCTGCTGTGTTGATAAGATTTTGGCTAAATATTTTAGCTTGGTATTGTGTTAACCCACGTACAAGCTGATGCAGTTTAAAAGTACCTTCAATCAAAGGACGTATATTAGAAAAATGATGTTAATGGAACATTATTTTTACTGCAGATAATGAGTCAACTGGGACGATTGTCATTAGTTACAAGAGATTGGCATGATAAGCTTCTCGCTGAACGTCCTAGAAAACAACAAAAATTAGACCAGGTAAGTATTCTATTTTTTGTTGATATTATAAATATACAGATTAAAATGTTTCTGTTTCAGAAAATACATGTAAATATATATAAAACTAATTTATTATCCTTTCTAGTATATAGTATATATATATATATATATATATATATATATATATATATATTGCACATACATCTATTACTTATAGGCAATTTAGGACCATCAGCTGTCAACTGCGCTTCCGTGACAGGTCCCTAAGGACAGGTTTATTATCTATTTATTAGTGTTTTCTAGCTTATGGCTTTCTACCCCCACCCTCACTCCCCGCCATGTTGTACCCCGCCTCCCCCACCATGAGCTACCGGCCTGGCGGGCTGATTCAGTTGGCTGTCGTCAGCCTCCAACATGCAGCCATCTCACTACTACTGAAGAAGCGCCATAGGCTCGAAAATTCTATATTCTATTTGTGTACGTGTTTCTTTCGTGTATCAACACCACTGGAATCCTCATTTATGGTAAGCGGTGGTTTTTCTCTTATCCAAATGTTTAATTTTTTTTTTTGCTGTCATCAGTCTTAAGACTGGTTTGATGCAATCCTCCATCCTTTCCTATCCTGTGCTAACCTCTTCATTTCTACATACCCACGTCCTCAATTATCTGCTTCATATATTCTAATGTCTGTCTTCCTCTACAGTTCTTACCTTCGACTGTTCCCTCCAGTAACAAATTAACCAATCCAGCATGTCTCAAAATATGACCTACCAGCCTGTCTCTTCTTTCTGTAAGCTTCTTCCATAAACTTCTTTCCTCGCCCATCATTTCCAAAACTCGTTCATTTCTTGCTTTGTCAGTCAACTTAATTTTCAGCATTCTTCCGAAGTACCACAAATGCTTCAACTTTATTTCTTTCCGGTATTCCTAAAGGCCATATTTTACTACTATAAAAATGCTGTACTCCACACAAAGAGTTTTAAAAAGTTCTTTCTAATTCCTAGATCAATATTTGGAACTAAAAGGTTTCTCTTTTACATGAAGGCTCTTTTTTGCAGGTGCTATTCTGCTTTTAACATCATTCCTGCTTTGGACATCAGTTGTAATTTTGCTTCCCAAGTAACAGAACTCACTTACTTCTCTTATTGCATCCGATACTATTTTTATATTTAATCTACTAGTATTGGTATCATTTCTGCTACATTTCATCACTTTTGTCTTACTTTGATTTATATTCAGTCCAAAATCTTCCTTCGGTATTTTGTTCATGCCATTCAATAACTTTTCAGTATCCTATATTACAAAACAGGATAGTGAAATAAACTACCACTTACCTTAGATGATGGTTTCATGGTTTGAACACACACAAAAAAAAAAAAGTACAGGAGAACATTATGAGGGTGGTTGGTGTAGGAGACCATCTCACAGAATGACTGTTAGTCAGGAATATGGTGGGGGTAAATTCAAACAGTGGACAGGGAGAGGGGGACAGTGAATTGGAGGTAGTACCCAAGCAATACAAAATATTGGAAAAAAAGCGGAATAATACATTAAAATCTTCACAGCATAAATCTGAGTAAGCAAAAGTAAATAAGTAAACAAAAAAAAATAATAATAATAATAATAAAAATTAAAGAATCTATACACTTAAACATCACCGTTTGTTGTTTTTCTGTTTTTGTGTGTTTTTTATATGTTCACACCATGATACCATCATCTAAGGTAATTGGTGGTTCATTTCATTATCCTGTTCTGTAATATATATATATTAAACATTTGGCCAAGAGAAAAACCACCTTCCAGTTTCTTGTCCCCAGTCCCATCCCAGCTCTAATGACCACGTCAGCGAGGCATAAAGCCATAAGTTAAAAAAAATTACATTGGATCAATTGTCTGCACATGGCTTTTTTTGATCTCTGCATCTGTTTTTAAATTTGATAATCAAATGAATGTAGGATATTTGTGATCCTTTTCTCGTTAATACAGTAGCACTCCAATTATCCGGAGCAATTGGGACCAGGATTTTTTTTCTGAAAAAGGGTCTATTTTAATTAATTACTGTGTGTTGGAAATGGGAGGAAAAAACTATTTTTAAAGAAAAAGAGATTTTAATTAAATGAGTGAAAAGGCAACACTTTTACTTGTTAGGCATACTTTCAAGTGCTGTATATCAGTACAGTATGTATGTACTGTACTGTAAATAAGTAATTGCTTGCTGAACATCTCTGTCATAGTAAGCTGTTTGACTGTATTCATCCGCTTGACAGTGAGAAGTTGCACATGGTCACACTCTGGCTGACGCTCCATCCCCTTCAACGCAGTTTCAAGGCCGGCAAATGGTTGACTAGCTGATGGTCCCGTGTCTGCTTCAACATTAAGGTCATTTTCTTCCTCAACACTTTCTTCTCTCACACTTTCAATAAGTTCATCATCATTTAGAATTTCATACCCAGGATCTGACGAATCACACACCACCCACTCTCCTATATCTTCAGCACTAACTTCTGAACATCCAGGAATTTTTAAAAAAATGTTTCTGAATTCCTCAACTGACATGTCATCCCCATCTTCTCCTGTCTCTTCCCTTTCGAGCTTCTTTTTCCTTTTTCTCCTTTCCTAGATCTGCCACTGGGAAGGACAATAGCACCTAGGCAGAGTCATTATTTTCCGAATCACAGTATGTTTCCGTCTTGCTTAAAAAAGCGATTTTCTTATTCAGCGATTCAGATAGTTGGAGTTTGGATAATTGGACTTCTACTATATCTCTTAGTTTGTACTGCGAGTATTTGTCATATACTTTGATTTTTCTGTAATAACGAGATGACTTACTTTGCTGATGGGCTGGCTGTAGTCAGTCTATCTTATTCGAAGCGGCCTTTTTGACATCAGACAAACTGAATGCAGTCATCTGCATTGCGATACAATCACAAATCATAATGAGAATAATTTCTGTCTTTGTGTTGCACTTGTTCATTTCCAGAAACTACAGTACGGTATTTACTTTACGAGTTGTTCCATACCTTTTGAATGAAAAATAGATTGCTAGTGGATTTATCAGTTATCCACTTGTCTATCATAACATTGTAACTTCTGGACCGAGCGTGGTGGGTGAACGGTTTACACTCTGGCCTCGCATTCGGAAGGATGGCGGTTCGAATCCAAGTCCAGGGATCCAGATTTGTGTTTTCATGGTTACCCAAAATTACTCTAGGCATATGCCAGGATGTTTCCTTCAAAAAGGCGATGGCAGAATTCCTTCACATTTCTTGTACCTAGTATTTTCCCACTTCTAATGGCCTTGTTGGCCTTGATGTTGATGACATGCCTGAACATTGTGAATTTTCCAGAAGAAAATGATTTGCTTACTCTGAACCAACATGGATTTTCGAAGAAAAGATCATCTGAAACGTGGCTGGCACTTTTTACACTTGACATAATGAAAGTTATTGGTGTTGGATCACAAGTTGATGTAATTTATTTGAATTTTCAGAAAGCCTTTGACTCTGTGCCACACAACTGCCTTTTGGTGAAGGTTTGAGTGTACAGTATATCGGATTTGCTATGTGGATGGTTAATAGATTTTCTAACTGCTCAGCTGCAATATTTCATCGATGGCGTAGCCTATTCTGAACTAGATTTTACATCAGCTGTCCTGCAAGAAAGTGTAATAAGACTGCTACTTTTCTTAATCTTATCAGAGAAAAATGTGAATAGCAGTTTGATATTGTTCGCTGGTGATGTAATTGTCTATAGGAATGTAAGAAATTTGATTGATTGGAAGAAATTAAGCACAATATGGATGTTATTTTGGCATGGTGCAAGATGTAGATGTAGATGTAGAAGTCACAAACCACACTAAATTTTGAAATGTGTTATGCAGTGTGTATAACGGAAATAGTATCAGTTTAAACAGAAATACAAAGTAAATAGTTCAGTTTTTGAAACGGTCATTTGCCTGAAATATTTGGGCGTAACAATAAAAAGAAACTTGAAATGGGACATTCATATTAATTTGATCATGGTTAGAGCTGGATGAATAGCATGCACACCAAAAAGATCGACACAGTTTTGGACCAGACAGTGCGGATAATTAGTGGATGTATCAAGTCCACTCCACTGTACTGGCTATCCGTTTTGAATAACATCAAACTGCCTACGATAAGATGGCGCATTCACAAAATTACCCAATATAATCTGTCATAACTTGGATCTCCCCATCATCAATGACATGGAAACACAATTTCAGAGATTTAAATCGAGAAGTCAAAACATAAAAACTGCTAAACAGCATACAGGGTGTTTCAAAAAGGACTTTACAACTTTGAAAATTCATATAAATTTTTTGAAACAAGGTACAGAGCCGGTCTTGGTTTTGTTTTAAAGGAAAGCACTTCAAGTTTTTTTTACCTTAAACTAAAGATGTTCTATGTGGCTTCCGTTGGTTATTCTGCAGACATCCCATCGGTAGTCGATTTCTTCCCAGAATCGCACTGGCATTTCAGGTGTAACTTGCACAGCAGCAGCGTAAATTCTTGCTCTAAGTTCAGGTAGAGTGGCCGGCAAAGGAGGTACGTACACCATATCTTTTATGAAACCCCAGCCTCGCATTCGGGAGGACGGCGGTTCGAATCCCCGTCCGGGCATCCAGATTTGGGTTTTCCATGTTTTCCCAAATCACTCTAGGCAAATGCCGGGACGCTTACTTAAAAAGGCCATGGCCGATTTCCTTCCCATCCTTTCCCCGTCTCTAAAGACCTCGCTGTTGAGAGACATAAAGCAGTTAAAAAAAAAATGAAACCCCAGAAGAAAAAATCATGCGGTGTAAGATCTGGGGAATGGGAAGGGGGGGAGGGGCCTGAAATTGGCGCATCACGGCCAATCCATTGACCTGGAAAGCGGTCATTGAGAAAATCCCGGGCGTCAGTCAGATAGTGTGGTGGTGCGCCATCTTGCATAAAGAAAACATTTCGTTCTCGGTCATCCTCATCAATCTGTGGTATCAAAAATTGTTGCAACATATCAAGGTACAATATCCCGTAGATGGTTCTCTCTTGGGAAAAAAAGTGGCCGTACATTTTCCTCTTGCTAAACGCACAAAAAATGTTCACTTTAAGGCTATCACGAACATGTTGCAATGTTTCATGTGGATTTTCACTGCCCCAAATCCTACAGTTATGTGTGTTAACGTTGCCACTTAAATGAAAAGTTGACTCGTCAGAAAAGATTATGTTGTACAAGAAATGTTCATCATCATCCACTTGATTTAACATATCCACACAGAAGTTCCTACGTGCAATCTTATCAGTGTCTTTAATTGCTTGTAAAAGCGAATATACATTTTCTCAACACACGCCAAACCGTCGTATTTGGGACTTGCAGCTCACGAGATGCACGCCGGGTCGATTTCGTAGGGCTGTTGACAAAACTTTTTCTCACTTGCTCAACGACCTCGTCAGATGTGCTTGGACGACCTGAGGATTTTTTGTGTTTTACTGAGCACCCTGTTTCTACAAAATATCTATGCCACTCATAAATTGTAGGCCTACTAGGATGATCTTTAGCGTACTTGGTATGAAAATTACGCTGAACTGTTGTCGCAGACTTCGATTCTTCAACTAAAACACACAGCTAGCACGCTCGGGTCCAGTGAAGTCAGCCATCTTTAACGTAACTGCCGCTAACGCTTGTGCGGCGCGATTAGGCACTAGCGGACTATGCGAATCAAAACTTTAAAACAACACCAAAATCAGCTCTGTACCTTGTTTCATAAAATTTATATGAATTTTCAAAGTTGTAAAGTCCTTTTTGAAACACCCTGTATATCTGACAATTGTAATGGGTGAGAAGCACGCGGTTTCCCACCAGAATAACACTCCCTGTTTGACAGTGAACAGGCACTAAAGGGACTCGACCTTCCCTGCAAGACCTGGGCTGCTCTTAGCAGAGTTACGTCTGGCCATGGCAGATCTGCTACAGCTCTGTACACATGGGGAGATTCATCAAATTACAACTGTGGTGAGAAAGAACAAACCATCCATCATGTGACCTTTGATTGCCCATTTCGAGCCTTCAGGGGATCATTGAAAGACTTCATAAGTATTTCCAATGAAGCTTTATATTGGCTGCACTATGTTGATGTTGATTTTGAATTTTAACTAGAATTTAATGTAACATTTTACTAGTGGGAAACAATTGTATATAATTGTTATTATTATTATTATTATTTGCGGATAAGCCCATTAGGACTACACAAAGTACTCAGACGCATTTGTTCGCTTTCCTTTGTGCCCACATTTCCTTCATACGCTTGCTGTGGGCTTCTTTCCTCTCATCTGACCATGTTGTTCCTGGTGTTTTCTTAAATCTTTCCTCCAGGTCAACTTGCCACTTGTGAATTTTAGATTTAAATATGTCTCTGTTTTCTATATCTTCTGGAACAATTCCTGCTAATTTGAGATCTTTCTTGATTTCTCCAACCCATTTCATAGTATCCGATATTAATTTACTTCGGTTTTCATAGAATTCAACTATTTGTCTTGTCAGTCTGTTAGGGTTCATTCTTTTGATGTGTCCATACAATTTTAGTCGGTGTTTTCTAATATCACTGTCAATGTCTGCATATTTGTAAAATTTCCTGATTACTTTTGAAGTCTGTACTGGTCTCTTACGAGTCTTGGGCCCAAAATTTTCCTTATAATTTTGAGTTCTTTTTTCTCAGGGTTTTCTTTATCTTTTTTCTGTTCAAAATAAGTGTTTCTGATACATAAAGACATTCTGGTTCAATAACTGTATTGTACAGGGTGAGTCAAAAGTCGCAGTACACCCTTTTATTTCAAAAACTCTGCAGGAATTGGGAAACCTGAATATTCCAGTAAGGTATTGGTGAGGTGGTCTATCTTTTACGGTATGTACCGAACATGGGCGCCATCTTGAAATCGGCCATCTTGAATCTAAGTCAATTTTTTTAAATGGAAAGGGGGTCGTGTGACACATCAAATAACATCAGAATTTTCTCACAAGTTCATTCCTGTAAACAGATTTGAAATAGCAGTTGCGGTTCAAAAGTTACGTAACTTTTTTGTTGCAGATAACTGAAGATGGCTTTGACCAAGGAGGAGAGAATTGAAATCATTTTGATGTCTGGAGAACGAAGTTTCCGTGCATAGCTGCAGATTTTAACAACCGTGGTTGTGACGGTTAACTTCACCACTGACATAAAAGTTTGCCTCATCACTGAACAAGATGCTTTGTGCAAAAGAGGGATCCTCTAAGGCCCACGTGCAAAACTGTCTGGGTCATCCTCTGCTAGGTGCTGGAGTAACTGAATCTTGAATGGATGCCATCGATGGGCATGAAGGATTCGTATGATCGATGACTGGCTGATTCCACATTCTGCTGACAAACGTCGTGGGCGCTTCACGAAGGACGCCAAAACCATTGTTGAGGTTGTCTCGTCAGTAGCACTTTTTGGACGGCCACTCCGTGCCTTGTCAGCCACAGTCCCAGTTTCTCGGAATTTGGAAATTAAGCACCTGACAGTGTTGTGTGAAATTGGAGGTCTTTCTGCGTGCCGGTTGTTAAAATCTGCAGCTATGACACGGAAACTTCGTTTTTCAGACATCAAAATGATTTCAATTCTCTCCTCCTTGGTCAAAGCCATCTTCAGTTATCTGCAACAAAAAAGCTATGTAACTTTTGAACCGCAACTGCTATTTCAAATCTGTTTACAGGAATGAACTTGTGAGAAAATTCTGATGTTATTTGATGTGTCACACGACCCCCTTTCCATTTAAAAAAATTGACTTAGATTCAAGATGGCCGATTTCAAGATGGCGCCCATGTTCGGTACATACCGTAAAAGATAGACCACCTCACCAATACCTTACTGGAATATTCAGGTTTCCCAATTCCTGCAGAGTTTTTGAAATAAAAGGGTGTACTGCGACTTTTGACTCACCCTGTAGTGTTTCAGTTTTGTGTGCTTGGAGATGCATTTTTTGTTGTAGACGTTTTGTGTTAGGCGATAAGCTGTTTCCATCTTTTGGCATCTAATTTCATTAGCTCTTGGATGGTTTCACCGAGATACTTGAAGTATGAGACTCATTTGATTTTTCCATATTTTGTCTCCATGTATTTTGGTGTTTCTTTTATTGCGGGTCATAAATTCTGTTTTCTCGGACCGAGCGTGGTGGTGTAACGGCTAGCGTTCTGGCCTCGCATTCAGGAGGACGACGGTTTGAATCCCCGTCCGGGCATCCAGATTTGGGTTTTCCATGGTTTCCCCAAATCACTCCAGGTGAATGCCGGGATGCTTCCTTCAAAAGGCCATGGCCGAATTCCTTCCCATTCCTTGCCCCTCATCCTTTCCTGTCTCTAAAGACCTAGTTGTTATAGGAGTTTTAAAAAAAAAAAGTTTTCTCGAATGAAATCTGTAGACCCACTTTTTCCGCTACTTCTTTCAAGAGTTTTTGGGCTATTGCAATGTAACGGGTTAAGATTGCTAAGTCTGCAAATGCTAGGCAATCTATCTTTAATTGTATTATTGATTATATGCTGTTGCCATAAGATAAATAAATAAATGTTGTCTGTGATTCATAGGCTGAATCCTGAAAAATTGTAATGAAAAAATAAAGGTGATAGTATGTGTCCATATTTGGATTTCTATTATGCAGTTTTGTTCTTTTTTGTAAGGGGTTGATTGACATTATACAGAAGGCACACAGTTCAGCCACTCAATTGGTGACCGCTAGCCACAGTCATTACGAAAGCGTCACAGCATAGATTTGTCAATTGGACTAGGATTCTCTGGAAGATGGATAATGTAGCTTCCATTTGTATTTATTGCTAAACATGGGTAAACCCACTTTCATTTATGAATGCGATGAAAGACTTTGGTCACCAACCTATTTGGGATGCAATAATAGAAGAGAGAACATTAGAGAAATAAGGTTCTGCATCTCCGTCCATGGATCTAGACTTGGGTTTTCCACGGTTCCCCAAATCATTCCAGGTGAATGCCAGGATGCTTCCTTCATAAAAGGGCCTGGCTGAATACCTTCCTGTTCCTTGTCCCCACTCCCGCCTCTAACGACCTTGACGAGACATAAAACAATAAGTTAAAAAAAATATGAAGGGAGATGAAGGGTTGTGATACCTTTTAGAAATAGTATACATGATTGTCTGCCTTCAGTGGCAGAGAGTAATTAGGGAAATATACTATTCAAAACTGGGAAGTTCGGAGAACTTTGAAAGCAGAAATGTTTCTTATATCATTGCAACAACTTTGGTCTTTTGTATTAAGTCTTTAAAAAAAAGAAGAAGAAGAAGAAGAAAGGGTAAAACTCTGTTAAAACTGATCATATCTGTACTTAAAGAAGCTGGAGCTAAGCATGTTAGCAAATGAAGAAATTGTTAAGTACAAAATGAAGAAAGAAAAGTGGTTGCTGTAAAATACACCACTGTGAAGTGCATCTGTTAATGTAAACCTTATTTTATATTCATGAAGGTCTTGCAGTAAAAATCAAATGCCAATATTTAATTTTGTGAAGAGCTGCACGACAAAATATTTAAATTCGGTGACAATGGAAGGAAAGACAGGAAGGACAGATAAAATACATCCAAAACTCACCAAAGTTGTAGGGAGGAGGGCAGCGGCAACACACAAATACAGAAAATACAATATTTCGGGTTAAACTCTTTGTCAAGTTAAAAGAAGTAAGTGGTAGAGCTAGCGCAAGCCTTTTGGTCAACACAGCCACTCATAGCCACTTTAAACTAGACAAAGGGTTTAACCAAAATATTGTATTTCCTGTGTTTGTGTGTTGTTTTATGTTGCTGCTGCTCTCCTCCCTTCAATTTTGGCGAGTTTTGGGTATATTTTATCTTTCCTTTCCATATAAAAATATTTAAATTGATTGTTCAATTTTGACCATCAGTACTGCATTCACCAGAATGTTGAACTTCCCAAAATGGGTGTGTTAAACACTGAGAAGAAAACGCTGTGTTCTGTTGAGGTAGCAATTGAAGTTTTGTTCAGATAGTATTTCTCAAGTGTCTGAGGGAGAGGGGAGGCGGGGTTAACACTTGGACTGTATAAAGAATCTTTTTGTATTATGGCCTCTGCTTTTTCAGTCATATACATTAATTTTCTTATGTGTACATGTAGCCTCGTATTTATTTTCTTGTTTGAGGCTAGTTGTGCCTGTGACATTAACATGAAAGATTTTTGCTATAAATTGTCCAACAAACTATCAAAGATACATTGGTAATATTTTATTTATTAATTAATTTTTACAGCTTTATCAATCCTTGTTTCAGGATGTAGCCTCTTTAAGCCAGATGAGCTATATTTTACTACTTAATTCTACATAGTTTTGTTGTAGTTCCTTCCAGGCTGATCGATCTTGAGCAACTCCCTTCCAGTTCATGCCTGTAACTCGACGTATATCCTTATCCCAGCGATCCGGGAGTCTTCCTCTTGCTCTTTTCAGGTTTCTTGGTATCCAATCCAGTACTACCGTAGTCCATCTGTCATCTCTTATGCGAGTAATTTGATCAGCCCATTGCCATTTTTGGGTCATGACTCTTTTTGAGATGTCTGTCACTTTGGTTATTGAACAAATGTGTGTGGCCCTTTTCCTGTCTCTTCTTGTAAACCCTAGCATTGCTCTTTCCATACTTTGCTGGACAGTTCTCAATTTTTGCTTCATGTGACTGTTTAGGGTTTATGTGAGGACCAGTAACACACATTGTTCAAATACCTGTTGCGAGGTCTTCTTTACTTCGTACATAAATCCTGGCAGGTATCGCCATTTCTGTGAGGCACCCTTTTTTACTGCTATCTTCTCTATCTTTTTAATGTTGATAATTAAAGAAATCCTGGTCGGGCTTACCACTGCTTCCAGGTTCTTTGCAATCTTTTCTGTAATTGACAGCATTCTGAGGATGATACATATGTATGGCCCCCAGAATATCATCATACTCGTTTATAACCTATCTCCTCGCATGATAAATTTAGTTATATTCTTCTACGCCGCGATGTTTATTTCATTACCTGAGCTTACGGCTGGTATCCTACAGCCTTCTTCAGAGATACTGTTTATGTTGACATAGCAGCGAGTATCAAGCATCGCAGAGTAAAAGGCCGCTATCTTCGTTGATGTTGTTCTTATTCCTTATGATTTCTGCTGCCTCTTTCACACGTCGAGGCCACCACTGGTCTTCTCTTCACAGCAGCCTCGTGTCTTGAAATTTTATTTCATGCCCAGTGTTAACGGCAAGGCGGATTTTATATTTGTAGTGGCGCATATTTTCTTTAAGTCTCTCCGCCACTGTGTGACCTGTCTCGCCAATGTAAACACTGCCACAGCTGCAGGGGATTTCATAAACACCCGTAAGCTGGTGTGGGTGTAACAACATCAACGAAGATAGCGGCCTTTTACTCTGCGATGCTTGGCGACTGTTGCTATATCAACGTAATCATTAATGGCATCTCTGAATAACGCTGTAGAATACCAGCCGAAGCTTGTGTAATTAAAAAAACAATGTGGTATAACCCCCAAAAGCTATTAATCACAAACAAAGACGGTCGCGGAAGTCTTAGGAATCATTTAAACAAATATGTGTTTGAATAGAAAGTTGATAGTTAATCCTGTATCTAACTTGGGAACCATCAGTCCTGTTCAGAACAGATTTTGATCCCCCGAGTATATGTTGAAGGGTATTTACTCCATATGTCTGTGTTACAATTATTTCTTCAAAATGAGCCCTAGGTATCGAGAAATTAACGCGGAAACATATGTGAATAACTTTAAAATACTATAATTTTAGTACATTATTTAAAAGCTTCAGCATGGTGTATGTGGTAAGGCGCCATCTTCCCAATTTGCGAACCCGGGTTCAAATCCTCATACTGCCAAATATTTTTATTTCTTTTTTTATAAGCAGTACTCATTGAGCATTGATTTTATTTCATTTAAAATTCATTTACGAATTTTTATTATGTGAAATAACAGACATTATGTTAGTTCCACCACTGAACGGAAATAAGTATAACTGTGGTAGGGGGAAAAACCCTGACCTTATGGCTGTAATATATTTACTTTACGATATTAATTGTAGAGATACAAGTATAGAAACGATGAACATGAAATATACCTGTTTCATTAAAAAAACAACACATAAACACATAAACAATGAAATAATAATAAAGTTGGGACTGTATGTTCTGTAATATTTTGTTTTAAATGTTATTTTGTATAATAAAAATTCGTAAATGAATTTTAAATGAAATAAAATCAATGCTCAATGCTCACAGATTCTCTAAGTACAATTTTTGATGTGTCACTTTCTTGTGCATTTACTAACAGATTCTCGACGTTGCTGAACCACACGACAGCTATGAACAAAGGGACGTGGGAGAAGTGAATGCCCAGGACATGCAGCATGTAGCCCCGTGCCTTGTTGATCACGATTACTGTGGAAACTTGCTGGTACGTATATAAACTGTCGAGTAAAATCCTCGATTGTATTGAAGAGTTCAACTGCTTCAGTCTGTATGATTTGAAGACACTGTCAACGTATATAGAATGGCAGTGCTGCCAACTGTGGCACCAGTAAGTGCATATTTGTTAAATATACAAGGCTAATAGAACTATACATACGTATACAAAGCTAAAAATAACCCCTAAATTTCTCTTTACATGAATAGATTTTATAATTTTGGAAATTTATTAGCATATATATACTGGTTGAGTCAAAAAGGACTTCAAAATTTTGGAATGATATATAAATTTATTGAAATAATTTATAGAATCGATAGATGTGTCATTTTGTAGCACACAACTTAGTTTCACATAAAAGTGTCAAGTGTCATTTTGGTTCGATGTGACGACCACTTGTCACGCGGCAAACGTCTCACCAGTAATCAATTTCTTCCCACATTCTTTGCATCAAATCGGGCATAACTTGTGCGACGGCTGCTTAGATTCAATTTTTCAGCTCTGCCAAATTGTTTGGTAGGGAAACATACACACGCTCTTTAATAAAACCCCAGAGAAAGAAATCCACTGGTGTAAGTCTGGCGAATGAGGTGGCCATGTGATTGGCCAGTCCATTGACTGGGAAGTAATTATTGAGGAAACCTTGATCTTCCCTGAGGAAAGGGGGTGGTGCACCATCTTGCTGGTAGTTAGCCACCCCATCTCGGACATCTTCTTTCATCTGTGGGATTAAAAAGTTGCAGAGTTTGTTTCTTGAAACTAAAACACACAGCGAGCATGCTCCGCACCAGTGAAAGTAGCCATTTTAACTGTGCACTACGCTGGCACTCCTGGTGGCAAAATGGTGTACTGATGCACTACCTGCATCATATTTGAGGTTGTTTGCTACAGAATGACACATCTACTGACTCTGAGTTATCTCAACAAATTTCTATATCTGTGTAAAACTGTAAGTTTTATCTGTGTTGACAATGAATAAAATCTTCTCGGTTAGTTACCCCAGAAGATTTTATATCATTTAAAAGTTATAAAGTCTTTTTGACTCACCCTGTTTAAGCTATCTCACTAATTTTATTAAAACCTCTATGTTATTTTGGGATACTTGCATATTTTCACAAACCGAGCATGGTGGGTGAGCAGTTAACATTCTGGCCTCGCATTTGGGAGGACGCCGGTTCGAATCGCCGTCCGTGCATCCAGATTTTGGTTTTCCATGGGTTCCCCAAGTCACTCCAAGCGAATGCGGGGATGCTTCCTTCAAAAGGCCATTACCGAATTCCTTCCCGTTCTTTGTCCACAGTCCCATCTCGCTTCTAATCAGGGCCGGCGCCAGGAATTTCGGGCTCGGGGTAAAATGGGCGATGTTTTTTTTTTTTTAGCTCTACAAAATGGCCAGGCAACAATGGGAGTATTCTTGGTTTCATGGCCTGAGGGCCCCTATAGTCGGTGATCGGGCCCCCATCAGCCGGCGGGGCCCGGGTACTTTTGACCCGCTTACCCCCCCTAATACCGGCCCTGCTTCTAATGACCCCTACGTTGACAAGGCATAAAGCACTAGTAAAAAAAAGGATATTTTCACATTTTCTTGGAGAATTATTTAACTTGTCAAGATAAAAATAGCTTATATGTTAACACCCAACATAAATCCATCACTGAGGTGAGTTTAACCAGAATCATTTCCTTAAAAAATTAAAAAAATGTAATATTTTCGCCGTATCTAACATCAGTAGAGTTCAATACAATAGGTATTTTTGAAAGTAAAAAAATAAAAAAATAAATAAAAATAATAATATATTTTTTTTAACTCACACTACTTCTAAAATTTTAGTATGTGTGTAGATTTAATCTATGATTTTACATTTGATTCATGAACTTAAAAAAGGATTTGCTATCAAAAATATATTATTATGCCTGAGTGTAACAATTACATTAAAGTTTTTCAAACACATCAGTGATTATGAAACTCATAAAGAAAAATTAGTAAAATTTTTGCCAGGACGACATGTTTGTGATGTTTCAGAGTAAAACTTTTTGACCAATAATAATTTGGAATTTGTTATTTATAGAAAACACAGTAGTTTGTTGCTGACTGTAGTCATTTTACAGGTTTGTCTTAGTTCCTTATTATTATTTTTTCAGTGCTCGCAGCTGCCTGTGACTAAGGTCTACGCAGAATGTGAGCTCCCTGCAGCAAGAGTCGGAATCGATAAACTTCCCGACGAAATACTGCTCAGGATCCTGTCGTATTCGTCACTGAAGGAGTTGACGAAAGTGATGCAGAATGTGTGCAGTCGATGGAGACGCGTGTCTCACGATCCTGTACTGTGGCGCAACAAGGAATACTTTGTCAAGTGAGGGATTGTTTTAATTTTATGCCATTTCTCTGTTTAGATTAATATGTTACATTATCCTAAGATATATGAGGTTTGTTCAAGAAGTAACAGGAATTCTGAAATTTCGTAGGTTAGTGTGATTGGAACATGGCAAACATGTCTTAAAAGTATCTATACATTTTGAGCTATATTGGATGTTTAATCTCTTGTGTGCTGTTGAAAGGATAACGTGTTTTAATATAGTCATTGATTTTTCATTTAAGTAACTCGTGGATAAAAGAATTTGCATTAAATTTTCGTATAAAAATGGAATTAAGTGCAACAAAGTTTTAGAAATATTAAATACCCCTTTTGGTGAATCTATTATGAGTAAAACAAGTGTTTATGAATGGTAAAAGCATTTTCAAGGTGGCCGTGATGAGGTTGAAGATGGCGAGCGTACGGGTTGTCCTATCACATCAATAACTGATGAAAATGTGGAAAAAGTGAAATAAATGATTATGAATAATTGCTGAATTACAATTAGAGAAGTTGCTGATGATGTTGGCTCATCAAATGGCTCATGCCATGAAATTTTTTCATGTTTTTTGTGTACGAAACTTGTTGCAGCAAAATTTGTTCCAAAGTGTTGAGTTTTGAACAACAACAGCGGCAAATGATAGTTTCTCAGGATTCGATAACTGAAGTCAACAACAATGCAGAACTATTGAAATATTCATAACAGGTGATGAAACATGAATTTATGGGGAAGATGTCGAAACTAAGGTTCAATCGTCCCAGTGGGGGCATCCTGGGTTGCCAAGGCCAAAAAAGTTGGAAAAGTTCGGTCAAATTTGTAGGTTATGCTCACTATTTTCTTTGATTTATCGCATAGTGCACCACGAGTTCTTGCCACAAGGTCAAACAATCAATAAGGAGTACCACTTACAAGTTCAACACTGTTTGCATGAAGCAGTCTGAAGAATGTGTGATCGTAAGTTTTCCCGGCCGAACTGTTGCTGGAAGATTACTCGGGCATGCAGTCGGGTCAATTGATCGCAGATGTACGAATTTTTGATGGCGTAACATGCCATCATCTTCAGGTGCGTCCACTGGTCGGCGTGAAGAGTGCAGTCCGGGACGCGACTGCTGGTCTGCTCCGAGGGCGACGATATTTATACCCTCGGACCCCACCCCCTAGGGATAAAACTATACTAGTAAATACAAGTACTTACTCGATACATTCCTTCCGATACCAAGTACTTTTTGTATCGATACTTTAAAAATAAGTATCAAGTAGGTATCGGTCAAAAGTACTCGTATCGGTGTGTATACCAATATCATGATTCCATTTAACACGTTAATTGATACATTAAACGCTCATCTACACTATAAAGAATATTTTTTGGTTGTCATTATTGCATTTTCTAAGTTTGTGTTGTTGGCAAACTTGTTTGTCTATGCCTGGCCGACAAAAAAAAAGGAAAACTCTCTGCCGAAAAATACAAATCGATAGGGGAGTTCCTGAGGGATATACTAAAGAATTTGTTCTTGACGTTAAGACACGTTGGAATTCACTATATTATATGATTGATAGATTTTTAGATACGTCGAAAATTTTTTACTCGATAGTCCTGATTGGTGACTGGACAAGAAATTGAAATATTGAAACAGGTGGTCCCCTTGTTACAACCATTCGAATTTGTACAAGAGAATCTTCAGGCCAGAATTATGTTAACTTATCCAAAAACATACCCATGGTAATTGTCTGACGTCGCAGCTAACAAAATTTTCATCATCAATAGAATGTGTCACTCATTTGCAAACAAATCCACTGGCTGAATGTAGAAAAAGATTTGGTCTCATTTAATGTAACATCCTTGAAGCTTTGTGAACAATGTTAGACCCACATTTCAAAAACATCCATTTTCAAGATACAAAAATTAAATAATATCATTAAAGAAGATCCGACAACCAGTGGATCTGAAGAAGAAGCAACCCACGAAGATTTTGATTTTTGGTTACACCACAAACAACTTGCAGTTGGCCAACAGCGGCGCCGTGCTAACTCAAAAGTCGATGAAGTTTCAGTTTATTTGCTTAATCTAGTCTGCGCTTTAAAAGCCAACCCATTGGAGGAATGGGAGGAATTAAAACCTGTATTTCTATGTTTATGCAAACAAGCGCGAATTTATTTAAACATTGTCGGTACCTCTGTACACTGTGAAAGGCTTTTTTTTTTCATAGCTGGCACAACAATGACTACATCCAGAAATCGTCTAACAGGCAAACAGGAAAACAAATATTTTTGGGAATCACTCAAAAAACCGACTTTTTTCATAAAATTAGTTTTATATTGTTCTAGTCGGTATTAGTCCTGTAACGATCAGTAAGGTGAAAATGTAATAAATATTTCTCGTCAAATAAATATATATCTTATATAAAGACTATCAATACTTATTACATACAGTTTTTTAATTTATTCCAAATTTCACTACGAAAAATCAATCGATACGAGTAAGTATCGATACTTTTCAATGGATACCGAATACGTATCAAAGCTTTACCACCGATACAGTATCGAGTAAAAGTATCAATACCTCAGTGGTATCGTTTTATCCCTACCACCCCCCACTCCTGCCACTGCGCTCCGATAGCGGTGGTGGGGGTAGTGTGTTGCAACGTGTCGAGCAGTGACCATCAGTTTGTACGCCACCTCTGTCGCGCACAGTGCCTCGGCTCCGGTATTTGTGGAGCCGCTTCAATGCTGGCTTCCAAGCTTCGCTTAGTTGGTACCCGTTGTCTTTGTTTATGAGGTTACCCTGTCGCCGGATCTCAATGGCTTCCTTATACACACAGTCCCATAAGTGAGATGTGTTTCTCAGAACTTCAGTGTCCTCATATTTAATGGTATGCCGTGTCTTGAGACAATGTTCAGCAACGGCGGATATTGACGGGTGCTGTAGCTCGGTGTGGCGTTTATGTTCCCTATACCGTTCTTCGACCGTGCGAATTGTCTGACCGACATATGCTTTACCGCACTCGCACGGTATGTGAGACACGCCAGGTTTCCTGAGACCCAAATCATCTTTAACTGAGCCAAGTAGGGCTTTAATCTTGGCCGGCGGGCGGTAAACGCACTTGATGTTTTGTCGGCGTAGAATTCTGCCAATCTTGCTTGATGAAAAAAAACGACTGGATTTGTAGCAAAACCATTCATAGCTTTTTCATCACAATAATGCACCTGCTCACACACCGTTGCTTGTTCGTGAATTTTTGGCAAAAAATAATACTATAATGATGCCGCAGCCTCCATATTCACAGACATGGCCCTGTGTGACTTTCTTCTGTTCCCAAAAGTAAAAAGAACCTTACAAGCATAGATGAGATTAAAAGTGCATCTCTGAAAGAGCTCAAAGCAATCCCAGAGATAGAGTTCCAGAAGTTTTTTGAGGATTGGATGAAGCACTGGCAAAAGTGTATAATATCTAATGGGGACTATTTTGAAGGGGATAGCATTGATGTAGACGAATAAATAAAATTCTTAAAAAAAAGGATCCTGTTATTTTTTGAACACACCTCGTATTTCCTATACATTCATTTATCTGAGATTGGAACAGTTGCAGTACAGTTTAATTGCCTTAAAATTGTTACAATGACCAGATGAGAAGGTGCCGTATTAGTTGAATTGGATTTTCCAGCCGCCTTTGTTCCGACGACGAAGCAGAGGCTATGCTGCAGCAGATGCCACAGCTTCACAGCCTGAATGTGATGCGTGCCGTCAGGTCGTCAGTCATCCATGCCATGTGCGACTGCTGCAGTCGCCTCGACACTCTGCAGTTTTGTAATTCTCAGAAGATCAGTTTCCCAGTAAGTTGCGTTCCTCGGCACTCGTACGGCACTGTATTATTTCTCAGCATCGTGTGCAAGGCAGAAACAAAAGTTCTAATTCTGGAAATTATTTCAGACGAAAAAAATCTTATGTATGATGGAAGTAAATTACAGCTTGAATAGTCTGAGTTCTCTTACAATCTAAATTTAAAGACTGGAGGTTTTCTTAGCGTTGATAATGAATAAAAAAATTTCAGGGCAATGGTCATTGGGTGATGTTTGTTGTATACACACGTACGGAGCCTAATGGCCCGTTTATCTACCACTGAAGAAGGCAGATGCCGAAATATTGTGTATTTGTTTGTCAGCGTAAGTGTTTCTTCTCATCGCAGCCGTCCACTTTGGTATGTGGTAGGTTAATTTCCCTGTCCTTCGTTAATTAAAGTTTTAAACTGTAATATTGTTAATTGGGCTCACCTACTTCTATTTGTTGTAAGTGATGGGTATTCCTTATTTTTGAATTACGTTATAAAGAATTAAAAATATTTTAACATTGTTTTGAGAAAATTTACAATTTAATTGCTTCAAAAAACACACCTAAATACTGTAGTTGACTCTGTTTAATATATTTTAATGTCTTTGCTATCAAAATCAGTTTAGCAATTACTTGGTGGGAGGGGTATTGGAGGGAAACGTAGTCACAATAACATTGCACTGTCTTGTGCTTGAAATGAATTGCGTGGAAGGTAGAATCCTGAGGCTATCTGTGTTGCTTAGCAACAGTAGTTTCAAGTAGCCCTCTGCCAAGTTTTCTACTGATGTAGCATTGGCAGTCATTACTTGGCCATTATAATGCAGATCTTTTAATGGGTTAATGGCATTTCCCCATTACTTTGGAAGATAATTTGAGAAGTGTTAAACAGTGTCGGTTGCGTGGTTGTCTGGTGACTTCAGCATCCGCCAAGTCCGTGGGTTTAGGGAGGTAGGACCCACTTTTAAAGCATGGGTTAAAACGGGTCTAGTGTATGTCAGCATCTGCCGGCTCCATGAACTCGGGGGTGTAAACCCCAAATTTGGAAGCATGGTGCGCTTGGGAGAAAGATGCACCTAGGCTTCTTGGCAGTTCAGTCTACCGTTGGCCGAGGAGTAGGTGAGTCTGTTGTGAAAGTGAACAGTCAGTCGAGTCGACGAGAATGCGTGTTCACGCTCAGTCATTATGATAAAGAATTAATTTTGTAGAAGGTGATTTCTTTGGTGATATGAAGGAACTTTAGTAATGAAGAAAGTATTTGCAGAATTTTATATAAATTGTTTTGTGGTGAGCCATAGGTATGGTCTGAGAACTAATAATGGTGTTGTATGAATGAAAAGAGTGCTTGTTATTCAGTCTAAATTTATCAGAGGCATTACCTGTAATCTTAAAGGATCGAAGTACCAATAGCGAACTTTCATAAAGGTTGGGAATTGGAGCGAGATTATCTTATTAAATATTAAATGCATGTGTTTCAAATAAGAAGGTGTATTTTCATTTCATTTACCAACATGACGTTGGTTAGCAGCCGTCAGAGAAAGAACCAGAATCTAGTGAGTACGTGGAAGCTTTAAAGGTTCACAGTAAGTATTGTAGCCGAACCACCAGCATAATCTGTGACGCAAAGTGTCAAAAAGAGCCATAACATGAAGCACCAACAGCAGCTGAGATAATCAATAAATCATTAACAAAAGCAGATGGTATAACTGATAAATAACACCATTTTCTGACATTTCTTAAGAACTATTCTCAAAGTGTCTTCTTTATATGTTGCCACATAGTTGTCAAAAAGTGATTGGTCGTCTGATAGATAGTAATGGTTTATAAAGAAAACTTAACTGTTTAGTTTTTTTCCCCCCTTTCTTTTGCAATTATTACATGTAGAACTGTTTTTTTTTTTTTTTTTTCCTGCAGTTGCTGAACAAATTGGTGGGGAAATGCCAAAACATCCAGGTACTGTTCATCCCACACCACCTGCTCTGCGACAGTCGCAATGCACAGACGTTGTCGCAGCTGAATCGACTCCGTACACTGGTGCTCGAAGTACAGTTCTCCACGAGACGTAAACTTATTCATCTGAGACCTCTAGCGGACGAGTGTCGTCAACTCGCCACTTTTCAAGTAACCGATATGGTTCACGTTAAGATGCAAGATCTGAAATATTTCTTCGAGGCTAATTGTGGGACACTTAGGCTTGTTACGTTACCGTGGGCCGTATACACTCCTAATGGCTTAAGGTAAGTTCCAAATTACATGTCAAGTAGTAACTGCTGTTCTTTAGCTGTGTCCATTTGTAATAACCTGGGATGCTCTTACATCTGTGATTTGATGCCACTTGTGAGTTCTTCTTTTCTGAAATTTGTGTTTAGGACTGACAAAAATAGTGGTTATGTAACTGACGTTACTGAGCAAAGCTGCAGGAAAAAGTGGTGAAGGAAACTCTACATTTTTCTGGGTTTACATGTTTTTCTAAATAGATCATGTGTATGTGCTGCATATACATAACATACCTGATACATATGAAGCTAATTATTGACATTATGCAGTGGGATAAGTTACCTTTTTTTGCTGTATTATTATTTATTTGTTATGAGTGGTAAGGAATGAAAGCATTTATTTCTCTACCTTCCCTGACATGTAAAAATACGATTTTTTCCCAAATCATCGTATAACGTACACTCGGCTCAGCAAAAATTGTTTTACTGCATTCTTTAAGTTAATTTACAAAAATTTAATAGTAAGATTTCCGTTTATGAAATAGGGTCAAATATGAAGATGAACATAAAACATAAACTTATTTTAGTGTTGACTCCTTTATCAAGGGTAAAGTTTAATGCTTGAGGGGAGCCAGAGGTGTTCAAATAATAATAAAAAATGTTTTTCAGTACCAAAAATTATTTTCAACCTTCCTCTTGATGGCGAACTTTGATTTAGCGTTATACTCGTCCTAGGAGTGGAGTTATTACTATTTTTATATGCTGCAGCCTATAGTGTGAGAATGCATTTGACAAACTTTGGAAGCCATTTCCCATAAATTCGATTAAAAAAAATATGTAAGGAACATTTATTCAAAACGTACTCATGATAGGGGTATAAAATTATTACGAGGGCGATCCAATAAATACTTAGCCGACAAAAGAAAAAACGAAAATTTTCTAAAAGTGGCGATTTATCTCTCAACATAATCTCCTTTTAGCTCGATACACTTGACTAAGTGATGCTCCAACTTCTTTAACCCGTCTGAAAAATACGTTTTCTGGAGATCTGCAAAGTAGGCCTCCGTGGCGGCAATAACCTCCTCATTCGACTCAAATTTCTGCCCGGCAAGTGTCTTCTTGAAGTTTGGAAACAAAAAGAAGTCGCATAGGGCCAAATCTGGAGAATATGGTGGATGGGGCAGCAGTTCATAGCCCATTTCGACCAATTTGGCCATGGTGATGGCGGAGGTGTGAGCCGGTGCATTGTCATGGTGGAAGAGCACTTTTTTCTTCGCCAAATAGGGCCGTTTTTCTGCAATTCAGCATCGAATTGACCCAATAATTCAGCATAGTAAAGCCCTGTGATCGTTTTGCCCTTCTCCAGGTAGTCGGTGTAGATCAAACCTTGTGAATCCCAGAAAACGGTGGCCATCACCTTTCCGGCCGATGGGACAGTCTTCTCCTTTTTTGGAGCACGTTTGCTGGGTAAAGTCCACTGTTTTGACTGTTCCTTGGTCTCTGGTGTGTACCAATGGATCCATGTTTTGTCGACGGTCATGTAATGATGCAGAAACTCCTTTGGATTGCGCTTAAACAGTGTCTAACACTGCTTTGAAGTGGTCTCATGGTTGCGCTTGTTGTCCGGAGTGAGCAAATGCGGCACCTATAGCGCCGACAGCTTTCTCATGCCCAAAATTTTATGCAAGATATGACCCACACGGTCTTTTGAGATGCCTGCTGTCCCAGCAGTCTGACGCACCTTCAATTGGCGGTCTGCCAATACGAGATCATGGATTTTTGTCACGTTATCCTCCATGGTAACCGTTTTAGGGGCACCTTGGCGTGGCTCATCAAAAACTGACGTGCGACTATGCTGAAACTCGTTAAACCAATTTTTGACAGTCGCCATTGAAGAAGAAGAGTCACCGTACACAGCATCCAAGCGCTCTTTGATTTCGCTGCGTGTTTGTCCTTCCAAAAACAAGAATTGAATCACCGACCGATATTGCTCTTTTTCCATTTTTCCAAAATCCGCGGACACACCCACTTTCACACGCGATCAAAACAAAACTATGAGTCCGATTTGGCTGAAATTTTAACAATAGCAGTCTAAGATAATGTACTACATGATGATAAATTTTTCTGGCGACAGTGGTGCCATCGGGAAGAGAGGCTAAGTATGTATTGGACCTACCTCGTACATGTTACTCCTTGATGTCCAGATTACATTTTAACTCAGGCTTATTGTAATAAGTGTAGTAATTAATATAAAATTGAATGAAATACGCATTTTTTTAAAAAATGATTGTTTAGAAAGAAATTATTCTTGAGAAACTAGAAATGGTAACAATATATCCCTCCATCGTAACTTTAAAGCTGAATCACTCATAAGTTCACAAATTTCAAGTGAGTGTATTGGACAGTTTCCCAATGTTCCTCAAATTTTATCATTTTTAAATTATCAGCAAAGGCACCTGCGGCTCCCCTTGGTGTGAGTTTAGTACCTGACACATATAAATTTCAATACGATACCCAGAGGTTTATTTGAGGAACCAACCTGTGTGTGCATTATGTGTGATACCTATAATAAACTAGCTGATACCCGCGACTTCTTACATGTGGATTAAGAATTGCTTTGGAAGAATTGAATATAAAAAGTTGTTCGTAACGAAGGATTGGGCCCAAACAACGACGACTTGGCAAAAATATGACAGGAAAGCCATCACTATATAATTCTACCGCCGAACCTGTCTCTTGAAGATAATCAATTTCCAACATATATATAAAAACAAACAAAGGTGATGTGTGTTGAGCATCCGATTCTTGGGTTCTAATAACTTTAGCTGCTCGTGCTCTGCTAGAGCTACAACTTAGGCCAGTTTATGCCCACAAGGCATGTCAAAAAAGAAGGCAAAAAAAAAAAAAAAAAAAAAAATCTGGTAACAAATTATACACTAACATAATGAGCGAGAAGCACAACATGAGCAACCGACGTAACATTACAGACTAACACACACATCCGTCTCTGTCACCATTCGATAATTCTCAAAATTTTGTGACTACAAGTGTTAATCATACCGGGAAAAAAATTTCCCGTGCCCGCCCTACAGATTTTCTTGTCAAATTCCGTCAATATCGGTAGAGGCATTTAGTCGTTAAAACATAACAAAAGACAGAGACTTGCTTCTGCATTTATAGTATTATAACTGCATATTACACACACACACTGACTGCAAATCACTTCTGAGGGATCAGTATAACGTAAAAAAGTGTACACCTACAGCATTGCAAGACTACCTACGATTTGCCTCGCATTGCACCCCTAACTTTGTGATATCTACAGTTTAACATTCATTCCGAATAACGGACGGCCCTGGCATGACTCTTACGATCAAAAAGAATTTTTTAAAATATTATCCTCCACGGAGATTTGAACCGGAGACCACGTCCCTAACATAAGTAAGCAAGCGCTCTAATCACTGAGCTACCTGACCGCTACATGGAAAAACGGTATAGAGACCTCCACATTCAACACGTCTGTCTATCGCCATTCAGTTATTTTTTGAAATTATAAGACAACATGTATTATTTATACAGATAATTCTTCAACCAAATGTAGACAGTATTTTTCTCCTTGTTTCAAAGTTTCATCAAGATCGGATGAAAACTGTGGATTTGTATGAAGAACAAACATACAAACAAACATACATACATTCATCTTTATATATATAGATATGAGATACATTCCAAGTGGTATCTGCCAACTCCGGTGAGTGTAGGTTTGTTCTCTTTCTCCTCCAACTCTCCATCACCATCTTGATCCAGCCTTTTCTTATCTTGGAGAAACTTAATTTCACTTGCCTGTGACTGTCTAGTGTTCAGCAGTGTAAGTGTACACAGGAACACAATACTCGGCCTTGCTCCACGTCAGGCTCTGACACAATGTTTCCACCCTCC
The DNA here is from genome assembly GCA_031002005.1 of Vandiemenella viatica. Classification (NCBI taxonomy): domain Eukaryota; kingdom Metazoa; phylum Arthropoda; class Insecta; order Orthoptera; family Morabidae; genus Vandiemenella; species Vandiemenella viatica. The sequence goes on from JARYHS010007075.1 coordinate 8,935,801, forward strand.
TCCTGCTTTCACTTGTATCTCCTTCCTCTTTCCTTTACAACAGTTCTCAGTTGTTTAAAATTATTGACCATCACAATTTCTTGTCTTTTCTGGTTAATTATTTTATAACAATGTACTCTTTTGTACGATCGTAATCTTTCACGGCGTTGAATATTAATATATTTCTCTCGGGCTTCCAGCCGTGTTAAGATGTTACATTTGTTGGACGTTTTGAAGGCATCCTTCTCTGCCATCATTCTCAACCAAATGTCAATGATTAACTGTTTGTTTATTCAGCCGCTGCTACGGAAACGGTGGAAGACAAAAACCAACACAACGCCAGAAATGTTCATCTTGGGCAAGAAGAAAAATCTGCGGTGGCCGAACATAGTGTGCAAGAGGGTCACACTTTTGAATTTGAAAAAAAAAAAACAACAATTTTGCCCCGGGTCAAAGATTTTTGGGCCAGCGTTATTACAGAGGCTATAGAAATAAGATGAACCTATTTATTAGTCAACAGGGACACTGGTTTTCAACTCAGTGCGGCCTGGAACCCGGCTATTAAAATTCTGAAACAGTATCGTGTCGGTAACAAACAGAAGAGTGGATGACGTAATCGCGTTGTGTTGGTTTTTGTCTTCCACCGTTTCCGTGGCAGCGGCTGAATAAACAGTTAATCATTGACATTTGGTTGAGAATGACGGCAGAGAAGGATGCCTTCGAAACATCCCACAAATGTAACATCTTAACACGGCTGGAAGCCCGAGAGAAATATATTAATGTACTCTTTTATTTCCTGTCATGTGGTTCCAAAACCCCTTCTCCTATATTTAATTGCAGATTGGGTTTATTTTCTATATTTTCCTGTAGTATTAATTCATCTTCTGTATTTTATTTATTTATATTTCCACCTTTTCTCACTAACACTTCAATTATGTGATTCATGACAATAATGAAAAATGGGTGCAGGAGTTCAAATATATATATATATATATATATATATATATTTTTCTCCTAGCCATTCAGGTCTTTCTCTCCTTGCTACTTCTGTGGTGTATTTCATCTCTTTATCAAATATTTCCAGTATCCCATGTTTTTCAAGGCGAACCCTGCTTTAGCGTACATTATGACATGCATCCTTGTTGTCTAGGGAAATGGTCAGCAGTTCGTAATAGTACTAATGGTCCCTGGTTTAAAGCAATTATAAGGCCTACATTTAATTTCCGTGATCTGAAACCATGCCACTCTTCTCTGAATGCTTTCTCTCTTTCTTCCTTACACAGGATTTTTACATGGGATTATTTCAAAGGCTTCGGCATGTCAGAACGACACTCCCATAATGTTTGCAGACGTTCCTGTTTCCTTTTTTGATGAAAGGCACAGCTGTCCCTTTCTTTGAGTCACTTTGTGCTTTACTTCCCTCCCATTTTGTTTTCCTCACATAAAACTACGAGGGTGGTTTGAAAAGTTCTCGGAATGTATTAGAATTAAGTATCTTACCTCGGTGGAACTGCTTTTATTTTTCAACAGTCTCCCTGTAGACTAATGCATTTGGTCCAGTGATGTTCCAATACCTTGATCCCATCTCGAAAATGAGATTCCTCCAGGCCTGCAAAATACCTCTCCAATTCGGCTGTCAGTTCTTCCCTTGTAGAAAATCTCCGTCCACCGAGGACATTTTTCAGCTTGGGGAATAGATGAAAGTCTGATGGTGCCAAGTCAGGTGAATAAGGTGGATGTAGCAACAATTCGTACCTCAGTTCATGAAGTTTTGCCATGGCAATAACACTTTTGTGCGGCGGAGCGTTGTCCTGATGAAAGATGACGTTTTTCCTTGCCAAACCAGGCCTTGTTTCACGTATCTTTTCCTGTAATTGGTCTAGGAGGTTTGCATAGTATTGTCCCGTGATTGTTTGGCCAGTTGGAAGATAATCTATCAACAGAATGCATTTTTTTCCCCAGAAAACTGAGGCCATGACCTTTCTGGCCGAACGCACTGCCTTTACTTTCTTTGGTGGTGGTGAATCAGCATGTTTCCACTGCTTTGACTGCTGTTTTGTCTCTGGGGTATAGTAGTGGACCCAAGTTTCATCTGTAGTCACAAACCGGGGCAAAAAATCTTGTCGATTGCTCTGAAAATGGGCCAGACTTTGTTCAGACATTTCCAATCTGGTGTGTTTATCATCCAGTGTCAAGAGCCGCGGCACCCATCTTGTGGATAATTTTTTCATGCCCAATTCTTCGGTTAAAATATAATATACCCATTCAGAAGACATCCCTACAGCTTCAGCAATCTCCCGCACTTTCAGTCGACGATCCTACATGACCATTTTATACACTTTTGCGATAAATTCGGGGGTCGTAGCACTTTTTGGCCGTCCACTATGTGGATCATCATCCAAGCTCTCCCGACCAAATTTAAACTCGCTGGTCCACTTTGCAACAGTTTAAAATGAAGGAGCAGAGTCCCCTAGTGTTTTCTGAAAGTAGGCATGAATTTCCTTTGCTTTCATACCTTTCTTTACAAAGTATTTAATCACTGCTTGAATCTCAGTTTGCTCCATTGTCACAAATTACTATGCGGGAACAACAACAAAGAGTCGTCACTACCACACTCCCGCAGCGAGAGCACTGACGCGCCACGTGTTCACTCACAAAGGATGTGTGGTTATTGCACGGGAACCTCGTTGCTCTAGCACTGAGATCTAGCGGTGATTCTGAGAACTTTTCAAACCGCCCTCGTACCACTGTTGTGTGAATGAAGATTTTACGGGCATAGTCATCATGGGTTTGCTGCCGCTTGGTGTCATAAAAAGACATTTTGACAGCGTCTACTCAGCACCGTCATCTGCTGTCAGAGAAATCCAGAAGCATACTGTCAGTCAACAGAAAGAAGAGCTTGTACAACATTCTCACTGTCACATGCTCAACTGCTGTAACTTTATTTGAACACATTCATGTCTTTTACATACATTAGTAGGTTCTATATATAAGCTGATGGTGTGGTAATGGGGTCATCTCCGTCACCAGTAGTGGTCACTTTGTATGTAGAGGATAATCTATCTATATATCTATAAATGAGAAAACGAGAAAGTTCGGATGTGTGTTTGGATGTACGTCTGGAATCTATAACGTCATAATAACTCAACATATTTAAATGAAATTTGGCATGAAGTCAGTTAATTGTGTGCGAAGTGACATAGGATAAATTTTATCCCACAGAAACGCATAGTTCTTTTAGAAATTGCCATTAATATCAATTCACAAACAACAAAGAGTTTCCTACTCCGTAGACAGCCGTGCAACGTTTACTCTTTGCTTTTTACATAAATCGCAAACACTACTTTTGAGAAATAAAAGTGAAATCCTTCTTACATATGCAAGTTTGTGTTTAGTTTAAAAGCCATAAAACCGATGGACTTGACAAACAATAGTTTGGAAGCAGCAATTATAAATATGTACTTAACCTTAAATTAAATAAAGGTAGGTACTGTTGTTAAGTTCGCAAAGAGATGTTTCATTTGCGTACATAAAATAGTATGACATATCAAATAATACACCATAATTGAAAAAAAGCAACGTAAAATGCTATGAGTATACCAGCACGAAAGTCAGTTCACTAAAAGTGCAAAATGTCATAGTTCTATCTCAGTTTAATTTATTTCCTCTTTCTCTTTCTTCTTTCTTACTAAACAGTCTGCGAGTAGTTTACGTCGCGATACATCACGTCACACCGTTACGTAGTGCTTATTAACGTTTCTTAAATAACTGATAACTAAATTCCTCTTGCCTTTTGCTGTGACAAGAAGGTTTTGTTTTCATTCTGGTCCAGGCAGAATTTCAATCTAACCACAATCTCCGTTAATATTGTCGCTACAAAATCAAAGCCTCAATCACAGGCGCATTGATACAATAATTTTATTGTAAGTTATTGATGTGTATCGCGACGTAAACTTGAACCTACAGTCTCTGTATTACAAATTATTTTTCCTGAAATTTAAAACTTAACTAACCCTTTTTATTTTTTGTTCACAATTTTTGTACTAATAATAGAGACTATGATTCACGAAACTGCTTTTTACTTACTATTCAATATTCTGAAAATATCTATCGAATGCTACACTTAAAACGAATATATTCAATGGGCTAATGTAGAAACTTATTGTTTCATGAATTAAAAGTGGAAGTCGTTTACAATACAATACTCAATTTACACAGAGAATATGAAAGCTGCTTACTTATTACTAATAATAACTAAGTTCCTTCTGCCTTATGCTGTAACAAAAATCAATCTGGTCCAGGCATCATTTCAACCAAACCACTATCTCTGTTAATATTGCCACTACAAAGTCAAATTATAGGAACAAACCTCAACATATTGAATGCAATTATACACCTTACTAAATCATGAGCAGTAACAGTCACTTTATCGAGATGTTAACTTGACCAGCAATATTAACGAAAGTTGTTTTAGAGTTGTAATGAATTATGGACTTTCCGTTGTACACTGTAAGTTACAAGCATTTCAGTATAATATTTTTAATTACGTTACTCCAATAACTGTCATGATACTGATGACATACTTCATGCGGCTGATTGTAGTTTCAGATGTATTCAGTATTTAATTTACTGCGCTTTCACGGTTCATTTACTATCGCGATCTGAAATGAGTCAAGTTTTTTTTTTTTTTTTTTTTTTTTTTTTTTTTTTTTTTTTTTTTTTTTGCCATTCGTAACGTCACTGACATGGAATAGTTAATGCATTAATGCGCGAGTCATAGAAGCTTTGATTTTCTAGCTGTAATATTAGAAGAGTTGTCAGCCTGGGCCGGAATAACTGAAACATTATTAGTTATTTTATGAGTGCCATTTTAGTGACGTCGTGTATTGTTTTGTTCCGATATTGTATCAAAAGATTTATAATAAGCTTAGATGATTTAGCAGAACATGCGGCGATGCCCGAAGTAAATTTTTAAATGTTTTATTCAGGTAGTGGAATGGCAGACAAGTGTAGTGGTAATTTGCCGGCAGACATTCAATTCTGTTGGCAGATTGAGAAACCAATTATGAAGAAAGAATCAATTACTATTTTAACACTGAAATTTATATTTTAGCGCAGAATTAGTGGATCCACACGAATGGACTATAGTAAACTGGTCTACAGGCAATTCAACTGTTTCCACAGATAAAGAAGCCATTACCACAATACCACTGATCATTATGGATAAAAGGATCAATTACTACTATACATACTGCTATAATATCTAAATTTCTGTTGATGGAACCAATATATCCTAAAAACAAAATCAATATTCAGAGTTAAGCTCTCTTTTTTTAAAGATTTTTTTCCCAGGTATTCAATGCAAATCAAAATATTCATTTTTAGCATTGCAATTTTTTTTTTTAACGGAAATGAACGTTCTTGGGCCGCTTATGTATTTATTTGCTGTTTAGATGTTAATATTTTTTGTTGTTGATATTTAGTCGATTCCGTCAATGTATTGCTAATATTTTGACGTTTTGAGCTTCCATTAATTAAAACTAAATTAATTTTTATTCGCGAGAAGAAATTAATAATTTTAAGAGATGCTGGGTAAACGAAATTCAAATCTTTCAAAGAAATGTAAGAAAACTAGGGCTATGAAAATAGCCAAAACCTAGGAGACAAATCCCCAATATTTATATACGGATATATTAAACTGAAAATACTCCTAACAAACAGAATATTTTTATTGTTTTGAAAATTCAGAGAGGTAGTTGTGGAACATGAATAAATTTTTGTTATTTTATTGCAATATTTATTACTACTATTACTAATAAAAATAGCTCTAAAATAAATTGTATGGTCGTACTGAGCTGGTGACAAGGCTTCTTTACGTCTCCGCAATCAGCCCCTTTAGTAACCTCTTAACATAACCCAGTAAACCTACCGGACATATAGGACCCACAGTTCAACACGGAATCAGAACTAAGTGAGCATTCTGGCGTAATTCACATCACACAACAACCTGTGCCAGAGGTGAAGGTCGAGCTAAGGACCTTTGAAAATCCTACCTGAGACTGTGGTTCAAGCTGGGGACTTTTCTATCTCCAGTTGATGCCCTAACCACTGAGCGTCCAGACCTCTCAAGAAAATCTTATATTACAACACTCTTCAACGCGGACGAAGTCGCGGGTAACTGCTAGTTTTTAATATTTTCAGGCAGTGGCTCAGCGATGTGATGCCCCTATAGTTCTCACAATTTGATTTATTGTTTTTATATATATATATAAATTTGCATTATGGTTCCCGTTATTGAGTTCTGGTATTTTCTTTTCCTTCCAAACTGTCTGCATAATTCTGTATAACCATTGAATTCCTAATAATCTTACTGCTTTCACCATCTATGTAGTTAGTTCCCATATTGCTGGCAATTTCCCATAAGATAGTTTTTTCACTGCCATCTCTAGCTCCATCATGCTTAATTCTTCCATTTTTCCTTTCTAAAGCTTTTGTCTCACTTCTTTGATCTTTGGTTCTTTTTTTACTCTCTTCCAGGATTTCTGTAAGTTCCTTCCAGCAGGTATAAGAAGTGCTCTTTCCATTGCGCTTTAGCCTTTATGTCCTTTACTTTGGTCAGCAGATCCTTTGTTTTGTTTCTAACCACCCCATGATGAATTTTCTTATTTCTTTTGTAGCTCAATGTCAGTTTCTGTGTATATTTATCTTAAGTTTATTCCTTTTCTATTGTTTATAGTTTCCTGAAACTCTTCTTTTCTGCTTTGCCTCAGATCTACTCTATCCAGGCTGGCGGTTGTGTGAAACCACTTGCGAGACTGATGACAAAAAAGTTCGTTAATGATGTGTTCTGTTCCACAGGAGCCCAGTTCCCCCACTGAAAGTGTGCACTTCACTGATTGAATTACAATTAGTGCTATATACGTTGAGTGAGGTGAACCTCCGTGGCAGTGACGTGCACCAAAGCTTCGTCGCCCTGGGTCACCTGTCGAACCTTCGTTTACTGACCATGATTGGGCTTCAGAATAGTCCACGTGGATTGTCTGCACTTGCTTTCAAGTAAGCACTTCAACAACCTTCTTTAAATGCTGAAAACTTTTATCTAGTGAACCTGTGTGATGAAATGGACTTGTCTGTCAGATAAGCTACAGTAGAGTGTTGATAATCTGAACTAATCGCGAGCAAGGTTAATACGAATTTTTGATTTGTTCAGATACAAAATATACTACAGTATAGTTTTTATGGTTTGATACAATTAAGTATTAGCAATTATTTTATTTTTAATTTTATGTTATCTACTTTATAGTTTTACATATCTGTAGCAAAAGAAGACAACAGGACACTAAAAGTAACTCACACAGCTAAACAGAGCCAACTTACAACTATCACATTTGCCAATGGCTTCTAAAGAAGCGTTCTCTCTCTCTCTCCCTCTTTGTTTTCTTTATAAAAAAAATCATTTTGTAAACTTTCAAATCAGTAATAAAGATTACATTTCTTTCAAAACTGCCGGCACACTGAAAGTCTATTTATAATTACACTTGTAATTGTTGTTGCATCAACATCGAAGTCGGTATCCAGCTGATCAGTTGGATACTGCAGTGATAATACAATAACACCGCCAGGTATAAGGATTAGTCATAGTGCCCAGTTCTTTGATAGTGGAATTTCAGAACGTAACAGGTGCAGTGATGTATTGTACCGTATGTGGAAACAGAATTTAAGTTACTGTAAAATATCAAACATTTTGTAAAATATATGTTTGGATTATTGACATTTCGAATAGTTGACGTTTTAGATTATTGACATTCTACTGTATTTTGAATAGCTATGTGTTAATTTTTGTGTGTTCCTGCACTACCCTGATAATATTTGTGGTTGCTTTCTCTGCCCTTATTTAAAACAATGTACTTGTGACTGTTATTTAACAGTGGAGCTGCACGGTTTGTATGAGATGTATCTCTGTTGTAGGTCTGGTGGTCTTTCGCAGCTGCAAGCCCTGTACCTTTGTAACAACGCCGATGAGGACAGCACAGTGGACGGCCGCCTGCGAGCACTGTCCAGAGCTGAGAATTCTGTCTCTGAAAGGTTGCTCAGTCACGGACGAAGCTCTCAGGCAGGCGCATCGCCTCACCAAGCTCGAGGTGTAAGTCGCTTGTTTTGCCGAGTATAATTTTAGTGAAAAATCTTATAGTGCCCTCTTTTGCGAGAATTGAGGTTTTCACATCATGTGGCTGACAATAAAAGAAAAGAAAAAATTTGTGAACGCCCTGTTGTCTTTGGTTTTGGTCATCTAAGAACCACGAGAACCAATTTTGTCCATTCATCTTGATGCCTCTTTTCTTGGATTCCAATAGTGCTTCAACCTTTTGTTTGGCCTCTTCTATTTCTCCTGGATCTTTTGTTATTATCATTTCTATAATATCTTTCTTTACTTCTTGGATCCATTAATATCTATTGAATTTCTTTTTCTTCTTTACCATTACAGCTATGTTGTGAGTTTCTGTTTAGTTATTCCAGCTGCTAAATGCTTTTGAGGCAATATGACCCGTGCAAAAATTTCGCAAATACAATGAATAGTAAGGTTTGGAGTTTGTAACAGGATGAAAGAAGAACTGTCTCACTTGTTTCAGTTGTTTATTTGTTTAGTGTAATAACTATATAACAAAAGTCGACATCAGTGAAGCAGTTTATTAATATCTTTGTGACATGTACTACTGCTATCTAGTGGCTAGGCTGTGAACTGTCTCACCTGCCTGACGTTCACAGTTATTACTTTTTTAATATGATAGCTCATTTATCTATTACGGTTAGATATCAAAGGAGATAAATGGCTCATGATAAAAAAATACATTACGGAAATAATGATAATTTTACGATTTAAGGACAGACTCCAAAAAATTCCTTTTTTTAAAATATGATTTGGCCACAGCTGAGACCTTAATCTCTAAAATATCATCTCATTTCTCAATTTCAATTAGATATCAAGGGAGATAAATATCTTATGACCAAAAATATATTATGGAAATAATGTTAATTCTGCCCTTTAAGGATCAAATTCCAAATAATTCCTGTCTTAAATTATGATGTGACCATGGTGGAGACTGAACTCTTAAACATTATACCTCATTTTTCTATATTGTTTAGATATCAAAGGAGATAAATGGCTTATGACACAGAAATGCATTGTAGAAATATTGATGCATTTGCGCTTTAAGGGTCGAAGTGTAATTTGGCCAAAGCAGAAAACTGAATCTCTAAAATAATGGCTCATTTCTTGATTTTGATCAGATATCAAGGAAGATAAATAGCTCATGACAAAAAAAATAAATATTTATATACTGTATGGAAATAGTGATAATTTTGCCCCTTGAAGGTCGAATTTTGAAAAATTCCTTTTTTAAATTGTGATGTGACCATGGCAGAGACCTTAATCTTTAAAATAATACATTATTTATCCATGTCAGGTAGATATCAAGGGAGATGAATGGCTCGTCACACAAAAACGTTTTACGGAAATAATATTGATATTTTTGCCAGTAGTGTAGCTAGGTTAACAAGGGTCCTGGAGCAAAAATTATTATTTTTTTTAAAAAAAAGAAAAGCTCATGCGAGGTTTGCTGGCAGGGGCTCCCTGAGCTTTGGGCATCCCCCCACCCTCCCCCGAATCCCCAAACTTGGGGGGGGGGGGCCCCACTTCATGGCCCTTCATGCTACTTTCTTTTGCCCTTTAAGTGTTGAATTCCAAAAACTTCGTGTCTTAATATATGATGTCACCAAATGGGAGATCTTAAGCTTTAAAATGATACCTCATTCATATATTTCGGTTAATTATGGAAGATATTGGCTTGGGCCTCCCCCCCCCCCCCCAAAAAAAACCACATAGAAATAATGTATATGATGCACAAGTCTGTGTATTTGAGGGAAACTGTTCTTGCATTGGAACACAATTTTTGTGTGACAGTACTTGTACGATACTGGTTACAACTTATGCTTCTTTTTTCCTTCTCTACTTTCCAACCAACATAGTATTGCACATTTTCTCCAAAATATTTGCTACCCCTATCCCCTGTTTTTTATTCTCCAGTTGATTCTCTGAGTTGATCAGTCTTGATTGGAAAAGGAGTGAGACAGCGACGAATACGGGCCATTAAAATGTTTATGAAAACTCTGTATACTGAAAGCCAAGTATAAAAATATTGAGAGTAATTATTTTAATGTACCTTGCTTGCAGCATCACTAACGAAAGTTTAAGTTGAATGTCAAAGAATTGGTGTTTTGTTTATGAGCAAATGATTTGTATTTTTAAAATAGTGCAGTGTTTAATATTTCACTTTGTTGAGGGAGAGGGCGGGAGAGTAGAATCAGTCTCTTGACAGGTTTCGTCTAACCCTCCTTCTCTTCCTATTGTGAATTAAACCCTTGTTGTCAGTACAGTTATCTGCTTTCCTACCATATTCCCCTCTACCATTACTGCTTTCTAGTCGCCCATGATTATTAGATTTTTCTACCCCATTCAATACAGGATTATTTCTTCATGATTAAAAGGCCCACTGGATCAGGCAAAAGATGTGCGATGTCGTACTGCTAAGTTCTTTGTACCTTTGACTCCATTTTGTTATGACCTCTCATACCCTCTGAATCCGTGAAGTTTAATCTTGTTTCCTCATCTCCTTCTGGGTGCTTCATTTATTTTGCTGGGCAGTGTATATTAACTAAAAGAATGGCAATTCACAAGAGTGAAAACTATATCAAATTTAATAAAGTAGTTCAAGAGATATAGATACTAACTCAGGTTGCTAGACAAAAGACAGCGTTGTCTCTCTCCATTTTTGGGAACTGTCATGTTTTGCAACTGGATGGGCCTCACTGTTAGTATATACTGTCTGCCTGTGGCCATCAGGCCCATCTAATGGCACAGACTGAATAATTTTAACATCTGCTTCTCAGTTAGGGTGATCTGAGTTTTCCCTGATAACACAACCTCCTCTAAACTACGTAGAGGGTAACTAGCCTATCAGAATATCCTGGACAGCAGATATCCTCCAGGACTCAATATCCAATAAATCCTTCATATCAGACCCAGCACTTACTATCATCATCATCATCATTATCGTTGGGGACCATCTCCAGTTTCCCGGGTGTGGTTTACGAGCCTTGGTTGTTATAGACGATTGTTTTCCACCTTTTCCTGTCCAGAAAGGTTTCTCTGTCTGTGATGTACTCCCAATTCCAGCCTCTTCTCTCTACGTCCTCCTTCAGTTGGTCTGTCCATCTTCTTCTTGGTCTTCCCTCTGGTCTTTTGCCCACTATCCTTTTTTCCAAATAAGTTTTTGGCAGTCTTTTACTAGTCATTCTCTTCACATGCCCAAACCACCAAAGTCTTGATGACCTAAGTCTCTCTTCCATAGATTCCCTTAGCTCTAGGTTTGATCTAATTTCATCATTCTTTATGCGGTCAAGTCTAGTTTTCTGGAGGGCCGTTCTAAGAAACTTCATTTCACATGCTTGGATCTTGCTAAGGTCCCTTGATGTTAGTGTGCATGTTTCCAAAACATATGTGAGAATAGGAATGAGATATGATTTGTACGAGACAATTTTTGTTCTTCTGGGAACCTTCATGCACCATAGTAAGCCTCGCACGGTACTGTAGAAGTTGTCTCCTTTGGTTACTCTACTCATTATTTCTAACTCACTTCTACCTAGTGTTGCAAACTGAAAAAAGCAATATGTTTTTTTTTCAGCTTTTGTGAAAAAAAACATGAAAAAAAACCTAGCACCCGTGTTTTTCTTCTAAATTTTTTTTTTTTTTTAGAAAACATTATATTTGATAAATTATAGTTTTATTTAAGGAACTTCCATTTTACAAGTGTGTTTTAAGTCTTACTGAATCATATAATGTCTCACATAATGATTCATAAGTGTATCTATATAGGTAACATAATTTTATTCATCCTCTATGTCAGTACCACATTCACTAGTACCAACACTAGTTTGATCGGTGTCGGAATTTTCTGTCTCTTCTTCTGTCTCCTCTAGATCCATAACTTCAGAAATAGTTAAATTTTCTATTACTGGTTGTTCTTGTATTGTACGCAAAAGATTTTGAGATTGCAATTTTAAATTGTGAGCAAAGTACACACTGTGCATAAAGACTGCGCCGATAGTTCTGTATTACGGTCTTTTAAGTTTGAATTTAAATCTATTATCATACAAAATAGGAGCTTTACTTCTTTTCAATTGTTTGTTTACACCAGGTATGGGCAACCTTTGCTTAGCTGAGGGCGTAATTTCGGGACTTAATCAGGCCGCGGGCCGTAGGTAAGAAATAAGTAGGTAGTAGTGAATAAAAAGGCGATTTATTTATTAGAATTACAATAACATAATCAAACATACAAAATGCAAATTAACAAAAACAGATAGAAAAATCAAATGAAAATTAATGAAAGACTTGAGTTTGAAGCTTATTTGAAATTTCTGAATCTCTCGCGGGCCGGATTGAAGCTGGTGGAGGGCCGGATCCGGCCCGGGGGCCGGGGGTTGCCCATATATGGTTTACACCAACGGTTGCAAGGAAACGATTCATAATTAGGGACCGTGCACAAATTACTTGGCTCGGTCCAGAGGGAGGGGGGGGGGGGTGTTCCGAGCCCAGCCACGTAACTTTCCTTTCGCAACATTTTTCACAGTTAAAATGAGGAACTGAACTCACAACAGCATGTGAGTATTTATTTCCCTCAGTTAATTATATCCGTATGTAATTTACAATAGTCTGACAAGACAAAACAGTACAAAATGTCTTCTGGAATCAAAACGGAAGAAAGCTACGTGCTACGTGAGCGGGAGGGGGGGCAGGGGGGTGGGGGGGGGGGCAAAAGCCACGTAGGGCTACGTGGGGGTTCACAGGAGGCCAAAATGGAGCTATGTGGTTTATGCACGCTCCCTTACTGACAATTTAATGAATAAGTACCACTATACTCTGAGAGTTAACAAGTATACGAATATAAGGAAAGCCCAATAAGTAATAAAAAAGAGGCAAAAAACTGTGGATAAATTTTAAATTCCTAATTTTTTTAAAAGCTCTGTAGGCAATTTTGTAGGGCTGGCAGCACTATTTCAAATAGCAAGTATAATCCAAACAATGGGGAATGGGGATTCCATCTCGCGCAACCTAGTCTCTTCGGGAAATCCTCTTTCATAAAGAAAATTTCAGTCAATTTTGCCAATATTTTCGTAATTTTTTTTCCTACTGAACCAGAAAAATATAGTAGATTTTAAACTAAGATAAGTACTTAGAATAAACTCTAAAACAGTCATTTTAAACTATAACTGCGTTACAAATTTGAGATTTAGTAGTTGTGAAAAAAAAACATGTTCCAGAATAAAACATGTTTTTTTTTCAAAGTTTTTTTTTCATGTTTTTTTTTTCACGCCAGAAAAAAAACCGTTTTTTTTACAACACTACTTCTACCATTATTGGCAATTATGCTCCCCAGGTAGCTGAATTGGTCAACAACTTCAACTTCGTGGTCTTGTAATTTTATGACAGTCTGTATTCTTTCGGCTTGTTTTTAGTGCTACAGTTTTTTTTGGATTCAGTTTCATTCCATATTCTTCAAACTTATCATTCCACATCTTCAGTTTGTTTTGTATTCCTTCTTCTGTTTCATTCCATACTGCTACATCATCTGCAAACACCAGTGCCTGTAGATCTCTATTGAATGTTCTTTTTAGTTCTTTTAAGATGTTATCTATCACCGCTATGAACAGAAGGGGTGAAAGGGCACTTCCTTGTTGTACTCCTTTGGTTGTACTAAACCATTCAGAGTAACCATCCCCACCATTGACACAGCTCTTGCAGTTATTATCTCTACTATTTATATTGCTTATATTTTATTTTTCTTACTTAGAATCTTTCGACATTTGATTTATATGTATTTCATCACCAAGTTATTATGCTGATTTACTACTTTCAATGATATTATACATTCAACATTAGTGATCTAGTATTTGCACTTCCCTCCCTTCCTCCGCTTCTATACTATCATCTGTGCCGGCTGCACCATTCACCAGACGGCCATCGTAGTATACACGTCTGACTCCACCTGGCGTCTCACTTCTGCAAGAATAAGGCTATACACTGAAATATTGTGCGTTTCTTGTGTTTGTGTCTTTTTTTTTGTCGTTCCCAGCTGCCTTCATCTGTGGTAAGTGTTGGGTCGTATTTCCTATCCTTCCTTAGTTTTATTACCTTAAAGCATTTTATTGCTCATTGTTGTTTTATGTATATAGTTTGTGTGAGACAGTCTCCTATACCATACTCCCTCCATAATGTTCTCTTGTTGATGAAGGGCCAGGTTCTGTAATATTCATTGTTTTTCCTACTCTTGTGCTTTTTTATGTGTTTACCCCACGAAACCATCATCTAAGATAATTAGTGGTTCATTTCACTATCCTTTTTTTTTTGTAAATCCATTCACTACTTAGCTCCTTTTATTTCCTGGTTACTATATTGATGTTATTTGCACGTCTTGCGAGTAGATGAAATCTGAAACAAGACAAATGTGAACACATCAACGCCCGCTTATTGAATAGAGGAGTTAGATAACATAACATGACCTGAGAGGTATGAAAATACTAAATATATAATCGATAATTATGAAGAACTATTATTGTTGAAAGTGGGGAAATATCACAAAAGTAATTAATGTGAGACAAATAGTAGAAAGTTATTAGTAGGAAATGTTAAAGTTAAGAACTATAAAATGTGAAGGGTCTATTGGAAAAGCGTATTATTGTGATTGAATCCAGAATATCAGGTGTGTAAATACGAAACCTGAATTTTATACCTGAAAAATACACGTTCATTGCATAAAAATGGTACGACATACCTTATTCAAAATATTGTCTATTGCAAGATATACATTTTTCCCATCTCTCTGGTAATGAATGCCACGCCAAATTTTTTTTTTTATCCTTTGATGCAAACCAGTCATCAAGCAATTTTCGCACATTTTTTGTAAGAAGTGAAGCGCTGCTCAGCGAGTGCGTGTCCCATCGATGCAAAGAGATAGTAATCCGACGGAGCTAGGTCAGGTGAGTAAGCCGCATGCGTCAGTATCTCCCAACTAAGTGACTCAATCATTTCCTTGACTGGTTTTGATGTGTGTGATGGTACGTTGTCGTGAAGCAAAATCACTTTGTGTTGTCTTTTCTGGTATTCTGATCGTTTTTCCCGCAATACTTGGTTCAAATCGATCATTTGCTGTTGATAACGTTCACTATTAACAGTTTCACCAGGTTTTAGAAGCTCGTATTAGATCACACCACTTTGATCCCACCAAACACAGAGCATTGTCTTGTTTCCATAGCGATTTGGCCTTGAAACTGACTTCGATGGTTCACCTGGAGATACCGATGATTTTTTACACTTGGGATTCTCGAAATATATCCACTTTTCATCACCAGTCACAATTCTATGGCGAAATGATTTTCTTTTATATCTGGCGAGCAGCATTTCACAAGTGGTTTTTCGATTTTCTTGCTGCCTGTCAGACAGTTCATGTGGAAGCCATTTTCCCATCTTCTGGATTTTTCCCATCGCTTTTAAACGTATGGAAACAGCTTCCCGTGTCACATTCAATTGATCTGCAAGTTGTTGTTGTGTTTGAGCATCATCCTCATCCAACAATGCTTGCAACTCATTGTCTTCGAACTTCTTCGGAGGTCTTCCACGGTCTTCATTGATGATGTCAAAATCTTCACTTTTGAATTTTTTAAACCACTCGAAACCTTGTGTTTTACCAAGAGCACGCTCACCGTAAGCTTCAACAAGGATTCGATGTGATTCTGCAGCAGTTTTCTTTAAATGAAAACAGAAAATCAACGATGTCCGCAAATCGTAGTTTGTGGGCTCAAAAGTCGACATCTTCAACAATGTTAAAAACTGCACTGTCTTATGAAACTTGTATTGTCGGGAGTTGACAATCACAGTCGGCTGTCGACAAAAGAAACTGGCGGCAATGACGCGATCTGGGGGTAACTGCTTTGATAGCTACAGCCATCTATCGGCAAATTCCGGTTTCATATTTACACCCCTAGGTATGTCGGAGATTGTGGTATGAGCGAAAACTCTGATAGCTGTTGCTTTAATACAGCTGTTGAAATTGTTAAATTTGCGGGTACTGGCATCTTCTGCCACCGGATCGTATAAGTTGCCAGTATAAACTGTTCCCTGTGGCCATTCATTATGATGGTGAGTGCCGTAGTGGTGAGGTGAGTGCATATTGACTACAAATATCTGTTCAAATCTGCAATAATACCACACTTCAACAGTTGCCATCCATGGCAGACGCATCTGTTCTGATGAAGAATCTCTCTCCAGATTGTAAGATTACTTTCAAATCTGTGCAAATCCGATTGTACTTACGTGATTTTGAATCTTACAACTTTATCGTTGTATATACAGTATTTACGCACTTATTATTATTCATATTTCCTTTTACCTTTTAATTATTTAATCATTTATTTCTATCTTCTATATTTTATTTAACATTTCTTATAGTCTACATTACAAGACAACTACCTTAAAACAGATTTATTCCACCAAATTCTGCTGTCACTTTATTACTAACTCACACACAACCAGAAAGACTGCTCTTCGATATTGCAACTTACAATAACAATCTATGGTCCAACGATATACTATTATCAATATATATATATATTTTTTTTTTGATGTTGTCAGTCTTTCGACTGGTTTGATACAATCCTCCATCCCTTCCTATCCTGTGCTAACCTCTTCATTTCTACATACCCCTTACAGCCCACGTCCTCAATTATCTGCTTCATATATTCTAATCTCTGTCTTCCTCTACAGTTCTTACCTTCGACTGTTCCCTCCACTAACAAATTAACCAATCCAGCATGTCTCAAAGTATGACCTACCAACCTGTCTCTTCTTCCTGTAAGCTTCTTCCATAAACTTTTTTCTCACCCATCATTTACAAAACTCGTTCATTTCTTACTTTGTCTGTCCACTTAATTTTCAGCATTCTTCTGTAGCACCACATTTCAAATGCTTCAATTTTCTTTCTTTCCGGTATTCCTAAAGTCCATGTTTTGCTACCATAAAGTGCTGCGCTCCACACATAGACTTTTAAAAAGTTCTTTCTAATTCCTAGATCAATATTTGAAACTAAAAGGTTTCTCTTTTTCATGAAGGCTCTTTTTGCTAGTGCTATTCTGTTTTTAACATCATTCCTGCTTCATCCATTGGTTGTAATTTTACTTCCCAAGTAACAGAACTCACTTACTTCTCCTATAGCATCCGATCCTATTTTTATATTTAATCTACTATTATTGGTATCATTTCTGCTGCATTTCATCACTTTTGTCTTGCTTTGATTTATATTCAGTATAAAACCTTAATTCAGTATTTTGTTCATGCCATTTAGTAACTTCTCAATATCCTCAGCCCTCTCTGCTAACAAGACATATTACCACTAATTTTTTTCACAAACATCAATGATGGGTATAAGGTGTTTCCTTATACATTCCTCCTGAATTGTGTCTCAAAAAGTAATTTGTAATTTTTCAAGACAAGTAATAATTTATAATAATTAAAAATTTTGTAGATATAATTTTAATTTCTTTTTCTCACTGCCAATAATTTAAAATTTTGAAATTAAGGGATTTTAATGGTTAATGAGATTTGCCAGATATTATACCACTCGCTTATAACTTTGCCTAGCTCCTACATACACACATATATGTTTCACAACATTTCTTTCCTTGTTTCTTAAATTTAATCCAGCATTTCTTCCTGTTCTTCTTACAACAATCTTCATAATATTTTACTCTCCTTCCATGACAGAAAATTGTTCCTTCGCCTCTCATTATTTTACAAATTTTTTTTAGCTAGCCTTCTCTTTTTACTGCTTATCTTCTTTGTCAAATAATACCTGTTGTCATTTTCTTAAATTTCTTCCTCTCCTTTGCTTTGATCTTCTTCATGCTTTTCATATTTTCATATCGTTATCTGGTACAGAATTGTCTTTCCTGGCTTATCATTTTTGTCCTCATTGTATTTATGATATTTTTTTTATCTTCTTCATGGTTTTCTTCTTGAATACAATCATTACAATCATCTTCTGGTCTGTCTTTCTTCCCTTCTTCTATTTTATTTGAAACACTATTACAAGAGTGTTCTTGCTGCTCTTCTAACATATTAATTTTCTGGTCCAGGTTTCTATCTATTTGGTTGTTTCTTACTTCCACTGTCTTCTCAATCTCTTGCTCTCTTTATGTTGATACAAATCTTTTATTTTTCTTTCTAGATTCTTTTCAAGTCTTTCCAAAATTTTATTTGATCATGTGTTGTAATTCCAATTGTGTCTTCTTGATCTCATATTTTATTTCACCAAATTCTCTCAGTAAAGGAGAGGGATAAATTAATTAAAATGACAACAGGTATTATTTCAAAAAGGAGAAAGAAGTGAAAAGAAAAGGCCAGCTAAAAAGATTTACAAAATATGATGAGAGGCAATAGGAACAATTTTCTAATCTATTTTATTGTCATGGAAGCATTGTGAAATATTACAAGGATTATTGTAAGAAGAACAGGAAGAAACATGGATTAAATTTAAGACATGAGGGAAGAAAAGTTGTGAAATATGAAGAGTAAAATATAAATGTGTATGTAGGAGTTAGGCAAAATAATAAGTGAGTGGTATAATATCTGGCAAATCTCAATAACCATTAAAATCCCTTAAGTTCAAAATTTTAAATTATTGACTGTGAGAAAGAGAAAGAAATTAAAATTATATCTAAATTTTTAAAATTATTATAAACTTAATACTTGTCTCAAAAAATAACAAATTACATTTTGAGACACAATTTGGGAGGGATGTATAAGGAGACACCTTATACTCATCATTGATGTTTGTGAAAAAATTAGTTGTGATAGTATATCGTTGGACCATAGATTGTTATTGTAAGTTGCAATATCGAAGAGCAGTCTTTCTGGTTGTGTGTGAGTTAATAATAAAGCAACAGCAGAGTATGGTGGAATAAATGTGTTTTAAGGTACTTGTCTTGTAATGTAGACTATAAGAAGTGTTAAATATAATATAGATGATAGAAATAAATGATTAAATAATTAAAAGGTAAAAGTAAATATGAATAAAAATAAGTGAGTAATTCTATTTAATGATTAAGTTGTAGGATTAAAAGATCACGTAAGTAGAATTTGGTTTTGTGTAAAATGTGGAAAGAAATCTTACAAGATACGTGCAAAACCAGTCACAAACTCTTGTCTCCTGCTGCGACTCCTTTCCTCCCCAAAATCTAGTCTAAAAACAAATATGTAGAGCTACACCACTTATAACTACCACCAGCCCCATTTACATCTTCCAGTTCTTACTTGATCTTGAGTCCTTTGCCCTGAGTATGGCTTCCTGTGTTTCCTTTCCATGATGCATACCACTCTCCATACTGCGTAATACCCCATGTACATGTTTCAGCAGATCACCTTATCTCAAAAATATATTGGTCAATAAACACTCACCCTGTAATTCCCTCAAATCATCACATGCATGTCTCTACTGCAAAGCATGCAGCATACTAGTGGCTACCACCACCTACTCCAGTCCAACTACAGGGGAAATCAGTCCTACCATGCCTCTTGCGCCACAGCACACCTCCTATATCAACTCGCATGCCTCCATTGTACTAGCTCATACATTGCCCACTAACCCACATGCCATTAGAATGAGTGATCACAGGAAAACAGTTTACACCGGCTCCTTGTCCCATCCAATGGGAAGTTGAACAATTTTAATACACTCCTGGAAATTGAAATAAGAACACATTGACGCCGGTGTTTAAGACCCACCATACTTGCTCCGGACACTACGAGAGGGCTGTACGAGCAATGATCAAACGCACGGCACAGCGGACACACCAGGAACAGCAGTGTTGGCCGTCGAAGGGCGCTAGCTGCGCAATGGTTGGGTACTGCCGCAGTCAGTGTCAGCCAGTTTGCCGTGGCATAAGGAGCTCCATCTCAGTCTTTAACACTGGTAGCATGCCGCGACAGCATGTACGTGAACCGTATGTGCAGTTGACGGACTTTGAGCGAGGGCGTAAAGTGGGCATGCGGGAGGCCAGGTGGACATACCGCCGAATTGCTCAACATGTGGGGCGCGAGGTCTCCACAGTACATCGATGTTGTCGCCAGTGGTCGGTGGAAGGTGCACGTGCCCGTCGACTCCGGACAGCAGCGACGCACGGACGCTCGCCAAGACCGTCGCATCCTACGCAGTGCCGTAGGGGACCGCACCACCACTTCCCGGCAAATTAGGGACACTGTTGCTCCTGGGGTATCAGAGAGGACCATTCGCAACCGTCTCCATGAAGCTGGGCTACGGTCCCGCGCACCGTTAGGTCGTCTTCCGCTCACGCCCCAACATCGTGCAGCCCGCCTCCAGTGGTGTCGCGACAGGCGTGTATGGAGGGATGAATGGAGACGTGTCGTCTTCAGTGATGAGAGTCGCTTCTGCCGTGGTGCCAATGATGGTCGTATGCGTGTTTGGCGCCGTGCAGGTGAGCGCCACAATCAGGACAGCATACGACCGAGGCACATAGGGCCAACACGGCATCATGGTGTGGGGAGCGATCTCCTACACTGGCCGTACACCTCTGGTGATCGTCGAGGGGACACTGAACAGTGCACGGTACATTCAAACCATCATTGAACCCATCGTTCTACCATTCCTAGACCGGCAAGGGAACATGCTGTTCCAACAGGACAATGCACGTCCACATGTATCCCGTGCCACCCAACGTGCTCTAGAAGGTGTAAGTCAACTACCCTGGCCAGCGAGATCTCCGGATCTGTCCCCCATTGAGCATGTTTGGGACTGGATGAAACGTCGTATCGCGCGGTCTGCAGGTCCAGCACGAACGCTGGTCCAGCTGAGACGCCAGGTGGAAATGGCTTTGCATGCCGTTCCACAGGACTACATCCAGCATCTCTACGATCGTCTCCATGGGAGAGTTGCAGCCTGCATTGCTGCGAAAGGTGGATATACACGGTACTAGTGCCGACATTGTGCATGCTCTGTTGCCTATGGTTCTGTCTGTGTGATCATGTATTGTATCTGACCCCAGGAATGTGTATATAAAGTTTCCCATTCCTGGGACAATGAATTCACGGTGTTCTTATTTCAATTTTCAGGAGTGTATTTAATGAGGACTGTTAGAGTATTGCTTGAGAGTACAACCTCCTTTGAGAACTTTGAAACAAGTCTACCAGAATATTCTTGACACCAGTCCTCAAGCTCGGATAAGACCCTTCCAGTAGTTCCAGCACTGATTATTGTTTGTTCACATTTTGTAGATCTTAAGTTTAACATTTCCTACATATTGTTTTATATTAAAAAATAATAACCATGTTATCGCATGTAATGTTTACTTTATTAAATTCTGGTTTTTAGTCTTTAAACCCCGTACATAGTTATATCGAATGCGAAGAGGAAACTACGAAAGTGCAAAATATTTAAATTAATTTTAATAATACAATGAAAAAATCTTTTGATATCTTCTTTGTTTCTTGATGTTACAATCTGAGGCCGCACTGCTACAATCTCTGACGTTGTGAAATTTTAATGGGTGTGTTAAGTAATGCTTATTTGACGGTTTTGAACTTGAAATTGAGCTGTTTAAAACCTTTAGTGAAGAACCTTCCGAGAAATCTGTTGCTTTTTGAAATTACTGTCTCTGGATGTGAATTAAATTCTCGCTGTTAATAGTAAGTAATGCATGGCTTTGAACATGAAATTGAACTGTTTAAAACCTTTAGTGTTGACATAGTGTTTTTTGTAATTTATTGATGAGCGATTCTGTCTTTACATTTCCTGAAAAAAACATTGTTGTGGTTATTATGATAAAAGTTAGTACACATGTTCCTGATATCATGGCTAAAAAATTGCAGGAATAAATCGACCCCAACCCCATCTCTTTCCTACTACACAGGGGGTTAGCCGTTTAAATACATATAGAAAAATGGAGCGACTGACATGAAATTCACAAGTGCAAACACTGGCAGTTCTATCATTATCGTGGCACCAAAATCTGATGATAAATTCTTATAGAACTATGCGAAAAAAATCTAAAATAAAGAATAACATTTCTTGATATCTCACTTGGTTTTAAAGATTTAACATGTCAAAAATCAGTAATAGTTCTTTGTGCTTTTGGTGACGTTTCTTCTGGTCCAGGCTGTATTTCAACCAAACGACAACCACTAGGAAGAAAATAAAACACCTATAGTGCTTTTCCACCTTGTAGATATAGTGGTTTGATGATGCAATATCTCGAGAACTAAGTGAGATATCCAAAACATTTATACTTTATTTTTGATTTGTCTCACAAAGTTACCTACGAATTTATTATGAAATTTGGCTAAGGCATAAATTTTTATTCTGGTCCAGGCTGCATTTCAACCTAACCACGTCAATTTTGAAATACAATATCTCGAGAACTAAGCGAGATATCAAATATATATATATATATATATATATATATATATAGGAATCAAATTAGGATAGGGAAATGAGCCACCACTTACCTTTAGATGATGGATGTGGGGCGCGAACACACAGAAAAGACACAAACACAAATAATAAAGTAATTTTCGGGAAAAAACCCTTCTTCAACAAGAGAACATTATGAGAGGTGGGTGCACCCGGAGACTGCCTCACGGAAAGACCGCCGGTCGACAAAATGGTGGGGGTAAATTCAAACATCGGAAAAGTAGAGGGGCAGTGAATCAGAGCTCATACCCGAGCAAAAATTAATATCCAAACTAATATCTGGTTGGTAGGAAGATCAAAATATAATATATATTGAAAAAATTAAAATATTATACAAATAAAAAATATATATATAATAATAATAATTATGAATTAAACATCACCTCAGGTTAGTGGTGGTTCAATATAGGTAGTGGAAAGGAGAGGGAGGAAAAAAAAAAAAAAAAAAAAAAAAAAAAAAAAAAAAAAAAAAAAAAAAAAAAAAAAAAAAAGTGACCGGGTATTATCTTAGGTTGAGACCAGGTGGTTGCCTAGTGCCAAGTTTGTACTGGTAGGCAAGTTCCCACCTTCTGAGTTCAGAGAAACTGCTGCTATTAGGGAGAACTCTGATAGCGCGGACTGTGTAACAAGAGTTGAAATTATTCAAGTCGTGGGTTATGGCATGGGCAGCAACTGGGTGCTTTGGGTTCTGTGTGAATACCGTCTGACGGTGGCCATTCATTCTTATGGATAGTGCATTAGTGGTCAAACCTATATATGAAGCCAGGCAGTGGTTGCATGTTAACTGGTATATTACATGCGTGGTTTCACAGGTGGCAGTGTCCTATGATAGGGAAGCTTTCCCCTGTGACCGGGTTGATGAAAGTGGTGGAAGCATGGTGTATGTCACACATCTTGCAGCGTGGTCTATTACATGGGAAAGAGCCTTGGGGTTGACTGTTAGGAAGAGGAAGACTGTGTTTGTGGACTAGAAGTTCGCTGAGGTTAGGAGGTCTGCTGAAACAAGTTCTAGGAGGAGCAGGGAGGATTTTAGGAAGAATGGATCTCATTTCAGGGCATGTTTGTAAGAAATCATAGCCCTGCCTGAGGACTCTGTTGATGGATTCGAGGCCTGGGTAGTACTGTGTGACCAAGACTGGATTGTGGTTGGTTTTTGCGGGTCTGGGATGATTGATTGGCTGATTCAGTTGTGCTGTGGCACGTGAAAGCTGTTTGTTAACCAAAGCTGGAGGGTAGTTCCGAGATATTAATGCTTCTGAAATACTGTTTGAATAATCCATGAGAGACTGTTGGTTAGAGCATATGCGACTACCTCGAATGCCAAGACTGTAGGGGAGTGAACGTTTGGTGTGGTATGGGTGGCAACTGTCGAAATGGAGATACTGTTGAAGATTGGTTGGTTTGATGTGAACTGAAGAGTTGAGATAGCCATTGGATAGGGACAAATCAACATCCAAGAATGTGGCCTGGGTGTGGGAGTAGGACCAAGTGAATTTCAGCAAGCTAAAGTTATTGAGATGGTTCAGGAAATTTAGCAGTTCATTTTCTCCATGCGTCCAAATCATAAATATGTCATCAATGAAACGAAGCCAAATGAGGGGTTTGAGAGGGAATTCCTCCAGAAATGTCTGTTCCAGCCGGCCCATGAACAGATTAGCATAAGAGGGGGCCATGCGGGTACCCATGGCAGTTCCGCAGGTTTGGTGATAGATGTTGCCTTCGAAGGAGAAGTAGTTATTATTGAGGATAAGGTGGGCTAATTTGATGAGGAAGGATGTCATGGGAAGGCTATTGGGAGGGCGCTGGTCCAGAAAGTGTTCCATGGCCCTGAGGCCATGCCAATGTGGAATGTTTGTATACAAGGACGTGACGTCAATGGTAACCAGTATTGAGTCGGAAGGAAGAGGTGTGGGTAAGGTAGAAAGCCGCAAGAGAAAGTGCTGGGTGTCCTTTATATGAGAAGGGAGCTGATTAACAATGGGCTGTAGGTACTGGTCAACCAAGGCAGAGATGCGCTCAGTTGGCGATCCGTAGGCTGCAACAATAGGGCGTCCTGGATTGCCAGGTTTATGGATTTTGGGCAATAGATAAAGGGTGGGTGTACGTGGATTTTGAAGAGTGAGAAGCGAAATGGATTGTGGGGTGAGACCTTGGAGAGGTCCACTAAACTGTACATATTCTTGTATTTTTTTTTTTTTTTTTTCCATAAACCTGGCAATCCAGGACGCCCTATTGTTGCAGCCTACGGATCGCCAACTGAGCGCATCTCTGCCTTGGTTGACCAGTACCTACAGCCCATTGTTAATCAGCTCCCTTCTCATATAAAGGACACCCAGCACTTTCTCTTGCGGCTTTCTACCTTACCCACACCTCTTCCTTCCGACTCAATACTGGTTACCATTGACGTCACGTCCTTGTATACAAACATTCCACATTGGCATGGCCTCAGGGCCATGGAACACTTTCTGGACCAGCGCCCTCCCAATAGCCTTCCCATGACATCCTTCCTCATCAAATTAGCCCACCTTATCCTCAATAATAACTACTTCTCCTTCGAAGGCAACATCTATCACCAAACCTGCGGAACTGCCATGGTACCCGCATGGCCCCCTCTTATGCTAATCTGTTCATGGGCCGGCTGGAACAGACATTTCTGGAGGAATTCCCTCTCAAACCCCTCATTTGGCTTCGTTTCATTGATGACATATTTATGATTTGGACGCATGGAGAAAATGAACTGCTAAATTTCCTGAACCATCTCAATAACTTTAGCATGCTGAAATTCACTTGGTCCTACTCCCACACCCAGGCCACATTCTTGGATGTTGATTTGTCCCTATCCAATGGCTATCTCAACTCTTCAGTTCACATCAAACCAACCAATCTTCAACAGTATCTCCATTTCGACAGTTGCCACCCATACCACACCAAACGTTCACTCCCCTACAGTCTTGGCATTCGAGGTAGTCGCATATGCTCTAACCAACAGTCTCTCATGGATTATTCAAACAGTATTTCAGAAGCATTAATATCTCGGAACTACCCTCCAGCTTTGGTTAACAAACAGCTTTCACGTGCCACAGCACAACTGAATCAGCCAATCAATCATCCCAGACCCGCAAAAACCAACCACAATCCAGTCTTGGTCACACAGTACTACCCAGGCCTCGAATCCATCAACAGAGTCCTCAGGCAGGGCTATGATTTCTTACAAACATGCCCTGAAATGAGATCCATTCTTCCTAAAATCCTCCCTGCTCCTCCTAGAACTTGTTTCAGCAGACCTCCTAACCTCAGCGAACTTCTAGTCCACAAACACAGTCTTCCTCTTCCTAACAGTCAACCCCAAGGCTCTTTCCCATGTAATAGACCACGCTGCAAGATGTGTGACATACACCATGCTTCCACCACTTTCATCAACCCGGTCACAGGGGAAAGCTTCCCTATCATAGGACATGCCACCTGTGAAACCACGCATGTAATATACCAGTTAACATGCAACCACTGCCTGGCTTCATATATAGGTTTGACCACTAATGCACTATCCATAAGAATGAATGGCCACCGTCAGACGGTATTCACACAGAACCCAAAGCACCCAGTTGCTGCCCATGCCATAACCCACGACTTGAATAATTTCAACTCTTGTTACACAGTCCGCGCTATCAGAGTTCTCCCTAATAGCAGCAGTTTCTCTGAACTCAGAAGGTGGGAACTTGCCTACCAGTACAAACTTGGCACTAGGCAACCACCTGGTCTCAACCTAAGATAATACCCGGTCACTTTTTTTTTTTTTTTTTTTTTTTTTTTTTTTTTTTTTTTTTTTTTTTTTTTTTTTTTTTTTTTCCTCCCTCTCCTTTCCACTACCTATATTGAACCACCACTAACCTGAGGTGATGTTTAATTCATAATTATTATTATTATATATATATTTTTTATTTGTATAATATTTTAATTTTTTCAATATATATTATATTTTGATCTTCCTCCTACCAACCAGATATTAGTTTGGATATTAATTTTTGCTCGGGTATGAGCTCTGATTCACTGCCCTCTACTTTTCCGATGTTTGAATTTACCCCCACCATTTTGTCGACCGGCGGTCTTTCCGTGAGGCAGTCTCCGGGTGCACCCACCTCTCATAATGTTCTCTTGTTGAAGAAGGGTTTTTTCCCGAAAATTACTTTATTATTTGTGTTTGTGTCTTTTCTGTGTGTTCGCGCCCCACATCCATCATCTAAAGGTAAGTGGTGGCTCATTTCCCTATCCTAATTTGATTCCTTTCCGCTACTTAGCGTCTTTTTTTCATTGTTATTATATATATATATATATATATATCTTCTTTACTTTCAATTTGACTCATCAAGTAACATAAGATTCCATCATCAAATTGCAGCTCCACGGTTATTGTAGAATCCCCAAAAAACTTACCTCTTTTATGAGCTTCAATATTCACTGAGTGTGTAAATCAATCAAGATCATACCAGGCAATGCCGGGAGTTCTGAACTATTGGTCCATAAACACTCACCCTGTAATTCGCTCAAATCATCACATGCATGTAACAGTCTCTACTGCAAAACATGCAGCATACTTGTGGCTGCCACCACCTACTCCAGTACAACTACAAGGGAAATCAGTCCTTACATGCCTCTTGCACCGCAGCACACCTCCTATATCAACTAGCATGCCTCCATTGTACTAGCTCATACATTGGCCACTAACCTACATGCCATTAGAATGAATGGTCACAGGAAAACAGTTTACACCGGCACCTTGTCCCACCCAATGGGAAGTTGAACAATTTTAATATTTTAGTGAGGACTGTTAGAGTATTGCTTGAGAGTACAACCTCCTTTGAGAACTTTGAAACAAGTCTACCAGAATATTCCTGACACCAGTCCTCAAGCTCGGATAAGACCCTTCCAGTAGTTCCAGCACTGATTGTTGTTTGTTCACATTTTGTAGATCTTAAGTTTAACATTTCCTACATATTGTTTTATATTAATACTAGTGCAAGCCCTTGACTGTTTTTTTTGCGCATCGTCACGGGTCTAGAATAGTCCCATTTTTTATGATGAAAGATTGACAGGTTGATCTGATCTGGCCAAATATAAGCTTGACCTGTGTTTAACCCTTAGGATAATAAAACCTCTTGAGCTTGAAGAACTCAGAAGCATTAATAGAGGTAGGTATTAAACACGGACAGGAATGATTGCGCTATCGTGTAACTGTTTCAAAGGTCATACACTCGAACTTGCTTAAATAAGAACTTGACTTGTATTTGACCCTTAAAGTTCACTCCGTAAATTAAAAAAAAAAAAAAAAAAAAAAAAAAAAAAAAAAAAAAAAAAAAAATAATCCTGTTTGCTTCGAAAGCATCACGTTGTCTATTATTGAGATTGAGCAAACACTCATAACGTAAACATTGGTCATAGTATCTGTGACGGCCAGAGAACTTAATACACATGCCATATTATGAAACAGTTGAGCAATTCCGTAGAAATAAGTTGCCAGAATAGTCGATTCGGTGACCCATTTGGTCTGATGTCCACTTAAAATAACCTAATAACTCACATTCAGCGAACATGAATAAGACTAATTACGAAAGTGGTCAGTAAAATGCCTAAAATGCAAATAAACCGTAATGCATAAGTTTTGTTCAAGCAACAAAATTAGTGAAAGTTGTAATTAAACTGAAATTTGTCCTAATCCAAAATGACAATCAGCATTCGTGGTTACAGCAGAGACTATGAGTAATTTAATTTATTTTTAAGTTGTTTTAATTAGTAACATGTTACTAAAAAGCAGATCCACGTTTTTTCAGCCACAAAATTTATTAAATTTTTTTAAACTATGAAACACTGTGAAAAGCAAACTTAATGAATGTATTATGACAATTAATTTGGTAGCAGATGCTTAGTTATTAAATTGTAGACATAACCATGAATTCCTTCTAATGGTATGTCTGGTCGGTTTTGTCAGTGAATGCTGACACGTGACATCGTTCTCCAGCCAATAGCTATTGAGGTGAGTGGGTGACCTTACGAAATTAAATAGTAGATTTAAATCCTCTCAAGATAATTACTTGGTCAGTGTTCCCCCATTTGCAGTGATAATATGAGTGTGATCCAGAAATAAATGCACCACATATTTTTCCCCAGCCCCCAACAATGTTACGAATGCGAAACTTTAGATATGGATTATTTGAAGTTTTCAGAGTGCATGCACAAAGCTTGTTTCTTCTGACAGATAGAGTACTAGCAGCAATGGTTCAACATGATGTCTGTGAGTGATGTATGTTATAAGCAGTGTGTCATCATTGAATTTCTCACTGCGGAGCAAGAAATGGTTTGAAACATTCACAAACGTTTACGTGCAGTTTATGGAGCATCAGCAGTCAACAGAAGTACAGTTAATCACTGGGCACAGAAGGGGAGGCCATCTGAAAATGGTTGTACAGAGCTCCAAGATTTGCAGCAGTCTGGAAAAGCCACCCACGGCTGTAACACCTGACAAGATGCAGCGTGCTGATGTGCTCAATCGCGAGGACTGACGCATTCACAGCTGGCCCTATTGTCACACGACGTAATGAAAGTTATTGATGCAGGTTCACAAGTAGATGCAATTTTTTTAGATTTCCAGAAAGCCTTTGACTCTGTGCCACACAACCGACTTTTAGCGAAGCTTCGAGTGTACGGTATATCGGATCAGCTTTGTGAATGGATAAAGGATTTTCTAACTGGTCGGTCGCAGTATGTCGTCGTTGAAGGAGAAAGTTCTTCTAATCTAGATGTTACATCGGGTGTACCTCAAGGAAGTGTAATAGGACCACTTCTTTTCTTAATTTTTATAAACGATCATGGAGACAAAGTGAAAAGCATTTTTAGATTGTTTGCTGATGATGCAGTTATTTATAGGGAAGTAAGAAATTTGGCCGATTGCTTAGAAATTCAGCATGATCTGGATGTTATTTGGCTTGGTGCGCTGAGTGGCAACTCACACTAAATTGTAAAAAGTGTAAGACAATGAGCATAACTAACAAAAAGAATCTGATTGTTCAGAAATACAAAGTAAACAGTTCAGTTATTGATATGGTCGATTCTATGAAATATTTGGGAGTAACAGTACAAAGGAACATGAAGTGGGACTTACATATTAATACATTAGTAGGTAGAGCTAATTCTAGGCTGTGGTTCCTAGGTCGAATCTTGAAAAATTGTAATGAACAAACAAAGGAGATAGCGTACAAATCTCTTGTGCGTCCACATTTGGACTACTGTTGTGCTATCTGGGATCCGTTTCGTAAGGGGTTGATTGAGAGTATAGAGAAAAGAACAGAGAAGAGCC
>JARYHS010007075.1:8966719-9100776 GCA_031002005.1 Vandiemenella viatica
TTTGTTTCTATAAACTGCATTATAGTGGTGTCTTGGACACAGATAAATAAATCTATATCCAATAAATATAAATAAAACAGAACATACTAGCTGAACAACAACAGTATGTTCGCAGCACCTATACCAACAAGTAATTACAAATAACCTCACAAGTGAAATAATACAATACACATTAAAGGACTAAAAAAAAAAAAAAAAAAAAACCAGTGTTTGGTGACCTATATCAATGAAGACATGCACTAAATATAAGACATTAAAAAAAGCAGGTAATATCTAGATCGCGATACCGCTACAACCACTTACCGCCTCGCGATGTTAACACTTCCGGATGGAGAGAGTATCACATCACTACATTGTGACGTAATGTGACGTATACATTCCACGCGCAGCTTTAAATGTCACTAAAGGGGCCTTCCACGGGAAGTAGTCCATCACTAATACGTCTCATATCAAGAAATCATACCAGCAGTAAATGAATACATTTATTTGCCATGAGGTTTTGATGCAGCCTGGGCCACACTGAAACGTAAGTATAGAACACCTTATTGTGGATACTTATGTCGTATCTATCGCTGTTTACATCTTAATGCAGCCTGGACCATACTGAAACATAACCGTCACAAACAATATTGCTGAAACCATTTTTCCAAATCGTATCTATCGCTGTTAGTATGGTCCAGGCTGCAATTCAACCTAACGGCAAACGTTTATTGACGAAATATTGTTTTTATAAATATTTTATTTCGTATGAATGATTTTAATAGTAATTTCAGCCACACGAGGAAATATAGAAGAATGGAATCAAATACAAATCAATGGAATTGTGACTAATAACGTAACGCAAATGAACGATATCAATTATCAGTTTGGAATGTTGTACATATTTTAATAATATTATTAATTGTTCAAGTAATAATTTTCTTTAACTTTTTCAATCTGTATTTTTTTATTATTATTGTTACTATTGGTTACGTTCTATGGCCTAACGAGTATTCTCACATCGATTGAAGGCTGAATACGTCACACGGAAACACAGTAACGTCATACTCTCTCCATCGGGAAGTGTTTACATCGTGAGGCGGTAAGTGGTTGCAGCGGTATCGCGATCTAGATATTACCCAAAAAAGCAATAATTCAACACATAATTCAAATCACAAAAAAATTGTTAAAAAGAAAACATCTGTCAGCGAATTCAGGTTAGCTGGAGATCACGATACCACCATGAATACTAATACTTTGGCAGTCAATCATAAGACTATTTACTTTCAAGCAGTATTTAGGTTGTAATGCACCCTGGACCAGCATGGCAAGTAGTATCCTAATTATGTTGTAATCCATCCTGGACCATTCTAGCAGTCCAAGATGTATCACAATCCAAATACTGTTTAACGATAGATAATACATCTTGCAATTGACTACCTGCACAGAGAAATGTATAAATGGTGAATAATTTACCAAAAATGCTGAAAGAATTATAACTGAAATTTGTAGAGGGTAAATGTAGGTGGGTGTAAGAAAGAGGGGAAAAGGTGTGTATGGAAACTGCCACCAGAGCATGCACTCCACTGCTATTAAATTTTAGCGGAACCACTATCGCTCTAGTTCTGTAATTCCGGCATATATTTAAATGAAATTACTATAAAACACAATAAATAAGTCAGTCATAAAGAAAATTTGAAACAGCAACAACATGAATGAGCACTTAAATGCAACAGCTAGCAACATTCGCAGAACATCTTTTCCAACTCCACCATCAACACTATTAGTAATAAATCACAAACGTCCCAAAAAAAAGTATCAAATAGAGGATGCTCTGGAAGAAGGAAAACATTTAATAAGCGAATATACCTAAAGCTCGGGCACTACATTCATTACCTACAATAAGACAAAAAGTATAAGTATCCACACACATGGTATTACTAAAAGCGACACATGCAAAACACAACAAATAACAGTAGGCGCATATATAGATATTTAGATATATTTTTTTTGCTTTACTCCTCGTCGAGATCATTAGAAGCGGAGTGGGGACAAGAAACGGGAAAGAATTCAGCCCTGGCCTTTTAAAGGAAGCATCCCGGCAATCACCTCGAGTGATTTGGGTAAACCATGGAAAACATAAATATTTACAAATCGCGGCAAACAGCAAAATAATAGAAGGCATTAAAGCAAAGAAATCACATAGGCCTACAGCGATGTACGTTAATCGTGGAGATAATACACCGACGTGTTATAAGGTAGGAAATTTAATTGAACACTATTCGAACAAGCAAGAATGTGAGCTGAAGTATTAGAGCAAAACAAACCGAGTGTATACCTAAATGTATGAAAACACCTATGCGTTTCTAACTTAACATATTCTCACCAAAGTATATTACATTGAATCATGACTTTTACCTGAAATTTCTCAAAATTGCGTAATTAACGTAATGAGAACGCCTAGAAAGAAGTCACGAAATGTGTAATTCAAGGAAACAGTTCACAGTAAACTATTGCAACAGGTGCACTTCACCGCTTTCAGTACTCCCGCCAACATAGTTTTAATTCAAGCGTCAGTTTTAACTGTGGTCAGCAGATAGCGCTGCGAGTAAATAGGCGCGCATATGAAATCCACTCACTCTTAACCCAAAAACTTAAGTCAAAATACTTGAGAGGCGTGTTTATCAATACGTCACACACTAGAAAGTATTATTAGTACGTAAGGGGCTTCCCTCCTCACAAAATATGTTCCTGTAATTTTTAATATTGCCTTTTATTAAGCGTTTTAAGTTTTCGGAGGTTGGCAAGACAAATGACAAATGTGAAGGAGTAACATGTATGGAAGTACAGATCCAGATACAGATCTATACAGAATACAGATGAATCGAGGGAGGATGGGAGGAGAGGGCGTAATTTCATGGGTGTGATCTAAAGAGAAATTATTGAGTTCCAGATGTTGTATAAGAAATGTTATTTAAATGAATGTAAATGATTAATGAGTCAACTTTTAATACAGTTTCAAAAATAAAGAAGAAATGGATCAATTCTAGTAAGATATATTTGTAGAAGAGAACCAAAATACGTTATTCCTTACGGGGAAATGTTACGCACTTCCAGTTTCAAAGAAAAAAAAGGGTACTATTGTCACAGTGACGAAGCAAATTGACAATGGATTTTTATGCTGCTCGACGAGAAAAATCGAAAGTAAAGAATAAGTTTTTGATATCTCGCTTACTTTTCGAGATATCGCATGTCACGAATTAGTTACCAGTATAGGTATAGTTTTTGTGACTTTGTCAATGTTTTTCTTCTGGCCCAGGACACATTTAAACCTGTAGTAATAAAATAAAATACCCATTGTACATGTCCATCATGTAGTTTTCTGTGGCATTTACGGTATTTTTTTTGGTCCAAGCTGCATCTCAACCTAAGCACCTCAATATTGAGACAGTTGTTTATCTCAAGAACTTACCGAGATGTCAAAATAATAATAAACAAAAACAACACATACCAAGAGGTCGGAAGAACAAAAACAAGCTTTCGCGGAAAGAATGAAAGCCTATTGGAACAACAAGAAGAACTTAAAGAAAAGTTGATTGGGTCATTTGCTTGACGTCTTCCATTTACTGGAATTATTATTATTCCTCATTTTCGATTTTTATCATCAAGTTAGATAAAAAAAAATCAATTATCAAATTGCAGCGGTTATCGTAGAATGCCCCTAAATGGCAATACAATTGAAAATTCTTAAAAGTGGTGAATTCAAAATAAGGTGAATATGTAAAAAATGTAAATTAAAAATAAATGCAAATACATCATATATTCATATCTTACGCTTGACCACGGAATAATGATGTCATTCTGATCCAGGTTAAAATTCAACCTAATCAAAAACTATTCTAATATTGCTGCTCGAAAATTAAAACTTCTAACGCTAACTTATTAACTATATCGCAACCTATAATTGAGCCACCTCATTCACCGGCAATAATACTGATGAAACTTCTATTGCCCTACCAACATAAGACATAATTATATATCTCTCCAGATCGTATATCATTACTGTATTCCAGAAATAATATGAGACGAATTTAAACTTAATAAATTTGAGCGTTTCAGGGACGATACTATTCGCGCTAGACTACAATGGTGTTTATTTTCCGAACCTCCCTCGTACTACATGGTTCATTTACACAGTCCAATCAGATTAATGTGACCACCAACTACGTTCGAAGCAGTGGCGCAGCTAGGTCAACAAGGGCCCCGGTGCAAGAAATTTATTTTGGGCCTCAGACCAGATGGGCGACATTTATATTTTGCTTGATGTTGCTGGTAAGGGCCCCCTGAGCAGTGGTTGGGAGCTCCCCGGAGCAGTGAGAGGGCCCATAGTGAGGGGCTCCCTGTGTCTCTGGGGCCCCCTTAGACGACTGTAGAGCTAAAAAAAAATCGCCAGTTTGCCATGAAGGCTCATGGGCCTCTGAACTGCACTCTTGGAGGCCCCCAGAGGTGCGCTTTGGGGCCCCCAGAAGTATGCTTGGGGGACCCCAGAGCGTAGGAGCCCCAGTGTACTGCACCGTCTAGCCCCATAGTAGCTACGCCCCTGGTTCGAAGTCAACGTGAAATAACCAATCACAGAAGTCAGGTGTCAGCACATTACAGTGGAGTGTATATAAAGGATGTCCTAGGGCATTTACTCCTTACTCCGCAGTACACCAGCTCAAAGGAGCTGTGAATAGGCTGAATACGACGAAGGAAAGCATTTCAATCGTTGGCGTAATACAAAAACGTAGCGATTTATCCGACGTCCAAAAGGGCATCATTATTGGCTTTTGGGCCAAGAGTGCAAGCATTTCGGAAATGGCTAATTTTGTGAACTGTTCACGTGCTGCCGTGGTGAAAGTATACCGTGCATGTCAAAATGACACTATTCAAAATCAGTGGCGTGGACCATGTGGTGCACCACGGGCTATAGATGACAGAGGCGAACGAAGGCTACGGAGATGCGTTCGGGCAAATAGACGTGCAACTGTTGAGCAACTGACCGCCCAGAAGAACCAAGGGGCTACCAAGAGTGTATCCTCAGCAAACGTTACTGCGCATGGGTCTCCGCAGCAGACGTCTGGTTAATGCACCTATGCTGACTGCTGTTCATCGGCGACGAAGGCTGGAATTAGCACGCCAGTACCGCAACTGGACGTCCACAGAGTGGCGACAGGTGGCTTTTTCCGATGAATCGCGTTTTATGCTCCATTGTACAAATGGACCTTGGCGCATACGGCGTGAAACGTCTGAAAGCAAACACCCTGCAACAATTGCCGGAAGGATCCAGGGTGGAGGAGGGAACATTATGGTTTGGGGAATGTTTTCCTGACATTCACTGGGTGAACTCATCATTGTGGAAGGCACGATGGATCAGCACAAGTACGTATCTGTCCTTGCGGACCATGTCCACCCCTAAATGTGAATAATTTTTCGTCGGAATGATGGCATCTACCAGCAGGACAATGTGAGGTGTCATACAGCTCGCAGTGTATGTGCGTGGTTCGAAGAGCACCAGGATGAGTTTACCTTACTCACCTGGCCAGCAAACTCACCAGATTTAAACCCAATCGAGAATCCGTGGGATCACCTCGATCGGGTTGTTCGTGCCATGGATCCTCAACCGCGTAATCTAGAGCAGATGGCCACGGCACTGGAGTTGGCATGGCTCAACATCCCAGTGAACACCTTCAGAAAGCTAACTGACTCTGTTCCTGCACGCCTTTCAGCGGTACGCTCTGCCAAAGGTGGTTATTCTGGTTTTTGAGAGGAGTTTTGAGTTTGAATTGGGTAACAATTAGCTTAGTTACCACAGAATTATGTGTTATAATCCAAAACCATGATAGCATGCATCTTCTGATGGTATAGATTGCTTCCGACAGTCATCGCAATGACTGTCAATACATGTCAGCAACGATCATATTCCCTGCAATCCTCAAGCGACACTTCTTTTGATTCCAGAAGGCAGTAGCCATCTTCCTATTACTCAATGTCTTTTTTTTGTGAAGTTTGGGGGCCCTGTGAGCACCGCCTAGCCCTCCGGGATCAGCGATGTGTCACTGTTTCTGGTACTGCTAAAGTTTTGGCCCCAATCTGTTTTTTTGGTCAGGACGGATTCATTTTAATGTAGCCCCTCCTTCGTCGTAATCTGGCACATTGGGAGGACTGCCTCGACTTTTCGACAAAAGAATTGTTGTTTCTCTGACATAGCGCGTCCGCTTATCCAGTGATGGGGTAATCGAGGTTACACAGTTTGACAGGATAGTTATGGAAGTGGCATGTGATATGTGGAGTAAGGTAACTAATTAGATAAGAATAGTGATATTATGAATAAGACAACACAGAAGAGAGCCATCAAGAAATTCATCTTCAATCTCATTAAATCATTGTCATCACAATAATAACAACTAGACGTTTCAGTCTTTACGGGTTGTCCAGTGCATCCTCTTCCAAGTCTGGTGATCATTCCAAGAATTTTCCTCCAAACGACTCCCTTAACCTCTGCATCTTTCTTCACTTGGTCCATCCATCTTGCCCGAGGTCTTTCAACTGCTCTCTTTCCCTCCCCGGTTTTCATCAGTGCTAACTTCGGCTTCATCATCTCTTCCATCCTCATAACATGTCACAACAGATGCTGAGGAAATAGACTGTGGCTAAAAAACATTCTGATCATTGGAGTAATAACACATCTAGGTTCTGGGGAACTGAAAAACCAAGGACAGTTGGGAATCAAGGGCTCAATGCAACCATATGATATTGTTCCCTTGTTTTGTTGCTGATGTCTCACTGGCTTTGTCGATTGATCATTGCCTTCATTTTTACTTCTGCCAGGAAGTCCATATATCACATCTGAATATTGAGCTTGGCACCAACTCTAGTGGCCTCCTTTTCCTGTTAATTTACTTTTACATTATACGTAAACCCTGCACGTTCATTTAATTTGGTTGCAATGGAGCACACCCTTTAATGACAATTTTTCTACTCACCCATTTTAACCCTTCCTTTACCCACCTACTTTTGTCCTCTAAGAATTTCAAATTTAAATTCTTTCAGTGTTTATGGTAAATTATTTATCACTTCTCTTCGTAATTTATTGCAATCCCTGATACCATCGCCTACGCCCTTTTCACACCCTTATGTCTGAAATAAGTGCCATCTTTTACCTCTCATGCACCTCTCTTAATTCTTTCACCAATATCTTTCCATGCCTCATCATCAATATATATGACTTGTACACTCCCATGACTCTCTTTACCCTCCTCCTGTCTTCCAATGAATCCCATTGCAGCTCCTTTATCATGCCAGTTACTGATTGTGTTATATGGTAAGTCCCAGAGACAAGTCCAGCAGCCCCTCTCTGCACCCCAATTCCCTTACTTCTCTGGTACTGAAGCTCATCACTCCTTCCAACAAGTGATGTATTTTAAAACTTTTCTACTACCTGTCCAATGAGTCCTGCCCACCTGAGATTGTTATCAAACGTTATGTCAGGGTATTTACATTTCAAGTCTTCAACAAGTAATTTCTTCGCCACCTTATAATCATATTAATCTTTAGTTTTTACCTTTGTACCTATTAAGCTGACACTTGTTTGCATATATCTTCATACCATGTTGTCCTGTCCATATCATCCTGCACCTGTTTATGGTCTTCTACCATTTTGATCCTATTATACAATACTACAACATCTGCCAACAACCTAATTTTTTATTGTAAACCATCAACACGATAATGAATAGCAATGGTCTCACTACCTTATCACATTCCCATCTTCACTTCTACTTCTTTTGATACTGCATTTCATACCCTAACTTTTTGCTTTCTACCTTTCATGAATTCTTCTATCCAGCAAATGACTGTTTAATCTATTCCAATAGTTTTTACCTTATTTAGCATCATTTTACGGCTCACTCTGTCAAAAGCCTTTGAAAGATCTAGTGCTACACTATCAGTTTGGCCTCCCTTCTCCATTTCATTCAAAATATCTTGCATATAGCCTACTAACTGAAATTTACATTAATAGCCTTTAATAAAGCCATGTTGTCAATTTTAAAACCACTGATGTTCATCACAGACATTTCTGATATGGGTGCATATCAATTTCTCCATTAATTTACCAACTACTGATGGCCTGTAATTTTTTACCCTTTTTTGCTTATGGTTTTACATATCATCGACATTCAGGTCATTCGAGGCAGGAATCCACAGTAGTATGGAACAGGAAGGTATTCAGCCATGGCCATTTTTTGAAGAAACCATCCCGGCATTTGTCTGGAATGATTTGGAAAAACCAAGGAAAACTCAAATCTGGCCAGATAGTAATTTGAACTGGTATCCTCCCTAATGCGAAGCCAAAGCATAACCGCTCACCCACCATGCTCTGTCAACAGTATTTGTCACCCGTTATTTATGGACC
Organism: Vandiemenella viatica; assembly: GCA_031002005.1. Classification (NCBI taxonomy): domain Eukaryota; kingdom Metazoa; phylum Arthropoda; class Insecta; order Orthoptera; family Morabidae; genus Vandiemenella; species Vandiemenella viatica. The sequence goes on from JARYHS010007075.1 coordinate 8,975,154, forward strand.
AGTACTACTATCACATTTTTCCTGTCCACTGGTAAGCAGCAATCAAGGGCAGATCCAGCCTTTGATCATCATGAAAGTTGGTGGATACATGGAGAAGATTTCTGACCAAAAAAATCTAAAAACCACTCCCTAAACACCTTTACACACCTTAATTTTTATACAAACCCTCATTTTTTATCCAATTTTGACAGAACCTTTCGCTCGTATACTTTAAAATTAAGAGAAAAATGCTGTCAATATTTGGTTTGCAAAAACCCAACCTCTCTCATTCATGCCACCCCCTTAATTTTTGTCAGTGTTCGTTTGACAAAGTTAGAGTCTACACAATTTGAACGATCACCGTGTACTCCTCCAGTTGAATGAGTATGTTTTTGTGAACGTGGAGAAGTGCCAGTCCAATAATATAATTTGCTTACGGGATTAGTGCTGCGTTGGAATACTACTCCTTCTTCTTCCTGATGTTTCGACCAGGACTTTAGGTCTTCAGGGGCCGTCTACTGAATCTGCTACATATTGGGATCTGGAGACTGGCGTATCTGGTTGTTTATGTATTTGTACTGTACGTAAACAACCAGCTACGTCAGTCTCCAGATCACAGTCTGTAGCAGATTCGGTTGACGGCCCCTGATGAAGACCTAAAGCCCTTGTCGAAACGTCGGGAAGGAGGAGGAGTAATATTTCAAAGCAGCACTAATCCCATAAGCAAATTATATTAAAATGACGGCTGCAAAAACAACAAAATCTTTTATAAGTGCCAGTCCAGTTAGGTGGTCTTCTGCAATTTATAAGCCAAGTTTTGAGTCTCCTGAGAGTAGAAAAAAATCTCTTTGCTGTCGCTACATTAACTGAACGCATAAAAACTTTTTTACGTTTGGATACATTTCAGCATCACAATTTTCTATTAGGTTAGAAATTGACTGCAGAATATTCTGATTGCATTACCATTTTACTGTCCTCGGCAAATATTTTTTACAATGACCGATAGTGGAGTGTAATCTCTTAGCTGCTTATAGTTGAATACTAGTGCTTTAACAGGTCCAGCGTCTTAATTGTTATTGGTATAATTGACTTTCAGAATAAAAATTCTAGTTGAAATAAATTAGGTACTTCAGGAGACAGACGGTCTTGCAGGTCATTATTATAGAATCTAGAAATGGGATGCATACGGCCCTGAGGAATATATTCCTCAGCTGAGTGAGCAAGTTGCTTATTGGCACTGTGCAGCAGTTTTGGCACTATTCTGGGGCATTTAACTTCTACATCAAATCTCTCGGCTAATTCTTTTGCCTCTTCAAAAAGTTATCTGAAAACTATGTCCCTCTGTTCCCTTTATTGTCACAGGATACTCATTCTACCATTTATAATTGTATAACCCTTTTTAAATCAATTGAGTTCATTGGCAATGCTCAAGGCTACAGTTGTACCTGAAAAATAAAATTAGTTATATCTAAACCATAATTTTGGTCTGGGCGCGATATAAATGTTAACTTAATTTGCCTTTGCTGAAATACACGAATCTTTAAAAGTTACTAATGAAATAAGTTATTAAATTTTTGTGTTCATGAATAATAAATGAAATATTTATGTCAAGAAGATAGGTGATATTATGAAGTCTGAACTGCACAATGTTTGCAGTAAGCAATGCGCACCATTAGCAGTTTCTTTGTCTTGCCAAGCAGAAATCATTTCCAGAGTGCTACAAATTTTCACCAAGTTCTCCTTCAAATTGTAGATATCTATCATACCTCTCAACCCAACGTGTCTCACAAGTACCTTGCATTGTAACTCCAAGTTCTTTTTCAAAAGTTCGATGCCTATTAACGGATGCATTAGCAAATGCTAATGCTACAATGTTTCTCAACGTGCACGAGGTATTAATGCAAAAATGACTTTCTACAACATAGCTAACGAGTTATTAAGAACATGATTGCTGCATAGGCAACGTTTGGTATGCACAACTTTTTTGGGCAGCACTTTTATCACACTCTTTGTATATGAAGCCATAACGGAGCAGCTGTCAGTCCCAATAACCTCATATTAAGTCTATATCAAATTGCAGACAGAGACTTTCAATTGTTTTTTCGAGCACTACACCTGTCAACAGACGCTCTATATCACTTGTATCATTATCATCACATCTAAGCATATCGTTAGCATCACAAAAATCCACAAAATCTTCCTGTAGAAGATATCTAAATGAAAGACTCCGCTGTGAGATAGCTTCAACGAGTAAAATTGAAAAGTATTTAGCTACCTTCACATTCTGTAAAATACTTTCCTGAATGATTACCTTGCAAAGATCGGTCACCTCATTTTGTACAGTTTTGATGATGTATGTTGCATTCGACTATGCTGTATGCTGCAATGCTGTGTCACCAGATTCTATACGGGTTTTATAAGTGCTCTAAAATTTCCTGCATCAGCTACCATGCTGTTGTTACTTGCCCTATTATCAAAAAATTTGCCATTGTCGCGATGGCCATGTAACTATATATTTTGATGACCATAAAAAATTTCGTTTTGAGAATTGGTCATTAAGCGTTTACTATTTTCACTAACTTGTGTCACTCTTTGATTACTAATTTGGTTAAAAATATCAAGTTCATGTTCGTGAAAAGTCGGTAAAACTTTTTTCCCCCCGGCTCCGACAGCTTTTTCGTGGTATTTGCTGGTGAGTTAGTAACACACAATTTTCACCAAGCAAATCACCAAAAGATTTAATTGTTATTTTAAAGATTTTTTAAATTATTTATTTGTGTCGAAGACACCACATTAATACAATCTAAAGAAATAAATTTAATATACAATAAGACAATATTACAAGACAGTTACAGTGAAAAGTTGTATCACATAGCCAGGACTGGCAGCCAGTTATGTCTCAGAAGAGTGCCAGTAAACAGCAGCCTGGATGGCCTTATCATTTTCTGTGAATAGGTCGTCGGGTGTACAAGACTCGCCTGGTTTTTTGCAGATCAGCAGGTGTTGTGGATTCCATACATCTCCACATTTGGAGGGCTCGTCCAATCAACTGTAACAAACCCTTTTTGAGCAATATAGTTCTTTTAGATTTCTTCCTACATACCTTCCAACATCTGAGGAAAAAATTGTATTGAGAAAGCGAACTTTGTTTCATCAGAATATGAAATCAGCAAACACAACATTGGGATGCAACAGCAAGAGTACAATTTTTTTTTTTTTTGGTCAAAGTTTATTGTAGTTGTAGAAGCATTGGCAGCACACATATTATCATGCAAGTTAGTGGTGAAGTTTTCTGGTGTTTATGAATCTCAAACCTTGGTTTCTTTGTTAAAAAAAAGAACCACATTTATTACATTTAGACCCATCAGCATCATCACATTTCTCTCTGGAGTCACCTTGCAAGGGGGGGGGGGGGGAGGGGGGTGAAAAACTAAAACATGCATACCTAAGCAAAAATGTCAATATCTATATATTAATATGCTAAGCGAAAACTACGGATCCATTTTTAAGAATATTGCGCGCACGGAGAAGTGTGAGATTTGGCATAGTTATAGTTTATATGGAGACGAAGTGCAGAATGCTAAAATCTATATATAATGTGTGTTGTAAATACATTAAATTACATAAAACATTTGTTGTTTACATTCAATTGTTTTTTTTTTTTTTTAATAGCAACGACACAGCGATTCTTCCAATGTGTTGGGTCTTTGGTCAACAGTAAAGAACAAAAAGTAATAAGTATAGTTAATACATGGTACAAATACACTATTAATTAAAAAATAAATTCGCGAACGTGTGAGTGCGTGAAATCGGATCGGAGCCAACTATCTGACGTGTATTACTGAGATACTCTGTAGTCTTTGGTGAAAGAAAAGAGTCGCATTAATCTTTGAAGTTATGAAAGGAACATTTCGAAAAGGAATGTAGCGATTCTGCCAGTTACTGTGTGGCCTTTTAATTATTTAAAAGGTTAAACTTTGGTTAAGTGTCTTTTGATTTTTGATTTTCAGTAATTCCTTAACTTTTTTTTCATTCAGATATTTGTATCTATTTCCATTATGTCTCGATATAAAACATTGACAGGTTGGATGGAGAGACAGAAGAAATATCTATTTGCGTGAAATTAAAAATGACAAAATTTAAATAGTGAACACACAAAATGATAAAATTATTTTGATGGATACATTTAAATGCGCACAAAATGCTTTCAAGAAATTTTTATAGTTTCGAATTTACAATGTAGGTTTTTCAATGCAAAACATTTCAAATCAGAAGTGAAAGGACTGCATTTATTTAATGTTGTCATAAATCTAAAGCTGTTTTACTGGCCATAAGTAAAAATGAATATTTTAAATCGGTGTATGGTGGACTGAATTCAAATGAACTATCAGTAAATAGAAAATAAAATATTACTTTGAAAACATTCATAGAGGTAAATACATTTCATAGTTAGTTCAGAAGCTAAAATTTCTAATACGGTCACGCGTGGAGTGTATCATTTTAATTTTGTAGGTATTGCAGGGAATTATGGCAAACAACATAAGCTAATACCATATTGGTACACGCTCGCAGCCAACAATGTCAATGTATACAGTATATATCTATGCTCACACCAAACGCAACTGAACAATTTCAAATAATGATAATTACTCTTTCACGAAAGAAACTAAATAACTTAATGAATTACGGTCGAATTTCGACCCCTGGGCGATCACTAGTTTAAATAAATACATCAATCAGTTTAGCACTACGTCTGCGGTAAAGTTTGGCTTGAAGCGCAGGCAGAGTGGTGCAGCTGTGTCATCATGAAACAGCAGAAGCATGGCCACCAACGAACGGCACGACGCAGCAAAATCAAACTTTGTTTCGCACGCAAATATTTTATTCGCATGACCGAATGGGTAGAACATAATATTTATTATAAACATATTTCTATCGTGACTGTGTATGTTTTTGCGAGATCTGGCGAAGTATTTTTATTTTATTAAGATCAATAAGATTAATAATATTATCAGAGGTTGAACTAGGACCCACCAAGGGGGGGGGGGTCATGAACCCTCTTCCCACCCTCTGGATCCGCCGTTGGCAGCAGGTATCCAGACTCAATTTATATTAAGATAAAATACAATACATCCAGTGTAATATCTACACAAGTCACTTTACGATTAGTTCCTTTAAAATAGCCTCAGGATGAATATAAGATGTTTTAGTCTGCTTGTTTCTAATTGTGGACAGAATTTTAAAAAGCCAGGAACTGATCAAGGCTGTTTCTACAGCATCAACATCCCTTTAGAAAAAAAGACTAGTTGACTTAATTTGAAAAACGGGTTAATCCTTTACCTTACTATCTATTTTACTAAAAAATCAAATATTTACATTATGCATTTTTAAAAACAAAATTAAATTTACCTCGAAAACGCTCAAGACTGTCATGGCGTCTTGAATGAGATCACGCCACCCAAAACAAAACAAAATAGTCTTGTATGTATATGGCAGATGTCAGTTTTCTTTAATGAAAAATAAATCCCTCATTTTATAAGTACTGTGTAGTGTCCCAGTGTAGAAGCACAACAAAAAACATGCCAAACAAGTTATTTATATGTTACAAACAATGAAATACAGAAAAAGTGGTTAAAACTTGCAAGGAGGGAGGATGCTCATAGTTTGTCTGCAGATTCAACAATCTATTTTTGTGAAGATTATTTTGCTGTAAGTGTTTGTGCACAATATATTTCTAAATCTAAAGCAAAACTGATGAATTTTGCAGAACCACTACTTTTCAAGTATTGATAACATAACAAAGTATGAGTTGAGGTTGTTTTGGTTTTATGATTTAAAATCTTTCTTTATTGTTACGTTTAATATAATAAACACACTCTGGCAGTATTACCGTGGTGCCACAATCTGATGATAGATTCTTATACAGCTCGATGAAACAAATCGAAAATAAGAACAATTTTAATAAAGAATTCTCTTGGTTCTCGAGATATTTTAACTGAAAGGTGATGTTGTTATTAGTCTGATACGAAGCTTATAGCAGACTGGAAATTGGCAGTGCCATAGCTTTAAAATTTGTGCATTTAGAAAGACTGAAGTTCAACAAAAAATCATATTGATATCAAGGGCCTTGCCTTTCTTCCATTTGTGGGTGTGCCAAAATCTAAAATAAGCAGACTGTTGACTCAACATGGAGTCAATACAATTTTCAGATCACCTACAAAAATTAAAAACTTAGTTGGCAGCCTTAAGGATGACTTAGGAGTATGAACCCCCGGTATTTATTACATACACGTGAATGTGGCCGTGCTTACATCGGACAAATGAAGTGGTATTTTGCAGAGTGACGTTTCAGCATGCAAGAACTGTCCTGCAGGTCAGGAAGAAAAATCAGCAATGGCTGAAGACGGTGCCCAAAGGGACATACATTTAAAATTGAAGAAGTGAGAATTTTAGCCTGGGTCTGAGATTTTTGGACAATATTATAACAGAAGCTGTTGAAATCAGAACAGCTGATTCTTTAAGTGGACCAACCCATGGTTTAGGTAAAAAAAAAAAAAAAAGAAAAAAAAAAAAAGATTTTCGGTTACCATTATATTTCGATAGATTAAGTTATTCTTTAAGTATCCTGAAAAGGATTTCGCTGAAACAAAAATTTACAGGCTTTTAAATAGAATTTTCCTACCACGAGCATTTTGGAGCCATGCCCACTTGTCTCCATATATTTGACCTTTATAACCTCAATATTGCACATTAGGGATTTTTTTTCTGACTCCTGAGTATGTTAGCTATCCTTGGAGGGCAACGGTCGGTATTCCCTTGTTTCTGCCGTTTGTAAACAACACACTTTGAAATATGCTGTTAGTTTTGTTTGAGTGCGTTTGCGAGTACTGTAGTTGTTTTCTTTAAAGTCGGATATCCGCAAACTAAAATTTTCAATACATATGCCACATTATATCAGAAACTATCAAAGATAATTGAATGAAATTTTCAGAGAGACTGCATAACAAAAAAAAAAAAAAAAACCACATCTGGTACTACAAGCATTAATATTCCCCTATTAGCAGGTTCACAAAAAACATTTTCAGCAGAAAAAAAACTTAATATTTTTATTAATAAATTTAAAAAAGTATTTCTTAAAAACTATAAAACGTATTAAGTAGATATTAGCACAGTTGACTTTACTAGCATCATGTAACATTCAGTAAAAATATTAAGGTCCTGCATCAAATAGTTTTTTCACAAATGGATCAAATACTTGCTTAAATTAACATGGCATTAGATAGGCAGGGAGTGATCCCCTTAATCAACAAGGACACTGGATACCAGTGTAGTGTGGCCTGGAACCCAGCTATCTAAATAGTGAAGCAAGTATACATCAGTTAGGAGCAGAAGAGAGGAATCGTGCTGGGTCAGCTTTTGTCTCCTGTCACTGCCATAGCACAACGTAAACGAACAGTTATTAAAGTTATTCCGTTGGTTTGGAATGAGGGCAGAGATGGACTCATTCAAAACATCCCAGGAATGTGATATTTGTATGCTTGAGAGCAGTTGATTTATTTAATAAGACGAGATATCTTTTTCTACCCCACCATTTATTACAAGGTGGTATCTAAAATATAGAATATTTCATGATCCAAAGCCATCACAACAAGAAGCACTTTGATTTTTAGCTTTACGGGCTATGCCGCGTCGTTTATTGGATTATCTAAGCTTTCGGCTGTTATACTCGTCTTCTTCAGAGATACTGTTTATATTTATGATCGCAGAGGAAAAGGCCGCTATCTTCATTGATGATGGAATTCCTTAAGATTTCTGCTGCCTCTTTGACACATCGAGGCCACCACTGGTCTTCTCTTCACAGCAGCCTCTTGTCTTGAAATTTTATTTCATGCCCAGTGTCAATAGCATGGCAAACGACGGCAGATTTGTCGCTGTTTATGTTTGTAGTGGTGGATAGCCCGTAAAGCTATAAATCATGTACAAAGACGGCCACAGAAGTCTTAAGAATCATTTAAGAAGAAATTTGTTAAAAAAAAATCTTATTCCTGTTTGGAATATTAATATTAAGAGATAAGACAACTAACAATATGTATACCATTTTAAGTGGAAAGTCATTATTGCTGGGTGTGGTAATGAATTGATTGTGATACTGGAACAAGAAAGTAGGTTTATAACACTTGCAGGATTACTGAGAGGGGGGGATGAAAGCGGTCTGCTTTCTTCTAATTTAAAGAATTGGTGGCATTTATTTACCTGTATACCTTGAATAGGATGACATGGTGGAAAAAAGCACAAATATGACATTAACCCCTTCGTATTAGAAATAACTTAGCACTGACAAATAACCATATTACTGTTATTATTACTCCGCGATTCACTAAAAGTGTGTTGCGGAGGGTATATTGCACATATTTGAAAGAGTAATAGTTTGGAACGGATATACGGGTTATTGAGAGGAACCATCCCAGCATTAACCCCGAATGATCCGGGAAAACCATGGAAAACCCAGATCAGGATAGCTGGAGCAGTTTATAGAGAACTGCTCCTGTCCGATTTTAAGTTTACTTACCCGGTAAACCCTTTCTATTCCATCTCCTAATCACTTGTGGAAAAAATGAGTACAGAAATGAATTAGTTCTAGCCCTGATTTCTCTTATCTTAATTTCGCGGTCATTCCAAGACATGAATGTTGCTATAGCAATATTTATTTGCTGTCATTCTGAAATAAGTCAGTCATGAATTTTTCAATTAGCTTCCGTCGAGAGCAACGCCTTCGGTGTTCATATGCAATACTACACGAAATTTTCACACACTTGTAATTAAGAGGTGATAAATATTTCTTACTGCAAATTTACATAAAAACATTTATAATGTCATTATCTTTTTTAAAATATTTTATTATTCTCAATAATGTCGTCAGAATTAGACATAAATAATAATTATGAGCACAGATCGTTCACTGTTTGTTCTATCATTCACACTGTTATTCATTCGATTTCCAAGACTTCCTCTTCTGACCCATAAGCTTCTGTTTCTTCTTCTGCAAAAAAGAAATGTATTTCCAGGTTTGGCATCTTCTCCTGTAGCATGTCCACTATACTTCTATGTACACAGCAGTGCTCCAAATACAGGACCCTGCAAGCAAACGCATAAAAGCACATTATTCATATCACAGTACATCATAATTGTGACTTTACAATACTAAAATAAGCACTTATTAGGGACATTATGTCAATACAAAACATAAAATATCAGGCTGATACACCAATTAGAATATCGCTGGCAGTAACTCGGGAGCCCAGCCTCAAGTAATGGGAATTTATGCAAAAGTTTGCCAATAGTAGAATCTACCTGCCAATTTTGGTACAAACAGCTGAATAAAGCACTAAAGAAAACACCGAAGCAAATTATTGGATGTCAACAATTTTTACTGCTTGTGAGCTTTGCACCTCGTCACATGTTGAAGTTTTCCTGCAGATATTGAAAGAAAAAAAAAGAAAAAACCTGTACCCACCACACAATTATGGCTCAAATATAAACTATGAATGGAGCCTAGCAGAAGTTTCACCACTGACTCTGAAAATGACCCCACAGAAACCACAATAAGTGGAGCAAGAAAGATCAGGCAACTATAGGGCAAATATTCAGAATTCTTTGGAAGTAATTTACAATGGTGTACCTGAAAGTCAATGAACAGATTCAGGACATGTGTTGAAACTTAAATTTTATTTTATCTATAATTTTGTTTAATATTTCATTTTGTAAAATTTATCGTAATTTAATACACTGTAAATTGTCATCATTTCCTGTTTGCCTTTAAATGTTTCTGACAAAAGAAAACCCACTATCCACTGTTGCCTTAATGAAATTTGGACAATAACCCATCGCTTACCACAGATGAAGGCAAGAGGACCAAACAAAAACAAAATATGAACACACTTTACACTATTTCAGCTTAAAATTTACCAGTGGCCATTTAGCACACATGGCCTACTGCGGGCAAAGCTGTAGGATGTGTTTTCATATTCGTTTGACCAGCCTGCCTTCATCTGTAGTAAGTGATGAGATATTTTCCCTATTTTCGTTGCCTCGTGGCACTTTCACTGTCGCCACTATCCAAAACATGAGCAATAACAAATATAAAAGAATGTCATGATAAGCAGTAATCAATCACGTTTGGTGAGCAAACACACTTCATCAACCACAGCAGAAGCAAATTTATTCTATTGTAACAAAATACTACATACTCCATCTCAAGCTCTTGTATTTTTTAAATATTCCACTCAAGTAATTTTACCTCAAAAGCCTATTTTCTAGAAAGGGGGAATCATTTAATTATGTGAATTGAAATAGGGAAGGGGGGGGCCAACGAAATCTCACTAAGGGGGAAGGGGGGGGGGGTGTCAACGGAAATCTCACGCAAGTTTTGCAGGTCTGAAATTCTAGGAAGGACGGTAGTGAAAAAAAAAAGTCTATAAGGCACGGATGTCGACTATCAGGAGGGTAAAAACAACGCGGATACCAATTTTAGGTGAGATTTTTAAGTGTCTCAAAAAACTACCAGGACAATTAGGAATGGGGGGGGAGGTCCCATCAAAATCTCATGTCATATTTGGGGGGGGGGGGAAGGTGCGACCAGATCTCAGCAGAAAGGGTCACAAATCACAAAGTGACTGCTCACATTAGCTGTCAAAATGCCAGTAACATCAAAACAATTGATGAATTAGTTATTAAGCACGGAATTTGTCCCTTAGAGGGTAGCAGTCATCATTAAAATTCAATTTCACTCTAAGACAGAGATACTGCATTTGTGAGAACATCAGTTGTTCACCATCACCTCTGATGGATGCCACTTCTAATGTGACCAAACACTCGGGCCTCAAAACTGTGTGCTTCGTTATATTGAGAGTCAACTCGCTTCCTGCATTCTGTTATATTTGATTTACTTTCGTCATAATTCAGAACACAAGATCAACAACCAAAATCCAATATAAAATTTGTTGTAAATTACAGTGTGGACCTCGGCTGCAATGCTTGAACAATCAAGGGAAATGTAACATCGATAGTCTCAGATTCCAACTCAGCTTCTACCAAATGAGTCATCGAATCAGTGGCACATACACACATAAAGATATCACACGTTACTCCACGATGAAAATTACATTAAAATACTGCAGCATTGTCTTTACATTTCATTAGAAATTGGCAGAAAACCCTAATAGCGAGTAACTACAGTAATTTTTTCTTCACTTTGGGCTTTCCAGTTCATCAATGTCAAAGTCGTTAAGAGCTGAGAGAGGGTTGGAACAACAAACAAGAAGGAATTGAGTCATGGCCTTCAAAATGATCTGATTCAGAATCCACCTGAAGTTATTTGGGAAAGCATGGAAACTGAAATCCGGACGAGGACTCGTATTCTCCCAAATTTCAGGCTAAAGCATTTTCACTTTCTTGTAATGATTACAGTAAATCCACAAGACAATAATTACACTACCCAACAAAAACAATTTAAAAACTCTCACAATTATGTCAAAAGTTAATGACTCTGCAAGAAAGAGGCAGAAAGAAATGCAGTGAGACCATATTATTATAAAAAATACTTACAGCTTTCCAAAGTTGACTAAAGGAAGGAAATAGCAGAAAAAAAACAAAAACAAAAAAACCCCACATACACAAAACATTTATTTCTTTATGTTCATATCAAACCTCCCAGATCATGAGACACTGGCAATTGTGTAATCAATGTGGAGGGAAGACATGTGTTCTACCCAGAAATTGATTTGTCAGATTTGGAACATTTGCTCTATTATGAGTAAGTGTCCAGCATTATAGTTTTAGACAGGGCACTGAAGTCGTCATCACTAGTCACCAACTCAGATACTGGATACATTTAACCTATGAGGAACAGATTACTTGCAGCACTGACAAAAGGCCTTGTAGAGCACCCCTGAAGCACTACAAAGACGAGCTCAAAAAACAACTATGAAGAACATAAAGACTTGAAATCCTGGGACTACCTTCCAGAAGACTGCGAACTATTGTGCAAAATCAACTCCTTGGTTGTCATCCCATTTGAGAAAGAATGACAAATATGGGCAGTAGAAGCTTGTAATAGACAATAAACTTGACAAACCCAACCACGTACACCACCTACAATTAGGTGCAATACATGTGGGCAACTTATTTTACGCCAGGATTGGCCTTACCAGCGAACAACGTCCAAATGAGAAACATCTGCAAGTGAGAAACAAACTCAGAAATTATTGGAGGAATGTTGTGCTGCCATCTGTCAGTGAGAAGTGAAATTATAAATGATAAGTGTATTTTTTGTTTGTGAAACATATAGTTTATGGGGGTGAAAGTCCCAGTATTCTCCTTGATGAATGCGGGAACTTGCCTAACAACTGCAATCACGATAGACGGTTCCTGGTGTCCATGGTCCCATTGCACCTCCACAATGTGCGGATAAGTATTTAATTTTACTTTCCACTTATTTATTTGACAACTTTTTATTATTATCTTATGATAAAGTCTTCTCCTGCATTACTTTTCCAATGACATTCTATTTCACATCGCGTCCATCTATAATCTGAACATAATCAAACACTACCATTCATGTGGCTCAGTTGATCTGTGAGCATATCCGTTTGCTTCCTTTTATAGTTGCCTTAATAAGGAAACAGTTCAAAATATTATTTTTTTGTGTTTAAATTATATTTTTGGTTACTGATGCCCTCCTTCCTTCATAGTTCAACTTTAACTTTCCATGCTGACATAATGATAAGAGATAAAAAATAATTAGTATTTTACAAATTTCACTTCTTTTCACATATCTATATGTATATGCACCAAACATACAGCAGAACAGTAGAACATGTTACACACCTTAGATTGATAAGTTTTCCAGGAAGACTGCTAAAAGGGAAAACTTCCATTCCGAAGGTTTCACTGAATCTGAGGATCTTCATAGAGACGATATCCAGAATGCATTTCAAACCGGGTTGTAGACGTTTTAACTGTAATGATCCAAGTGCTAAGTCACAGAGCTTTGGCAACTCTGCCACTCGTCGTAATGCCGATCCACGAAGGCCGTAACAGCAGCTCAAATCCAACCTGTGTGGGCACACAAGCATTAGTTGCTGTTGACAGCACGTCATTCAAGTGAGATAGGAATCACACAAATTAGGTACAGTAAACCACCAATTATCCGAACTCCGACTATCCGAATCACTGAATATCCAAATCGCTTTTTTAATTAAATTAGTGTTGAAGATATAGGAGAGTGGGTGGTGTGTGATTCGTCAGACCCGGGGTATGAAATTATGAATTTATTGAAAGTGCGAGAAAAGAAAGTGTTGAGGAAAAAGATGACTTTAATGTTGAAGTTCAAGCAGACACGGGACCATCAGCTGGTCAAGCATTTGCCGGCCTTTAAACTGCGTTGAAGTGGATGGAGCGTCAGCCCAAGTGTGACCACATGCAATTTCTCACTGTCAAGCGGATGAATACAGTCAAAAAGCTTACTTTGGCTGAGATGTTCACCAAGCAATGACTTTTGTTTACAGTACAGTACATACATACCATACTAATGTACAGCACTTGTAAGTACACTTAACATGTAAAAGTGTTGCATTTTAATTTAGTTAATTAAAAGCACTTTTTCTTTAAAAATAGTTTTTCCTACCATTTCCAACATACATACAGTAATTGATTAAAATACTTTTTCGGAAAAAAATCCAATTATCAGAACTTCTGATTATCCGAATGGGGTCCGGTCCCAATTGATTTGGATAGTCGGAGTTCTACTGTACTTCATTACACAACACATGCTTGTTTCGTACAAGTGAGAAGCCTCATAAATTTAGTCATAATTTGATAAGATTACATCCATGTTTCATAATTATATTTTTTCAAGCAGCATTCCTTTTAAAGAAGGTTTTTGGTTAAAAGTAAATATACAAAAGTGATTAATTTTTTAATTTTCATAATAAAATCAACTGTAATTCCGAGTAATATAATCAGCATCTGAGCATAAGTAACAATGGGCACAATTAAAAATAACTAATATAAAAATATACAGGAAGAAATGCATTGATATGGGAAGGAGAGATGAAGTAGAAGTATTACTTATTAAAGTTGAAGATAGGAGGGTTACTGCAACAAAAAACACAACACAAAACCCTTATACTGTTACAAATTAGTGGGCATGCAATACACGCCAATGTCCTCATCGAGGTATGCGAAGCGTGTTTAAGCGTAAATACAGGTCAAACTGATGGCTATTAATGGACATTGCTCTGTGGAAGGGTGTTCTTTATACTTCTGCCAATATCAAGGCCGCTAATTTGTAACAATATCTACACTTCAAGATTTGTCATTCACCAAATATCCTTTTCTTTATAGCACTGCTATCTACAGCAGATGAAACTGTTCTGATGAATCTTTCTCCTGGTACTACAAAAACATATCACAAGCCTTCATTTCTCACTGCACACTGGGGAACTGAGTGTAGTCGAAGAGCGGTTAATGCTCTGGCCTCGGATTTGAGAGGACACCGGTTCGAATCCCCATCCAGGCATCAAAATTTGGTGTTTCCACAAATTACTCCAGGTGAATGCCAGGATACTTCCTTCAAAATGCCATGGCTGAAATCCTTTCAATTCCTTGACCCCTGTCCCTTCCCGCCTCTAATGACCTCGACGTTGAATAGGCATGGAAAAAAAAAACACTGTGGATCTCCCATGCTATTACTCACCCTCTATGTAACTACTCTTGCCCTACACCCATAAAAACTAATCATAGTCCTTTATTTGTCACCCAGTTTTCTCTGCGTTTCAAGTCCATTGATAAAATCCTGCAATGTAGGCAAGGCTTCCTAAGCTCCTACCCTCAAGAGCGCACCCTTCTCTATAAAATTCTATTCAATGTCCTCCACACATGTATCAGCAGACCATCCAAAATCAAGTATAACTTGGTCCAAAAATACTGCCCTTTACGTTTTAAATCACCACATATACAGCACAAATATGGTTACTATGACATAATCTAAAAGGGTAATTTTAAAAGTAAGATCTTCAATGAACTTAGATATACAAAGTCACTTTTTCCTCTGTATAATATATACATCAGTTTAAAGGTTGTGGCCATGGTCATCTTTTCCCTTCCAGGTATTACCTTTAATCCTTACACCAATATCTTTCCATGCCTCATCACCAATGTACGCCTTGTACACTCCCATGACCTTCTACACCCTCCTCCCGTCTTCCAATGAATCCCATTCCAACTCATTTATCATATCTGTTACTGATTGCGTTCTGCGATAATTTCCAGAAACAAATCTAGCAGGACTTTTTAGCAGTTACAGTCTTCCATAAACAAAGAACTAGGTACAATGACTTTATTCCTTTTGCCTGGTGTTAGTTATTGTATTATTACCACAGGATTCATGTGATCAATCATCAAAGCGGTTCTGGCTTTGATTTTGAATGTAACTGTGATACAACGACAATTAATCCTGTACTTTGTTATTGATTTAAAAGTTTTGAATATTGATATTTTTAAAATAAATCAATTAACGTGGGAGTCAATAGCATTCTGCCTGTAGGCCCAATTTGATGGTAGGTCCACATTTATTTTAACAGAGCTATCACAAAAAGATTAAGAATTTACAAAAATGAAAGAAAACCGTAAAGGAAGACTGTGGTGAAATACTTTGATGAGATTATAATTTTTGTTAAATACATGTCCCATTATCACATCAGGCTACTATGCAGGATTTTGAGCAGGCTACTTTAAAAAATAACCATCATTAGTTATTGTCACTAGATATGTGACTGTCAGGTGAAAGGTCAGTCTTTTGAAATGAGATTATTATCTCGTATATAGTACTCATTACAGTAAATGAAGTGTACATTCTCAGCTTTTCCGTAAGATCCATGTGCTAATTACTTAACTTTAAGTTTTATCCAAATGAACAACTTACTTACTTACCTAAATTATTTTACTAAACAAACAATTCACTTAAACTTTTCCAAGTACAAACTTCATGCTAGTGTTCGATTGTACCGAAAGTAACGAGTAACGAAATGATACGATAGTAACAAAATGATACTATAGTAGCGAAGTTACCCGTACGTGGCGGGACTCAATACAATTCTTCAGGCTATTGTTCAATTGTACCGATAGTAACGAGTAATGATTCGAAAGTAACGGATATTGATTGGTTTAGTAACAAATACATACGGGTACAGAATTTCTCGTTACTTTTACAGCTCTACAATCAAAGGTAAAAACTGTAGAGGAATACAGAGATTTGAATATATAAAGCAGATAATTGAGGACATGGGTTGTAAGGGATATGTAGAGATGAAGAGGTTAGCACAAGATAAGAAGGGATGGAGGATTGCATCAAACCAGTCAAAAGACTGACGACAAAAAAAAAAAAAAAAAAACGTATGGGACCCACATTTTGGAGATGATGCAAAAAAGGGCTGCTAGATTTGTCTCTCAAAATTACCGTTGAACACAATCAGTAACAGATATGATAAAAGAGCTGGAATGAGATTCACTGGAAGAAAGGAGAAGGGTGAAGAGGGTCATGGGAGTTTATGAGGCATTTATTGGTGTTGAGGCATGGAAAGATATTGGTGAAGGATTAAAGGTAATACATGGAAGGGAAAAGATGACCATGTCCACAAACTGGAACTCATTTTCAGGCACAAGGGTGTGGGAAGATTTTCTTTCATAGGTAAGGGGATAAGAGATTGGAATAAGTTACCAAAAACAAATGATGAATAATTTACCAAAATGTTGAAACAATTTAAAGTTGAAATTTGTAGAAGGCAAAAGCAGGGGGATATAGGAATGAGGGAAATGGGTGTGTAGGAAAATTGCCACCAGAGTGTGCACTCCAATGCAATTAAATTAAATAATACTCTACATTTTTCATTAAGATGTGTAGGTACATTGTGGACCTTTGTTTTGGGTTGTTTATGCCAAAACAATAATATCAAAAAATTCCATGTGTTGGTGAGTTTATCCATTTGTTCCAACTAGGGATGTAATGAAGCTCCTCATCCACAAGTGCAAAACTACCGCATGAAATTCTACATCCACAACCGCAACCGCAACTTTTAATGTGGAAGTATGGCGGATGTTTTGTCTACATTGCAATATATAAATATAATACCAACAATGAGCACGAAAATTCTTTAAGGCAACAAAACTAAGAAAGGATATGGAAGTACGACCCAACACTTAGCACGGATAAAGGCGGCTGGGAACAAACACAAAACAGACCAAACATAAGAAACGTGCTATATTTCGGCATATAGCCTTATTCTTGCCAAAGTGAGACACCAGCCGGAGCCAAATGTGTATACGACGATGGCCGTATGGTGAATGGCGTGGCCGGCATCGATGGTTGAGTCTTTTGTTTCCCCAAAGACCACAGAGTATCTCAATGCTGGGAACATGTGGGCTCCAATCCTATTTCGTGCACACACATGTTCGTGATTTAATTTATTTGTAACATGTCTTAACAATGCTTTTTTATTTTTTTCTTTACTGTTGACCAAGATCACAGACACTGACAGAATCGCTAAGTGTCGTTGCAACTAAAAAAAAAAACAAATGAATGTAAACAACGAATATTTTTTTTACTTAATTTAATGTATTTGTAACCAATATTATATATAGATATTAGCTTTCTGCACTTCTTTCCATATAAGTCCTTAACTATGCCAAATCTCACACTACTCCTTTTGCGCAATATTCTTAAAAAGGGATCCAAAGTTTTCGTTTAGTGTATTAATATATAGATTTAGAAATTGATGAGGAAACGACGACATGGGCCAAACCTAGCTAATATTTGTCACAAAATTCAAATCGAGTAAACCAGCGACTTACTTTTCAAGCTCCGCCAGGAGGTGTATTTGTCTGAGAGCTTCGTCGGTGAGGTTGGTGCACCCTGCCAGATACAACTCTCTCAGTTGAGGACAGCCGATACAGACGGCCTCCACTACGCTGTCGTCCAGGTCTTCACTGTCAATCACGTACAGCACCTGCAGGCGTGACAGACCACCGCACCTAGAACCCGGGTAATCCGAACGTCCGGTTAATCCGAACATGGCAAAGCATTACATAGTCTTAATATAGAAAATGGTAAAAGATTTTTTTTTTTAACTGCTTAACGTCTCCTATAACAACTAGGTCTTTAGAGACGGGAAAGGATGGGGGGCAAGGAATGGGAAGGAATTCGGCCATGGCCTTTTGAAGGAAGCATCCTGGCATTCACCTGGAGTGATTTGGGGAAACCATGGAAAACCCAAATCTGGATGCCCGGACGGGGATTCGAACCGCCGTCCTCCCAATAAAAGAATTAAAACACCCTGAAAATACAGTTCATACGCTATATAATTGTGTGGTTAACTACTGTACATGTACACAATTTTAATTTATACAGAAAAATTAGCTAGAAAAGATTAAATTTAAAAAGTGTGTAACACTGAAAGAAAAACTGTCAAACTTACGATAGTAGTTACAACGGTTAGAAACACACATTTCATCCCTACTTTTTAGAGCACAGAAACTCAGTAATTGTTTTTTGGCGTAATGAAGACAGTCTGTTATATGACGCAAAGTTGTGCCATCATCTGATAAACATTAAATCAGCTGGTGTAGCAGTGGTCTGTTGCTCCATATAGCGTAGCGCGAGATCAAAGGCTTCTGCCGCGTCAGTGTGTGACACCAACTCTCCTTTGTCACATTCCGTCTCATTGTCACTTTCGTCGTAACATTCCACTTCTACCTGGTCTTGAGTCACAGCAGCCACTAAATCAACGTCAGTAAGGTGCTCCAGTTTTGAATCATCCGCTGCCATCCATTCATCTACGTCTGCTTCAAAGGCTTCTTCACATCCAGGGATTGTCTGTACCATTTTTAGGAAACTCTCCTCTTCATTTTCAGCTGGTATGTCCTGAAATTCAAGAGATGTCCATAGTTTTCTCCAAGATTTTCTCAAAGTGTTTTCTGAAATTTTCTGCCATGCCTCAGCAGCCCAATAAACAACATCCTTCAGATTTGTTTTTTTTTTTAATTTTTTCAACTAAAGGAATGTTATCATCTTGGATCAGCATTGTTAAGAATTGTTTTCTGTAAATCAGTTTTAATGTTTGTAGTACGCCCTGGTTCATCGGCTGTGGAAGTGGTGTAGCATTCGGCGGCAAAAACTTTGCCATGATTTCTCCATCTGGGCTTCTCGACAATGACTGAAATTAAAACGTCAAATACACCTAGACTTGCATTGTTAATAATTTCTCCAAAGATCAGCCACTTGTATGACACTGAAGATATGAGTGCAATTATCATACACATTTCTAAAAGCCAATATCTACCTTGATAACTAACTGAAATGTCTGAATGAGGTATCATTTTAAAGCATATGGTCTCCACTTTGATCACATCATACTTTAAGGAAGGAATTTTTCAGAATCCAACCCTTAAAGGGCAAAAATGTCAATCTTTATAAAATGCCATTTTTTTGTACCACGAACCATTTATCTCCCTGCATTCCTAAACGAAATCGATAAATGAAGTATCACTTTAAAGATTAAGATCTCCACTTTAGTTACATCGTATATTTAGAAAGGAATTTTTCGGAATTCGACCATTAAGGGACAAAAGTATCAATATTCCTGCAACACGTTTTTGTGTCACAAGCCATTTATCTCTCTTGACATCTAAATGATATAGATAAATGAAGTATTATTTTAAAGATTAAGGTCTCTACCGTGGACACATCATATCATAAGCAAGAAATGTTTTGGAATGTAACCCATAAAGGACAAAATTATCATTATTTCCATAACATATTTTTTTGTCACAAGCTATTTATCTCCCTTTATGTCTCATTGAAATCGAGAAATGAGCTACTATTGTAGAGATTGAGGATTCTGCTTTGGTCAAAATATTTAAAAAATTTTTTTTTTGGAATTCAACCCTCAAAGGGCGAAAGTATCAATATTTCTAAAACATGTTTTTGTGTCACAAGCCATTTATCTCCCTTGATATCTAACCAAAATAGGTAAATGAGACATTACTTTAGGGGACATCCATAAATTATGTGAGGTGAAATAGGGGGGGGGGGGGAGGCAACGGAAATCTCACATGAGATTTTTTAAAATCGGGCAGGACTGTAGAGCTAAATAAAAAAACGTCTACAACTGACACGAAAGTCGATTTTAGGGGGGTATTTGGCTGAAAAGTGTGGGTGAGACCATAAAAAAAAAAGAGGTCTCAAAATGTTGCAAAGATGATCTGTAGGGGGGGGGGGGGGGGGTCTCACGGGACCAGATCTCACCACGGGATGGGGGGGGGGGGTTGGGTCATATCTCACCAAAATCTCCCCCCAGGGGGGGGGGGGCGAAAATCCGGAAAAACACCTCACATAATTTATGGATAACCCCTTAAACGACTAAGGTCTCCCCTGTGGTCGCATCATATTTTAAGAAAGGATTTTTTCGAAATTCGACCCTTAAAGGGCACATTTATTATCATTTCTGTAACATTTTTTTTATCATGAGCCATTTATCTCCCTTGATATCTAACCGAAATACCGAGCTATCACATCAAATGCGCTCTGCTTTGGTCACATAATTTATGAAGAACAAAATTTTTCCAAATTTGACACTTAAAGGGCAAAAGTAAGAACTGTGAAGGTCGCACGTATGAGTCAATTTACAGGCAAACCGCTAGATAACAGTAGCACATATCACAAAAATATTAATATACTGCTTCACTGGCGTCAACTTTTGTTACGTTTCTATTACACTAAACAAATGAGGCGGTTCTTCTTTCATCCCCCAACTCCTTACTATTCACTGTATTTGCAAAATTTTTGCACGGGTCATCTAGTTTACTTTATAGCAAAATAAAAGTGCCCGATTTTTAATTTTATTTCAAAGCACCATTTCTAGTGATTCTTTGTGGGATATTTTTATGTCTTAGAAAACCGTATACCAAGGAAAACATTTGACTTACCAGTCATGGGCTTATCCAGCGAGGGGCAGGAGGGGGATTGCTGCCCCCCCCCCCCAGAAGAAAAATCAAGTTGCCTTCAGTACGCTTCATCGAGTGAAGAACTGGCTCAGGAGCACTTTGGGAGAGGAAAGATTGCCTGGATTATGCCCGATGAGTGTGCATCACAATTTTGTGATAGAACCCCATTATTGAAAAATTTTCTGAGAATCCGAGACGGTTAATGTTTACATAAGAAAAACCTATAACTGATTTACGATCTTCATTAACTACATAGTAGGTCCTTAGATTAAGTGGTTGGATTAGTATGTTAGACAATAATATAAATAGTTTCCTCAATAAGTTTGAGTTTCATTTTGCAAGAAATCGCCATGTTTCAGTCCCCCATCCCACTTCCTCGAAACCAATATGAGTTGCCCCCACCCTCCCCTTGTTCAAATCTTGCCCCCTTTAGTTCTGATCCTGGATCCACCCTTGTTTCCAGTACTGTGCCGTGTTGGGGGCACGAGTAGTTTATGGTGTGCTGTGAATAGAAAAAGGTTGCCAACCACTGTACTGAGCAATGGTTTCTGACACTCACGACAGTTAAAGCACTTACCTGAAAGCAGTTGCAGCTGCTCCGGGTGGATATCCCTCGAGAGTTCTTAAGAGCAGTTCACGGAGGTTAGACAGGTGGCCCAGAGTGGTGAAGACATCTGGAGACTCGTCGCCAACCGCTCTGCAGTGGTGCAGATCCAAGTAAACCAGCGACGTGCAAACTTTCAGCAAGGGAACTAAACACCTGCAAATCAACACAAACACAATTCAACCGTGTCAAACAATATGAATATGCACTGTTTGAGGATTTTTTTTGTGAGTGATAATTAGCTGTTTAACTGAAATTAACAACAAAAAAATATTACAAAGTGTAGTCATCTGCAAAGATTTTATTATTAAGAAATTGGAGTAGGGTGTGTAAAAGAAAATATATATCTAAAAAACACCATTACACTACCAACCAATCAATACTATACTAACTAAGATCAACAGTTAACTGTTATCGAAGTCAAAATGTTATATAAGTATCTTCCATACTTATCCTTTTTCCTAAATATACTTTCTAGCACTTATATGGACAGGACAGATAAAATACACCCAACACTCACCAGGAGGGCAGCAGCAACACAATGGCTGTGTTGAACGCGGGGCTTGCACAAGCTCAGCCACGTACTTCTGCTAACTTGAAAAAGGGGGTTTATCCGAAATATTGTATTTTCTGTATTTCTGTGTTGTTTTGCATTGCTGCTGCCCTCCTCCCTTCAATTTGGGTGAGTTTTGGGTGTATTTCATCTGTCCTGTCCATATAAATATTGCCTTTCGGAAGTTCTTTCCTTTCATTATCTTCTAGCAATTACTTATATGAGACAGTGAAAATTAAATAAGGAGTTGTATACTTGAATTTCTTAACTGAAATTGCCAAATACACTATTGTGACATGTAATGCAAAATTGGATTTTCAAACTGACTTTTTTTTTGAGTACTATGAATAATAAACACTCTAGTCTTACCTGCAAATTTGGGAGACTTTTATAGTAACATTAGTTTCAAGATCAATCAATAATTTAAAAGAGTATGTTCATCAATGTAATAAAACCTTCATCTCATGGTCTATTGCTAACAATTATGAGTTATGTGTAGTAAATTAATATAATGCCACAAAACAGAATTGACCACATACTGAACATTCTATGAACACTTGTTCCAATTTAAAAATACCTTACACATTGCGATAGTAACTCAACATATATTAGCCCACTAACATTAATCATGTTAGCCTACGATACCAATAATAATTCCTATTCTTTTGCAGTCAGGCGTATAGCAACCGAATTTCTTTACTATTTAAATATATTTTTATGATAGTAATTTACCTTATAATACTCATGTTAGCACTCTGGGATACAGTAATTTATTTGATCTAATAGTTATTTATTCAAAACTATTTTGCAGCCACTAGTAGATGAAACTGTGCCTTCAAAATAGTACAGCATGAGAATGTAATGTGTCAGGTGAAGTGCGAAAAATGATGATGATGATATTTTGAACTAGAAGTTTTTACCGATGGGGTGGAGTAGTGTGATATTGTGGAGTATCTATTCACCCATTAAACAGCAGTACGGTGAGCCTAAAGAAATCTTATATATATATATAAATAGACGTGTGTGTCCCTATTTTTCACTATTCAGCCACCACTACCTAGCACAGATCACTGATGTTTGTGGGTGGAAGTAGCATGGAGTTTCCTATCGTGCACAACGTTGGCCGAATGCTGATAGCTGTGGTGATTTGGAAGATATGATGATGAAAGTTGGTCAATGCAGGGCGTTTTCATATCTCGACCAAAATTTTTTGTCTCCTTATACTTCTCTATCGTGCCACAAATACATAGGATAGACCATTGATGTTTGTGTGTGGTAGTAGCAGTGAATCTCCCATCATGCACTTTGGTGTTTAAATGTCGGTAGCTGAGGGGGTGTGGGAGATATGGTGGTTGAAAGTGGTCAACCTGCGCCACTTTCAAATTTCTTCCAAAGACACATGGATCTTGGTGTATCACTTTTCAGCGAAAACTATCTATCGCAGATCACTGGTGTTTGTGTGTGGTAGTAACACAGAGTGACCTTTAGATCACAACGATGGCTGAATTTCAGTAACTGTTGGAGTGTGGGAGATATGGTGGTTGAAAGTGGCTGATCAAGGATATTTTCGTATTTCGACGAAAGACGTGTGTCCGTAAATTTTACTTTGCTGCCTGAACTACATAGCGCAGATGACTGGCGTTTGTGTGTGGTAATAGCATCGAGTCTTCATCGTGCACTATGGTGGTTAGATGTCGGTAGCAATCAATCCAAATTCTTTACAAACACAAACGAAGTCGTGGGTACCAGCTAGTATTTATAAATTTCTCATTCAGTGTTTGTTTTCACTTCACTTGATACTATGAAGTTTACGGTTTTCTGTAAGGGATAAGAGTTTTCTGAATTTTAGTATATATATTCAGTAGAACTCCAACTATCCGAATCAATTGGGACCGGACCCCATCCAGATAATCAAAAATTCGGATAATAGGATTCTTTTACGAAAAAGAGTCTATTTTAATTAATTACTGTATGTATGTTGAAAATGCCTTTTTTGCCAAGAGATTTTTGGTGCTTTTCCACTTCAGGGATGAAAAATTCGCCGTACCGCTCGGTAAACAAAGCAGCAGTCATCCGAACTTTGGGTTGGTTTTTATAAAAGAGGGAAAGCCCTTTCGCAGTACGTTTCCATCTTAGTTAAAAAAGCGATTCGGATAATCGGAGTTCGGATAATTGGAGTTCTACTGTATATACATATAAAATACCGAGAAATATGAATCTGCTTTCAGCCAATGTAAAGAACAAAGGTTAGAGAAAATAATCCATCATTCCACAAAGATGAAGGCAGGAGGGCTGTGATGAATACAACTGTACAATATTTTAGTTTAACATCTTATTCATACAGAGAGGTACGAGTCATTTGGCAACAGAGTATGCACACAATGGGGACTACTGCAGGACTGGATATGTCATGGAGGACAGGGTGGGAGAACTGGGGTAGGGGAGGGGGGTGGCTAAATCAGTAAAGTATCGACAACTATGGAAAAATAGTATCAATAGTGGAAGTGGAACACATAAATAGATGCAATTATCTAGAGCTGATTGATGATAACTAAATGCATAAATAATGGAATAATAATAGAAGAAAGAATAAACAATTAGTGATGAGTTTGTCAGAGTGATCTTATTGGAGGTTGCAGCCTGGGGGACACCTGGTGTATAGGATACATTTGCATGCTTGTTACCATTGGCAGTGTTTGGAAGTGTTGGTAGTTTACGGGGAAACAATAACAGCTCTTTGACCAAAAAAAGTTGTTGGGCTGCCATCGGATATCGAGGTTGGAAGAATGTATGAGTGTGGCTCCTCATTCTACACTCAAGAGCCAAAGAAACTGGTAAAGGCAAGAGTATGCAAACAGAGAGATATGTCAACACTCAGAGTACGGTGCTGCGGTCAGCAACACCTATATAAGACAACAGGTGTCTGGCACAGGCGTTACTGCTGCTACAAAGGCAGGTTATCACGATTTAAGTGAGTTTGAACGTTGTGTTATAGACGGCGCACAAGAGATGGGACACAGCATCTCCCAGGCAGTGATGAGATGGGGATTTCCCCGTATGACCATTTCACGATTGCACCGTGATTGGGACTGCAGTGTAAAAAACATCAAATCTCAGACATCGTTGTGGCCGGAAAAAGATTCTGCAAGAATGGGACCAACAACGACTGAAGAGAATCGTTCAATTTGACAGAATTGCAATCCTTCCCAAATTGCTGCAGATTTCTATGCTGGGCCATCAACAAGTGTCAGCATGCGAACCATTCAACGAAACATCATTCATATGCGCTTTCAGAGCTGAAGGCCCACTCGTGTACCATTGCTGAGTGCGCGACACAAAGTTTAACGCCTCACCTGGGCCCGCCAACACCGACATTGGACTGTTGATGATTGGTAACATCTTGCCCGGTCTGACGAGTCCCATTTCCAATTGCGTATCGAGCTGATGGACATGTACGGGTAGGGAAACAACCTCATAAATTCACGGAACCTGCATGTTAGCTGGGGACTGTTCAAGCTGGTGGAGGCTCTGCAATGGTGTGGGGCGTGTGCAGTTGGAGTGACATGGGACCCCTGATACGTCTA
The DNA here is from genome assembly GCA_031002005.1 of Vandiemenella viatica. Taxonomy (NCBI): domain Eukaryota; kingdom Metazoa; phylum Arthropoda; class Insecta; order Orthoptera; family Morabidae; genus Vandiemenella; species Vandiemenella viatica. Next base: position 9,000,931 of record JARYHS010007075.1, read on the forward strand.
GATATGACTGACAGGTGATACCCAGGTACGCATCATGGCTGATCACCTGCATCCATTCATGTCCATTGTTCATTCCAACAGACTTGGCCAATTCCAGCAGAACAATGCGACACCCCTCACATCCAGAATTGCTACAGAGTGGCTCCAGGAAACACTTCCGATAGCCACCAAACTACCCAGACATGAACCTTGCAAGGTGCTGTTCAGAAGAGATCTCAACCCCCTTGTACTCTTACAGATTTATGGACGGCCCTGCAGGATGCATGTTGTAAATTCCCTCCAGCACTACTTCAGACATTAGTCGAGTCCATGCCACATCGTGTTGCAGCACTTCTGCGTGCTCGCGGGGGCCCTACACGATATTAGGCAGGTGTACCAGTTTCTTTGGCTCTTCAGTGTAATTTAAGCTGGTTGGTGGTGAGACCTATGTAGGGGTTGCAATCCAGGAAAGCAGGATCCCAAAGCATTAGACAGCCTGGTGGATCCCGCAAAAAATTAAGCGGATCCGCAATCCGCAAAATGCGGCGAAAATGAGTGTCAGTTTGCATGACTCGCTGCCCCACTCGGTCTCAGTCGAATGTATTGCATTGTTTGCCTGTACACTTGCAGTTGGCATTTGACTCGTGTGAATAAACTTTTGTTTTTGTCAGCCTTAGTCATTCGTAAGTAAATATATCATCTTTTATTTATTCATTAAAACTTATGATTGTTTTGAGTACACATTTTTATAGTTTGAGTTATGTTGCGTATTTAGTATGATTTTCAACCTATATAATAATTTTTAATGTGTCACACACATCATCCGAACTCCACAGTTAAAGCTTTTTATTCACAGTTTCATTATACCCATTTTCTGTACTTGCAGATAAAGTAATTGTAACAACTTCCTGTATTTGCACCTGAAAATTTGATTATTCTTTGATACGAAACTAATGTTATCCTAATTTTATCGATCGCATACCTATTTATTTAGCAGCTATCAAAATGCAATAGTATATCCTTTGACTTATTGTTGTATCGACCGCCACCTCAATGTGTTTGAAACACATGTTCTTTGATGAAAGTCGCCTGCTACATGTGCCGCTCTGGCTTTCGATTAATACCTCTTGGGATGATTTGGTCAGTCGGACAATACTTCATTTTTGAGGGGAGGGAATAGCTTGTGTCCTTTCAACTAATTGTTATTATTTTGACTAAAGGCAAAAAAAGTTATTATGAAGTCTTCACGGGTTGTACTGACGAATTATGTTGTAAAAACACCATACTTCGACAGCAGCTTCCCAGTTTTCCTCACGTGTCTCGTGATTTTACAACGAAATCTGGCGACTTCACTGCAATCATACGACGAAAAAGTCTCCTTTCATTAAAAAAAAAAAACCCTCTAAAAAGGTTGTTACGACACAAAGTAAAACTGAAATACTTGTCAGTTTACTTCTTAGTGACTAGTATCTTTTAATAACAATGAATCAACTATAAGATCAATCAAGGAATCAGGAGACATAATGATGAATCCCACAAAAAACAATTCTTGTAAAAATAGGCCACTGCAGTGACAAAAAGGTATGAGATCTTGTTCTGAGGCAAGTTTACACTTTACAGAGTATATTCACTTCACTTTGTGAAATAGAATGCTTTCTCTCGGTGTTATGGAACGTTCGTTTAGAATAACAAAAAAAGAACTAGTGACTTAGCCGTTATGCATACCAGAATTTTAAATTGATATGATGTATTGTAAGGCACATAATATGACCAAAGACTGGATTTCTTCCATTTTTGATTATTTATTTAAAAATTGGTTTAATTTTTTTTTTAAACGTATAACCTGGAAATATACGTAAGACGTGCTAAGAAATTTTAATGTCATTTTGTTAATTAAAATATTTTTAACCGTTAATTTTTATCATTTAAGATTATAATTGATTTATTAATTTAATTAACAGATGTTTATTATTTAATTTATTAACACTTTACATAACTGTGTTTTAAAGATTTGCATTAAAAAACTGTGTGGCCAATCTCGCTGGATCCCACGGGAATGGCGCAAACCCTGCAAAAATCCCACGGGATTGCAATCCTATGTAAGGACTAGTGCAGTGGTGGCATATATGTGGTGCATGTACGAGTAATATAACAAATAATGGGAAAGATTTCCACTATGGTGAGACCAGAATAGATCACGGTGACCGGGTGCATGAGGTCTGCTAGTGGCTTGGTATAATCTGAAGGGAAGTAGTCATGGACCAAGATGTTCTTCTGATTGGGTGGTCTGGTGGAGTAAGTGCATAGGGTGTGAGTAGAGTTTAGGGGAGAAGGGTCATCAAGCCCAAGAGACAACTGGGTGAGAATAGTTGTGTGATGGATTAGTGGCAGTATGAAAGACTTGTTTCTTAAAAAACAGGGTTGCAGCAGAAAATAGAGGCTTGTGATAGTATTTTATATTACTGGAAAAGGACTCTTCATCAGAAATATGTGTCTACCACAGATGGCAAACCTGTATGGAATGGAATGTTTGTAGTGGAACTGATGAAAACTGTTGAAGTGGAAATACTGCTGTAAGTTAGTGGTCTTGATGTGAACAGAAGTGTGAAGTGCACCCAGCAATAGGGCAATGTCACAAATTGAGAAATTTTACACGAGTATGTAAACTGATGGAACACATATTGTTGGGGAATCGGAGATGGTTTACACTTCGGGCGCAGATCATAAATATATCACATACAGTATGTACCACATAATGAGTTTAAATGGGATGAGATTCAGTATATGGTCCAAGATAGGTCGGCATATATTTTATTTCACCTCAGCCCACTTATCCCCTCCAAAAACGAATACTGTTTGAGTTGCAAATTATATTACTTGATACATGGCACTGCCATATATAACCACATGGTCCCATCCTATTCCCAGGTCACCTGGACGAACACTTAACCAACCACTTTCCCTGTCCTTCCTTATCTGAACAACATACACATTACCCAATTATCCATCTAATGATACATACAATCTTGTTAAAAGAATAATCTGGTGAAATTATTTATTTTTCAAAGATTGCTGTAGTCTTCCTGAAAAAATTTAGCAGGCTATATTTCACTAAAATTAGAAAATTTCTTTGAATCAGTATATTCACAAATAAAGGGGTGGGGTTTTATTTTGTTTGTGATGTTTTGCATAATCTTCCACAAACTATGGAATAAAGATGAAAACCCAAACATTTTGTGAGAAAGAAGGTTGACAACTTTTCATCCAATTCCCATGAAATTTGTGTAAATAAAATATTTTTTTCAAGGCCCCTCTAAACCTCCCATAATTATTTTCACACCCAATGATTTTTCAAAATTTCATAATATAGTCATGTTAAGCTTGGATAGCAGTGACAATGAAAGTCCTATTAGGCAATAAAAACAAGGAATGACAAGGAAATAACCCATCACCACAGATAAAGACAAGAGCACCAGGCTGAACACAAAACTGCAAATACACTTTATAATATTTTGGCAAAAAAAAGGACCCTTAATCATATAAGTAGGGTTTAGAGCTTTAGGACAAGTCATATTTTTTTCATGCCTTATTTTTGAGCTGAAATGCTGTATTAAACACTGATTTAACGTTCTGTATTGTATTTAAATATATTTTATATAACAGGTAATAGTACCGAGAATTCACTAGATATAGATGAGAAGAAATTATTCACAGAACTGTACTCCTGCTATACAGGTGGAGAAAGAAACTAATTTTCACTGTGGTCAGAATTCACCACATCAAGAATTAAAGTTATACAATATTGCCACTCTCTAAACGTAATGTTCCACCTGGCTTTTAATCTCAACAATGCAGCAGAAGCATGCCTGTGTTGATCCGCGTCAATATCTCAATGAAATATCCCCCGTCATCGATAAATCTGTAGTGGATCAGCGAGTAAACCTATCGCCATGCCGAAAGTAAAATTTTCTGAAAGTGCAAAGTTACATAAGGAAATTTAGAGAGAGTATTTTAGTACGGGGGAAAGAGTTCTATTCTGTAAATCATCTGAAATTGAAGTTAATTAAAAAAAAAAAAAGACTTAAAATTTGATTTCCCAACGGTGCAGGGAGTACATGGAAGCAAATTATGGTCTCCATGAAAGCGACACTACTAGATAAAATAAATGATGTATAATCGAGCATATTTTGACGTACAGCAAATTTAAATGTTTAGTCATTTTTAGGTCATATTTACCCATTTTTAAGGTCATATTTGCCTGCATATTTCTCTATTTTTTTGGTCATAATAATCCGAACTCTACATATAAGGATTGAGATATATAGCAAGAGCAAAACTGTGTAGACATCTTACCACATGTTAAAGTTTAGCAATAAATAAAGTAGTAAGCAATTACAAGTTAAAAGATTCGGAAGTCATCACAGGTGATAGATGAACGGACAAGTGAGGGATTTTTTAAGTGCTCTGTTTTTTAACAAGAAGATACAGAAGCCCAGAAAGAACTTGTAATAAAGAAGTAACTTATGATATAAATACTATCCAGTTCTGCTTCATACGTGCATCCAATAAAATAAAATCTAATCCCACAGGCCCCCCCCACACACGACGAGTTCTGTATCGACGAGCCAACAGGCCAAATGGCCCAGCGCCGATACAGAACTCGTCGTGTGTGGGGGGGCTCGGGTGGACTGGCGAGGCTCAGCAGGCCGTGCTGGATTTTTGGCAGCTCCAAAACGAGCCGTGGCTTGGCCTGTCCGTGTGTGGGAAATCTCGGCACTGAGTGGAGTGGGACTACCTGCTGGACCCCCGTGTTTGTGTGTGTGTGTGTGTGTGTGTGTGTGTGTGTGTGTGTGTGTGTGTGCAATCCCCAGTGCAAACTCCTTTCAGTGAGAGATCAGACATCGAGCAGTATAGTACTATGGCATCTTCGAGCAGACGTGATTTTGTTCTGGAGGTCATTGAAATTTATAGGCAGCACCCAAGTCTGTGGCAAATAACACACGAAGATTACCACGACAAAGTTGAAAGCAACTGTGCTTTGGATGAAATACTGGAGTTATTTAAAAGAAAGGACCCAAGTGCCAACCGGGATACAGTCCAAAAGAAGATGTCGTCCATTCGTGGGTCATATAATAAAGAGCTAAGAAAGGTAAGTGATTGTTTAATTTTTATAATTTCTTATATTATAAGATTGTGTCCGGTAGTTAAGTTTAAAATGCGTAATTAAATCATAGAAGTTCCCCATCAACTCAAGACTTTTTTTTTGTGTTCGCGTATTTTTAAAAAAATCGGTCTTAAAATTGTGTTAGCGATATGTCAAAAGCAATTAATTCTGAGAGCTTAAAAATATGAACTTCAATCAGCACTTTAAATAAAGATCACACAAGGTTTTAATCTCAGATGGCAAGATCATATTTGTTTTTTAATATAAGAGTAACTTTATTTGTTTAAGATTATATCGTTTTTTTTTATTTCTTGTAACTCAGTGAAAAACAGGAGAAATATTTCCCCATTGAAATAATAAGATCCTTTTACTCCAAGTAGATATTTTTAATTACATTTTTTCCCGCTAAAAGTGCTTTCTGCTACGTCAGAAAAGTTTAAGCTTCATTGAAAATATATTTGTTTGTTCTATCGATATTTAGATTTAAAATTTATGAAAAGGTATCTAGTATTTTATATGAAAAATCAAATAAAGTACAAACAAGTTTTAAAAGATTGTTGATTCACATAAAAACGTCCGGAATACTTTTTTGTATACTTAGATAATAACTAAGGCTTTTTTAAGGGTGTATTCTACATTGTAATAGTAGAAAAAATAAATGAACAATTAGTGTAAATGTGTGGTTTGCTTCAAACTTATTCTATAAACTTTTTTTCATTTTGATCATTTTACTTCTATGCAAGTTTGATTTCTCCCAGTCTATTGCCATATTGTTAAACAGAAAACACTTATTGAAATTACTGATATAATGTAGCATATTCCAAGATTTTAATGCATGTTTTAGTGCACATTTCATAAATTTCAGCTGCATATCTTTGCTAGGTTTTAATATTTTAAATTGTTTATAGATCAGGTTTCAGGTTATCAATGCTAGCCAATTCTGCAGCTGAAATCTTTAAATATAATAACAAGGCGATTGGAAGAATGTATGTATATTTATGATTAAAAAAAAAAATATGTTGAGGGCACTAATAACGAAGTAAACAACTGAAAAATTTTCTTAGAAGAATTTGGGTGTGAGGATGAACTGCTTGTGTAATACAATAAGAATAAGCACTAGCATCCATAAAAATATCTACTTTATTTATTCATTCATTTAACGCTAAAATATGAACAATTTGTTCATCACATATAGGACTTAATTGGTTTTAATATCGTATCTTTTCTAGGTGAAAGCTTCACAGATGACTGGGTCAGGATCTGACAGCATTCATGTACCCAAAATGTGGTCATTCCTGCAAAATGAAGACATGCCAAGAACATCCAGCATGGTTTCATCTACGAGGGTTGCCTTTGAAGTTTTTACAAAAAGTGAAAAAGAAATGAACAAGTTCGAAACAAAGTGTTTTATTGCTTTTCTCCCTTAAGGTCTCTACATTTTTGCATACGTTCAAATCAATTCTGGAAACATTTTTTCCACTGTGAATCTGATATTTCAGAAACATGATACTGAAAGTCTTCAACAGCTTCTTGAGGTGATGAAAATCGCTGTCCACGCATCTTTTGTTTGACAGTGGGGAACAAGAAAAAGTCATTAGGCGATAAATCAGGTGAATACGGGCAATGAGTCATTAATTCAATGTTTTTCTCCTTCAAATATTCAGTTGTTTGACGTGCTTTATGGGAGCTGGCATTGTCACAATGAAGAATGATGTGACTTTTTTGTTCGTTTTCCTTATTTCATCGAAGACCGTTGGCAAACAAACTATTGTATACCATTCGGCATTAACAGTTCTTCGATCCTCTAATGGAATGGTTGCGACGTGTCCAGTACAACCGAAGGAACAAGCGACCATTTTCTTGGAAGTGCTCCGTGAACGAACAACTTGGATTCATCGTCAAACACCCAAACAGTAGACTGTTGTTTGCTTTCAGGTTCATACGAATATATCCAAGTTTCGTCTTCTGTAACAATGTTGTATACAGATTTTGAACGTCCTCGGTCGAATTTTTGCAGCATTTTGACACCAATCAACACCACCTTTTTTCTGAGCTTTGGTCAAATTATGTGGAATCCATCTGGAACATATCTTCCTCACACCTAATGTTCATGCAAAATCGATTGCATTGTAGTTTGCGATAACCTAAGAGATGCCTCTAACTGTCTGTAAGTCACATGCTGATCTTCTTTGATCATGTTGCGCACAGCATCGATGTTTCTAGGAATGACAACCGATTGTGGCCGACCTTCTCGACATTCATCACTGACGGACACACGACCATGACGAAATTCTGCAAACCAATTGTAAACAGCCTTTTCTGATGGTGCTTCATTATCAAAAGTTGCACGAAGCGATTTTATGTATTGTTGTTGAGTAAGGCCTTTTTTAAAATCATAAAAAAATCATCCAACGTAAGCCTTCACGCGTGATTTCAATTTTTGCACAAACTTGCTTCTTTTAAATGTTCACTATCAACAACTTACTCAGTCAATTTCTAAATTGCCACTGGCTTCACAATAACAAACGTCATTGTTCACAAATACAGTGGTGGCACAACTCATTAACACCACCTATTGTTCGATTGTAAAAAAATTAAAAGGCAACCCTCGTATATTGGATGAAATGTCGTTTGAGGAGGAAGAGGTAATAATATTTTTAATAGTTTTTTATTTTTCTCAGGCCAGAAACACCGTTTTCTCACTTCTCTGAATTCTTTTTTTAGTTAATATTCCATGCCCAGGTATTTGTCATGCATCAATGAAACATTCTTTCAACATTTCACAAGCAAGCTTACTGTAGTAGATACATTTGGTGATGATATATTTTCTGGGGAATTTAGCAAACTGTCAGCTCAAGTGCAACTTCCTTCTACTGACACAGTTTCTTGCAAAGTATGTCTAGAACAAATATTTCTAAGATAGTTAATAAAATTCAACATGTTACATATTAGATTGATCCAATATAATGACAAATTTATACTTTTTTTCCAGAGCAACAATCGATGAAGATAGCCCAGTCAGCACTCATTCTTCAACCCCAAGGCGCTTCAAACGCCCAGTACCAAAAGTGGATCAAGTGCTGGAAAAATATAGCTAAGCGGATGGAGTGACCCATGGTCCCTGTACCCTCTGTTCAAAAACAGGAACATGACACGTTTGGAGAATACGTGGCAGAAAAACTGATCGATTCACCCGTCTATGGTTCCATATTGCCAAAAATTAATCAATGACACCTTGTTTTTGGGTGAGATGGGATCTATAGATATCTCATAAAGAATTGTAGCAGATATACCTAACACCGCTCACAATGGTGACGCTGTAATGACGGCATATTAAACAGCTGTCGAAACTACAGCAAATGATAGTGTTTAAATTTTTTGTATATGAGTATATTATTTTTTCCACAAATTTTTGTATCTTAATTCAAAACTAAATTCTTTATTTCACATACTTCCTATCTATGATCAAATATCCAGTGGAAATATCTCGAAGACTTAATGTGTTTTTCCATCATAATTGCACTAGAATACAGTATTAAGGGGGGACTGTTCATGGCAAAACACACACTATTTCAAAAATGCACCCTATCCACAGTTTTGAAGATATGGGCAATGAAATTTTGTACCACGCTTTACATGAAATGAATCACATTTCCCTATAAATTCCATCGATTATATATATTCAACTTTTTTTTAATGAATTTTTAAATTTTTATTTTAAAAAAATAATGTATGTTCGTTTTTCTCAGAAATTATTCAAGAGATTTCTACCAAATTTTCTCTGTTTCCTCTGTTTACATATAGTAAGCTTCTCTCACGAAGGTTTTTTGAATAACTCAAATAGGAGAATTTTCATAAATTTTTAATTATAATTCTGCAAGTAATATTTTAAATTCATGCAGAATTCCAAGCACTTTGCCCCATATCTCAGCTGGGAATAAGAATTTCAAAATTTGATCTTGAGACAACATTTATTAGGTTTATAGGAATAAGTGTACAAAATTTCATAATTCAAGCGTACTTAGGTACATAAACTTAGAAAAACACATTTTTGAGGAAATGCAATTTAAAGTTCAACCTGGTATTGAAGTGCTGCTTCAAAAAGTGGGTGTGACAGGGATGTTAGCGTCACACGTTTAATTATTTTTCAGGCACTTCGGATGCGATTTCATCATTGAAACTTTAGGGAACTTATTGTCCATGAGTTGTACTAAAAAATAAATTGAAAATTGACATTTTTGGTCAATTTTATGAAATGTCCCCCCTTAAATAATAGCTTCCAGAATTCATAGTAATATTTTAATTTTTAAATGGGCTTAGCACATTCTGCCAGTAGACTCTTCACTTACATAAAATGAGAGCGCGAGTGACAGTTTACCGCAAAGTAAAAGAAACATTGAACTTAAAGTTACTGCTACTAGAAGGGTCTCCAAAGAATGCAAAATACAAGACAGCCAGAACAAATATTGCAACACAGCAGCAGCAAGCTGTTGCAGAACAAAAGGGACCGCTGTTATATCTGCCGCATTCTTTCCTCCAGCTGAGCAACCCTTCACACTTGCTTCGCATATGTAATAATTATCGAACCATATACTGTCTACCAATGATAGTTACTGCTTATAAATGTATGAGAGACCTGATCAGCACAACGATTATGCCATTAAAATCTGATTAATAGCACACAATTTTCTATTACTGCTGTTCAATTAACCCTTTCGCAGCTACGAGTGCCGAGCGTCCTGCCTCCCCGGTGGCTGGGACGAGCGGACCCACCGTGTGCCTGGCCGGCGGGCGGCTGAGTGGTCCGACAACCGCTGCAGGCTACGGCCGCTCTAGGCTAATCGCGTGTTCGTAGCGCGCTTACAACTACTCTTCAGTAATACTCCTTATAAAATCATTGTCACACTGTACTATCTCAGCGATTGAAGTTTCTAATGACCAAGAAAGAGTGTTTTAAAGTTAACCCCTGTTTCCTGCTGTAAGTTTATTCTGGACAGAGACAGAGAAAAAGGTAATTTAGGAATATGATGAGAACCTTTTTTATTTGTATTTGGAAAATTCTTTACCTTGACATTTTGCACTACTAATATATAATATAAGCTATTAAACGTTCATTAACATCAGAAACACACATTTCAAGATACATAGTTTTAAAGTGAGCAGTTCCTAGCAAAGGCGCTCTAAAACTCTGACACTTCTTGGTATAGTCGTCTATAAGATACAATTATTGATCTTTAAAACCAAATTGTCTCATATAGCCTGACACAGAATTAAACACGCGATGTATAACTCATTTTGTGATAAGCCTATAGGCCAGTTTGCAGTTAAGGCCTAAACTAGATTCTGCATAATAAAAAGCTCGACAGTAAGCGTCTTCCTGCTTCCTGCTTCATGCTTCGCGGAATTTATTTTTTGTGTGATCTACAATGAGACGTATTTTCACAAGGATATCTTGAGATGTGGTGGAATTGTCACTGAAGTGCAACAAACGCAGGATCAACTTGTACCGGTCCTGGGCCATTATGTTAGAAAATATTGGTGTTTTAAGCAAAGAATCTTACGACCAATATTCATTTACTTCTAACTTCTTACTTCTAGGCATAAGCAGAGAACACGCTAGGAAGCAATAAAATTCTGCTGGCTCTATAGGCTTCCAGCGTGCTAATCTACTGGGTGCAGTCGTCATTTTTTCAGTAATAAATTTATAATAATTATTGATCTGTGTACAGATGACAGAAACAAATTCCATGGACATGAAGTACAAAAAGAAATCTAAATGACTTGCTGACTCTTCGAAGTCTACTTTCAACCCGCTAAATGTGTCCACAAAACGGTGTCGTTTCATCACAGGATGTTTCTCCGACCACCAGTCATACTTTCTTTTTCCCGACGAGGTTTCACTTACTTCATTTCCTTTTCCATCTGCAGAGGAAGAATCTTCTGTTCGTGATATCGAGGATTCAGCATTACATCCAGACATATCCAACTCTTCGTCGGAAGAAAGTTCTGAAGTATCACTACAATCTTCGTCGCTACTATTCATGAGGATATCAATGATTTCCTTGTCCGATATACTGCGTCCAGACATGGAAAAGGCTACAGATGCGAACGCTGTCGTCTCACCAGAAGAAAAAACAGAACTGGCCAAATGTTAAAGTCGTAAGCAGTAAGGGCCCAGGGGAGGTGAAAACTAAAGTGTTTTCCTACAGAAAGTCCAGAGTATAACAGTGTTCTCAGAAATTTTCAGAAATGCGGTCAACAGCAATTAGCCGTTTACCTGCTTCTGAGCTCGGGCGTATATGTGTGCCGTTAGCCATCAGGACTTCCCGCCTGCCGGGCGTACATGTATGCCGTTAGCCGTCTGGTCTTCCCGTCCGCTGGGCATACATGTATGCCCGTAGCCGTGAAAGGGTAAAAATGACACACACTGCAATGATATTAAATCATTTACAAAAAATATTTTAACATTTTAAAATACATACAAATCCCATCCCCAGGACAGCTTCATCTAAATTGAATTACATGCTATTTCAGGAGGTAGAGGAAATAACATCGCTCAACAATACGTTTACACATATTTTATTTTTTTGAAGCCAATACATAATAATTTTTTTGTCTCTAGCTAAGATAAACTTCTCTCTATTTTTAGTTAATGCAATTTTGTATTCCTTATTCTTGCCAAGACACTTTGCCGGCACCAACGAAATATTCTTTGAACAGTTTGCAAAGCTTTGCTGAAGTAGATGAATTTCTTGCTGTTGAAGTTTGCAGGAAAATTAATGAACTGTCAGCAGGAGTTATATTTGTTCCTTCTGGTTCAATTTCTTCCACAGCGTATGTAGAAGAGGTCTTTCTAACGAAGTTATGTAATACACAACAAGTTAGTATCACAAGATCGATCCGGTCCAACGACAAATTAATACTGCTAAGAAATATTCGAAAATGATTAGCCATGATTCCAAATACATTCTCAATCACTCTTCTAGCTCTTGATAAACCGTAGTTGAAAACTCTTCTATCTTTGGTAGAAATTTTCTGATTAAATGGTTTCATAAAACATTTCTTAATGCAAATGCTTCATCCCCATCAAAAACATAGGGTAGACTAGTCGGTACAAATTCCGAAGGAGGTTCTGTGCGAGGTAAATTTAGTTGGCCATTTTTCAGTTTCTTGAAAAACTCTATTTTTCAACACACCACCATCAGATATACGACCATTCTTGCCTACGTCAACCCACATAAACTCATAATCAGCATTAACGCAAGCCGTGAGTACAACTGAGTGAAACTGTTTCCTGGTTGTGGGGCAATACAAATATGTTCCCCCTCCCAGGCACCAAGACAGTGTGGAAAATCCCATCTGTATTCAAATTGTTGAGCGATTGCCCTCCAATCTTAGACGGTATTAGGCATCTGCAAGCAAACAATGACATAAATAAATTAGTTTGCTTTACTTTATCTGCACAATTTTAACTTACATATACAATATGATTGTACCAGGTGCGTAAATATGAAACCGGAATGTTTTCATAAAAAATACACCTTTATTGTATAAGAAGGGTACAAAGTACCTTATTTCAAGTATTGCCCATTGCTAGATATACATTTTTCCCATCTCTATATTGAAATTTATGAATGCCATGCCAAATTTTTTTTTCTCTTTTGACGAAAACCAATCATTGAGCCATTTTCGTACATTTTCATAAGAAGTGAAGTGCTGCTCAGCGAGTGCGTGTCCCATCAATGTAAAGAGAGAGTTATCGGATGGAGATTAGTCCGGTGAGTAAGCCTCATGAATCAGTATCTCCCAATTAAGCGCTTCAATCATTTCCTTGACAAGTTTTGCTGTAGGTGATGTCAAGCTGTCACGAAGCAAAATCACTTAGTGTTGCCTTTTCTGGTATTCTGGTCATTTTTCCTGCAATTCTTGATTCAAATTGATCAATTGCTGTTGATAAAGTTCAGAATTAACAGTTTCACCAGATTTAGTAAGTAGCTTGTAATAGATCACACCATTCTGATATCACCAAACACACAGCATTGTCTTCCTTCCACAGCGATTTGTCCTCGACATTGATGTTGACGGTTCAGCTGGAGTTACCCATGATCTTTTACACTTAGGATTCTCGAGATATATCTACTTTTCATCACCTGTCACAATTCCATGGAGAAATGACTTTCTTTTATACCTGGCGAGCAGCATTTCACAAGTGGTTTTTCTTGCTGTCTGTCAGTCAGTTTATGTGGAACCCATTTTCCCATCTTCTGCATCTTTCCCATCGCTTTTAAATGTGTGGAGACAGCTTCCCTTGTTACATTTAATTGTTCTGAGAGTTGTTAATGCATTTGGGCACCATCCTCATCCAACAATGCTTGAAAATCGCTGTCCTTAAACTTCTTTGGAGGTATTCCACTGTCTTCGTTTCTCACGTCAAAATCACCACTTTTGAATTTTTTAAACCACTCAAAACACCATGGAACGCTCACCATAAACTTTGACAAGCATTTGATGCTATTCTGCAACAGTTTTCTTTAAATGGTAACAGAAAATCAATGATGTCCGCAAATCGTAGTTTGGAGACTCAAAACTCAAAATGTTCAACATTATTGAAAACTACACTGTCGTATGAAACTTGTATTGTTGTGGGTTGAAAATGGCTGTCAGATGTCAAAAAATGAAAATTGTGATAATGATGCAATCTGATGGTAACTGCATTGATAGCTAGAGCCATCTATTGGCAAATTCCGGTTTCATATTTACACACCTGGTATATTCTTATTTTTTTTAAATATATTCAGATGTTTAGATTTATTGAGAGCGACGCTCTGTTTGTTTATACAGGGTGTCCAAAAAAGGACTCTGTAAGACACCTGCTGGTTTAGTGATAAATTATGTCCTGGTGGTACTACTCAACACGGCGTATATTTCAGTCTTAATTAAATGTTCGTAAGATTACAGGTTTGATACCGTCCGGTCACCAGTGGGGATTCCACAACTAATACTAATAATTTATAGTCACTCACAAAATTAATCAAGTAAACAGTCAGCAGTGGCAGTTACCAACAAAATAAGTAGGAATTGCCAACACATAAATTACACAAAAGTTTACATTCAGAACACACATTTATTGTCTGGATAAGCAAAAGAAATACGTCGCCGAAGTAACCACCAGTTACAATGACTCGTGTAATCGAAACTTCTTTTCCAAAGCGTGCAGGATTCGAACCGAATAGGTACACATAATACGTGGTGCCACTATCACAATAATTTATCCGGAACACTGTTCTTGTTCTAATCCACTGACACTCCAGATACTTCTTCAAAACACAGTACCAGATAGTTGCACAGTTATGAGCACTTTTTAAGTAATCGTCCTCGCAGCATCGTTCTTAACAGTCGACCACTTTCGACATTCGCTTTACGCGTTCCCGCCGCAAACTATACTCCTCTGCCATCTTGCTCTCACCGCCAAAGATATTCTCTCCCAGACACTACTCTCGATTCGCGTCAGTTCGATTGCATCGTTACAACTCCCTGATTTCAAAATTAAATATCTCGAAAACAAAGATCAATAGAAGAATGCAGTAAACGGTACGTTTATTGTGACAGCTGTAAGAAGTGTATACAGCAGTGTGATATAATAGTTACAAAAGCTGCTAACAGATGGCGCTGTAATCGCCATACGTAATGCCTAAATAGTGATCCGAAGCTCAGGGCGATCAGTTCCCCCATTGAAATGTGCCAATGGTGAACATTTAGAAAATATTGTGATGTGATTGTTTGCAAAGATTGTTTTCATACGATTATTTCACTTATGTATGCTGATATGAGCGTACAGCGCCATCTGTTAGCAGTTTTTGTAACTATTATTTCACACTGTTGTATACACTTCTTACAGCTGTCACAATAAACATACCGTTTACTGCATTCCTCTATCGATCTTTGTTTTCGAGATATTTAATTTTGAAATCAGGGAGTCCTTTTCTGGACACCCTGTACTAATAACAATTTACTCTGTAGCTCTCAAATCGACAGATACAGTGAACAACACAATATCAAAGGTTGTGATAAAACTTATTTTACGTATTATATTACGTTTTACTGTTAACTATTAAATAAACTTTTGTTCATAAGTTATTGCAAAAATGAATTTGACATACCTTTATGTAATCCTTGAGACAACAAAAAAATCGCATGACAGCAGTCAGGTATTATCCACCCCAAAGCCTGTGGTGAAATAGTTGTAGTGAATTTCAGTTCCTCATAGGTACATCCACTTGCTAAGTACCGTAGCTTCGCAGTCAATCTCCCGTGAGGGGTGATGGTCTGTCTCATGTTCGTGTCCCTTCTCTTAATCAATGGGGTGACCATTTTTAGCAACGTATTGTATGTCATCTCATCCATCCGTAAATAATTTCTCCAGTCAGCGGGCTCGAGCGACAGTTGTGGCACCAAATTTAAATGTGTCAATTGTTTTCTATCTGAAAGCCATCCTTTCTGCCATTTGGTTTTCGGTTTTCTTTTTCTGATATAAATGCAAACTGCAGCAGCAGCTAAATTTATGAACTCCTCATCGTTCATTGGTGCAATTTATAATAAATACACTAATGTAAATAGATGTATATATTCAGTTAGTTCACAATCTCACAGTAGTACAGTAGACCAGCGGTTCCCAACCTTTATTGGTACACGACCCACTTATAAGTAAAAAAATTTTTTCGCGACCCACCTAGTATGAGAGTCGTATTTAATATCAGAATGGGAACTGTTCTATGACCTCGATACGCTGTAGACTCTCCTATCCTACGAAAAGGCAAATTTTCGTACAAAGGATGTACTATCAACAAAAACAGGAACTGCTAATACATAAAACAACAAACATATCATAGGCCGGGAGGCAACTGCACAGACCTATCACCTCATCAAGTTGACTGCTGAAATTCCACGAATTAGAAGTAACTCGATCAGCATACTAAAATGCAACTGGTCTGCCAAGTCGCTTTTTAGTGGAAACCACCGGCAGACCCGATTTTAGTGGTTAATTGGTAGGTTTATCATTGTGTTTTACTTCACCCAAATGTATGAAAATATTGAAACCTGGGAGCCGAAAAACGCAATGGTAAACTTACCAGTCAACCACTAAAATGGGATTTGTAGGTGTAGATATAACTTGGCACATCAGTCGCATTTTCCTGCTTTGCTATTAACAAGGATAATTGGTAAGACGCTATGGTAAACTGTTTATTGGGCCTGACACTGACTTTTCCATTGTAGATTTAGTCGAAAGATAATGTCTTTTTATTTTTTTATTTTGAAAGAGTTCAAGAGACTTATCTGTATACTCAGGATGCTTGGTTGACAAATGCCTTGCAAGTTTTGATGGCTTCATGCTTTCATTGGACAAATTTTTCGCAACAAATCACTCACTGAGGTATTGGCTCCTCTTCAGTACCCGAAAACACAAATCTGTATTTCAAATAATTCGGATTATACTTTCGCAGATGCGTATTTTGCTTTTTCTTGCTGCCTGCATTGTAATTACAAATACTTGGCTGGATACTCTCTTTTACGGCACGATCCAGTCCTCAACAAACTTTCCATAATCACATTAAATCTACTCTCAATCAAAACAAAACTCAAACAACTCACTCTCACAAGCAGAGAAAGACTGTTTGCATCAAAGACTTTGGTTTCGATTCAAGCATAAACAAGAAAATGAGAATCAGAGAAGTAAAACTGCCGGTGGTATGCACGCATATTAGAGCGGGGTGGGAGAGGAGGTGTTCAGGGGTTGCTATAAGGATTGCGCTATCACAGCCGCTGTTGTATCTCATAACGCGGTTACTGCATAATACCGGCTAACTGTTTAAGAAAACTTTTTTTTTTCTCACAAAGTTTTAATTTAAGCTAATAGCTTTCATGATTACTGCACTTGTAAAATATCGTGTTATATTTTTTAAATAGATGAAATAAAAGATATATTTTTGGGGCAAAAACGTCGATTGTTCTGCGACCCACCAGTGGGTCGCGACCCATAGGTTGGAAACCGCTGCACTAGACGGTGAGTTAAAGCAGACTGACGTGGCGTGGCTCGGTCGTGAGTGACCCCCTAGTCTGGACTGAGTCTGAATGGACTGACGCCAAATAGGCCAGTGCCAGATGACTCGTCCGTGTGTGTGGTGGCCTTAAGAATTTTAGCATTCTGTTCTCAGTTATTTTTCTTAATACCTAGGCATACACACACGTACATTTGTGCACCGGCAAGTCCGTGGCGATCTATATTGATGATAAAATGTGTGTATTAATTGTGTTCACAAGCATCAGGAGCCAATAACAATTGTCACAGATTTGAACATGGCGAGAATGCACAACGGTAGCAATACTCCTACATATGTAGTCTAACAATTTACTTGCAGTGGGTAAGACGTTCTTAGTATGTGACAAGTTAAGTAAAATGAATAGAGAATTCGTAACTGATTTCATTGCAACATATCAGCTGCATACTGCACTGTGGAAGGCAAATCAATAGAGTATGTGAACAGAAATTAAAAAACTTAGGATACAGTGCATTGATAGAAGTTCGCGAGAAATATAATATAAAAGCTTATAGCACATTAGCAAACACGAAAATTCAATCTTTGCGGAGTACTTTTCGTAAGGAGTGTAAAACAATTGAAAACTCAACAAAAAGTGGAATAGGTGAAGACAAAATCTACAAAACTAATCTGCGGAATTATGACTTAATTCTGTTTATGAGAGATCAACACAAACCAATATAGCAAGCCCAAATTATAAAGCCGGAGATGAAGGGGATGCAAAGGCCTATGTTTCTGTGCATTTACATAACAGTGAAGAAATCGAAGAAATCGAAGAAAACGTTCCTCAACTAAGTAATGCTATATATATATATATTTTTTCTCTGAATGTAAAATATTTTTTTTTAAACTGCTTAACGTCTCTTAACAGCGAGGTGTTTAGAGACAGGGAAAGGATGGGGGACAAGGAATGGGAAGGAATTCGGCCATGGTCTTTCGAAGTAAGTACCCCGGCATTTGCCTGGAGTGATTTCGGAAACCATGGAAAACCCAAATCTGGATGCCTGGATGGGGATTTGAACCGCTGTCCTCTCAAAAAAAAATTTTAATTATTCAATATTGTATTAAATAATTGTTACATAAACCGAAAAGTTGCAGATGATTAGCCTTTGCCCTTTGTCAATATTTCTTCTTGTCATGTATTTTACCATTGCCATTGAAATATCTGACATTTTTTTATTATTATTATTTCATTCCTCCCAGGTCTCGGGAACCCTTTTCCGCCAACTAACCTAAAGGTAATGGAAGTCGGCCGAGACCTTGTAGCGAACCATCCCAGCTTTCGCCTTGAGTGACTGAGGAAAACCACGGAAAACCTCTATCAGGATGGCCGAACCGGGTTTAACTCCGGTCATCCCGAATGATATGTAAGACTGCGAATTCGCTGTCTCCATATCTCGGTGAATTAAATTTAACAAGTATTCTTAAGTCGTCTTCTCCTATTGGACGTTGGCAGTCTCTGGGCATGACACTGCAGCATGGAAAGCCTCTTCAGATGTACAATTGAACCATCTCCGAATGTCCTTCAGCCACGAATTCCTTCTCCTCCCAACAGATCTTTTCCCTTGTATTTTCCCTTCAATAATGAGCTGCAGTAGCTATCGCCTCTCATAATGTGTCCTAGATATTGCATTTTCCTTTGCTTTATAGTGAGCAGCAGTTCTTTTTGTTTTCCATCAGATCAAGTACTTCCTCGTTTGAGATTTTCAGCACCCAAGATAGGCGTAGGAGATGACGATACAAATACATTTCATTTTTAGCAACACTACAATAAGCTGGTGCACAAATAAATACATTTTTTGTGTATGACTTAAAAACATGTTTCAATTCAGTATTGTTACCTCGCATCAAACACTAACCACAATACACTTGGCTCACGATGTTTTGGAATTCCCCGTGAGCCACGAATCAGGAATTCCTGACGGATAAATCCGTAGACCACTACCGTAAACAATAATTTGAGCATAGCGAACCAGCTGAACAACAAATGTGTGAAATTGATGTTCCTGTGTATGGGCTCTGACAAGTACAGGCTTATCGCGAGAATATCCGCGCGCAAATGTTTGGCGAGCTTACTTGCATACAAATGTGTGTGTGTATGGGCAGCTAATGTGGATGTTAATGGGTAATTTTTTTTCAATATAAAACATAATTAAGCACTAACTTCAGCATTCCTTCCTCATTTCAAAGCGAAAATACAAAACTTCCAGGATAAAATAAAGCTAAAGTGAGTATCTCGTGTCAGTCTTATGTCTAGTCAAATGCTAAAGAACAATAGTTACAAGTTATGTGCAACTTACCTATAGTTGTAGGAGGTCCAATACATTGTAACGTGGGTAAGAGTCCTATACTTCATGTTAAAGAAATATTCCATATCTTCGACTGAAATATTAACATCATCGCACAGTTTCAGCATGGAGAGCTCAGGGCATCCGTATGTAAATGGTCGCAGGTAAATGGGGCCATCCTCGCCTGCGTGACTAGTTATATCCAGTGATTGCAGGCGACACAACTTGGCTAAAACCTTAGCAGTCTGCTTATCGCATAGTAGTCTGTGTGGGACGGTTAGTGACTGGATGTTTTGGCAATTCTCTACCAACTTCTTCAGTAACTGCAGAAAAAGACAGTTCCTCATTACTAACCATTTAAGTAGTCGTTATTAATACACAATCAGCTAACCAATTTGTAATTCCTTTTCAGTTTTTGGCACTTCTAGTAAAAACTAAAGACAATTTAAAGAAAATAAGATGACAATAGCTTACAATAACTAATTAACTAAATTCAATCAAATGCATTTGTCAATTATTTATTACCACATTACCTCAGTTGTAGCACAGCACCTTGCAAATTTAACTTCTATTAAAATTTCTGCTAGAAATAATAATGAACTACTTCACAAACAATGTCACAGGTAAGTATTCCATTACCAAATAAGGAAGCTTGGTGTATATTGATAGAACACTTACTAGGATTTCAGTTAATCTGAAATTACTCAACAACTAGGAAGATGGCATATAACCTAAATTTTGTTAATAAATTATCAAAATTAGCTTAAAGAATTGCAAGCTAGTCGGGGGCTTAGAGTGATAACAGAGCATCTACAAAATTGGTCATTTTGACATATTTACACCACTATTATTGTGAAGAACCGATCTATTCAATGGAAAAACACTGGGACTCCTATCTTTAACCGTTCCAGAGATAATGTGTAGTGTATCTACAATTTCACTTTACTGTTTATTGTGAAAATGACATATTGACTTTTGCGTCATTTCGGCTCCCTTTGCAGCACTGTATTGTTCAGTGACAAAAGAGCGTATCTCCAGTCACTAAAAAATGGGCACGTATTATTAGATCCGTAACAATGCGTGCCAACCTGTAGGCAAATTATTGTTTATTTTTTTCCAGATCGGCATCTATCATTTCTTCAGAAATCTTTAAATATTCCACCTCGGACAAATATTGAAGCACAAACAATCGATATTGACAATCAAAAAGTTTTCTTACAAGAAAGAACCAATCAGTTCAGATTTTTAGGTGATGATGGATCTAAAACTGTTAATAATAGTACATACCTGCTCGTAAGTGAAGTAGAGAATGAGATAAAAGTAAAACGCACATGAGTGCCTCAGCCTGAAAAAAATTAAAGGGCAATCTGGGGAACCGTATTATTCTTGCAAAGTCAAATATGTCCCTGGGCGGACATTTAAGCCGAAAAATTGTTCAAAGTGCTCGAAAAAAGTGCAGCTGAGGCTGATAGATTAAAGATGCACCAACAATTTTGGAATCTCGGTGATATACACAGGCAGCGTTTGTACGTCAGTTCTCTTTTAGAAAAAATTGATAAGTACTAGGACTTCTGAGGACTCCTCCAGGAGAAAATTTACAAATAAATACTTTCTAACCAAAGATGGTGTAAATTTTCAGGTTTGCCAATCATTCTTTCTTACATTTGATTTGACTGAATCATTCATGTGCCAGATTCTGTTGAAAAGGAATGAGCACAACATCATTTCCAAAGATGAAAGAGGACAATCACAAACCAGCAGTAACTAAATTTGATGCTGTCAAAGAAAGAATTAGATCTCACATTAAAAGCTTTCCAAAACTCCCTTCACATTATGCTAGGAAGGATTCGGAGAAAGAGTAGTTGCCACATTATTTAAATCTTCGAAAAATGTACGAAATGTATGTGGAAACTTGTAAAAACAATAACGTTACCGCTGAAAAGGACTAATATTTAAGACAGAATTTAATCTATCTCTCTATATACCTAAAAATGATTTGTTGGATAAAGAAAACAAAGAAACTGCCACGAGGCACTGAAAATAAGATAGGATAGGGAAAATAAACAGTTACCCGTCACTTACCACAGATGAAGGCAGGAGGGAGAGACACGTAAAAAACACAAAAACAAACGAATTGCACAATATTTCGACTTAAGTCTTAGTCATGTGGGAGGCGAGACATATTATGTGATCACATCTTTCCCCCTGCCATATGTCTCGCCTCCCACATGACTAAGACTAAAGTCGAAATATTGTGCAATTCGTTTGTTTTTGTGTTTTTACGTGTCTCGCCCTCCTGCCTTCATCTGTGGTAAGTGACGGGTAACTGTTTATTTTCCCTATCCTATCTTATTTTTAAAAATGATTTGTGTGACACAGATTCTCTCACATCAATGTCAGAGAGAAAGAAATTCAGAACTGAATACTTAGCAAGGGCTCTGAAAGACCACATCAAGATGGAAGATGCAACAGGGAAAACTCATTTAGCTGAATTTGATTTAGAAGCTGTCTGCTACTGTCCAAAGACAAATGCTAAAGTGTGTTTTATCGTCGAATACTTGCTGTCTACAACCTACCCATATAAAATTCAACTTCAAGAGAAGCTGCATGTTATATGTGGAGTAGAGATGGGTCGTTTGCGAGTGAACCAGTTCTTTAGAACAGTTCCTTTGAAAGAGCAAGTGAGCAGTCGCTCACTAAAAGTGAGCTGTAGTTTTTCTTGGAAGCCGTAATGATGGTGGTGTGTCGGTCTCGATTGAACTTCAATCGAGTGTGCGCCAACAATAAGTCGGTTTCAGCTTTGCCACTGTCGCCCGCGACCCGACACATGTTTGTTCTCTGTTCCTCGCCGTTCATTGTTTATCCACTCCACTCTGAAAGAATAAGAAATCCCGAAGATTGAGAAGAGCTAGTTCATTCGCAATGTTCTTTGATCCCATGGCTCAGCACGGAAAGAGCTAGTTCATTCGCGACGTTCTCAGATTCCATCGCTCAGCACAGCGCGGAGCAGTGCCAATGGGGAGCTAGTTCTTTCAAATCTGACGTCCCGCTTCGCTTCTCTTTCTGCTTCTCTTTATGTATTCCGGCTACAAACGTGCCTTGGAAAGAATATTTTCAAAAGCTGGATAAATTTGCAATGAAAAAAGAAGTAGGTTGCTGAATGCCAAAATAAGTAAAATTTTACTTGTGAACAATAACCTTCATTTCATTTAAAACAAAAAGTTCTTTAAAATTGATTGTACTTTGTGTTTTTAAATAAATTAATGTAAAATTATCTATGCTCAAATATCACATATTCCCAGTAACCGAACAATATTTCATTGGCTCTTTGACATGGCCTTTTATGCGTGAAAGTAATCCGGTAGTATTAAGAAACAAAAATGTTTCAGAATAAATAAAAAAATAAATGAAAATAACCAATATGAGATTAACCTAAGTAATCGGTATAAATTTGAATAAAATGAACAGATACTACACTCAAATGGATATAACTGCTCATTTTCTTTAAACTGAGCCAGTGAACTAGTGAATCATTGAAAAGAACTAGTTCTTTTCGTAGAGTTATCAAATGAACACCGCTCTTTTTAGTGAGTCACTTTTCCCACCCCTAATGTGGAGTGAAAGGTCCGCCAAACATGGATGTGCAGAAATTTCTTCATGCTTATTCAATTATTTAGAACAAAATGCAGATGGGAAAGATTGGAACTTCTTTTCTGATACGTGTGGAGGGCAAAATAGAAATGCAAATGTGTCTACTATGTTCCTGTATGCTGTTAAGCACCTTGATATCCCTGTTATAAATCACATGTATCTTGAGCCAGGTCGCTCTCAAATGGAGTGCGACTCTGTTCATGCCTCGATAGAGAAAAAAAAAACTGTTGGATATACGGTATTTGATCCATCAGGATGGTTCACTGCCGTGAGAACGACAAATAAAAATATCATGTCATTGAAGTTCAGCAGAAGCCTGCGTTCAATACCGTAAGGAAAACACTGAGTGCATTTACTTTAAATACAACCATACCACTGATGTTTTTTTTTTTTTTTTTTACTCCCAGCTGAAGGTCGGGAGGCCGCCTGCTAGGGTGTCACAAAGACTCTTTCCAGTCTAACTAATCTACAGGGAGGAAGGAGAATGGGAGTCGGCCATGGCCTGAACCATCCCAGCATTCGTCTGGAGTGACAGGTAAATCGCAGAAAACCCCAGTCAGGATGGTCAAACGATAGGTAGGTGGGCAATTTTGCCCTCCTACCATCTTGGTGCATATTACTGAAGAATTTAAAAGACTCGAAATATCTGAAGAATTTAAAAGACTCGAAATATCCCGCAGAACTAAAACAAGGCTGCAAGAATCTTTCACTCTTAAGCCAGCATATTCCTCTCCAATTCCAATACAGCAAAGATAAGCTCAAAGATCTCCTAGATCTGTGCAATATGGAAATCACCTCTTAGGCAAGCCTACTGCAGCTGACGATGGAACAGAAACGAGTGCTGGTGACGATAGTGGCTAAAGTGTAATAATATATATAACTAAGGTTTATACAACTCTCTCATTGACAATTTTATAAATACGTGTCCTGGGATCCTCAAGTTTTTTGCCATTTTATTATTGCAATTATCTTTTTGCAGTGTTTAAAGACAGCTTAATTGTGTCCCATGTAACGCGTGAAGCACTGTAAAATACTTTAAAATGTCTTAAATAAATTGTTTAATAGTATTAATCGAAATTAAAACAAAATAAATTCTTTTAAAGAGTGCATTGTTTGGTTCTGTAACTACAATTATATAGGAGGTAACTACCCAGACCACCAAGATGTTTAAAGTCAAAACAACGTATCTGCGACATTGTTCACTGCAGTACATATTGTTACAGATTACAAATTATTGGACTTATGTGAATACATTCTAAGGACCATGAGGTATCGCAGCTACAAGCGGCTTAAGCTTAGATGGTAACAATGGTAGTGTTCCCACAGTTGCAAAACTTCTTTTGCCTTTTTCTCAAAACACACATTTTGTAGATACGTCATTATGACTCCAAGCCCCCGTAGTATCAATCCTACAGTAAAGGGTGTTTAAAACCATTTTCTTACAGTTTTCAAGTGATACGTAGAAGTAAACAATGAAATTTGATCATTACGATTTGTAAACATTGGCCATATTTCCTATTTTTGTATAGAAAATGCTACATTCATTTTCAGTGACGCAGAAAGTGATAAGGATGAAAATGAGGTGGGATAATTCAGGGTTATAAAATTGTGCTGAATAGAGATTTGATTTTGAAACTGAAAGTCACATGGTTTTAAACAACTAGGAAAAAAGCAGTTAAATAATTTCCAAGCTCTGAGTTTTGAAGTTACAAGAAAGATTTACAGCTTAAAAGATGCGTAGAATTTTAAACCACATTATATAAAAATATAGAATCAGTAGCTAAAAGCCAAGTAACATTTTTGGCGAAAATGATGATTTTGGAAAGAAAACTGTTTTCAACGAGTAGAAATCAGCTACATACAAAAGTGAGAGTATACCTAAAAGAGAGTAGATTTTTTTCTGATGACAATAAGAGTTTTTGTAAAAATCCTTGCAGTACTTTGGGCAGAATAGGAAAAGGAAAATTAACAAGACATCTAGACAAATGGTGGTAGCTGGTCATGAAATCTGAAAATAGATTTAAGCTGAGATTTTGAAACTATAAGATTGGACAGAATAAGGAATGAAGTGATTAGATGCACCATAAAAGAGGAACCCCTACAGGAAAGGGTAGAGAGGACCAGACAGATGGTATAGACATGTCAAGAGAATGGAGGCTCAGAGAATCCCAAGAAAAATCCATGAAATTAAGATGCATGGTAAACGACCCAGAGGAAGACCAAGAGATGGATGGAGGAGGGTGTACGGAAGAGAGGAGAGGACTGGAACAAAGTGGTGACAGAGAGGTGGTGGGATGAAAGAAGGAAATGAAGAGGCTTGTGCATGAAGCAGACCTGGGCAGTGGCTGGAAACTGTTCAGGATTATGATGATGATGATGATGAAAATGTGATTTACTTCTTCTGAAATAATCTCCAGTATTATGACTTTCATTTTTGTGTAATACTTTATCGAGAAAACATTAACATGCATTAAAATTCTGATGTATTATAATCAAGGGACTTCAACTTACAGGCAAACTTATCTGCTGAGAGTAGCAAAATTCCACAGTGGTGAGGTGACTGCAGTTTTCACACAGGGCATCGATCACCGATGCGCCGACATCACGGAACGTTACCACAGTGCGTAGCTGTGGCATTTGCTGCAGCAAAGTCACTGCTTCGTCGTCAGAACAAGACCATCTGCAAAAATATATCGGTGAACTACAGCAACCTAATTTCGACACATGTAGCAGCAACAAATATGCTGAAAAAGAATGTTCTTTGACAATTCTAAATGTAAAAAAGATCAAGGAATATAAGAACTATTTTGAAATATGAGGTAAAGAGAGATTCAAATCTGACTAAAACCCTCATATAGAAGAATCGAGTGCTCTGGTAGCTCAATGATGAAGGCACTTGCTTTCAAATTTTGGTGTCTGGTGTCAGATTACGTTTCTTGTAAATTAAACAGTCCTGTCACATTACAACGTATATAGAAAAATTTTACTTTAATATGCAGTACCTGAAACCTTGTTGCAGCACATTGTTCATACACATCACATAAATCATTTAATAAGGCTTATACCAATTACAAACTACTTTTATTCTGATCATCCACAAATAAAACAGATCACCAGTTATTGAGCATGAATCAACCGCTCACCGCAGCCGCTCACTTCATTGTTTTTTTCTTAACTTCACTTATTCAAAGACTAGCCTTGTACCTGCGACTTCGTACGCGTGGATTAAGAATTTTTTTGCCAGAATTAAATATAAAAAGTTGTTGGTAACGAAGGATTGGTCCCAAACAATATCGAGTCGGCATAATATGACAGGAAAGCTATCACTATATCATTCTACCGTTGAACCTGCCTCTTGAAGAGAATCAATTTCCAACATATTTCTGTCACCATTCGATACGGTCTCAAAATTTCGTGACTACAACTGTTACTCATACTGGAAAAAATATCCTGTGCCCTTCATACCGATTTCCTTATAAAATTGCATCACAACGATATAGCCATTTAGTCGTCAAAACGTAAAAAAAAGACAGAGACTTACTTCCGTATTTATAAATAATATTACTGTGGTTCACACTCACACACTGAATGCGTACAACACCTGAGGGATCATTATAACGTAAAAAAAGAGTACACCTACAACATTGCAAGACTATCTACGATTTGCCTCGCATTGCACCTGTAACTTTCTAATATCTACAATTTAACATTAAATCCGAATAACCTATGGCCCAGGCCTGACTCTTACGATGAAAAACAATTTTTAAAAATCGTAGCCTCCACAGAGATTTGAACCGGAGACCACGACGTTCGTAAGCAAGCCCTTTAGCCATTGAGCTGCCAGTTCACTACACGGAAACACGGTCTGGAGACGACCATATCCAACGTGTCTGTCTATCGCCGTATTTCGAAGTTATGAGACAACATGTGTTATTTATACAGACAATTTTTCAACCAAATGTAGACAGTATTTTTCTCCTTGTTTCAAAGGATAAGTGCAAAGTTTCATCGAGATCAGATGAAAACTGTGGATTTGTATGAAGAACAAACAAACCAACAAACAAACAAACAAACAAACATACATTCATCTTTATACATAAAGATTGTTATATCCTACAGTATGCTTTTTCTCTGTGCTCTTATAATAATTTCCCCAACCTAAAGATATTTTATAATAAATTCGTACAATTCAAAGTAGCATCTAACTACTTGTAATTTGACACTGGTTCCAGGTTCAAATTCCAGTGGGGCCATGAATTTTTAACAGTTGTGTTTCGTCATATGAGCTTCACGAGGTTGCTCCACGGTTCAGATTCCACATTTCCCAGAGATAAAGAATTGACCGTCTTACCTCTGACACAATGGCTTAGTGTGCCTCCCATTGGGTTGGACGAATATATCCATTGATAAGTCAACCAACTGTTTAGCAACGATTTGTAGGGACAGGGGAGGCCTGCTCCACATTTTTTTTTTTTGTTGTAGCTTTATAAGTTTTGACATCAAGATCATTACAGGACCATAGAAAGTGCGGAACCTGTAGCATGCGGAGGGGCTGTTGGTTTTCACCGTCCAGGGCAGTAGTGGAGCTAAAGAAAAAAGGTCGCCCATCTGGCCTGATGCGGAGGCTCCCCAGAATCCTAGGCATGGCAAGGCCCCCTTGAAGGTGCAGGGCCCCCCAGTAGGTGCGGGACACGTAGCATTTGCTAACTCCTGCTGCGTGGCTAATCTGGTACTGGGGAAGGATGAAGTAAAAGGGAGGAATTTGGCCATGCCTCTCATAGAAACTATTTTGCCATACGCTTAGAACAATTTCGTGATAACAAAGAAAACTGAAATTAGTCTGGGTGAACAGCATTTGTACCATGAAACTACCAGCTTGTCACAGAAGCTTGTTGTGGGCGGTCTGATTAGTTTATATTGCAAGCTAATCTGTTCATTGCCTGTGATCTATTACCCTGTAACTCAAGTAAACTAATGAAATGTTTAATTATTGCAAAAGTTCTTTCCTCAGATTGGTCACCACCCAAAGTATGGAATTTATAAATAGTTAAATGAAAGGAAGTTTAGAATTAACAAAAGCAGAAGAAAAGTTCACTTGAGTATACAGGTGTCCACCATGATTTTTTTTTTTTATTTAACTGCTTTACGTCTCTTTTTAACATCGAGGTCTTTTAGAGACGGGAAAGGATGGGGAGCAAGGAATGGGAAGGAATTCGGCCATGGCCTTTTTGAAGGAAGCATCCCGGCATTTGCCTGGAGTGATTTGGGGAAACCATGGAAAACCCAAATCTGGATGCCCGGACGGGGATTCGAACCGCCGTCCTCCCGAATGCGAGGCGAGAACGCTAACCGTTACACCGCCCCGCTCGGTGTGTCCACCATGAATCTGACACCTTTCATTTGGCTGCCAAAAGTCAACGAATGGAAGTAAGTTGGTAATATGCATTACAATATGTAGAGAAACTGTGGGAGCTCTGGTGACTATTTTTGTAGGTGGCACTTGTAAGAAACTGATATCTTCGTTTTTACTCATTTATTTAAAAAAAAATAACCAAGAGAAGCAATTCTGTCTTTGAGATTAATACTTGAAGGGCGGATCAAGAAAAACAAAGATACTTTTATGGCATTTGTTGATTTAGAAAAAGCTTTTGATAATGTTAGGTGGGACAAGATGTTCAAAATTTTAAAGAAGTAAGGTCTCAAGTATCGAGATAGAAGAATACTCTATAAACTATATAAGAAACAAGTGGCTGTAATAAAAGTACAGAATCACGAGAGATATGCATCAGTTAAAAAGGGTGTGAGACAAGGTTGTATGTAGTATATCCCCGTTAATATTCAACTTGTACGTAGAAGAAGCAATGAAAAAAGTCAAAGAAAAATTTCCATGTGGCATAAGTTTTCAGGGAGAAAAAAAATCAGTATGCTACGATTTGCTGACAACATTGTCTTATTAGCAGAGAGGGCTGAGGATATTGAGAATTTATTGAATGGCATGAACAAAATACTGAAGGAAGATTTTGGACTGAATATAAATCAAAGTAAAACAAAAGTGATGAAATGTAGCAGAAATGATACCAATACTAGCAGATTAAATATAAAAATAGGATCGGAAGCAATAGGAGAAGTGAGTTCTGTTACTTGGGAAGCAAAATTGCAACCGATGGCCGAAGCAGGAATGACGTTAAAAGCAGAATAGCACTAGCAAAATGAGACTTCATGAAAAAGAGAAACCTTTTAGTTTCAAATATTGATCTAGGAATTAGAAAGAACTTCTTAAAACTATGTGTGGAGCACAGCACTTTACGGTAGCGAAACAAGGACTTTAGGAATACCGGAAAGAAAGAAAATTGAAGCATTTGAAATGTGGTGCTACAGAAAAATGCTGAAAATTAGGTGGACAGGACAAAGTAAGAAATGAACAAGTTTTGAAAATGATGGGTGAGAAAAGAAGTTTATGGAAGAAGCTTACAGAAAGAAGAGACAGGCTGGTATGTCATATTTTGAGACATGCTGGATTGGTTAATTTGTTAGTGGAGGGAACAGTCGAAGGTAAGAACTGTATAGGTAGAGATTAGAATATATGAAGCAGATAATTGAGGACGTGGGTTGTAAGGGGTGTGTAGAGAGCAAAAAAAAAAAAAAAAAAAAAAACTTTATTTTCAGCATTCATTCCACATATAATCAGAATATTTCCAAACACAATTCGTCCGCTATATTCACCGCCATTTTGTACGGACTTGCTTCTTCTTCTTTTTTTTTACCAAAGATGTTCTTGTAACACACTGCTCTTTGCTCATGCATAGTAACTATTAACGTATCTTTTCCTTTTACAAAAAGAAAATAAATTAAACACACAAAAAAAATCGTACCTTTAAATACACAAACATAAAATTGAAATAATCCAAACAAAAATGTAAGGGACTATGTTTCCTTACATGCTGCAGTAGCTTAACTGAAAATAGCATCACCGCAAGAGCGAGCCCAAGTTATTTGGTGGTACGTGGAAACAAATTCAGCGATTCAAGTGGAATACAACGTTTGCTGCGTATTCAAGAAGGACCCACCATCACGGAACACGATTAAGAAATGGAAACAGTGCTTTTTGGCAACAGGAAGTGTGGAGAAATGGCACCGGGGGTGTATTGAGTGCGTATCACAGGAGCATGTAAACAGCAGTGAGACAGGCATTTGAACACGGTCCACGCAAGTCCATTCGACAAGCGGCACGAGATGCTGAAGTCCACTGTACATACGGTACTGCATCACTCTCGGTTTCATGCATACAAATTGCAGTTGCTTCATGAAATGAAAACGGTGATACAAGGCAGGCATCTGCTATCGACATGTTACATCGCATTGATGACGACCCAACATTTTTAACCCTCATTGCTTTCAATGATGAGGCCACATTTCATTTATCGGCAAAGTCGACACACACAATGCATGTATTTGGGGATCACAAAAACCACACTGCATTGTGGAACACATTCGTGACAGCCCGAAATTGAATGTGTGGTGCGGATGGTGCACAGTTTGATCATCGGCCCCTTTTTCTTAATAGAAAGAACAGTTACCGGCAGTACATACCTCGACATGTTGGAACAATTTGTTGTGCCTCAGTTAATGCATTTAAAGCCGAACGTCATCTTTCAACAGAATGGCGCCCTTCGCATTGGAGCCTGATCGTTTTGAGAATTTCTTGACACCCAATTTCCCGGTCGCTGGATTGGGCGTGGAGGACTGATAAGTTGGCCACCTTGATCACTGGATATTACCCCTTTACACTTCTTCTTGAGGGGATATGTGAAGCACAAAGTGTATACAGGCTGGAAAATTCGTGGTCTTCAAGAGCTTTGCGGTCGCATACGAGATGCTGTCACTTCCGTTACGCCCGAGATGCTAAGAAAACCTGGCAGGAACTTGAATTCAAGCTAGATGTTCTTCGTGCAACGATAGTATCTCGTGTAGAGGTATACTGATTTTTTTAATAAAACTTGGTGAGTTACTCTTGACCTTGCATGTGTTATTTTCTTTTTACCCTAAGCAGTATGAAATACAGCAATTTTAATTGTGTCAGGTTCATGGTGGACACCCTGTACTTTCCATAACTTCAGAATTATGGAAATTACATCTCGAATAGACAAATGTTTATTCGGACTCGATTCTTATATGAAGATGCAGGTTAGCTTCTGCGATTTGATGAATTCACAACAAGTCATTCAGTGGATTTTTCAAAAAATAACCACACTTCTAATTTGCTAATGAGGCAGAAGTAAGTTCTCTTCACACATAATTTCTCAAAGTTCAGATAAGCAATCATTGAAAGGTTTCAAAGTTACGAATGATAAGGCAATATTCTTCTAACACTAGTAATGTTTCATCAAAATACAGGGTTACTACATAAGAATCATTCAATTTCAAAACCTGAAGGTTGGCTCGATCCTGGGTCAAAGGTAAGATGGTTAGGGGGCATCCACAAATTACGTGAGGTGTTTTTCCAAACACGCCCCCCCCCCCCGGTGAGATTTCGTGATTTCTGGCCGACCCGCCCCCCCCCCCCTCTGGTGAGATCTGGCCCGTGAGAACCCCCCTAGAAATCGCCCTGGAACTTTTGTAGAACTTTTTTTTTAGGTCACAACCTAACTTTTTCGACGAAAAAACCCTCGTAAAATCAACTTAGGCGCAAATTGTAGACCTTTTCTGGATGTCCACTTAGTTCGTTTCCTCTGGGACCTAAATTTAACATGGAATCCGATCCACAGAACATCCTGGCATCCTCTTATATAAATGCGTGATCTGGAGACTGCGCACGTGTCTATAGCTATTGGCTAGAATCAACAGCCACCATAAAGTTACAATCGTTTCTTCATGTTGCTTTTTGTTTATTTACGACAACTAGATGCAGAAATTCATCTAAGAAGAAGGGTATTCGATGTTTAAGTTATATTATCTATATCAGTTATATGAACTAGGTTAAAACATAATCCTAAGAATTTCTTTGGCAGAAGATAAGAATGAAGTTTATTAAAAACTCAGAGAAAGTTTACACGAAATGTATGAATCGCAAAATGTATCACTCAAATAAATGACAGTTATCCGTTTTTGATAGTTATACTTTCCATCATTAAATGTAAAATGCATTTATTTAAATAAATTGGGATTACCGGAGATTGCGATTCCACCAGAAATTGGCGCCATAATACTGCTGTGATCAAACACAAGACTCCTCTAGAAATACTTTCCAAGTACATTTAACTGTGTTATGACAGTCCAGGCTGTGTCATAACCTAATTTCTGCTTGAAAATAATATTACAACGGAATTACTGCTTGAAAATAATATGTCATGCAATTGACTACAGCAGTCATTACTTAATGTTATTTTGGCAGAATTGCAATATGCAGTAGACCTGATCGTTTTTCATTTTTCCTTACAAGCTTTTTTTTTACTTATGGCTTTATGCCTCCTCGACATCGTGGTCATTAGAGGCGGGGTGGGATTGGGAACAATGAATGGGAAGGAATTCGGCCATGGCCTTTTGAAGGAAGCATCCCAGCATTCACCTGGAGTGATTTGGGGAAACCATGGAAAACCCAAATCTGGATGCCCGGACGTAGGATTCGAACCCGCGTCCTCCTGAATGCTGAGGCCAGAACGTTAACCGTTCACCCACCATGCTCGGTCTTTTACAAGCTTTTCCAGAATAAATTCCTGTTACCACCATAGGTGATGCCAGTAGTTATTCAGAGGGTAATAGAAGCTATGGTTTTCAAATGCAATATTAGTGGAGGTTGTGGTTAAATTGACCGTAATCGCAACTGACACATTTTGGTACAGCATAATTCACTTTGAAATCAGTTTTACAAACCATTTAAACTGCTCTCATAAGTGTCATGTAACTGAAGGTATTAATTGACGTGAGTGAAGGTAGTTCGATATTTAACGTGCTGAATTGTGCCTGGACTAGGAACAAAACTGATATTACATGGATAGCAAAGGTTTTTGGGATTCCAAATTTGTTTTTATTTTCACTGGTTCTATACTTGTCATAATTCAGTAGAAGTTACTACTGTATTGCCATGTTAACTGCAAATGAAATATTTAGAACATCTCAAAATCAAGGCCATTAATATTATGTAATAACAATTTCGTATAATTCAACCAAAAAAAAAAATAAAAAAAATGAACTGCCAGAATATTGCATTCAATCAGTCAATTTTGACGAACTTGAAGCTAGTAGGCTATATGATCAAACACAACTCTTAAAATTACTGCTCTCACCACGATTAGAAACCAGGATTGAGCAATGAACTTTTGAAAGTAGGTTTCTTAACCACCGAGTCACAAGACAGTTTATGATAACTTCTAAGTAATACAACTGCTATTAAGATGAACAGACAACAAAATGCTCCTTACCCTATCCAGAATTTCTTGTCACGCCACAGTTCTGGATCGTGTGACAGACGCCTCCATCGAGTACACACATGCTGCGTAATATCAATCAACTCACTGAATGTCGAGTAAGATAATATTGTGAGTAATATCTCATCAGGAAGATCGTTAATCCTGACTCTTGAGTCAGATAGCTGACACTCTGCACCAACAAGTGTCGCAGTAAGCTGTGCACTCTGAAAGGGGAAAAATAGTAATACGTAACTAAAGCACACCTGCCAAATGACTGACAGCAAGAAGTAGTTAACAACCAATTACAGTTTACAGTGAACAGTAAATTAAAAATATCCGATTGTTCAAGGAATATCAACGCACATCTTTCCAACTAGACTCTACTTTCTTTCATTTCATTATCATAACTGCAAACTTGTGTTTCCATAAATACATTGGAAAAATTTTAAAGTCTACATTTAATCAACATGAACTAAACACAGAAATTTGTAAATAGCATATTTAAGCGAAATCTTAGAAATCTTATCCACTTACTTCATATTATTATTTTTTTTTTTTTTTGTGTAATTGCTTTACGTCTCTTTTTAACATTGAGGTCTTTAGAGACGGGAAAGGATGGGGGGCAAGGAATGGGAAGGAATTCGGAATTCGGCCATGGCCTTTTGAAGGAAGCATCCCGGCATTTGCCTGGAGTGATTTGGGGAAACCATGGAAAACCCAAATCTGGATGCCCGGACGGGGATTCGAACCGCTGTCCTCCCGAATGCGAGGCGAGAACGCTAACCGTTACACCGCCCCGCTCGGTATATTATTTGTTGACAAATGTAACTTTCAAGACAAACTTTACAGTCAGTATCTTATCTTTAAAATTGGTAAGAAACTTAACTTAGTCCACAATCCTGTGGTTGGTTGGATCCTCCCGAAGGAGGCATACTAAGCCATTGTGTCAGAGGTAGGACGGCCAGTTCCTTTCCTCTGGGACCTACAGTTTAACGTGGAATCCGAACCACGGAGCGGCCTGGCATAGCTCACATGATCAAAAACAACTCTCAAATTCCTGCACCTGCCGGGTTCGAACCCGGGACTGGAGCACCGAATGTTTTGAAAGCTAGCGCCTAAACCACTGAGCTACCAGACCACTTTGGTAAGAACTATTCATAAAAGTCGATTTTATGGTTCTCCTCCCTTGATTTTAAACTCACAACATGTTTACCACACATTCACATGATTGGCCAAATCATTTCTTCTGCTATGTACCATTTTAATGTAACACCCATACACAACAAAACCCTAAATTTTCCCCCTTTTCTTGATATTAACACGCACAGAAATTCTATTTTTTAATTTTTTACTTTATGCCTCATAGAGATCATTAGAGGCAGGGAAGGACTGGGTGCAAGGAACAGGAAGGAATTCGGCCATGGCCTTTTGAAGGAAGCATCCCAGCATTCGCCTAGAGAAATTTTGGAAGACTATGGAAACTCAAATCTGGATGATCAGATGGGGATTCAAACCTGCATCCTCCCAAATGTGAGGACGTTAACCATTCCCCCACCACACACGGTGGGACTATCAACTGTATGGATATATGTCCTGGTGGATAAATATCTCCAACCTTTCAGTCATACCTCACTTTATACACCAATGATACTCTATACTCCTTGTTTGTTCCTTCTCCCTCCTCTACCACTAGGATCTTAGGGGGCGTCGTCCATTAATTACATGAGGTTGAAATGGGGAGGGCGAGGATGGGGGAGGGTCAATGGAAATTTCATGTACGGTTTTGAAATTCTTGAAGGACTGTGGAACTAAAAAAAAATATGCAGATTTAGACTGGGGGGAGGAGGAAAAAAGCCTAGAATCGACAAGCAAACCGACCTTTTGGAGGAGGGGGGGGGGGAAGGGGGCAGATATTGGCACTCAGAAGGAGTA
This sequence comes from Vandiemenella viatica, assembly GCA_031002005.1. NCBI lineage: Eukaryota > Metazoa > Arthropoda > Insecta > Orthoptera > Morabidae > Vandiemenella > Vandiemenella viatica. The sequence continues at coordinate 9,036,446 of JARYHS010007075.1, forward strand.
GAGCCAAAAAAGGTCTCAAAAAAACTATGAGGTTGATTAGAGGGGGTCTGTCAAAATCTCACATGTTGGGGGGGGGGGGGGGGAATCCAACCAGTGTAGGAGGGGGGTCCAGAATTCCGGAAAAATACCTCGCGTAACTAGTGGCCGCCCCATTTGCTCCTTTTTCTTTGATGTCATGTCCTTGTCAGGGCTGTACAGTGCTTTCTAGAAATTTGTGCCCCACACCGCCTCCGCAGCTTGCTTCATCCTCTCCAAACAGCTAATGCTTCTCCAAACCCAATTATAACATCAGATATGCAATCAAACTAGCTGAGAGACAAAACATAATGCTACACTGCCAGGGGTAAGCGTGTGGCCCTATCCTATGTCAACGTATAACATACACCATGTGGAGCAACATTCCACACAAACCCAGAACCATAGACAATAGATTTAAGAACTGGGCACTCAGTGAAAACTACACAATAGTCACCTAGACTTTACCTGGACGTAGGAAGTGTCCATAAACAATGTAGCTCCATTCTGTTCTCCTGCAAAAACCCCTCCCCCCCACATAGCCTGACATTTTTCCTTAACCCCCCCCCCTTTTTCCACGTAGCGAGTAGTTTCTTTTCCCTTTTTATTCCAGAAGATATTTTGTACCATTTTCACTTGCCAGATTATTGTAAATTACACATGGAGATAATTAAATGAAGGAAATGATTATTCACAAGCTGTTGTGTGTTCTATACCTCATTTTAACTTTGAAAAATAATATGAATGGAAATCTACATGGCTTGACTCAGAACCCCCCCTCTCCCCTCATGTAGCACAGTTCTACAGCCAGTGGCAAATCCAGAGGGGGGGGGGTCTAGGGGGCTCAAGCTCCCCTCCCAAAAAGTATCCAGGGTCCACCCCCGAAATCATAATTTTTGTAGATTTGGAGACTTTTTTTAGCTCTACTGAATCTTTAAGGGTGGTAGGACTAAAAAAACCTACCCTTCCCCCAACTCAAGCCCCCCCCCCAAACCAAAATTCGTTCAAGCCTCCCCCAAAACCAAAATCTGCTCAAGGTCCCTCCTCCAAAACCAAAATCCTTGATCCGCCAGTTTCCAGCCAACCCGTCCCCCTCCCTAGCCAAGCCACGTAGTTTATGGACACTCCCTTACTGATCCCTATTTCCCACCCCCACCCCCCTACTTCACACACAAATAATCTTCCTTGTTATTTTTTTTTAAATCTACATATATACTCTGCAATTCACAAAATTGTGGGTGGCAGAGGGTGCTCAGCACCAAAGCTAATCTCTTTGTTGTGCATTCCAATCCCTAATGGTACGAGGGAAAAAAGAATTCATATAAGAATCAGTCCGGCACCTTATTTCTCTAATCTTATCTTTCCTGTCATTCCGGCTCAAATAGGTTGGTGGATGAAGTATTTCACTACACTCGTGAGTGAAAGTGGGAGTACACATGTTTACCAAAAAGTTTATATGAAACGTGCGTCGTCTTTCTACCAGAGACTCCCAGCCTAGTCTACTAATCAGTTCTGTGACGCTTTCATAAGTACTGTAGCAAGCGGTCACGAATCGAGCGCCTCTTCTCTGTACTTTCTCTATACTTTCGATCAACCCCTTACGAAACAGATCCCAAATGGCACAACAAAAGTCCAAATGTGGACGCACAAGAGATTTGTACGCTATCTCCTTTGTTTGTTCATTACAATTTTTCAAGATTCGACCGATGAATCGCAGCCTAGAATTAGCTCTACCTACTAACGAATTAATGTGTAAGTCCCAATTCATGTTCCTTTGTACTGTTACTTCCAAATATTTCATAGAATCGACCATATCAATAACTGAATTGTTTAACTCGTATTTCTGAACAATTGGATTCTTTTTGTTAGTTATGCTCATTGTCTTGCACTTTTTACAATTTAGCGTAAGTTGCCACTCAGCGCACCATGCCAAAATAATATCCAGATCACGCTGAATTTTTAAGAAATCGGCCAAATTCTTTACTTCCCAATAAATAACCGCATCAGCAAACAACCTAAAAAGGCTTTTCACTTTGTCTCCGAGATTGTTTATAAAAATTAAGAAAAGAAGTGGTCCTATTACACTTCCTTGAGGTACACCCGATGTAACATCTAGATTAGAAGATCTTTCTCCTTCAACGACGACATATTGCGACCGACCAGTTAGAAAATACTTTAACCATTCACAAAGCTGATCCAATATACCGTATGCTTGTAGCTTTACTAAAAGGCGGTTGTATGGCACAGAGTCAAAGGCTTTCTGAAAATCTAAAAAAAATGGCATCTACTTGTGAACCTGCATCAATATCTTTCTTTACGTCGTGTGTAAATAGGGCCAGCTGTGTTGGTGTGGCGACAACCCTGGTAATAGGTTACCTACACAGCTCTGTTTATAGGAAGCTCACAAATTTATAACAGTACCTATACCTTTGACAGTTGCAATCCCTACCATACCAACATTCCCTTCTGCATGTCCTAACCATCCTTGCCAGATGCACCTGTTCTGACAAATTATCACCGCCCTGCTGAGCGAAACGAACAGCACTATACTCATGGATTTCCCAGTTGAGCTGCAGCGATGTGTTCACTGTCCAGGCACATCCAAAACCTATCAAAAATGTTCATTATCCACTGCTACCAAGCCGAATTTGTACTAAAACAAATTTCCCACACTACTGCTCATCAGCCTTTACTAACCAGATCCTTCACTATGGCCATAACACCCTATAATCTTTCCTCAAAATGTGAATCCTTATCCCTAAAATCTAGCCCACCACCCCCAACCAAGAACATCTTGGTACACAATTATTCATCATGTGATTCTCTCGAAATGCCCAACAGACCTTTCCCAACAAATAGACATCATCAATAAAAACAAACAGCTAGTACAACCTTTTCAATCCTATCACTATGGAACATTTCCCATCAATGGACAAGCCCCATACACTACATACACCTCACTTGCCTCCAATGCACTATTTTATGTACAGTGGTTACAACTGCCCAACTGTTTATAACAATAAACAGCCATAGGCAAGTAGTCCACAACTGCAATCTATCAGAGTATTTCCTGATAACTAACCTAACCTTGACACCAGACACTTTTGGTTTTATACTTTGAAAAACCCCATCTATTAATTATTTATACACAGGGCAATTACTAAATTAGGCAAATCGGAAAAGTACAATGCCATTAAACACATAATTAAAAAAGAAATTTCAAAAGTGTTGGATTTATTTCTCTTTTTTATTTATGCCTCGTTGACATCAAGATCATTAGACGGCAAAGGGTAGGGGGTCAACAAGTGGGAAGTAATTCGGTCATGCCCCTTTGAAGGAAGGATCCTGGCATCACCTGGATTGATTTGGGAAAATTGTGGAAAACACAAATCTGGATTACTGGATGGAGATTTGAACCCGTATCCTCCCGAATGCAAGGCTCACCCACCATGCTAAGTCATTATAATCTAGCTCCCAGACAAAAAAAAATATGTTACATCGCCCTTCATCATGTCTCATGGCATAACTGAATAGTAGAAGACATCATTGAGCTTGTGAAACAAATGTTGATTGTTACATACTGATAATTAGGGGTTGGATCTATATTACAAGTCATATTTTTTCCTGCCTGTTTTTTGAGGTGAAATGCTAAATTAAACACTGATTTAACATTTCTCATTGTATTTAAATGTATTTTATGTAGCATATAAATGCACATTCAGAACATTTTGGTCATATTTTGATAATATTTATGGTCATATTTTGAGAAAAATTCTGGCAGTTTTTTAACAGTAGCGAGAATTCAGTAGATATAGATTAGAAGAAATTAAGATAATTATTCACAGAATTGTACTTCTGTTATACAGCTGGGAGGAAAAACCCAACTAATTTTCACTGTGGTCAGAATTCACCAGTGAAGAATTAAAGTGATACATTATTGCCACTCTCTAAACGTAATGTTCCGCCCGCCTTTTAATCTCGACAATGCAGCAGAAGCATGCCTGTGTCGATCCGCGTCAATCAATATCTCAATGAAATATCCTTAGTCATCGTTAAATCTGCAGTGGATTAGTGGGTAGACCTACCACCAAGCCAAAAAGTGCGAAGTTACGTAAGGGAATTAAGAAAGGAATATTTTAGTACAGATGAAAAAGGTCTATTCTGTAAATTATCTGAAATTAGAGTGACTTAAACAAAATGATTTAAAATTTAATTTCCCAATGGAGGCAAATTATGCTGTCTACAAGAAAGCAACACCACTAGATAAAATGAATGACGTATAATTCAGAATGTTTTGATGAATAGTATATTTAAATGTTTGGTCATTTTTCATCGTTTTTAGGTCATGTTTACCCATTTATAAGGTCATATTTGCCTGCATATTTTTTTTTTTTTTTTTTTTTCATAAAGATCCAAACTCTACTGAAACTGCTATAAAATCTTAACTAAAAATCGTCACATTACTTACTTGGTCCAATTTCTTTCGTTTTCTAGGAGGTTCTTGGAAGCACTCTTCGTCTTCATCATACCAATGATTGAAAACAAATGCTCTTCTCAGTTGACTCATTTTATCTGAAAAAAATTATTTCTGAACTTTTCCAACACACATTTAAGTGTGGGTAACTTTAAATTGTTTCAACATAAACATGGATTAAAAGAAAATTAAATTAAAAGTATAAGTGCTTAACTATTGCCTACATAATAGTACCAAGTTAAGAATTAAAATTATTTGATTTATCTTTTGTTGAAGTTTGGCCGCAATAAGTTCCTTGTTCTTATCAACACAATATTTGCAGCAAAAAAATTTAATTTGTTGCTACCCATTTTCCCCCTTTAACATGTTTACGCATATCCCAGAGGTAGTCGCTTGTTCGGCACATCTATCAACCATTTATTCTATTCTTTGTTTTTTTTTTTAACTGCTTAACGTCTCTTAACAGCAAGGTCTTTAGAGATGGGAAAGGATGGGGAGCAAGGAATGGGAAGGAATTCGGCAATGGCCTTCTTAAGGAAGCATCCCGGCATTTGCCTGGAGTGATTTTGGAAACCATGGACACTTTTAGACTTTTAGAGTGAAGTTTGTGAGGTATGTGTATATTGTGTATATAAGTGTACCTGTTACCACACTTTGGGGAAGGGTCTAGAATAGTTACCACTTTTAAGTTGAAGTGAACAGAGCACCAGCAACAAAAAAACAAAATAAATTTGGTCTACGTCTTTCTTCAGGCATAGCCTGAAATATCATCACGTTTGTGGTTTTTGTTGCAACTGTCCTCCTCTCTTCAAATTTGGTGAGCGGTGGGTATATTTTACATTCCTTATGTATATTTTTAAGGATTTCAGTAAAACCATAGGTCATTCCAATTTTAAGCCTCAATAGGTACAGAAATTTCATGTTTAATATTAGTTCACGCTTCAATAAGCTGAAACCTTCCAAGAATATCAACATAGTGAAGAGCTTCAGTTTAGAAAAGATGTATCTGAGTTGTGGGCTATGTGAAATATATTCAGTGTGAAACTGATGAGGGAGGAAAACTTGACAGTGTAGTTCTGGATCTTTTGAAGGCATTTGATGGAATGAACAGTAAGATGAAGATAAATAAGGGAAAAACCATTAGAGTAGATCAAAAAGTGACTTTCTGGTTAGATGAATATTCAATAAGTAGAAACAAAAGAGTTAGCATAGGAAATGCAGTATCAAAAGAGTTGGCAGTGAATATGGGAGTGCTACAGGATAGAACAGCTATTCATCACTGGGACTCATCAAGGAAATGTCGTTTGGTGATACTATTTAATATAAGTTGCTCTCAGAGCTGTAAAATATACACATACCTCACAAACTTCACTCTAAAAGTTTCCATGGTTTCCCAAATCACTCCAGGCAAATGCCGGGATGCTTCCTTAAAAAGGCCATGGCCGAATTCCTTCCCATTCCTTGCCCCCCCCCCCATCCTTTCCCGTCTCTAAAGACCTCACTGTTGAGAGACGTAAAGCAGATAAAACCTCTAAAAGTGCTGTAACATTACACGGCGAGCTACTGGGAGAAGGCATATAGTGTAACACAAACATTCCTTCGACTATATTATGTGTCTATTATACCCATCAAGATTGTACACAATGAAAAAAAAAAAGAAGAAAGTGTCGTAACGTTACACACTAAGTGATGAAAGGGTGCCATTTATCATATGTGACCTCCAACAAAATGCATCAATGACCAATAACTATAATAAAAACAAAATTTCTCGTCAATTAAGCTACAACAGGAAGCATCTATGTTCATTCTGGTCCAGGTTACATTCCAACCTACCAATAATGAACCTGCTTGAAAATCATGATACCTTAAACATTTTATAAACCCAAATTTCTAGCTGATTATGCTTTAACAAAAAGAACAAAACGCCATTTTGGTGCAGGCTGCATTTCAACTATAAAAACTAAATTCCTTCGACCTAATGCTGAAACAAGGATATTGCCATTCTTTCAACCTAAACATAAGCTACGTTAATACTGCTGCAACATACTTTGATGAATGCCGTAGAATATCATCTCAGACATGACAAAACGCGGATATGTTTCTTGACAATGTACTACGTATTACCGTTGGACGTAAAAAATGAAGCATCTAACTTTCGCTTAAAGTTCAAAGTTGTGGCAGGTTGTGTGTGTAATTTGTTCCATGTTTATACTTTTGATAGGAACATATTGCCACACAATATCATCCAAAGAACGTGTGCATGATCATTATACTTCGCTATTAGGCTTCTCCCAGTCGCTCGCTGTGTAGCGTTACAGCAGTTTTTGAGTGAAGTTTGTGAGGTATGTACACACTTTGACAATAAATGTGGCCGCCACTGAAAAATTCTATCACTTTTATTTTGCACAATCTGACATCAATGTTAGGAGGAGTTGCTTGTTGTATTTTGAAGCAATGTGTAAATATCTTGCAATATCATTTGATAATAAACTCAATAACGTAGAAAGTAGAGATTTGAAATTCTTGAAATTGCTAGAGATGGGAAATTGGGAAACAAAACCTTGTTCACACCTTTGCTTCAATGCATTGTAGGTACAACCCATATTATGGGTATGTATAATTTGGAAAGGGGGGGGGGGTAAAAGATGACAACTACACTTGTTAGAGGATATTATTGTAGAACACAATCAGTAACATTACAGAACAGTTAATGCAGCTGGGTTGGGAGTCATTGGAAAACAGGGTAGCAATTCTGGGATTACTGGAGATCGCGATTCTGCCAGGAGTTCACATCAAAATACTGCAGAGGTCAAACGCAAGACTCCACTAGAAATTCTTTCCGAAGTTCATTTAACAGTTTCATGCTGGTCCAGGCTGTATTACAACCTAATTTCTGCTTCAAAATAATGGTCCAGGCTGTATTATATCGTAGTTACTGCTAGAAAACAATACGTTTTGCGACTGACTACAGCAGTTTTCCAACGATATTACTGAATGTTGTTGTAGCGGAATCGCGATCTCCAGTAGACCCGCAATTCTACATACGTTAAAAGGCATACACTGTGATTTGGCATGGATGGATGTTGGTAGAAAACTCAAATGCAGAGCCTGTCGGGTGTACTGGAGATCGCGATTCCGGTACAATAACATTGTGTCTGCGCGGAGGAATTCGATCTGAGATTTTCGATATATATTGGATGTCGATACATATTGTGGGTATTTATAGGCGGTCAGTGTTTGGTCGGATTGTGGATGTGTTTATGTTATGATGGAGTGTTGTGTCGTGACTTGTGTTGGGTGGTAGAATTGTGAATCGATGGTATTGGTGTTGAAGATTTTGCAAATGGGTCTCCGTTATGTGATTGAAGAGACATTGTTTGTGTATTTAGGATGAATGTAGTGAAAGTGTATGTTTGTAGTTGGTTCTTTATAGTTATTGGTGTGTTTTCGGTCTTGTGTTTGTGGGAAGTTTTAGTGGTGGATTGTGGGGTATTTTATGTTGGCGAGTGTTTTGATATAAGTGTCGGTGGTTAATGAGACATTGTGGGTTATGTGTTGTAGTTGCTTTTTTGTTTTTTAATTAGTAAGGTTAGTTGGCTACTGATACGGTAAGTGTTCATGTGTTTGTGAAAGTTAATACGTTTTTTGTTTAGTGAATTGGTAATTTTTTTCTCGTTCGTTTCTTGCGACAACGTTTTCGCGAATTTTTAATTTTTCTGGCGGAAGAAAGTTTGGTATTAATGGACATCTTAATTGTTCTAGGATTTGGCATTATTATTTTATAATGGTCTAACGGGAGATTTATTTAGTAATTATTTAAGAAGTAGATTTATCTGTTTTGTATTGGTGTACGTTTTATTCGTGCGTAATTTTGCAGTCGGAAAAAAAATGGTTTAGGGTTTATTATAAAGTAATTATTCTTTGATGATAATTCGTGTGTAGAAGTATTACAAGTATGTTATTTAATGTTGATGTAGCGGAATCGCGTTTCCAATGGAACGGATGGTTTGAAAGTGCTTAGGATATCATGATTTTGGTGTAAAATTTTATTAGATTGCATGTGTTCTAATTTAGTTTTCAAGTGATGTTTAATTTCAAGATTGTGGTATCGTGTTATACAGTTGGGCGGGTGGGGGTTTATTGGAGATGACGATACCATTTTTTGGTTTTTACCCTTTATGTGGGTTAATATATTGACTGTTTTTGTTCCCCGCCCAGATAACCCCCTAGTTCCCGTGCTGTCCCGTTAGTTACATTTGTTGCTGCCTTGGATGGTGTTTACGTCATAGGCGCCATGTTGTGACGTCATTGTTTTGCGCAGCGGAAAGTAGTTCTATCGGTATCGCATTCTCCAGTAATCCCAGCCTGTCAAAGGAGAAATGATGATTGCAGGTGTAAAGGAGAAAAAAAGTTTGGGTCTACAGAAGAACACGATTCCATCACAACATTCATTAATGTTATCATACTGCAGTAGTGAATCGCAAGATGTATAATTTTCAAGTAGTAATTCGGTTGTAATACACTATGGGACATTATTTTCAAGCAGAAATTAGATTATGATACAGCCAGGACCAGCATGTCACCACTAAACTGTATCTCACAGGATCACAATCTCCAGTAATCAAAAAAATTTAATTTAATTGTGATGAATTGCACACTCTGGTGGCAGTTTCCTTACACACCCATTTTCCCCTTTCTTGTACCCATCATCTTTTGCCCTCTATGAATGTAAATTTTAAATTCTTTCAGAATTTCTGATAAAATATTAATCATTTCCCTTGCTAATTTATTCCAATCCATGACGCCCTTACCTACAGAATGAAATTTTCTTACACCCTTATGCCTGAAATAATGTGTCAGTTTGTGGTATTGGCTTCTCTTAATTCTTCGGTTTAATTCTAGATGGGGATACCGCTGCCTCGTGACTGTTAACGTGACGTCATCGTGACGAGGTCACAATAGTATATGTTTTTACGACTGTACGTGAACGCGACGTCACGATGATGTAACGTTAACAGTCGCGAGGCAGCGGTATCCCCATCTAGAATTAAACCAAATCTTCCACCAATATCTATCCACACCTACTTTTACATTCCCACAACTCTCTTCAAGCTGCTCGTTTCTTCCAATGAATCTAATTTAAGAACCTTTTCATTTACTTTTTTAAAATAAAGAATTTAAAACTAACATAGTGAAATACACTCCATAAATAAATACACCAAACTAAAATCAAAATGGGGGGAGGGGGGAATATGTGGTAAACTGAACATCCTGAACAAGGCATAATCAGCCACACTCATTTAAAGTAGAAGTAGGAAACTCATTACCACAGTTACTGATTATATCCACATATAATTTTAGTTATCCTCTGCACTCAGTCTAGTAATTAATTACTAGCCAAATACACGCAAAAATAGCAAATATACTTAAAAAATAAGAGAAAACGTGGATTAAACGCGATATTAAAGCCACGAAACCATTCTGAACAACACACAATAAATGCTATAACTCGGGCATACTAAGATACTAAAACAATGACTGAAAATCACAATACACCAGTCCGATGTGCAGAAAAATTGAAACCATGTAAATAGAACACCTACCGGCACAGAAACACAGCATCTATAAAACAGCAATCGACGAATACTGGCAGAGGCATGCAAATACCCGAAGCAGCCATAAACCAAACAGGTAAACATTTCAAGAAAACTACTCCCATCAAAAGTACTTAGTGCAGCGATAAGTGATAAACGAATACACTTGCCTAACAGATTCTTCACTCACTAAAATAGTACATTCGTCACAACTATTAACAAGAACACATAAATTACCAATTTGATACGAATACACAAACATTCAAAACTCGCGCAAAGCAATAAATAGAAGAACGACAAGTACAAAGTAATTTCACAGAGATGAACATACGCCGATGTAAAGATAAAACACCTGCATGTTAGAAGCATGGAGGAAGGAATATTCCACGGTTAGAAGACGATGTTTCGCAGCGGTATACTATTTCACTTAAACACAATTAAAAAGACATGAAAAATGATCTGTAACACTAAAGCGGAACTAAACTCGCTGCCGCAGTAAGTAATGTAAATACGTAATCAGAAGCAAAATATTGAAATTGTACAACAATTTATAATTTTAATAATAACGTGTACATTCTATTGAATAGAAAAATTGCTAACAGTCTTTTAAATACAAAAACGAAACACATTCGTAAATAAAAACACGAATTAAAAATCAACGGAATTGGCAGGCTTTATACTTTATAATATCTAATTTAAAATAACTTACATTTCACTATAGTGTACAGCACTGCAATATAAAAAATAGTTAAAACACTAAAAGCGAAAATGATCATTTTTATGCCACGTGTTCTACAGCAGAGACAGTTTTTGTTACTAAACCACTTCCGGCTATTACTTGAAAAACTTTGGTGAGTGATGACTAAATTGTCTCTGGTCAATACTATTTAATATATTGTCTCTGCTTTCACGTATTCGTTGGCGTTGCAGACGTCAGATAGCGCTGTAATACGCAACGGGCGCGCATATGAAAAGAACAAAATTTCCCATTCGTTTGCACTAAGCGTTTCATATTCAAATATCAGAGAAATAGTAATAGACATTCTCCATGAAATATACATCAACAACAGAAACGGCATTAAAACAAGTTTCATGTGGGTTCCTTCACACAAGGAAATCAAATTTAATGAGTACCGTACTCGACAAGCAGGCGAAGAAGTAGGGGACATAGAGAATACTTAAAACTCCTCTCTCAGAAGTCTACCAAAACCATTAAACAGCAAGCAAAGAAATTATGGAAAACGGAATGGAGCAGTTCGTTACAAAAAAGGTTCGCACTACGGCCGTATATAACCATCCTCGCGAAGCCTTGGTATTATAACAGACGCAACATCACATGCATTGAAACCATCATGGTACCTTCCCCAATCCTTAAATCGAATACGGCTTAGAGAAAGTCTTCAATCTGAAGATGAGCCTCAAGCACAGCAGTGGGTGACTTAAATCACATTCTTTTTTTCCTGCAAAAAGTATAGATTACACAAGACAAAATGCTTAAAGAAAAATCCTTCCTATACCCTTTCCAACAAAAGGGTATAATTTTCCTATTTTTTAACGACAAACATTTACAGGACGTTAATGACATATTTTTAAGGATGGAAATATACGGTATTTGAGTTTTCCTTATGGCCTAAATATATAGTAAAATTGAATCCTCTGAACATCTTTAAATCTTTTCTTTTCATACATATACAATCTTTTGCATTTTCAATTGTGTTATGGAAATTTTTAGAAATGCTGGCTGTATGGTTAATAAGCCTAAGCCATTAAATAAATACAAGTGAAACAAGAAATTTTTAAGATTGTTACTTGTTGATACGAGTTATTCCACGACGTTCCACGTTAAAGTGAAGCCATAACAATAACAGGAGTTTAGAAAAAAATGTCACCAGATTGTGCACTCCATTTCAACTATTACGTAATTAAATCGAAACAATTACCTCTAAATATTATTCTGGTCCTTGCTGCATAGATAACGATACCGTTTGAACTACTTCACTCTACCGAAATACTAATGTCGGAAGCATGGCAGTCGTCAAAACACTGTAAATTAAAAATAAACGCAAAAAATATAATCCCCTACAGCACAAAAAGCCTGATATCACTCTTGTTCCGGTAGTAATGCATGCAAACTAACCGTAACTACCACTAAAAGTGCTGCTTCAGAATCAAAACACTGCATGTACAAGACTACATTCACTACAGTGATCAGAAGTAAACTCAAAACTGCAAAAACATGCCCCACTGTTCTCTTACAATACGGAAAAGAAATAATATGATGTGAAATTTTTTAGATATCTAATTGCGTATGAGTACATCATCAAAAAAAAAAATCTCGAAAATTGAGTTAAAGTTTCTAAAAATTTCAAGCTATGGAGAAAGGTATAAGAAAATTAATCAAAAATACCGTAATTACGCTGACGAGAATTATGATACCATAATCGATATTTACATTTACAAACGTAATCCACCCAAATATAAGCAATGTAGTCTAGAGGAACATTTGCAACTTCTCTGTAATGTTTTCCTATCGATTCTCGCAAGTGGACAGTTTGTATTTGTAAAAATATATTCAATTTAATTTAATTGCAATTTTTTAATATTTCTTATATCCACCCACTATCTTCTTTAGGAATTTTAATTTAAATTTCTTTTAGCGTTTTTGTTAAGTTACTCATCTCTTTCCCAGAGGCAGATCGAAGAATTTGGTTTGGGCTGGGGGCTTGAGCGTTGCGAATTTCGTTTGGGGGGGGGGGGGGTTTGAGTTAGGCTGGCGTACTCTTTATAGTCACGCCGCCCTTAAAAAATCAGTAGAGGTAAAAAAATGTCTCCAAAATTGAGATTTCGGGGGTGTGCCTAGATACTTTTGAGGGGGGGGGGGCTTGAGTCCCTACCCCCCTCCCACTACTTCCCTCAGTAATATATTCCAATCCATGACTCCCATGCCTACAAAAGAAAATTTTCGCACACACTTATGCCTGAAATTGAGCTTGTGGCCATGATCATCCTTTCCCTTCCATGCACTAACCTTAATTCTTCCATCAATACTATTACAAGCCTCATCACTGAAACACACCTTGTACACTACAAGCACTCTCTTCATCCTCCTCCTGTCTTCCAATGAATCTCAATCCAGCTCCTCTAACATATGAATGATTCATTCTGTTCTGCAGTAATTTTCACAAACAAATCTATCTGCCCTCCTTTAAACATCCTCAAATCCCTGTAATTGATATACAAAACGTGGTTCTCAGATTTTATACTACAAAATTCAAGCACAAGTTTTGTAACCCATTCCTTTGTTGCCCTATTCAATAAATGAAGGATTTTGAATCATTTATGGCTTGACACACACGTTTCCAAAACGAATTATGAATATAAGGTGGGGAAAGAATTGCTTGCTGAAGACTTGAAATGTAAATATCTTGGCTTTACTTTTGATAACAAGCTTAACTGGGCAGGACACATTGGACAGGTGGTAGGAAAAGGTTTCAAAGTTCTGCATTTGTTGGAGAGTGTGATGAGGGGATGCATGAGAGAAGTAAAGGAAATGGGTTACAAAACTTTGGTCAGACCATTGCTCGAATATGTAGTATGGGACCCTCATTTTACGTATCAAATACAGGAGTTGGAGAGGGTGCAAAAAAGGGCTGCTAGATTTGTTTCTGGAAATTAGCGCAGAATGCAATCAGTGACGGATATGATAAAGGAGCTGGAATGGGATTCATTGCAAAACAGGAGGAGGATGAGGAGGGTCATGGGAGTTTACAGGGCATATACTGGCGATGAGGAATGGAAAGATATTGGCGTGGGTATGAAAAGTAGTGCATGGAAGGGAAAACCATGACCACAAGCTGGCACTCGATTTCGGCCACAAGGGTGTGGGAAGATTTTCTTTTTTAGGTAAGAGTGTCAGGGATTGGAATGAGTTACCAAGGGGAATGATGAATAACTTACCGAAAACATTAAAAGAATTTAAAGTTAAAATTTGTAGAGGGCAAATGTAGGTGTTTGCAGGATAGGGGGAAGATGGGTGTGTAGGGAAATTGCCACCGGAGCGTGTGCTCCATTGCAATTAAATTAAATTTTTTTAAAATATATTATTTACATATATTTATGTACGATGCTGTATTTATTATTGAATACATTGTACTAATTTTTTATTAAAATGTAACATGGCCTAAAGCTCATAAATTTTTCCCGACGCCTATAAAGGTTAAATTGGTTCTTTAGCCTTTAAAGTTTGCTGACCACTGCCGTAGGGTATCCAGGTGTCCACGTATGGCAGTCACTTGGGGTATCGGGACTTGCCAGGCACGCCGGGTCCTCTAATCCGAGACAAGCCGCGGGCAGATCACACGATGCTTACCTTAAGGCTTCTGGTTGACTACCCAATCCTATCATGTAAGTAACAGATGTTGCCACTAGTATTAGAAATGCAGTACAGGCACACACAAGTGACTCTTCAAACGCTGGGTGGGGGAAACCTTGCAAACAAGAATGCTAAGAGTAGGGGGAGCCCCACCAGACTTTTAGGTGTTGGCCTCGTAGTGGCAGACAGTTTTGTTAGGTGGTGGAGTACACAGGGGGAGGTGGATCGTATGAGGGTTAGTTCTCAAGCCTCCCCTATGTGGTGAATGCGAAGTCTGGTGACACACATTTAAAGGTATATAGAAATAAAAGTCTTGAGAGGCAGTGAGTGGCATGGCTTCTTGTCCACTCTCATTTGGGACAGCACTGTATGCTTGGGTGCAAGGTTGCTACCTTAAAAACCATATTTTACCTCCCTATTCAGCAATGGTTAAGTCAGAAATATAATAGTAGCAGTTTGTATAGAACAATTGTGTTCATCTCATTCGTAGGGCTATAAAACTGTTTATATGTATATTTTACCCAGTGGCGTAGCTAGGTCAACAAGGGCTCTGGTGCAAAAAATTTATTTTGGGCCCTCATGCCAGATGGGCGACCTTTTTTTTTTCTTTGTGTTGCTGGTAAGGGCCCCCAGAGTTGAGGATGGGGCCCTTGAGTTGTGTTTAGGGCTTAAGGGCTCCCTGAGCAGTGGTTGGGGGCCCCCCTGAGCAGTGAGATGGCCCTTAGTGAGGGGCTTCCTGTGTCTCAGGGGTCCCCTTAGACGACTGTAGAGATTTAAAAAAAAATGTCGCCACTTTGCCATGAAGGATCGTGGGCCTCTGAACTGTGCTTTGGGGCCCCTAGAGGTATGCTTGGGGGCCCCCCTTAGCGTAAGGGCCCCCTGATAGTAGGGGCCCCGGTGCACTGTACCGCCTAGCCCCATAGTAGCTACGCCCCTGATTTTACCATGAAATAAATTGAGGCTTTTGTATAGCATCTGTATCTTTTCAGTAGAGGTACATCCTATTTATATCTACACTGTCCACTCAGATCATTTTGTAGCCCTTTCAAAAGTAGAATATACAACTCATGTCATTTTGGTGTCTGAATTAACTCATGATAAATAGAGATTCTTCACAAGTCGGGGGAAATTAGTACAAATTGTAGTATCCACACAACTGTTTCATGCAATGTGGCATGTTACTAAAGAAAATTCTGGGGGCATAACAAGTGACAGAATGACATTAAATTGTGTGCTAATAATTCAATAATTCATGACTAACTCCCCCTCCCCCTACCGGTAGCCAAAAAGTTTAACAAATATTTTACCTTTGCAAAAAATTAATACAAATATACAGTAATACTAAACTTATGTTGGCTCCAGTCTTTCATGATATTTGTTGCCACAATGTATCTAACAAAAATACATTGTGATGAATCGCAAAAATCTTTACGACATTAAAAAATTATTATTCATGTGTACTGGATGAGATTTCAGATTTAATTTTGAACTTTGGTGCTAATTACGTAGCTGCCTCACCACAAAAATATTTTATACGTCTTTAGAAACTGGAATTTTTCTTGAAGTAGGCCTACTCAAATCTGCTAAAGTGAATCTGACACAGAAAATATCCTCCTGACCAGATAATAAATTGTAGGCCTTTATCCCACTTAAGTGATTCCCCCCCCCCACAAATATTATGGAAATTCTGCTTTGACAGACTGCTTAAGTTCATCATCAACTATGCAAGAACTTGTGTCCAGCAGCATAGTTCCAGGAAATATATATCCACTCACACAGCAATTTTTGAATTCATGGAACCCTTTTTAAAAGCTCTGGATGGAAATGAAATGTTGACTCCAGTCTTTGCATTACAATCAGTGCCACAATGTATCTAACAAAAATAAATTGTGATGAACTGCAAAAATCTTTATGACATTAAAAATTGATTATTCATGATTTCATTTTGAACTTTGGTGCTAACTATATAGCTATGTATTTTGGACCTATCAAAGAAATTTTAAGTTATAGATCACACTAATCTCTTAGCTATGCTGAAAAAATAAGAGGGAATACAAAATAATGGGTTAAATTATTTAAAAAAAATATAAACTATAAAATGGTATACCAGAAAAAATTGTAGAAGGGAAAAGCAATCTGCGAAGTGTCCTGTTGTAAATATTTAATGATAAGGACCTTTTTTGTTTTTAATTTATATGGAATGATTTAACTTAGAATATTCACCCAAAAAATGAAGTTATGTTTGCAGATGACACCAATATTTACTTGCTGTTCATACAGGAAAATTTATAATTAGTAGCAAATGAAACCAAAATAGTCTGGCAAATAGTCTACAAGTCTGGGAAAGGTCCTAAGGCCAAATTCCCTCACTTCCATTGTATGACCCTCATAACCACTTGGTTAATCTTTTCACAGTATGCTTAAAACTTTACACTGTACACAAAGAATTACTCCCCCACCTCAAAATCATAGTAGAGCTTCATTTCTCTAAGCTTCTAATAAGTTAATTCTTCTTTGTCATTTAATGTTGATCTTCCACTGGATATTTATTCCCAGTTTTACTTCAAATCGGTTCACAATACTATTCATTTTAACCCTATTGTATGTCATTATCTGCAAACAAACTAATTACTGCCTTGTTTTTTGACTATATAAAAAATCACTAAATCACATAATAGAGACAGCTATGCTGGCTGCTGTTTGTGCAATGAAACAAGGAAGGGTTGGGAAAATAACCATCTCTTACCACAGATGAAGCCCAGGACAAACATAAAAAAGTATGAACACACTTTACAATATTTCAGTAAAAGACCTTAATAATGTAAAAAGTGGACAAATCGTGACCTATCACCTGAATTTGTTGTATATATCGGCCTTAAACTGTGTTTCTTGTTTTTTAAAATACAGTGATCAACAGCATTTGTCCAAATGCACAGCCTGTAGCACCTCTGTTGATCCTCTATTCCACCCTAGCTTTCTGGTTCATATCTCTTAAGGTAATTCAAAGATCAGTTTTTATTTTCATCTTTTGTGTGTGTGTGTGTGTTTGCCACCATTGTAAATATGGCTCTCTTTGTAGAGAGAGATACTATCAGCTTAAATTAGTCATATCATCATAAACATCCTGTACATAGTTCACCGAGATATGAATAAATAACCTCTCTTAAATTTATATTGCTGATTTACTTACTACTTTTTTCTTCATACATATTTCTGATGTGAATGCTTATCAAATTCTCTATTAACTATGAACAAATCAGCCCTTAATTTTGAACTCTGTTCGTCTCTGTGGTAATTTTCTTGTCCTGTGGGATATATGAAGTGTCTAGATTCAGTGTAAAAATTTTTTCAAGTTGTGGTACAATTCCATATTCACTTGTCTCTACTTCATCTGCAGAAACATTATCCACACCAGCACTTTCACATTTTTTCATCCTATCTAGTTCCCCGATATCCTCAGGGTACATTTCTAATTTCCCACTTTGCTCATTTCTACGTTAATCAATAAATCCTGCTCTGATATTTCCCTCCCCAATCCCACGTGACAGTTCTTAATGACATCATGAAATTTCCATACTTTTATTTTCATATCCTTAGTAACGTCTTCCTCATACATAAATGTCTGAATATCTTCTTTGCCACTCAGTTTCTTAACACAGCTATATAAACCTCTAGTTGCACAATGACTTTTCTTCTTTTTATTTATTGAAATTCGGTTATGTAACCATACAGCCATCCCTTGTAACATGATTCATTATGGTTAACTAATAACATGTTTGATTACACTCATTACTTACAATTTTTATTATACTTATCTACTTGTAGTTACAATCTTTCAGTAATAAAACAGAATCGTTGTAGTCATTTATACAATTCATTTTATGCTTATTGACATTTTTATTTACCGGTGGTGAGGTCTTAGATTTCTATGTTTCCATTTTTTAGGAATCTCATAAGGCTGCTGTATACTGCTTTCTCATCATTAACTAGGAGTAGGATTAGGTTGGTAGGGGAGAGGTATTCCTATGTTGACTAATTCCCTGATCACGGTATCCTGGGCCCGTTTAAATTTTCTACAGGAAAATATAATGTGGTTGGTGTCTCCTATAGTCTGATCTGAACAGTCACAGAGAGGAGATTCTCTCAGATCTAGTCGATAGAGGTGGCTGGGGAATCTTCCGTGGTTGAACCGCAGCCTGGAAATCATTGTTGTTAGTCGTCTGCTTGTGATCCATTTATAAAACCAAGGTTGAGGTGGAATCGTTGGTTGGATGCTCCCATAGTGTGAAGCTTTGGTGGTTAAAGATGTTCTCCATTCTTCTTGCCATTTTTCTTTGGCTCGTTTTTTGATTGTGTGAATAGCCATCAAATTTTTAATGAATGATTTTATAGCTTACCTCTTTGTGGGGAGACAGTAGAAACGACTGCAGTGGTTGGGTCATGTTATGAGGATGGAGGAGGAGAGGATGCTGAACAGCGGGAAGGGAAAGAGACCAGTTGGAAGACCTCAGGCAAGATGGATGGACCAAGTGAAGAAACACGCAGAGGCTAAGGGAGTCATGTGGAGGAAAGTGGTGGAGGAGAAATCTTGGAACGACTGCCAGACTAGGAAGAGGATGTGTAGGACGACCTGCAAAAGTGAAAATGTCTAATGAAGATGATGACCTCTTTGTGGCTAATAATTCTTCATCTACTGGCTTCAAGTGTTCAATTTATTTGCTCTATTGTGTTCTCTTTTTATTAACCTTCTCAAACTAATGTGAATTTAACACATTCTGTATACAGGTGATGATGTCAAACTTCAATCTATTTGTGACAATTTTTTTTCTACTCTAACGCCTCGTAGACGTTGAGGTCATTAGAGGCGGGATGGGGAACAAGGAATGGGAAGGAATTTATCCATTGCCTTTTGAAGGAAGCATCCAAGAATTATCATGGAGTGATTTGAGGGAAACCATGGATGCCTGGAGGGGGATTCTAATTGTGACCACTATGGTAAAACCCATCGAAATTGATCTTAATGAAATGAGATCTAATTTTCTTGTAGATGAAACTTTAATTTTTTCAAAGATTTTGCTCCTACACTTTGTTACTGCACTTACAAAGCTGCCGACTGGTCACAAGTTTGTAGTTTAGTGTTATTGTATTATTCTGTTTAATATATCTAAACATGATCTGATTGTGTTGACAACTGGTGAAACCTACCCATTGGTGTAGCAATAGGATGGCAGAATGGGCAAAATGCCATGTGCCCCCCGACAGAGGGGGCCTCCGGCCTGAGACCCTTCCCCCCACCCCTGAGATGAGGGCCTTATCTAATGAATTTGCCTAGGACCTGAACAGTACAGTTATGCCCCTGAACCTACCATAAAATAGATAATGCCACCTGTATCACATACCACTTGTCTCCATGGCCCAAGTTCTTATATCAGCCTCACTGCCAACCAGTTACCCATCAGAATTAATGGTCACAATTTACTCTCAAACATCTACACAGCCCTTCTGCTGCTCATGTCAGCTCCCTCAACTCTCGTTTGTTTGTTGTTTTTTTTTTTTTTTTAATTTGCTTTACGTCTCTCACTGTTAGAGCTATCAGAGTACTCTGCAAAATGACGACCCCGTCCAAACTCTATAGTTGTGATAACTCCTGGATCGCTGTCTTATATAATACTCACCTTTTATCACACTGGTAAACCTGTCCCTTGCACAAATTTTATTGTATTATTTCATTTCAGTAATAATGAAGTAGAAAAAAATTCTGTAAGGGAATATTTATATGGAAAGGAAAGATAAATTATAACCAAAAAATGGCAGCTGCAAAAAAAAAAAAAAAAACCAGCCTTTCGAGATAACCCTTTTTCAAGAACAAAGAAACTCAGGTCGCACGGGCAACCATGATCAACTCATTCATTTGTACATTAAATATTATATTTGATTTACTTCTCTTCTACATGTACTACATTGGCTACATGTGGCTACAATTGTTCATGTGAGTAAAGCCATATGCTATTTTTTTCTCTTAAAAAGGAGCAAAGTATGGAACATTGAGTAACTTTGGTAATGATGGGTCTTCTATCCTTTCCACATTAACATTGCCTTATATCATTGGTTCCTGCTCTGTTGCCGAGATGTGTCAAAATATTTTGATAAGCAAATCTCATACCACAACAAAATCTTACAGAACTGTTATTTTTCTATCTTAGTACTTAATTAGCTGAATCTTTCTGGCTTTTCTCTTTATTTCAGATTGATACATCCAAGTATAGATGATATCCCAATTCTCAAGCTATTAACAATCCTCTCGCATTTTAACACCACCATATTATAGGGTCAATCCATTAAAAATCACCCAGATTAAAAAAAATAATTGTTGCTCAATATTTATGTTTTTCTAATTTTGTGACCAGTTACTCCCCAATACTAAGTGAGCTCAAAATCGTGTTATAAATTTTTTTTAGGCTTTTACCTTTTTTTTGGCGGCCATTTTAAGTTCGCTTCGAAACCGATTTTTAGCTGAAAACAAGTTTTGCATAAATGTTTATAACTCTGTTCATTCTGAAGATATCAAGACAAAATAAAAACCAAAATGTTCAGAATAAAATGCTCTAGATTTTTTGTCATAACATAGTTTTACCTAAATAGTAAGGGGAGTGGAGAAAAAAATATATAACTTCCAAGTTTAAATTAACTGAAAACAAGAATTTCAGAGCTGTAAAATCACTAAAAGGTAGAACTCACCTTCAATTTTTTTTCTTTTGTAGATTTGTTATAAGTAAGCTTGCTGTAAAAATATGAAGCTTGAGAAGTTTGTCATTTTTTTTATATAAATTTTTAAAAATACCTAAACAGCGAACTTTTTCAATATTTGAAGAAGAGGTATCTCAGAAAGGACTGAGTCAAAAATTATGAAATTAATTTACAAAGCACATCTTCATGGTATAAACAAATGTTAAAAATTTGTCGACTGAGACTCAGCTGGTTCCAGAGTTATATGGAATCAAAGTTATCAGAAAAACTGTGTCTTATGCACAGTACGTATAATGGTAAATTAGGTTTGAAACTTACTTATTCACTAAGAAACATACTTTATTAGTTAATAGCTAAAAACATTAGGGATTCACATGAACATGTTGAACGTTATCGTTGACGTAGCCAATCTTACTAAGCATAAATAATTAGTCGCATTTAGATGAAAATAAAACACATACATGACTGATGAACTAAAAATGCAATGTTTTATTAATATTTTAACTTTACCAACATGAAAAAAAGCTTTACAGATCATTTACACAATTAGGCCTTAGTATGCATGAAAGTTCATAATTTAAAGTGTGGAAATTTCATTGCACAGTTTTTCACTAATGTTGTGCGTTTTCCTAGAAATTGTTGTTAGTTCTGTATGAGTGATCTTCCTTTCAACTTTACTCACTGGAACCCACACCTCATTTTAGATATCTGGAAGGCAGTTTTTGGGCCAGCTGGATTAAAAAAGTACACCAGTAGATCATTGTCTTGATCGTTCTTGTCTCTGACGATACCCAGCGACCACTGATCTTTGTAAATGCACGCAACAAAGTCATTGTTAGCAAAGGATGTTGGGTTAGTGTTGTGTTGTATTGTGCTCATCAAATCCTTTACTTTTTGATGTGGTGTAACATCTGATTTCATTGCCAGTCACAGGAGTGATTCGATGATACCCTCTTGTACCTTTCACAGGCAAGCAAAGCTCAAATCTTTTTATTAGTTTGTCTGATTTCTTCTGCAGAAACAAAGATGTATGTAATTCCAGTTATTTTTTCAGTGCAGTATTTGTACATGTCCTCTGGAGTCATTGTAAGGCTGGCTCTTGTGACTTCCCTTCTGGTGATACCACCTATACCATCACAAGAGTTTTTCACATGAGATGTAGTGAAGAAATTCCACTCAGCTATCAAGCCAAAATCATTTTCATGCAGGCACATATTAACAAAGTTTTTCTTATTTTTGTACTGGCTGCTGGCACCATCACTGAAGTAAATCATCTTCTTCACTTTGGGTAAAGCTTTCTTTACTTCTTTGATAAGATGCTTTTGAAATTCATAAACTGTAGAAGTGTCATGAATGAGATGGTCACTAATGATACAAATACTTTTGCAACAAAGTTATTCTTCTTTTTTAAAGTTAAAAACAAATGGGTGTAGCGTTGCTTGCCTGTTAGTCCAGTGAAAGCTTTGAATTTCATCCTGAACACATTTGTCACTTCTCATTTCTGAATCTTAAGAATATCTTGTTGCAAATCTTTCACCGTGTCAGGACACTACAATCTAGCCATAAAATGGTTTTAAATGAACTGAAATCTATTGGATTGTATGAAAAAATTACTTGCTGGGTAGAGGAATTCTTAAAAGCCAGAAAGCAAAGTATTAGAGTAGGAAATACGTTATCAAAAGAGGTGGACATAAACATGGGTGTGCCACAGGGTAGTGTATCAGGACCGTTGCTGTTCATTATTCCAATGAATGAATGTGTTGATGGGTTACAGTCAGAATTTTAGATTCTTTGCAAATAATATAATGGTATACAATAGGATCAAAACAGTTGAAGACTGAACAGCTGCAGGTTGACCTGGATAGAATATCTAAATGGGTAGGTCAGCATGGAATGAAGATAAATGCCATGAAGAGTCAGCTTATTAGGTACACAGAGTAAAAACTAAAGGTTGAATATGGTTATAAAGGTGGGGAAAGAATAGCTTGCTGAAGACTTGAAACATAAATATCTTACATTTGATAACAAGCTTAACTGGGCAGGACACATTGGACAGGTGGTAGGAAAAGGTTTCAAAATTCTGCACTTGGAGAGAGTGATGAGGGGATGTACGAGAGAAGTAAAAGAATTGGGTTACATAACTTTGGCCACACCATTGCTTTAGTATGGTGGCGTAGTAGGGGACCCACATTTTGTGTGTCAAATACAGGAGTTGGAGAGTATGCAAAAAAGGGCTGCTAGATTCGTTTGTGGAAATTACCGCAGAATGCAATCGGTAACAGATATGATAAAACAGCTGGAATGGGATTCATTTGAAGATAGGAAGAGAGTCATGGGAGTGATGAGGTGTGGAAAGATATTGGTGTAAGAATAAAAAGTAATGCATGGGAGGGTAAAGATGACCATAGTCACAGGCTGGCACTCGATTTCAGGCACAAGCGTCTAGGAAAATTCTCTTTTTAGGTAAGGGTGCCAGGGGATGGAATAATTTACCAAAAACGTTGATAGAATTTAAAGTTGAAATTTGTAGGTGTGTGCAGGAAAGGGAGAAGATGAGTGTGTAGAGAAATTGCCTCTGGAGCGTGCGGTCCATTCCAATTTAAATTAAATTAAACAGTGCATCTTGTATAGCAAATAACTTGTTTTAACTCTACTCATCACAAACACCAAGCTAACAGTTTGCCTAGACTATCCACGAACAGCCGAGGAGAGTTCTCCTAACTTAAGCAACTGCTTTATAGTGAGAGTTGTGAGTTTTTCTGTTTTTTTTTTTTTTTTAATCTGCTTAACGTCTCTCTAACAGCGAGGTCTTTAGAGACGGGAAAGGTTGGGGGGCAAGGAGTGGGAAGGAATTCGGCCATGGCCTTTTGAAGGAAGCATCCCGGCATTTGCCTGGAATGATTTGGGAAACCATGGAAAACCGAAATCTGGATGTCCGGACGGGGATTCAAACCGCCTTCCTCCCGAATGCGAGGGAGTTTTTCTGGAATCTATCACCACTTGGATGGAAACTAGCTTACCAGTATATTATTGGTTCCAGACTACCTCCTGACC
Organism: Vandiemenella viatica; assembly: GCA_031002005.1. Classification (NCBI taxonomy): domain Eukaryota; kingdom Metazoa; phylum Arthropoda; class Insecta; order Orthoptera; family Morabidae; genus Vandiemenella; species Vandiemenella viatica. The sequence goes on from JARYHS010007075.1 coordinate 9,060,702, forward strand.
TCAATCTACTGTAAGAATCCAGCAATAAATTTATCATTTACTTATTTTTCTATTGTATATTTATTTAAACTATTATATATTTATATGTGCAGATGGATTTTTTAAAAGTATTAGAAGCCTGGTATGGAGTAGGGATGTCCCACAAAAGAGTAAAGAGGCAATATATAAAACATATTTTGCACCAATTTTAACATATGGAGCAGAAACATGGGTGATGAAGGAGAGAGACAAAGGGAGGGTACAATCGGTGGAAATGAAATTTCAGAGGAGTAGAGTGGGAGTAACAAGAAGAGACAGAATAAAGAATGAGCAAATCAGGGAGATGATAAAGGAAGAACCGCTACAACAAAGAATTGATAAATCTAGGCTACAGTGGTACGGGCATGTAAAGAGAATGGGAGAGGAGAGGCTACCAAGGAAGATGCTGGACATGGAGCTGAAAGGGAAGAGGCCTAGAGGAAGACCGAGGGACAGATGGATTAAAGATGTTTAGAAATGTGTGACGAAAAGAGGAGGAAATTGGGCGTCAGAAGAAGAAGAGAGACAGTGGTTAGACAGGAAGCACTGGCGAGGCTTTTGTTCCCAGCAGACTCGGCCAGTGGCTGGAAGCTGTCCTAGATGATGATGATATATTTATTTAAATTATTGCTTCCTTTTTTTAAATATTTTAATTTATTTCCACAACTGTCCTAGTATGAGCACATCTCCTTTCCTATATGGCTCATCTCTGTACATGAAAAAGGTTTTAAAGAGAAATATTGTGAGTTGTGTTTGTCACCGCCTTCCTATCGACATCTATGGTGAGTGATGGGTCAACTTTCTCTATCATTTGTTGTTTGCTCTATTCTGTATCTGACCGCCACTGGTGACGTTTTCTGTTTGTACGTATTCCCCGTCCCTTCACACCATCAGCCGACACTAACCAATGTGCCATCAGTTGTCATTTTATCTCAGCCGTTGTTGATGATATTCTACTGTTGCCTTAGGGAGTCTGTCATTCTCAGCTATTATTGAAAAGATGTTTGGCTATCGTATGATGTGATAGTTCTGTTGTATTTCTGTCTTTATATAGGATTTGAAAATATAATTTTCATTACATACTTTTATATCCCACATTAGAATACTTTCTTTTAATTCAATCAAGGTAGTGTGAGAATTATAGAGTACTATTTCATAAAGAATGTTTGTTTGCCCACAGAACACTAAACTTAAAGCAGTGCAGAGTGGAGGAGAGTGTAGTCGGCAGGCTACGTGACCAGATGCTGCACCTGCGAGTGAATTTCAACTATAAAGGTACAGAAACTTTCACAGACGACTTGACCGTTGATCCAGAATATCCCAACACAGAACACTAAAAGAATACAGTTTATGTTCTCTATACTACAGTATAATTAGTAAGAATTTACAAATGTCTAAGTTAACTGGCTCAGAAATTATAAGGCTGCAACATACAGACCACTTTGTATAAACATCCAGTCATTGATTCACAGGGTATGAACCCTAAAAATAGACAAAATGGTATGGGTAGCAAGTCATTAATATGAGGTGTGGTTAAACTCCAATATCCCAAGCATTTTTACGTATATTTATTTACAATATGACTGACCGATGGAATCAACAACTCCAGGACTTTCATTGAATCTCATTAACAATTTCTGAAACAGTGGTCTATTTTCCCCAGTTTATAAGAGTCACACTTCATGGAGTCTCCTCTCCAGATCGGCAAATATTCAATCTTATATGGTACCAAACATCTGCATCAAGCTCGCTTATTGAAAAAATTACATAAACCTTTCACTCAACTCCCAATTGCATAGACAAGTGGAATACTAATTACTATGATACACATTGTATTAATGTTCTTGCAAAATATAATAAAATTGAAATATGAACAATTAAATAATAATAATAATAATAATAATTCCTTCAAAAGAAATCCAACAAAGAAGTCTACAGCAAAATTGAGAAAATCACTGAAACAATCCGCAAAAGACGGGCTCGATTCTATGGCCACCTCAAACGGATGGAGGAGAACAGACTAACAAAAAAAATCTTTAACTTATTTGACTCCAGACCCAAAACTGTAATGCCCTGGTTCATAAATATTAAAGATCTCCATTTGATGGGGCTAGAACCAGAAGATGCTTTAAACAGAGATATGTTTCGGAAGAAGTTAATGACAAGTGGGACAAGCCGAGACGAACAATCCAATGGAAGACGCGGTACACTCTGGACAGAGGAGCGCAAACAGGCGCATTCAAAACAAATGAAGGAGTTCTGGGACCAAAAGAAGAAGAAACTTGCTGCCAAATGCACAAAGGCTTAACGTGGTCCTAGTTGGCCTCAACGAATAAATAAATAAATAATAACTTTAAATCAAATAGTATATGAAGTAAACATCACCTTACGTTAGTGGTGGTTCGATATAGGTATTGGGGACGGAGGCAAAGAGATGATTAAAAAAGGGTAAACATAATGTAAGCACCTTAGAATTTTGGCAAATTCTAGTTTTACTTAGGCGGGACTTAGAAATTTCGAGAAGTGCAGTTTTCAACTTTAAGGAATTTTCCCGGTAATCTAGCTCACAGTTGTAATTCGTTATAAAAATCATTTTAAAGTGTATTTATCATATCGGGAAACGTTTGGTTTAAGAGATATTCCGCTTTGTTCAAGTTTTGAAACACACGATCTGAAAAGTAGAAATTCTAAGATTTGCAATATCTTGGATCGCGTAAAGCTACAACCGAACTTTTATCACCAGCTATAGTCAGCACTATTCCCGATATGTTGGTAATAAAATTAAGTAAATCGGCAAAGTTTAATTAGTAGTTTTAATTAAGAGAAAAAAATAAGCTTTTTTATTAAAAGAGATATTAAATTAAAAATTACATCAGCAGATAGCCCTAATTAAGACGATTTCATACATATAGTGGTTTCCATAAAAAGTTTTAGCATTCGTCCGGTAATTAAGTTTTTGAAAAATAGATTGTTGCGGATTGTTGTGCACGCGCGTAAAATTCCAGAACACTTAGGGATTTTCCCCAAATTAGAATGTGTCACTACGCGGAGTTTTAAACAGCTAAAACTTTAAAACTAATTACTCTAAATTTCTCACGGGACTGCCGTTGGACTTCTAGTAGATAAGTCCAGATACTGTCAAAGTTTAAACATTTTTAATAGTCGGGATCGTCAAATAAATTACACACACTTTTAGCTACGCGGAAGCAAAAGGATGTGATACAGTTGCTGACGTCACTAGTTCTCGTGGTTTCTATAAAACGACCCCGCCGCCATTATGGTTTGTCTGTTCCTGCCAGTCGTCTGTTACGGTCTGTCTTTCGTCTCGGTTGTAACTCGCCATGCTGGCTAGTTCGACCATGTTGGATGTTGCCGAGTTTACTAGTAACATGAACTTATAAATTCAACAAAGGGGTTCGGTCGGTTCAAATATCTCTCCACAACTTGCAAGCTTTTGGAAAAGTGTGTTCGATTTGCCAACTCAACTGTTAAGTGCACATTTGAAATTTTGAACTTTTGATTTTCTTTTAAATAAACTTGAAATTTTCGGAAAGTGAACTGTTATCATTTCATAGTTATCTTACAACCTTTTCTCTATTTGTGGTGTAACAAATATTGTGGCGACCTCAAGCATTTAAGTTGAGTTATCCGGCTGCATGGTCAAGTCTAAATTATTTTCGTAAATCTTCCAAAGAACTTTGAGTCAACATCAAGAGTAAGTTGAGGCACTAAGGCTATACTTCAGCCCCGGTATCAGCCTAGGGTCTTACAATAAGTAATAATAATTATGATGATTGGGTATTATCTGAAGCTGAGACCAGGTGGTTGCCTTGTGCCGAGTTTGTACTGGTAGGCAAGTTCCCAACTTCTGAGTTCAGAGGAACTGCTGCTATTAGGGAGAACTCTGATAGCACGGACCATGAAACAAGAGTTGAAATTATTCGAGTCATGGGTAATGGCATGGGCAGCAACTGGGTGCTTTGGGTTCTGTGTGAACACCGTCTGTCGGTGGCCATTCATTCTTATGTAGAGTGGATTTGTAGTCAAACCTATATATGAAGCCAGGCAGTGGTTGCATGTTAACTGGTATATTACATGGGTGGTTTCACAGGTGGCGTGTCCTATGATAGGGAAGCTTTCCCCTGTGACAGGGTTGATGAAAGTGGTGGAGGCATGGTGTATGTCACACTTCTTGCAATGGGATCTATTGCATGAGAAAGAGCCTTGGATCTGACTGTTAGGACGAGGAAGACTGTTTTTGTGGTCTAGAAGTTTGTTGAGGTTAGGATATCTGCTCAAACAAGTTCTAGGAGGGGCAGGGAGGATTTTAGGAAGAATAGATCTCATTTCAGGGCAGGTGTGTAGGAAATCATATATATTTGTTTAATTATACATTGCTCTTCCCACCGACCAGAGATCAGTTTGGATATTTATCTATGTTCGGGTATTAGTTCTGAATCACTGCCGCTACCTTTCCTCTGTTTGAATTTACCGCCATCATTTTCCTGGAAAATGGTCTTTCTGGGTGACAGTCTCCAATATCACCCACCTCCCATAAGGTTCTCCAGCTGACAAAGGGCTCATCTCAAAAATTTCTTTATCAGTTGTGTTCTTGTCTTTTCTGCATGTTCCTGCCCCACATCCATCATTTAAAGGTAAGTGGTGGCTCATTTCCCTATCCTCATTTTTTTTTTTTTTTACAATATATATTATATTTTGATCTTCCCACCAACCAGAAATTAGTTTGGATATTTATTTTTGCTCGGGTATGAGCTCTGATTCACTGCCCCTCTACTTTTCCGATGTTTGAATTTACCCCCACCATTTTCTCGACCGGCAGTCTTTCTCTGAGGCAATCTCCAGCTGCACCCACCTCTCATAATGTTCTCTTGTTGACGAAGAGTTTTTTTCTCCCGAAAATTTCTTTATTGTATGTGTTTGTGTCTTTAATATATATATATATATACATATAGCCATCTCACAACTACTGAAGAAGAGCCATAGGCTTGAAAATTTTTTATACTCTATGTGTGTACTTTCTCCCCCCCCTCCCCCCATGTATCTACACCACAGGAATCCTCTTCTATGGTAAGTGGTGGTTTTTCTCATATCCAAATAAGGCACAAAATGAAGAGCATAAGTATTGCACATTATAAAGAGCCCACCCATAATAAATGAGATATTAGACAGCTTATTATCTCATAGTCAACACTCTGGCAACTGATAGGAAAATGGTTAATATTGTGTACCCCAATCTGTAATAAATATAAAAGTTAAAGGAAAAAAGCATGAGAAAATAAAACAGAAAAAAATATATTGTTTCGTTCAGCAATTATTTATTTACTTTTTTTTAAAATAAAAAAAAAAAGGCAGGAAGAATACAAGTGCTCATAAAAACATCCATACATGATTAATTATAACAGCATAAGTCTGAGATGCCGTATCCTCAATAAATCTGATCTCACTACCTACAGTACACCTCACAAATTAAACACATTGAAGAACTGTTCCCTAGGTCAAAGTATCCAACTGACAAAACATGGACAGTGAAAAGCAAATATTATAATAAGTGATATAAAAAATATGATTCTATTTTACTTGAAGTCAAATATAATGACAATACAATAAAGGGGAAAGAAAGTAAATATATCAATACAACAATTTCTTCCCTGTAAGTGTCATTCTTCAGATCGCTTTACATATTCTCACCTGCAGGTCGGGCAACTCCGCGTGTAGCCGCTCCAGTAGACTACCTTGGACGACGACTCCCCTCAGCTTCAGGATCCTGCACGAAACACACAACAAATGTTCTCTATAGATCTAACTATATGATCTGATTCAGCACAGTTTGAACAATAAAAAGCAAGTATTTCAATAAATGATAAAAATGTAACATATCCAAACCAGGTCTAAATTTGGAAATAGAAAAAAATTAACATTTAGTATGGTACAAATTAAAAAATAATCATGGACACTGAAAAATGATTGAATATCCAGGTTTCAACATTTTGGTAACAGTAAACTATGATAAATAATGGCTGAGAACAATTGTTCATGGTTAGTTGACTAAATCAAGGGTTTATTTCGTTCTTATTTATGGTGGAGTTGGAAACTGACTAGTACCTTTAATAATTGCGGCCCCAGATATAGCATTCCCTCGGACAAATAATATAAGATTCTGACTATTACCGCCCTGCATTAACATCAAGAATAGTAGGAGGGGTTGGTACAGGATGAACTGTTTACCCTTCACTTGCTGGTGCAATTGCCTATAGTGGGGGGATCAGTAGATTTAGCAATCTTTTCCTTACATTTGGCTGGTGTATCATCTATTCTAGGAGAAGTAAATTTTATCACCACAGCTATCAATATACGATCTCTTAATCTGACATTAGATCAAACACCCCTTTTTGTTTGATCACCAGTTATTACAGCTATTCTACAACTATTATCCCTCATAGACGTTAATAGAGGCGGGATGGGATTGGAGGCAAGGAACAGGAAGGAATTTGCCCATGACCTTTTTGAAGGAAGCATCCCGGCATTCGCCTAGAGTGATTTGTGGAAAACCGTGGAAAATCCAAATCTGGATTCCTGGGTTAGAATTGAAACCGGCATACTCCCTAATGCAAGGACAGAGCGTTAACCAATCAACCACCACACTCAGTATAAAATGGATTGTGTGAAGGAAAGGTATAAAGGTAGAGAGCAGAACTAATTACTAAAATAATTAGCTATATATTTCAGTATTGTAACAACTATAGGTAACATTGAGTGCTGAGGAAGCGAAGGAAAATAATGGGAAAAGAAGTTATTTGGAGGTTAGTGCAGTAACATGTTGTAATTGGAGATTACTGTAATTCCTATACTATTATTAGTACTCCATGATTCACTAAAAGTGAGTGGTGGAGGGTGTGTTGCACCTATCCTAATGTGTAATTGTGCCTAAAGGCTGTTCCGAGGAACCATCCCAGCTTTCGCCAGAAGCAATCTCGGGAAACAAAGGAAAAACCAGATCGGGATAGCCGCAACAGTTTCTTGAGACCTGCCCCCGTCAGACTAAGTTTTGTCGCTCGATAAATCCTTCCAAAAATTTCCTGTTCACTCGCGGAAAATATGAGTATAGAAAAGAATCAGTTTTGCGACCGATTTCTCTTATCTTATTTTGTCGGCCATTCCTAGATCGACATTGATGGGACACGCACTCGTGGAGCAGCACTTCACTGCTTACGAAAATGTACAAAAATGCCTCGATGACACTGGTTTGTGTCAAAAGAGCAAAAAAATTTTTAGCGTAGCATTCATAAATTACCAGAGAGATGGGAAAAAATGTATATCTAGCAATGGACAATACTTTGAATAAGGTACTTTGTGTCATTTTTATACAATAAATGTGTATTTTTATCAAAAAATTCAAATTTCATATTTACACACCTGGTAAATAACTGTGCTTTACACCGAGGAAATCGGTTACAATTCTTCTCAAACAACTAAGCAAAATAAAAGATAACAAAAGGAAAGAAATGCCGTGAGGCAATATTTACATGGAAAAGAAAGGAAAAATACACCCAACACTCACCAAAGTTGAAGGGAGGAGGCAGCAGCAACACAATACACAAACGAAGAAAACAATATTTAGGGTGAAAATTCCCTTTTCCAAGTTAACAGAGAGGTCTTGCGCAAGACTTGCGTTGGACGCAGCCAGTCGTAGAACGCAACAGACCGTCGGAGGAGGTGGGGGGAGCAATGATAATATAACCATGAGTGTAAGAAGGATTAAAATGGACGAAAAAATAGCAGTTATAAAAAATATAAATAGGCAGCTCTCTGACACCTCCACTTACTTACCTCATACAACTGATCCAACTAATTCAAACTGCACAGAAATCCGCTCTTTCCTCAGTCTCCAAGGTCCATTATAGGGTCTTTCACACAATTCCATTTGTCTTCTGACTCCTAAGACCCTCTGGACCCCCATCCTGTATCTTCTACCCAAGATACATAAGGCGGGCAATCCTGGACGTCCTTTAGTTGCTGCCTTTGGGTCTCCCACAGGACGCATTTCTGCATTCGTTGACCAGCACCTACAACCTTTCGTCCAGGCCCTTCAATCCTATGTTAGAGACACCTCCCAGTTTTTAGAGCATCTGTCAACAGTCCCCACACCCCTACCAAAAGATTGCTTCTTGGTCACTATCATCCCTCATGGCATTCATGGCCAGGCCCATAGAACATTACCTCGACAGTCGCCCCCCCCCCCCCCCCCCCCCCCACACACACACACACCTTACCTACCACTCATTTCCTCACTTCTTTGGCTCAATTCATCCTTACCAAAAATTTCTTTCCCTTCCAGTCTCAGGTTTACCGTCAGATTCGAGGCACTGCTATGGGCATTCGCATGGCACCTTCTAATGCCAACCTTTTGATGGGCAGACTAGAGGAACGTTTTCTTTGACAGGTTACCCGACAACCCACTGTGTGGTTCAGGTATATAGATGACATATTTATGATCTGGACCCACGGTGAAAACCTCCTTCTTGACTTCTTACACTCACTGAATAACTTTTCCTCCTTAAACTTCACCTGGTCCTACTCTCAGACTGACAACACTATTCTGGATGTAGACATCTCTGTACAGAATGGTCACTTACATAGCTCTGTCAAGACCCACTAACCTACAACAATATCTCCATTTTGATAGCTGCCATCCATATCATACAAAACATCCCATTCGATACAGCCTAGCCATTCGGGGCAAATGCATCTGCTCTGATCATGAGTCATTAACTCTCTACACCAACAATCTGACCCAGGCACTCATAAACTACAATTATCCTCCAGCTATCAAGAGTCAAGGACTGCCCCCCCCCCCCCCCCCCCACACCAACACAAACAACCTAAAGCCAACCAGAACCCTGTTTTTCTAACCCAGTTTTTCCCTGGAATCGCTAAACAAAATTCTTTATCTGGGCTATGACTTTATCAGATCCTTTCCTGAATTGCACCACATTCTTCCCACTATATTCCCTCCACACTCTGAGTCACCTTCAGCAGACCGACTAATCTAAAAAACATTCTTGTACATAAATATCAAGCCTCTGATGCTCCTAAACCACTGTTTGGATCCTTCCCTTGTAAGAGACCCCGTTGCAAAACTTGCGGTATGCATCCACCTACCACCACCTATAGCAACCCTACTACTGGTGAAACCTAACCCATAATAGGTTATGCCACTTGTACAAGCACCCATCTCATATACCAGCTCACCTGCCTCCTATATTGGCCTGACCTCAAACTCATTATCCATCGGAATGAATGGTCACAGACAAACAGTTTACTCCCAGAACCTGGACCTCCCTGTTGCTCACCATGCCAGTACTCACAACACCCGTGACCTTAATAACTGCTTCACAGTCAGAGCCATTAGAGTACTTCCAGACACTACCTCCCAATCTCAACTCTGGCATATCAACACATCCTTCAAACCAGACATCCCCAGGCCTTAATTTCTGTGAACATCTTCATCCTCACCCTATACACCCACCACTGGCCAGTACAATAGCTTCATATATTTTTCAAAAATTTTCAATTATATTTTTTATAACTACTATTTTTTCAATCATTTTAATCTTTCTTATACTTGCAGTTATATTATCGTTGCTTCCCCCACCACCTCCAACGATCTGTTGCGTTCTACGAGGGGGGATCAAATATAAACGGGATTGTTGTTCCTGAACATCAACAATTGGCAGTACTGGCCCCGCGCTTCTGCTAAGCTTAGGCGGGACCATTAGGAGGGGGGAGAGCGTGCTGTTAGATATTTCCCGCCGTTCAGTCAGTAATGCTCACGATGTCGGAGCAACAGGTGCACCCCTCCACTGCGCAACACATTATTATAAAATTTCTTGCTCTTGAAGGAGTTACAGCGGCGGAAATTTGCCAGAGATTAACTGCACAGTTCGGTGATCAAACACTGTCAAGGACGTGTGTGTTTTTCTGGCATAAAAGTTCAAGGAAGGACGAGAACGTGTGGAAAATCAGCAACACGATCGCCGTCCCCGGACCAGCGTTACAGACGAAAACATTCGTGTGGTTAAAGACATTATTGACGTCTATCGACGGGCGAGAGTGTCAGAAATTGCAGAACAAGTCGGAATCAGTTATGGGAGCTGTCAAGCAATCATCACAAAACACTTACAGTTCCGTAAAGTGTGTTCCAGATGGGTCCCTCGGCTTTTGATCGAAAATCTGAAGCTGAGACGTTTGGAAGTCTGTCAGAGGCTTACAGCAAGGTTTGCGGAAGGAGGTGATGCATTTTTGAATCGGATCGTCACCTGCGATGAAATATGGGTTCACCACTACACTCCTGAATCCAAAGAAGCCAGTAAGGAGTGGCGGAGGAAAGGGGAGGCAGCACCAGTGAAAGCCAAGACTCGACTGTCAGCTGGCAAGGTTCTTTCAACCGTTTTTATCGATTGGCGAGGCATTTTACTGATTGATTTTTTGTATGAGCGACGCACAATCAGTGCTGCTTACTACTGCGAGTTGTTGAACAAGGCGAGAGTTGCATATCGCCACAAAAGAAGAGACCAACCGATTCGACAGGTCATTCTCCTCCACGACAATGCGCGACCCCATACTGCATCTCTAACTTTCTCTAAACTACAGGAAATGCACTGGACTACACTTGATCACCCTCATTACAGTCCGGACTTATCGCCCTGCGATTTCCATTTGTTTGGACCTCTTAAAGAAGCTCTAGGAGGGAAACGATTCCCAGATGACGAGAGTGTGGAAGACTTCGTGCGCAACTGGCTGGTGACGCGACCTTGTACTTTTTATGATGAGGGCATCAAAAAGCTGCCCATACGCTGGGAAAAATGTATTTCCAAAGCAGGAAACCATGTGGAAAAATAAATTTTAATTACCTTGTGTTTTTCAATAAATGAATTTAAATAAAAAATAAAATCCCGTTTATATTTGATCCCCCCTCGTATGAGCGCAAGTCTTGCGCAAGACCATCCACCTCTCTGCTAACTTGAAAAAGGGGGTCTTCACCCGTAATAATGTTTTTTCTTTGTTTGTGTGTTGTTTTGTGTTGCTGCTGCCCTCCTACCTTCAACTTTGGTGAGTGTTGGGTGTATTTCCTTATTTTCCAAGCAAAATAAAATATTGATAAAAGTTTGAAACGAAACCCAACTTTTCTCAACTGTCTCAAATGCATCTGCCATTAACACTACATACAGTAGATAATTTCACAATTCAATTTACACTAATTTATCACTACAATATTCCATCCTTTTAATCAGTTTACTTAAAAATATGACAAAAATTTTAGATGGTAGTTGTGGTACATCCACAGAATCACTCTAAGCACTGAAAAAATTATCATTCCTATACAACAATATAAATCACTTTGTAAGACTTAGCTGTGCAGTGGGGTTGGTGCACAAACTGTCATCTTAACTTTGATCGTGCAAACCTAATGAATTGCAGTACTGACTAAGTTCTTAACACAGTCGCCACCGTAGTTTTGACCAGAAACTAAGGAAAAGGTGATAGTTCAATGATGAAAGTTCACTTCTGCTAAGATGAATATATTCTTTAAAACATTACAAAGTCAAATGTACTGCACAGGCATTCAGACAACCTTTCCAAATTTAATTTACAGATTCGACTGACCATTCGAGCACGACCGAAACCCCACGCTACCATTACTTCTTAGCTACATTAATCTTCAGAATAAAACTTCCCTATGCTGATAAAATTTCTACCGATGTTAAACAGACTAATAGTTTGCCGCGCCACGAGCCCAGAGCTGGCCACCTTACTACATAATGCGTCTACATTGACCAACTGCTGCTTCTAGAGTAATGCGCGTGCTTAGGCTATGGAGGGGGTATATATAAGATCGCCTCTTCTCGGACCGTGAGAATTTCCTTGTCACGACTTTCCCAGGGATTTGATGTGATAGCTGATCAGTTTCTGACAAATGTTGCGAAATATAATTTGATCATGACAGTAAAAATAATTCTAGCTTTCTGAAATTTTGATAGTAGCAAGATATTATTACAAACATCAAATTAAGTTATTATAAAATTTTTTGTAACTTTAATAGTTTAGCCAGAAAAGAGTCGTAAAGATGCGATTGCCATAACTTCCGAAATATTGCTCCTATTTAGCTGAAATAAATTTGATTCTACTCTCCTATTGCTCATCTATACTCCGATGTTAAATAAAGAATTTTACCTATTTTTGAAAGTGGTCTAAAACTCGAAAATAAAATTTAATGTCTTGAAATATTTCGAATATCAACTTGAAAATACCTCTAAACAAATTTCCCTAATGAAAAACTATTGCTGTAAAAATTTGGTATCTCTAAGTTCATTCCCTGATTTATTATGAATTTTTATAAATATCACCCCCGGCGAATGTCGATCAATTGCATCACCTTGTACAAACGCTTACTTGCGCCAAAACCCATTTTATTTTATTACTATTAAATGCTTTAATATTTTGAAATAAATCTTTTTCAGAAGTCTTTATTTTTAGATAAACTTTACTCTGAATATAATTTCTTTTCATTAATCCCCGAAAAAGACTGAAATATCGAACTTTTACCTAAATCCCATGTCTGGCTATATCAAATTATATTCAAAAACGATCTTTAGAATGCATGAATCTTTCTAAAATTTTAATATGTTATTTAAATCGAAATTACAATATCTTCTATCTATCTCTCAACTTCTTAATTGTTTTTCTGATAGCTAAATACTTCGAGTTTGTAGTGGAAAATTACGTGATAAAATTCTAAACCGACAAATCACTTTTAAACATATTCAGACTCTAAGTAAGATCTTTCAACAGCAAAACTAATCATCTACTGGCTATCTATTTACCTAAACATCTTTTAAACTAACGAAATATATTGATTTAGTGAAACTAAATGAAAGTCAAATACTACATATTCAAATCTAAGGTTAAGTTTCTGAACAGCTGTTTAAATGAATTTAACTATTGAATTTACTGTGAACACTTGAACAAATGCTTATTTTGGACATATTACTGGGAAATACTATCAAAGTTAACTATAAAAATGAATTTAAAAGGATGGTCCCATATACTTCAACTGAACCCGCTATCTCAGCAACTAATTTCGTTATGCGAAATTCTAAGATGTGTTACAACTTGCTTTTTTGGATGATATAACAGTAATTACACGAACTGTTCAGGAAGCTAAACATGCTGTTGAGAAGCTTCATGAGATAGCTATCAAAACCGGTCTCCAAATCTCTTATGAGAAAACACAATATATGGACTCCAAAAGCACAAACCTGAAGCCACTCGTGAGCAAATATGGCAGTATCAAACAAGTTAAACACTTTAAGTACTTAGGAGAAATTATTGGTAATACTGGAACTGAGAAACAAGCCCACAAAAACTGTGCTGAAAAACTGCAAAAAGTATATGCAATTAGTTGGAATACTTACAATAAGAAATCACTTTCCACCAAAGCCAAACTGCATCACTACCACACCGTCGTTCTTTCAGGAGCACTGTATGCGACGGAGACATCATCATTAACAGTAAATGTGAAAGGAATAGAAAACATAGAAAGACAGATACTGAGAAAAATATTTGGCCCCAAAATCCAAGATGGCATCTGGACGCGAAAAAGCTCAGAAGAACTGTATTCACTGACAGAAAGATTCACCTCACTCTCACGGAAAAGACGCATGAAATGTTATGGTCATATAGCACAAGTGGATGACTCACGACTTACCAAGAAAATTTCCCACATCATCCATGGTCCCCAAAAAAACAAAGCACGCTGGTTTGTAGAAACCCAGAAGGACCTCGCAGAAGCCAGCCTTGACCCCCTGACATCCACAAGCAGTAAATAGAGACAATTGATCACCTCACATACATTTACCCCTAAGATCCCAACATCAAAAAATCTGAAACTCAGAAATGCATGGACACAAGAGAGACGTCAAGCCCACAGCGAAAGGATGAGGAGGTTTTGGGAAGATAAGAAGAACAGCAAGAAGAATAATGCAAATTAATGGTTGCATGCGCTCCTTAGCGGGCTAAACGATATAATAATATAAATCACTGCTATTCAATCCTTACAGCTGTGTTATTAACAAATAACACAATTACACTGATCAGCCAGAACGTTATGACCACCTGCCTAGTAGCTGGTATGTCTGCCTTTGCATGGATAACAGCAGCGACACGTCTTGGCATGGAAGCAATGGTGCCTTAGTACAGGGTGGCCAACCCATGGGCTGCACTTTTCTGGCCCGTGAGATACATCACACTTTTACAAAATATATTATTTTACAATGGCCAAAGAAGTGAAAAGCAATGTATTAAGGAACTACATTATTTGTGTATCAATATATTAAAAATTATGTCAAAATTATGAGAATCGTTATTATTATATTATCCATGTTTACATGTAAGAATAATAAAAAAACCATAATGATAATACATTATGTTTCGATTGTACATTAAAAAATGTCTATAGTAGGTCTACATCTAATTTGGGGATATATGATTTTATATGTGGCCTGCGGAGTTATGATACATTTCCAAAGTGGCCCACAAGATCATTTGCAATGGCCACTCCTGCCTTAGTTGGTACCACATCTGTGCACTGAAGTCATCTAGTTTCCATAAACTCCAGAAAAGGGGAGGGGGGGGGGGCAATGAGCTCTGACACCACGCTCAATCACATCCCAGATGTGTTCGATCGGGTTCAGATCTCGCGAGTTGGGGGGCCAGCACATCATTTGCAACTCGCCAATGTGTTCCTCGAATCACACCATCACAATCCAGGCCTTGTGACATGGCACATTATCTTGTTGGAAAATTCCACAGCCGTTGGGAAACATGGTGGTCATGAAGGAGTGTATGTGGTCTGCAATCAGTGTACGATACTTACTGGCCGTCAAGGTGTCTTGCACGAACTCCATTGGGCCCGTGGATGCACATGTGAACGTTCCCCAGAACACAATCGAGTCACCACCAGCTTGTCTCTGTCCTGCAGTAAAGGTGTCAAGAAGCTGTTTCCCTGGAAAATGACGGATTCGTGCCCTCCCGTCGGCATGATGAAGAAGATATCAGGATTCATCAGACAACGCAACACACTGCCACTGCACCAATGCCCAGTGTTTTTCTTTTTAACTGCTTAACGTCTCTTAACAGCAAGGTCTTTAGAGATGGGAAAGGATGGGGGGAGGGGGCAAGGAATTCGGCCATGGCCTTTTCAAGGAAGCATCCCGGCATTTGCCTGGAGTGATTTGGGAAACCATGGAAAACCAAAATCTGGATGCCCGGACGGGGATTTGAACTGCCGTCCTCCCGAATGCGAGGCCAGAACACTAACTGTTAAACCACCACGATCGGTCCCAATGCCCAGTGATGATGGCCGCGTGCCCATTTTAGTTGTAGTTGCCGATGTTGTGGTGTTAACATTGGCACATGCATGGGACGTCGGCTGTGGAGGCCCATCATTAGCAGTGTTCGGTACACCTTGTGTTCAGACACACTTTTACTCTGCCCAGCATTAAGGTCTGATGTTGGTTCAACCACAGTTCACCGCCTGTCCTGTTTTAACAGTCTGCTCTGCCTACGGCGTCCGACATCTGTAATGAGGGGTAGCCGCCCAACACCTCGACGTTTGGACGTGATTTCATCACTTGTTGAAGAAACTCACCACAGCACCCGGCAAGTAGTTCAGTTTCAGAAGTGCTCGTGCCTAGCCTCCGAGGTCATCATAATCTGACCTTGGTCAAATTCAGATAGATCGCGCGCCTTCCCCATTCTAAACATGTATAACACGTTCACTGGTACTAAATGCACCATGCGTGTGTCTGACTAGCAGTCATTCCTCATCAAGTCACACTGCTATCAGCAAGGTTTATATCGATAGTAGGTTGTCGTAATGTTCTGGCTGATGTGTCTCTGGGAAGCTCACAGTACAATTTGCAACTATTCAGACACCAGATCACTAGAATGATAACAAAATTTTTATTTCTATTCACATATGAACAAGTCCAAACATACAGCAGGATAGTGAAAAATAATACCTACTTGAGATTGACAAGTTTTCCAGGAATCTTCTCAATAGGGAAGAATCTGTAGTCGAGCATACAGTCGAGGCTGAGGATCTCCAGAGAGGTGATGTCTAGGACGCGCTCTAGGCTCGGTTGTAGATTTCTCGCACTCAGTCCCATAAGATGTAATTTACGTAGTTTCGGAAGCTGAGCCACACACTGAATTGCACCTCCACGCAAGGTCCAACACTGACTCAAATCCAACCTGTTTTAACAATGACAAATCAGTACTGGTTACATTAAAAACAGACCATTTTACAGAGGTACAAAGGAGGTCACATAAAGTATCTTTTACACTAAATATTACATCTATCTATATATACACCTGTAAAAATGGATGTTTGTATACTTACCTTTTTTTTACCTATTGCTTTACGCCTCATCGATGGCTAAGGTCATTAGAGGCGGGATGGGACTGAGGACAAGGAATGGGAAGGAATTCAGCCATGGCATTTTTGAAGGAAGCATCCCGGCATTCACGTGGAGTGATTTGGGGAAACCATGGAAAACCCAAATCTGGATGCCCGGACGGGGATTCGAACCTGCATCCTCATGAAAGCGAGGCTGTATACTTGCATGTTCTTACAGTAAAAATCCACAATTTTTGTCCAATCTCGATGAAACATTGCATGTGTATATTTTAAAAGAAGGGGTTTTACAAAAACCAACCTCTTTTCCCAATTAAGGAAAATTTATAAGTGCAATCGTTAAGTTTTTTTGCAAATAACTTGAAACCGAAAGGGAAACCAGTTAAAATGGACAGTGGTATTCTGAAAGCCCATAAAATTTATTGTTTACTAGTGTTGGACAATTAGTTACTGAAAAATCCCAACTTCAAATTTAAAAATTTATTAAAGGTTGGAATGATGACACAAATGCATAGCTTTTATCCCAGCTTGATGAAATTTTGTGCATATATACTTTAAAACAAAGAGAAAAATACTGTGTATATTTGGTAACAAAAAACCCAACGCCCTACTGCCTTAATTTTTGATAACATTCTTCCTACAAACCCACAGTTTTAATCAGATTTCAATGGAACTTTGCACACATGTACTTTACAACAAAGCACAAAATACTGTTTCTACATTTGGTTCACAAAAACGCAACCCTACCTCCTTTACCTCCCCAAAGCAAAATTTACAATTTTCTGCAAATATCCTGAAAACAGTAGCAAAACTATCTAAATTGAACAGTGATATAATAAAATCTAACAACATTTCCTGTGTATTGATACTACACAGATTCTGGCCAAACAATTGCTGACCAAGAAATTCTGAATTGAAATTTAAAAATTGCTTAGAAGTTGGTGTGGAAACATTTATCTCTACAGATTTTATCCAAAGTTGAAGGTACATATGGTTTAAAATATAAGTGGAAAAAAATAATGTTTACATTTGGTTCTCAAAACTGCAGCTCACGTTCCTCCTTCAACCCTCTCAAGATGAATTTATACATGCAACTTTTTGTTTTTGTTTTTTGCTTATATCTACAAAACGATAGAGAAATCAGCCAAAGTAGGTAGTGATGGACAATTTGAACAAATGGGATATAACATAAGAACAAATGGGCTAATGAGAGGAACCATCCCAGCATTCACTTGGAGCGATCCGGGAAAAACATAAAAAAACCCAGATCAGGATGGCCGAAGTGCTTTATTGAAAGCTACTCCTGTCAGATTTTAAGTTTACTTGTCCGGTAAATCCTTTTTATTCCATTCCCTAATCGCTCGTGGTAAAAAAGGAGTACAGAAAAGAATCGGTTCTGGCACCGATTTATTTTCGCGGTCATTCCGAGATATGAATGTTGCTGGTAGCAATATTTGCTTGTTGTTATTCCGAAATACGTCAGTCATGAATTTTTCAGTTAGCTTCTGTCGAGAGCAACGCCTTTGGTGTTCCAGGTCTTCCCAATCTAACTCCTTCAAATACCTGTCACAAATAGGGCCGAATAAAGCCTAGTATAAAATTAAACTGTCTTATACTTAAATGACAAAGCTCTAGTATGGTTTCATCATTTAACATACGTTTTTTAACTAGCACTGAATAACATCTTACTTCTGTTCTATTTTTTAAAAATATATAACAGTCCTGCCAACTTTCTTCCTTTCCTGGTAAAAGTGAATCATCACCACCTTCTTCTTCCAAAAGAAGTTCAGTACTCCCAGTGGAAACATAAGAACATAAGATATAGAAGCAGTTACTGTTGGCAACTTGCGGTTGTAGTTGGTTGTTGCAGTTGTGTTCAGAACTGCATCTTAAGCATGTCTGCATCCTTGCAGTTGTCAGGAATGCTCCTTTTTTTAGTTAAACATGGACAATTATCACACAATACAATGTGAAGTTTAATGAATGAGTGAACATCAAAACCTTGGCCAAATTGGAAATGTGTGCCTCAGAGGTTTCTTCATTTTAATGGCACATTGGGCCACACATTGCTTGTCATTCAGTGTTCCTGAGCTAAAAGTAATACTGTCTTCACAAAACAAAGATACTCTCGAAGTGACCATGTTCAGTTAATAGCAAAGTGACTAAGAAGTAGACATGGAAGAACAAACTACACTATAAAGGAAAATGTGGCAGATATTATGAAGTGAAGATGAAGGAAGATGTAAAAATTGCGTAAACACAATGGAAAAGCTCCCTGTCTGAATGGAATTTCAGCCAGGATCCTCCAGGAACTAATCACAAATTTTATCTAGATTCCTGAATGAACGCCTGCCTATATTAGGGTAGACTTGCAGGAATATGTAAAAGCGGTGAGGCGGGAATCCCAAAGAAATAAGATTAGGAACATTTTCTGCCCAAATCTTACTGGCCAGTTCATCTATAAGGCTGGTTAAAAAAGTAACGAGTTGGAGGTCTAGGAACAGAAACCAGTATCTGTATTTCAAAAGGATTGGCCTCAGCTGTTGAGGGACTTGTCCCACAGCGACACAAGGCGGTGAATGGCTGTCTCATAAAATTCCTGGGGCTGCGATGTGCACTAGTTCTGTTGTCATCCTAGGTGAATCATTTGCCCCTGAGAGCCTTTTTTAGGGGACCAAAAATGGTTTAATCGCAGGGAGAGAGGTCTGGACTGTATGGAGGGTGACCGAGAACCTCCCAATTTAATTTCTGCACGAGTGCCGTGAATGTGTTGGTTGTATGAGGCATTGCATTGTCGTGGAGCAGAATGATCTCATGGGTGAGCTTGCCTGGCCGTTTTGATTTGATCGCTTGGCGAAGGGTTGTCAAGGTTTGTGAGTAACGCTGGGCATTCACTGTTGTTCTGTGCTGCAGGAAGTTTATCAGAAGCGGGCAGTCTTGTTCAAAGAAGATTGTCAGCATAACCTTTCCTACATTTGGATGGCCTTGGATTTTGTTGTTGTTGGTGGTGGTGGTGACCATAGATGCTTCCACTGAAAACTTTGTTGTTTCGATTCTGGTTCGAAGTGATGACACTAAGACTCATCTCCAACCACCACTCGTGCCAGGAACTCATTCCCTTCCCTGGCATAGCGCTGCAGATGATCAAGACAGTGGGCAATTTGATATACTTCCTGTTGTGGTTGAATACTGTGGTGCACACACTATGCACCAGTTTAATCTTTCGGTCATGTTGGTGGGAACACTTCTGACTCTCAATCCGACCTCGGGGCTATGGCTTTCACTGTAACTCGGCAGTCCTAGGTAATGAGTCCGTCAACCAGCTGGACGATGTCATTCAGTGTGGTGTTCCAGACCCTGCATCACCAGCTAATGACACCCGTCCTTTCCTGAAGCACTTGTACCACGCCTTGACCCTTGCAGCGGACATGCAGTGTTCACTGTACACTTGCGACATTGTTCGATGAATGGCCGTTCCCCTCCTGCTTCCGATATCAGAAAATGAACATCTATTTGTTTTTCTTTTTACGCCTCCATTTCACTGCTTACAACATGAATGAATGCTGGATGACTGATGCATGCTTCTGGTAACTTTGTAGTCATATAACTTGCACTCGTGATCCAATAGCACGGGGCATATGACTTCCGCACTCTTGTCGGAAACCCTTTTGTTACTGACAGCAATATTACCATTCTGTCAGCAGTTTGCACATTCTAGACTCTGATTCATTTCTTTTTGAATATATTAAATATGCTTGGCAACGTTCAAGAGAAGATATTACTTGAGAAACTACAAAACTACCAGGAAATCAAGGAACGAATATCAGGCAATATATTTTTTTTTTTGGTTTATTACTTTATGCCTCATAAATGTTGAGGTCATTTGAGGAAGGGGGAGGAATTCGGGAATGGCCTTTTGAAGGAAGCATCCTGACATCTGCCTGGTGAGATTTGGGGAAACCATAGAAAACAGAAATCTGGATGTACAGACAGGGATTCAAACCCGCATCTTCCCGAGAGTGAGGTCAGAGCGTTGCATTGACTTTCCAAAATCACTTTAGGAGATTGATGGGACGGTTATAACAAAAGGCTGTGGACAAATTCTATTCCATTCCTCGCCCCAAGCCAGTTTCACTCTAAACATATTTATGAGACAAAAAGGACTATTAAAACAAATGATCATGTTTCAATGTGTCACCCTACTTTCCAATGCACAAAATATGTTTTAAATAAAAGCAGCAAAATAAACCAAGGAAATATCAATTATTTTCAAATGACAGAAGACTTCTATCTAACTCCCACTCCAGTCCATCTAAAATTTAAGAGTTTGTCAAATGAAGTAACTACATGCCTTTTACACAAATGGTAATACTTTTCTCTCACAGTAAATGAGCCTTCAATGCCAAAATAGCAATACAGAAAAAAGTAACTGTTCAATAAGTACTACAATATTTTCCACAAAAATCAGGTTCAGTAAACTGGCCACGTACGTCTCGAGCTTGGTGAGGCGGTACAGCTGTCCGAGACCTTCGTCGGTGAGAATACGCCATCCTCTCAGGTACAACTCCCTCAGCTCCGGACACTGCCTGCACACGGCCTCCACTACGTTGCCCTCGAGATTATTCTCCGTCATGTTGAGCACCTGAAGGCGTGAAAGACCGCCGGACCTACGAGACAGAAAAATGGCACATCTCCGACAACGAGAACTCACTACTGGCTCACAAGGAGACCGTCAGATGTGTTCAGAGTGGATTCCAATCTCCTGCATATACATTGAACGGTATACACCTCATACTTTCAAATATGCCCTAATTTTTTAACATTTGCAGGCAAAAAATCCCAATATACCAAAACAATTGCCCCTTATTACTGAGTGGTCATGTGGTGGGGGCAGTAAAGCATCTGCTTCATAATTTTTGGACTCAATTGGTTCAAATCCCCTTAGTACCAAATATATATATATATATAGTAACAATGAAATCAAGATGCTAAGTAGCGGAAAGGAATCAATTTAGGATAGGGAAATGAGCCACCACTTACCTTTACATGATGGATGTGGGGCGCGAACATACAGAAAAGATACAAACACATGTCTTTTCTGTGGACACAAACATATGTCTTTTCTGTGTGTTCACGTCCCACATCCATCATCTAAAGGTAAGTGGTGGCTCATTTCCCTATCCTAATTTGATTCTTATATATAGATATAGATATAAATATATGGAAAAGAAAAAGGAGAAAAAAGAGAGAGAGAGAAAAAAAAAAAAACTCAACACTCACCAAAGTTGAAGGGAGGAGGGCAGCAGCAACACAAAACAATACACAAACAAAGAAAATACAATATTTCGGGTGGAAACCCCTTTTTCAAGTGAACAGAGATAGGCGGCTGGGCTTGTGCAATACTTGCGT
This sequence comes from Vandiemenella viatica, assembly GCA_031002005.1. NCBI lineage: Eukaryota > Metazoa > Arthropoda > Insecta > Orthoptera > Morabidae > Vandiemenella > Vandiemenella viatica. The sequence continues at coordinate 9,082,624 of JARYHS010007075.1, forward strand.
TCAATGCAGCCACTCATAGAACGCAATAGACTATTGGAGGTCGTGGGGGGAGCAACGATAAATAACCGCGAGTATAAGAAAGATAAAAATTGTTTAAAAAAAACAATAGTTATAAAAAATATAAATAAATAAATAAAAATAGAATTGAAATTTTTTGAAAAATATATGACACTATTGTGCTGGCCAGAAATGGGTGTACAGAGCGAGGATGGAAGATGTTAACAGAATTTAAGGCCTGGGGGATGTCTAGTCTGCAGGATGTTTTGATATGCCAGAGTTCAGATTGGGAGGTAGTGTCTGGGTGTTCTCTAATGGCTCCGACTGTGAAGCAGTTATTAAGGTCACGGGTGTTGTGAGTACTGGCATGGTGAGCAATGGGGAGGTCCAGGTTTTGGGAGTAAACTGTCTGTCTGCAACCATTCATTCTGATGGATAATGAGTTTGAGGTCAGGCCAATGTAGGAACTTGGAAAGTGGAGGCAGGTAAGCTGGTATATGAGATGGGTGGTTGTACAAGTGGCATGACCTATTATGGGGTAGGTTTCACCAGTAGTAGGGTTGCTGTAGGTAGTGGTAGGTGGATGCACATCGCAAGTTTTGCAACGGGGTCTCTTACAAGCGAAGGATCCAAACAGTGCTTTAGGAGCATCAGAGGATTGATATTTATGTACAAAAATGTATTTTAGATTAGGCGGTCTGCTGAAGGTGACTCGGAGTGTGGTGGGAAGGATAGTGGGAAGAATGTGGCGCATTTCAGGAAAGGATCTACGAAAGTCATAGCCGAAACGAAGAATTTGGTTTAGCGATTCCAGGCCAAGGAAAAACTGGGTGAGAAAAACAGGGTTCTGGTTGGCTTTAGGTTGTTTATGTCGGGGGAGGGGGGGGGGCGTCCCTGACTCTTGATAGTTGTTTTTGAACTAGTTCTGCAAAATAATTGCGGTTTATGAGTGCCTGGGTCAGATTGTTGGAGTAGACAGTAAAGGACTCATGATCAGAGCAGATGTGTTTGCCCCGAAAGGCTAGGCTGTATGGAATTGAACGTTTTATATGATATGGATGGCAGCTTTCAAAATGGAGATATTATGTATATATATTAAATCTTCAGATATTTTTAAACATAATTATTTATATGTTATTTCAATTTCATTTAAATTTTTTTAGTGCGTGAAATTATATTACTTATAATAGATACAACAAACATAAATTCAGCTAATATACCTACAATGGCTTGTAATATGCCTTGCCCAGGCGAAAAAAATATTTTGCAACATTTATAAGCGTTTGTCACTTGCCCTTTCAGTTCCTCACAGAGCTCCATTTTTACCATTGTTTCATCATGGACATTATTTCATTTTCAACCATTTACATGTTACTACTATTTAGAAATATTGAATGTAGAAAATGGGGAAAAAATTATCTTCTCGATGCTACATATTTTGTTAAAAGTATCTCTCACATTGTCATGTGTAGAATTGACGAAGACAAAATAAAGTAAAAACATAAGTACCTATTTTATCATAAAACACAAAAAGTGAAAAAATAATATATGAAGGGAGACTATCCAGGTGACAACAAAATTTGGTGGTATACCCATGAAGACTTTATTTTGAGACAACCATTCATGGAAGAAATGATTCTACATTGTATATAATGGGATTTATTTTACATGATAAAAGTATGTAAATAAAGTTGAAATCAAATTAAAATAATCATTCTCAAATATATCTGATGATAAAAAAGAGAAATATTTGACACTACGAGGATTTGGATCAGAGTCGAAAAACTACTGAGCAGATAGCTTACCACCTAGACCATGCTGCCATTTGAAAACACAGAGAAATTATTTTGGTATATACGAGACACTGGGATTTGTTTACATGCGAATATCTCAAAACCTAGGGCACATTTGAAGAAACAATATCACCACAGACATATGGGTTATCTACTCTTCTTGAAGGAGATTCAAATCTTTTTTTAAAATGACAGCTGACCTCCTTGTAATTGCTTAATAATAATTTAAATTACACTGCTTTAAATAAGGACAGAGAAATCAATAATATCTACGCACAAAATCAACAGGAAACACATGGTGATTTACAGACAATTTTTTGTTGTTTTTTGTTGTTGTTTTTTGTTTACAGTAGAGCAAAATGGTTTACTTAATGGTTAAGTCCATACCAGGTAAGGCTTTCAGCATTTCTTGAGCCTTAAAGTACTTACTTGAAAGCAAGGGCAGCCGCTGAAGTTGGGCATCCCCAAAGTTCATTTAAGATCAGTGAACGCAGGTTTGACAGGCGGCCCAGCACGGAGAAGGCCTGCGTGGCTTCTTCGTTCATCACTCTGCAGTCGTCGAGTTGCAAGTAGACCAAAGACGTGCACTCTGCAAGAAGGGGAACGACACACCTGCGGACCGGCACAAACCACAGGTAAGTTTTTTTTCCAGTTGGCAGTCTGTTGATTTGTTTGATGCAATCCCCCATACAGATCTAATATCAACATCATAATTGCAACCTACATGCTAACTGTTCTATTAATTCTAATCTTTTTCCTTCCTTTACAGCTCTTTCTTTCAAATGCTTCCTTTACTAATAATTCAAAACCCCACAGATGTTAATGTAAGATCCATGATTATTTGTCTCTTTCCAAACTTGAATAAAATTATACAATAATTTGATTGACAAACAAGGTTCCAATCACCATGCCTGGTCAAGGAAGGAAGAGAAGTCATTGGTTTCCACAGATAACTCTTACAAACAAAGCTTACTGAAAAATCTCATAACATAATTACATGCCTTTTCCAGTTTCATAAGTATAAGGACTATCCAGAAAGTAACTTGCAGCAATGCCTAGCTTGGAGATGGGTTGGAACTGAGCTGTCATATTGACATTAAAACATTTCTACACTCTATACCCACAAAACTGTGCAACCATATGGACTGATTTTTTGTTTACTTTATTGAAATGTGCATTTTAATAGAAAATCTCAAGAGCTGTGAGGTGCGTACCCTAATAAAGTTTGTACTGACAAAAAACCTCAAATCAATTGCAGGCCTTTTTTGTTTATTTGGTTGGTTTATTATTTCAAAAAAAAAGTTACTTTCTGGGCAGACCTAAAATAATTAGCATTTTCTTTACACAAACAATACAGGTTCTGAAGGAAACCTCAAAGTTTTAGTTTCATTCTCAATATACAGGGTAATTATAATTAAAGTTTAAGTTTCAAAACGCTCTAAAAAACAAACCACTGATAAGAATGACGTCAAAATTGAACGGCGTATTATTGAAGAAGGGGGAAAGAACATGAATGGTGATTCTGCACCAGTAGCTCTGCAGAAGTTCAGGACCCTCGAGGGTATGAAAAGGGCTTTGGACCGATGGCTGTCACAGGTCTGGTGAAAATGATGAAAAAATTCGAAAATTCAGTCTCGTTAGATGTGCAGTCTGGTAAAGGAAGGAAATGATGTGATTCGGCGGTGATTGAAGAAGTGGCCACAGCAGTTCAGGAGGCGTCGAGCGGTGGTGTGCAACCATGCAGTGCACGGAAAATTGCCTGAACATTGGACAGGCCTGTGAGCACAGTGCATAACATTCCAAGAAACATCCGTTTAAAATTTGCCATGTGCAGGAGTTGTTTCTTCCTGACCTGCCAGCAAGAGAGGGTTTTGTTTTGGAACTTCTTGCTTGCATGGAAGTGGACAACGATTGGCCGTGGAAAAATTCTGTGGACAGACGAAGCCCATTTCCATCTGGTGGGATATGTTTTACGATTTGTCATTTGTAGATGAAATTGTGATGCTTACAGGGCCATCTGTAGCTAAAATTTGGAACTTTTTTTTTGTTCATGTTCTTTCCCCCTTCTTCAATAATATGCCATTCAATTTCTAATCAGTGGTTCGTTTTTTAGTTTGGAAGAGATATACAGGATATGGCAGGAGGCGCCCATGGGCTATTGTGAGGAACCATCCCAGCATTCGTGTGGAGTGATCTGGGAAAACCATGGAAAACCCAGAAACCCAGATCAGGATGACCGGAGAGCTTTATCAAAAGCTACTCCTGTCGGATTTTAAGTTTACTCGCCCGGTAAATCCTTTCTATTCCATTCCCTAATCGCTCGTGGAAAAAATGAATACAGAAAAGAATCGGTTCTGGCCCCGATTTCTCTTATCTTATTTTCACGGTCATTCCAAGATACGAATGTTGCTGGTAGCAATATTTCTTTGCTGTCATTCTGAAATATGTCAGTCGTGAATTTTTCAATTAACTTCCCTCGAGAGCAACACCTTCGGTGTTCCAGGTCTTCCCAACCTAACTCCTTCTACATCGCACTTGCGCTTTCCCTCCAACTATACATACCTGTTTACAAATCGGGCTCTCGACCCTCTCTAATGCCTCCTTTAACCCCTTTTGATGGGGACCCCATACAGAACAACAATATTCCAAGTGAGGACGCACTAGTGACTTATATGCAATCGATTTAACTTCCGGAGTGCATTGTTTTAAATTACGACCTAGAAATTGGAGCATACGATTTGCTTTCTCAATTACATTCTCGATATGTTCATTCCACGACAAATTATTATGAATTGTTACCCCTAGGTATTTAGCGGAATCTAAGGAAGGATAGGGAAATATGAACCAACACTTACCACAGATAAAGGCAGCTGGGTACGACGAACACAAAAAAGAACAAACACAAGAAACGTGCAATATTTCGGTGTATAGCCTTATTCTTGCAAAAGTGAGACACCAGGTGGAGCCAGACGTATACACGATGACAGATGTCTGGTGAATGGCATGGCTGGCACATATGGCAGAGTAAGGGGGAATGCAAATACTAGGTCGATAATCAATAATGTTCAAGGTGTATTATCACTCAATGTGGTGGAACAACATAATAACTGAGTGATGATATATATAAATCATATTTTGAATAACTTTAGGTACAAAAAATAATGATAATAAGTCTGGTGGAGGGATTTATTGGAGATTGAGGCCTGGATGATGTCTGGTGTCCAGGATATTCTGATAGGCTAGTTCCCATCTACGTAGTTCAAAGGAGGTGGTGTTGTCAGGGAAAACTCTGATCGCCCTAACTAAGAAGCAGGTGTTCAAATTATTCAGTTTGTGGGAACTGGCATGTTTTGTCAATGTATGGGCCTCATTGTTAGTACATACTGTCTGCCTGTGACCATTAATTCTGATGGTAAGTGGGTTAGTAGTGAGGCCCATATATGAGCTGGAGCAATGGAGGCATGTAAGTTGATATATGAGGTGTTTTGTCATGCAAGTAGCATTACTAATGATAGGGAATGTTTCACCTGTCGTAGGATTGGAGTAAGTGGTAGTGGCTGGATGCATGCTGCATGTTTTACAGTGGGGTCTGTTGCATGGGAATGATCCCTGTGGTAGTTTGGGGGAATTACTGGGTGAGTACTCGTGAACCAAGATATTGTCAGATTTGGCGGTCTGCTAAAATATGTGCGTGGGGCAGTGAGTAGGATCTTATGGCGAATGGTGCACATCCCGGGGAAGGAACATAGGAAGTCATGCCCATGGCGAAGAATTAGGATAATTGACTCGAGACCAGGGAAGGGTGGGTGATGAAAGCGGGGAGAGCTCCATACACATTTTGTGCATGTATATATATACATAATAACAATGAGCAGGAAAAAGCTTTAAGGCAATAAAATTAAGGAAGGATAGGGAAATATGACCCAACACTTACCACAGATGAAGGCAGCTGGGATGATGAACAAAAAACAAACACAACAGAAGCGCAATATTTCGGCCTACAACAGCCTTAAACGTGCAGAAGGTGAAGCACCAGGCGTCGTCACATGTGTACACATAGACGGCCGACTGGTGAATGGCATCTCAGGCGCGGATGGTAGTTTAGGTGGAGGGGGGGGGGGGGAGAGTAAGCTCAAATATTGGGTCGATAATCGATACTGATGCCGATATGTTATTATTGAAAGAGGTGAATAATAACTGGGTGGGGATATATACATATATATATATATATATATAAGTAAAACGTAAAATAAATGCAAATAGCATAGAAATACAAAAAACGTAAATGGTATAGATAATAAGTGCTGGGTCTGGTGGGCAGAGTTTATTGGAGATTGAGTCCAGGAGGATGTCTGGTGTTAAGGATATTCTGGTAGGCTAATTCCCATCTACGAAGTTCAGAGGGGGTCGTGTTGTTAGGGAAAACTGTGATTGCCCTAACTGAAAAATAGATGTTCAAATTATTGATTTTGTGGGAACTGGCATGTTTTGCAACTGGATGGGCCTCATTGTTAGTATAGACTGTCGCTCGGGTATTAGCTCTACTTTTCCAATGTTTGAATTTACCCCCAACATTTTCCCGACAGGTGGTATTTCTGTGAGGCAGTCTCCAGCTGCGCCCACCCCTCATAATGTTCTCCCATTGACGAAGGGTTTATCCCGAAAATTAGTTTATTATTTGTGTTTTTTGTGTCTTTTCTGTGTGTTCGCGCCCCACATCTATCATCCATCATCTAAAGGTAAGTGGTGGCTCATTTCACTATCCTAATTTGATTCCTTTCTGCTACTTAGCGCCTTGATTTCATTGTTAGTATATATATATATATTAAACATTTGGATAGGAGAAAAGCCACCGCTTACCATAGATGAGGATTCCTGTGGCATCGATACATTAAAAATAAATAAAAAATGTACAGACATAGAGTAAAATTTTCGAGTCAAACTGCATGTTGGAGGCTGGCAGCTGTATATACAGTTGGCTGCCAGCCTCCAACAAACAACTAACTCGCTACTACTGAAGAAGGGCCACAGGCTCGAAAATTATTACTCTATGTGTATACGTGTTTTTTTCATTTATCGACGCTGCAGGAATCCTCATCTATGGTAAGTGGTGGCTTTTCTCCTATCCAAATGTCCACTATATATATATATATATATATATATGAATCAAATTAGGATAGGGAAATGAGCCACCACTTACCTTTAGATGATGGATTTGGGGTGCAAACACATAGAAAAGACACAAAAACAAATAATAAAGTAATTTTGGAGGAAGTCTCCAGCTGCGCCCACCTCTCATAACGTTCTCCTGTTGACGAAGGGTTTATCCCAAAAATTACTTTATTATTTGTGTTTGTGTCTTTTCTGTGTGTTCGCACCCAACATCCATCATCTAAAGGTAAGTCATGGCTCATTTCCCTATCCTAATTTGATTTCCTTTCTGTTATTTAGCGTCTTGATTTCATTGTTACAATATATATATATTGTTTGGAAACAAAGGCGCTGAGAGCGGATATATTAGACATTGGGATAGGAGAAAAACCACCGCTTACCAAAGATGAGGGCTCCAGCGGCGTCAAAACACGAAGAAACACACAAACACAAACATAATACAAATTTTCGAGCTTAGCTCTTCATCGGGTTGTAGGATGAAATGGCTGCCCCGCGGAAGCTAGCAACCAACTGAGGAGACCGCACGGGGTGCACATGGTCGGCTGGTCAGGGTGGAGAGGGAGAAACAACATGGCGGGAGGCGGGGGTGGGGGTGGAAGGACCTAAGCCCGAAAATGATAATTAGACTGCACAGTGGAAATGCGGTAGCGGTCATAAGGTCACTGGCATAAAACAAACCAAGGAAACCCCGGGGGGGGGGGGGGGGGGAATCTACTGAAAACGATCTATAAGTGCCCCAATAAAAAATTATTCCACACGCAAAATTATTGAAAATATTACACACGAAAAAATACTACGCATGGAAAAAATGTAATAATATAAAACACACGAGAGAAATTTTTTTTATTACAATAGATCTAAGTACAAAAAGAGAGAGCTCTGGTGAGCGATGGTTTTGTGGGAAATGATGGCAGGTAAGGGGCAAAGGTCGGAAGGGAGAGGAAAATTGGAGCTATCTTAAATTTAGTCCAGGTGGTTGTCTGGTCCCCAGTTGGTACTGAAAGGCCAGTTCCCACCTTCTCAGTTCTGAGATGCTGCTTTTGTCTGGGAGTACTTTGATGGCGCGGACTGTGAAGCAGGTGTTGAAATTGTTGGTGTTATGAGTGGTGGCATGAAAAGAAACAGGGTGGTCAGGGTTCTCAGTCCAGACCGATTGTCTGTGTCCATTCATCCGGATGGCCAGTGGCCATAACACCAACAATTTCAACACCTGCTTCACAGTCCGCGCCATCAAAGTACTCCCAGACAAAAGCAGCATCTCAGAACTGAGAAGGTGGGAACTGGCCTTTCAGTACCAACTGGGGACCAGACAACCACCTGGACTAAATTTAAGATAGCTCCAATTTTCCTCTCCCTTCCGACCTTTGCCCCTTACCTGCCATCATTTCCCACAAAACCATCGCTCACCAGAGCTCTCTCTTTTTGTACTTAGATCTATTGTAATAAAAAAAATTTCTCTCGTTGTTTTATATTATTACATTTTTTCCGTGCGTAGTATTTTTTCGTGTGTAATATTTTAAATAATTTTGCGTGTGGAATAATTTTTTATGGGGGCACTTATAGATCGTTTTCAGTAGATTCCACCCCCCTCCCCCCCGGGGTTTCCTTGGTTTGTTTTATGCCAGTGACCTTATGACCGCAACCGCGGTTCCACTGTGCAGTCTAATTATCATTTTCGGGCTTAGGTCCTTCCACCCCCACCCCCGCCTCCCGCCATGTTGTTTCTCCCCCCTCCCTCTCCACCCCGACCAGCCGACCATGTGCACCCCGTGCGGTCTCCTCAGTTGGTTGCTAGCTTCCGCGGGGCAGCCATCTCATCCTACAACCCGATGAAGAGCTAAGCTCGAAAATTTGTATTATGTTTGTGTTTGTGTGTTTCTTCGTGTTTTGACGCCGCTGGAGCCCTCATCTTTGGTAAGCGGTGGTTTTTCTCCTATCCCAATGTCTAATATATATATATATAATAACAATGAGCAGGAAAAACCTTTAAGGCAATAAAATTAAGGAAGGATAGGGAAATATGACCCAACACTTACCACAGATGAAGGTGGCTGGGACGACGAACAAAAAACAAACACAAGAGAAGTGCCTTCATCTGCGGTAAGTGTTGGGTCATATTTCCCTATCCTTCCTTAATTATATATATATATGCTTTTTTTGTGTGTTTACCCCAAGAAACCATCATCTAAGATAAGTGGTGGTTCATTTCACTATCCTTTTTTTTGTAAAACCATTTTCTAATTAGCTCCTATTATTTCCTGGTTACCATACACATATATCTACAGTTTAATACTCAATTTTGTGCCAATTGATGGTTCCTTTTCTTATTTGTGAAACTAATTAAGGTCTAACCTCATCAGTCCTTCACCACTCGTGAAACAAATTACAAGCTTCTAGGTGCAAAATTCTAAAGTGTAATCATATTGCAAATCGAAGTACATCTTGTGTCATTGTAATGTCTAGTTAAAGGCCAATAGTTACAAATCACTGAGTGATCCTTGAAGATTACCTTCCACAGTATGAGAGCCAGGGTAATGTAACGTGGGTTAGCGTCTTGCACTTCAGCTTAAAGAAATATTCCACATCCTCCAGTGAAATATTAACTTTCTTAGACAAGTTCACCCTAGTGAGGTCGGGGCATCCGTCCGCAAACGGTCGCAGGTGAATGAGAGTGTTCGTTTTAGTGTCTGCCGACACATCCAGAGACTTCAGTTGACGCAGCAGGGCCAAAGTTCGTGCCTTGCGTCTACGGCGAAGGATGTGGTGGGAGATGCTTAGTGATTGGATGTTTTCACAGTTCTGCACCAACCTCTTCAGCAACTGTGGAAAAGACAGTTCCATATATCATGATCACACAAAACAATGTACCGCTTCCTACTAATAGTTGGATGTAATTGTTCTTAATACATAATCAGCTAACGCATATCTACTCACTAGAGAATAGATTATAAGTAACACAAAAAGCTAGAATAATGCATGCAAATATCCAAGAAAAATGCTTAAAATATGCATGAAAAGTGTCAAAATATGCAACATTATATAATATAAAAATAGTAAGATTTAGATTTTTAATTTCAGAATTAGCATGCAATAAGTAAGTAGTTGATTAACTTATTTATAAATTTGATAATTTAACTTTTTTTTTTTTTTACTTTTGTAAATGTTAACAGCTGGGCACTGTTCCAAATATTCAATGTTCTCCTGTTGATAAAGGGCTTGTCCCGAATTTTTTTTTTTTGTATTTTTTGTGTGTTAACACCCCACATCCATCAGCTTTAGGTAAGTGGTGGCTCATTTACCTATCCTCATTTAATTCATACATACATATATATATATATATATATATATAAGAATTTCTCGTTTAAAGAAATAAGGTAACAGAATGGGAGAACATACACAACAAACTGCTGCGCTCAAGTGTTAAGGCAGTATGGTACTGAGTAGTAAACAGAGCAATAAGCATTAACAGCAAGCTGTATAAAATCCACTTCTGTGCCTCACCATTGCGCGTAAATGTAGCTTACAGGATACAACAGAACATCGACTTTTGTGCTGTGAAGAACCAAAGACCTGTAGTTGGACAAAGAGAATAGCTTCAACAAACGGATCAGCAACAAACACATACACACCCAATAGCATCTTGCTACCAGACCAGAGACAATATTCAAGAAGTAAAGAAAGACTCTTGTTTGGCTACAGTTATCGAGAAGACTACTGGTATCACCTAAAAGTGGAACATCACAGAACACTTAGACAAAACAAGTATAAGGACAATTTTGCTGGCAATAATGTCAACCAACTTATTAAAAAAAAAAGTGTTAGAATGCTCGCCTGCCACACGGGCAGCCCAGGTTAGATTCCTGGTCGATGTAGTAAACTGATGGGACTATGATTTGCTGATGGTGACAGGGTCCAGTGGCCAACAAATACTGCAGGTAACGTTCAGCATATGTGCACTTCCTCTAGTAGCCAAGAAAATAACCTAGCTGATAAGTTGACATAAAATTTCAAAGTTTATAATTTAATCAAGTGAGATATATTCAAATAAATATGAAATATTCTTCTCCTCAATAAAGATTAAAGTATATAAAAAAAGTACGCTGCTCCAGTCCTGGGTTCAAATTCTGGTGCGCGCAGAAAGTTTGAAGAGTTGTGTTTGAGCATATGAACTACGCCACATCATTCTGTGATTAGGATTCCACATTAAGCTCTAGGTTCCAGAGGAAAGGAACTGACTGTCCTACCTCTGACACAATGGCTTAGTATCAAACCAACTTTCAGCTTGTGGACTAAGTTAATTACAATATAATATATAGAAAAACTATGACAGATTTCTAAAATTACTAGACTAAAACATAAAATTAAGATAGGAAAGGGAAAGATGACCCGTCACTTACCACAGATGAAGGCAGGAGGGCGAGACGAACATGTAAAAAACACAAAAACAAACAATTTGCATAATATTTCAGTGAGAAACCTTGTTCACCACCCATTCAGAACTCCACAGATGGGAACTACCCTACCAACATATCCTTGATACCAGACACACCCCTGGCCTAAACTTACATTAAACCTGTCACTTACTAATTTTGTACATACATATTTTTTCTCTTAATTTTTTTTTATATTTATTTCTGCCCCCATTTATTTCTCCCAATAACTGAATCAAATCAAAATATTGTACATTATTTTTAAAAATTTTAAATAATGTTTTCAATAATAATTTGTAAACAGGCGCCACAGAGATTATCTTGTTCCACTTCTAACCTTATCCCCCCCCCCCCCCCCCCCCCCCCGGCATTTCCACCGTCACCCCTGCGTTCCCGCCTTTGTTTAATCATGTGGCGGGTCGGGTTGTGATCAAATCATTCCCCCCACCATATGTCTCTCTTACATGAATAAGTTTCTCAGCAAAATATTGTGCAATTTGTTTGTTTTTTTGTTTTTACGTGTTAATCTCACCCTCCTGCCTTCGTCTGTTGTAAGTGTCAGGTCATCTTTCCCTTTCCTATCTTATTTTTAGTGCCCAAAGGCAGTTTCTTTGTTTCCATTATCTATAGATTAAGAAATATTAATATTCGTGTGTACTGTTCAGTTTGAGTAACAAATACATATTGTGGAAAAATATTAATTAGAGGGATGAACTTCGTGTAAGAACATTAATTTTTTGAATTTGATCACTTATTTGTCTTAGACTGCCACTTTCCACACTATCAATCTGATTCTTTTCTTAGCTAACAAATTGCAGATTATGCTGAATCCTTTTTTGACTTGATATGGTCACGGGAATACAACTGAAGCTGGATATAATACTAGAAAGCAAGTGGGGATGACAGTTGATACTCAATGTCTCCCAAAATTTGCCTGGGGCCATAAACTCACCCTATGGTCTCTTTACGACCAACGGTGGCTGGTACTGCTCCCCCCCCCCTCTCCCCAGGCTGGGATCTATTGAGATAATAAGTCTCTAATTGGCTTAAAATGGAGTTAATAAATAAAAAAACATCAAGAAATTTCAAGGAGCTGACTGTGGTTTTGATCATACAACTACTTCTTTTTGAACTAATAATAAAACAATCTAAATGTGTATCTTGTGTAGTGTTTACATCCTCCCCTTTCCCATGCCTTCCCTCCCTCCCACAATCTTCTTCCAACTTTGCTGAATGGTTTTGACTTTACCTTCTCCCTCTTATAAATGTAATGAGACATGTGAAAAGGATAAGCAAATGAGAAAGTTAAAATGGAATCACAAATTTAGCACCCACAGAGACAGAGGATAGTGAAGAGAAATAGTACACCCTGAAAAAGAAACATCTGACCACTGCTTAAGAAATGATTCGCGAAAGCAAACTAGAAAAATAACTGGCTTACTGCACAAACCGTTCATTTTACAGAAGAGAAATGTCGAAGAGCAAAATTCTGCAGGTTACTCTGCAATACCAGAAAATATCTACTCAAACACCAGATAAACCAAAAGGGATAAAAACAACTATATTTACAACACCCACTTCTCATAATATTCTCCTGCTGATAAAGGGCTAGACCTGAAAATTTCTTTATCATGTGTGGTTTTGTCTTTTCTTTGTGTTTGCACCCGACATCCATAATCTAAAGGTAAGTGGTGGCTCATTTCCCTATCCTAATTTGTTATTCCTTTTCGCTGCTTAGCACCTATCATTCAATTGTGATGACGTGCATACTCCAATGTCAATTTTCCTACACAGCCATTCTTCCTTTCGTGTCCTTTTTATATCCAAAATTCTTCAGGTGGAATGACTGCAACTGGCTACATTTAAACAAAATGTAAAATAATAATAAGTATCACAGCAAAAACCTCCAAAAAGTAAAAAAATGTCAGGGTTAGTCCAAAATCGCTACAACAAAAAAATCCATATCAAGACACACCAAAATTCGGCATCATAGGAAAAATTTTAGGAGCAAGACTCACTAAACATGGCTACAGACTAAAATCAATCAAAACAACAGAAAAGTTTTCAAACATCGAAATTGACATCAAGAAAAGGCAAATAAAATTCTTTGGTCACATTAAGAGGTTAGCAAAAAATCGACTGACAAAAAAGATAATAGATTATGTAACTTCACTTAAAAATCCAACACCTTGGCTGAATAAAATTCGGAAGGATCTTAAAAGTGCAAGCATAGGAGCAACAGACATCTTAGAAAGAGATAGAAAGTAGACAAATGGGAAGTTATAACTGAGCAACCAAAACAAAAACAATACAGACTAAAGTGGTCGGAAAGAACGCAAACAAGGTTTCTCGGAAAGAAAGAAAACCTATTGGATCAACAAGAAAAATTCAAATAAAACTTGATTGGGTTGTTAGCTTAATGTCTTTCATTTATTGGGAGTATTCACCAATAATAATAATATTCAATAAACCTGGAAAATGTTGATTTTTAGACCAAGAACTTTGGTGATAGAGAATGACAGCAGAATAACTCTGATCTCTGTGGAACAAGCTGTTGATCAAACAGGTGTAGCAATAACGTATTGCGTCACCAGTCAACTCTGTAGCTTGAAATATCAGTAACTAATTGTTCCTGGTGAAAAAACCTAATGACTGAAATTAAAAGGCTAAATAAATTCTAATAGTCACTGTTTAATACCCAACGTTCATGAATTTTCACTCTGCAATCTCCACCATTACAATTTATATAAGGAAAGGATAGTTAAAATACATCCAACACTCACCAAAGTTAAGGTCACAGACAAAAGTTTACTCCCAAAACCTGGACCTCCCCGTTGCTCACCATGCCAGTACTCACAACACCCGCGACCCTAATAACTGCTTCACCGTCAGAGCCATTAGAGTACTTCCAGACACTGCCTCCCAATCTGAATTCCGCAGGTGGGAATTGGCATATCAACACATCCTGCAGACTAGACATCCCCCAGGCCTTAATTTCCATTAATATCATCCATCCTCACCCTATACACCCATCACTAGCCAGCACAATAGATTCATATATATTTATAGATCTTTATTACAAAAATTTTGCATTTTTAAAATTTATTTATTATTTATTTATTATTATTTTTTCAGTGATTATCATCTCCCATTTTAATTTTTCTTGTGATTTATACTGCGGTGACCACAAGGCTTGCGCGAGGTCAACCACTAACTTCTGTTAACTTGACAAAGGGTTTAATCTGAAATATTGTATTTTTGTTGTGTTTGTGTGTTGTTTTATGTTGCTGCTGCCCTCCTCCCTTCAACTTTGGTATATCTTATCTGCCCTTTCCATATAAATATTGCCTCACTGCAGGTCTTTCCTTCCATTGTTACCAATGATCAACGCTCCATCAATCTGACAGAAACCATTCTGTTTCAGAAAAGGAAGTGAATAAACAACGTAGAAAAGATCTCAATTTTTTGTCATTAAACCACTACAAGACTTAGCCCTAATTTTACACAAATTGTTCTTAATAGGATCAGGTCTTGGTAGAAACTAAGGTAATAATCAGGCTGCATAAGGCATTCAGACTATTAGAATATTTCAAAACCAGTTAGACAGGGTTCTATTCTGACTCCAGTTCTATTTAATATCTCGAGATATTCTAGATAGCTGGAACTGTGAAATGAAATTTTGTTTTCTCCTTGTGACTTTATCCTTCATTGACATTGAGGTCATTTCAGGCAGGAAAGGACTGGAAACAAGAAATAGGAAGGAATTCAGCCATGGCCTTTTGAAGGAACCACCACGTAAATCTGAGTGGCCAGATTCAAAACTGTCCCCTTAGTATGTGGAATCTAAGTTGGAGGCTAAAAATTAGCAATCTTACATTTGCTGATACACCATACTAGCTGCTGAATTGGAAGCAGAAATGAATGAATTGCCAAAGGAGTTAGGAATAAAAAGCAGAACCTTCACTTGTAGTGAACAAAGAAAACACCTGCCTTATCATAACAAACAGTCTGTTACATAAACCCTTTACTTCACTTCACTGCAAGATAATATCTTTATTAAACTTGTTGTATAACAATGGTTTGGCAGCTACCTCTGTTGCCTTCATCAGGTTAGCTGTCATATCGAAGCTACAAGACTGAAATGCCTCACGAGTGAGTCCTGGCTCCTATAAGTAGCACGCTGCCAGAGAGGCTTTCCACTGTTCTCCCACTGGTCGGCGCGTCAATCGGGCTCAGATGGGGTCCTCCCGGATGGCTTGATTCTGCATTATTTCTCTTCCCCATTGTGAGGAACTAGCTTATGCCTGGGGTGGAGCATAAACTGATCTCAGCTATAACCGTGCATAGCCTATGGAAGTGACAGTTCTGACTTATTTAATGACTTGGCCGCCACATAGTTTTTAACCCAAAAACTATGAAAAGGTAAAGTACAAATGATGTTCACTAGTCCATTCTTGCTTGATAAATATATATTCTTCAAAAATTTTACAAGTAAAAAACTGCACAGGCAATCAAACAAATTTTCCAAATACAGTTTTGCAGTTTCGACCAACCACTCGAGCATGACCAAACCTCAAGCCCCCACAGTTACTTAACCACTTGAGGTTTTACTCGATTTTTAACCATGACTTTCAAATACAACCATAATTGCGCAAGTTGGTAATTTGCTGTGCCCTACATAACTTGTAACGTACTCTGAGACTGCTGCTGTTAGTCTGGGGAGAGGGTAGATTCTGGAAGGGGTATTTATAGGATTGATGCTGCGTGAGCCGTGAGAAGAAAATTTCCCTGACTTTCCCATGAATCGTATCAGATAACTGATCAGTTTTTGATGAATATTTCATAATACCATTTGATCATGACAACAAAAATAATCCTATCTCTCTGAAATTTTGATCGTTGCTAGATATTATTACAATTGTCAAATTAAGTTATTATAAAAATTTTCGTAACTTTAATAGTTTTGCCAGAAAAGAGTAATTAAGATGTGATTGCCATAACTTTTGAAATATTACTCCTACTGAGCTGAAACAAATGTTATTCTATTCTCCTATTGCTCATCTATCCTCTGATATCAAATAAAGTATTTTACCTAATTTTGAAAGTGGGATAAAGTTCAAAAACAAAATTTTATGATTTGAAATATTCAGAATATAGACTTGAAAATAGGTTCATACAAATTTCCATATTGAAAAACGGTTACTGTAAAAATTTGGAATCTCTAAGTATATTCCCTGATTTATTACGAATTTTATAAATATCACTCCTCCCGTATGGTATTGAACCATCTCATCCAAGCGTTTCTCGCGCCAAAACCTATTTTACATTATTACAATCAAATGCTTTAATATCTTCAAATAAAACTTTTTCAAAACCCTCTATATTGAATTAAACTTTACTCTGAACATAATTTCTTCTCATAAATTCCTGAATAAGACTGAAATATTTTTACATGAAGCACAAGTCTTGCTATACTAAATTATATCCAAAAACGATCTTTAAAATGCATGAAATTTTCTAAAATTTTAATATGTTGTTTTAACCAAAATTACGCTACTTTCTATCTATCATTTGACTTCTTAACTGTTTACTAATGACTAAATACTTCGATTTTAGAATGGAAAATTATGTGACAAAATTCAAAACCGGCAAATCACTCTTAAACATCTTTAAACTCTAAGTAAGATCTTCTAACAACAACCTTAATCATCTTCTGGCTATTTATTTACCTAAATATCTTCTGAATTAAAGAAATATACTGATTTAGCAAAGTTATATGAAAGTCAAATATTGCATGTCCAAATCTGAGGTTAAGATTCTCAACAGCTGTTTAAATGAATCTAACTCTTGAATTTACTGTTCATACTTGAATTTATGCTTATGCTGGACATGTTACTTGGGATTATTATTAAAATTAACTGGAAGAATGGCTCTAAAATGGTGGTACCATATATTCAATTGAACTCGCTATCTTGGAAACTAATTTTGCTATGTGAAATTCTAAGATGTGTTACACCATGTCCTTGACATTAATGCTACCAAGTTTGGTATTTGTACGGTAATTAGTTTCTGTGTTATAACGTGTTAAATGGGAAAAGTTTAATTATAACAAC
This sequence comes from Vandiemenella viatica, assembly GCA_031002005.1. Taxonomy (NCBI): domain Eukaryota; kingdom Metazoa; phylum Arthropoda; class Insecta; order Orthoptera; family Morabidae; genus Vandiemenella; species Vandiemenella viatica. The sequence continues at coordinate 9,100,129 of JARYHS010007075.1, forward strand.
CCAGTATATTTTGCCACATTTGCAAGGGATTGAATAAACTCCTGGGACTCACAGGCTGAGGTCTTCTTTCACCATGCGTAACATATCACATATTTTCGACGGGGGACGGAAGATACTCCTTATGCCATATCGCACTAAATTCCTTCTCATCTACCCAGAAGTATTCCTGGCATGAGGTAACACCGCAATGGATTTTGGAGAATCTTCTTGTTAAGGTGTCAATCTCGGTTTCTGGGGGAGAAATGCCTGTTTAGTTTGTTCTTCTGAATAACCATTTTGTATGAAAACCTGCCATAGGTGCCTTAGTTCTTCTTGCAGGCTACCACAGTCTGAGATGGCCCACGTACGATGGTCCAGTGTTGTCAAAACTGGTTTTCTGCTGAGATGGGTGGTGAAAACTGGAGCCCCCAAATACAGGTTTCCTGTAAACGCTATGCGCCAGAGTACCACCAGGTTAACATTTAATTAATACGGCCATCTCTCTCAACCTCCATGGTGAATCATATGTTTGGATGGACTGAATTTAGGTAATACTGCACATGAAAATTTTACGGTATAACATCAAGACACACCGTACTTACAGGGAATCTCATCTGCTGTGATGCGTCAACTCGCAGAGTGGTAAGGCGACTGCAAGTATCGCTCAGG